>CM063185.1:73548597-74224797 GCA_031835075.1 Saguinus oedipus
TGATAGGTTCTGGAATTCTTCTGTCAGTATTCTACTTGGGCCATGATTGCTCACCCGTAAGTTGGGCCCTTCTTAGAAGAACAGGCATCTGATGTCTCTAGTCAGCCATCATTTCCCAGCTGCTGGGTGTCCCCTCCGATCACTATTAATTTACATTTAGTTTGGTCTTTGTTTTTCTTTGTTTGGGATGCTATAACAAAAATACCATAAACTGGGTGGCTTATAAACAACAGAAATTGATTAATCACAATTCTGGAGGCTGGGAAGTACAAGATCAAGGTACATTTGTTGTCTGCTGGCAGCCTGTTGCCTACACAGCAGTCTTTTTGCTGTAATGATACATGGAAGAACAGGAAAGGGGTCTCTCTGGGATCTTTTACAAAAGCCTGACTCTCACAACCTTTTACAAAGTCCCATCCTCATGATCTAATCACTTCCCAAAGGCCCCACCTCCTAATGCCATCAGCTTAGGGGTTAGGATTTCAATGTATAAATTTTGAGCGATATATTCAGTTCACTGCATTTCCACTTGGAGCCCTTATAAATCATGCTGCTGTGAACATTTGTGTAAAAATCTGTAAACATATATTTTTGTTTATCTTAAATACCTAGAAGTGAAATTGTTGGTTCATATGTGGGTATATATTCAACTTTGTAAGAATCTACCAAGTATATGTCTGACGTTATGTTCATCAGAACTACATGATAGCTACAGTTGGTTAACATACTCATTGCGGTGGACTGACTTTTCTAGGATTCAGCTACCCCACTCTTAGGCGTATACCCAAGAGAAATTTGTAACATCTTTCCATAAAGCTTCTATGCTAATGTTTTTAATAGTACTTTTTGTAATAGCCAAAAGGTGGAAACAATAAAAACTTTCATGAAATGATTAATGAATTAACAAAATATTTCATATATACATATTTTTATTAATCAATGAAAAGAATGAAGTAGTATACACACAACAACACGGATAAACCTTGAAAATATACTAATTGAAAGAAGACACAAGACCACATATTGTATGATCACATTTCTATAAAATTTTAAAAATCAGCGTATCCATACAGACCAAAAGTTGATTACTGGTTGCCAGGGGTTTGAGATTTGAAGAGAACGGAAACTGCCTGTAATGGGTACAGGATTTCTATTTTGGAAGATAAAATATTCTAACATTTTTAAGTTGGTAGAATTATACAACTCTGTGACTATCTTAAAAATGACCAAATTGTACACTCTAAAGAGTGTATTTTATGATCTGTTAATTATATCTCAATAAATTAGGATTTATAAAATAAAACTGAATTTACAAATCTGAAAGCCAAGCCAGATCTGTATTTATACGTATCCAGAAAATCAATTCATGAATAAAAATGTTCAGTCCATTTTTATATGCATAATTATACAATATTTCTGTTATAATCTATTAAATATAATAACATGAGAAAATTATATCATCTAATATTCTAGAATAAACTTCAGTAACACTGCTTCTGAGGTTTCTTAAAATTTTATGACTACTTACATTCTAGAATCTTGGTAATTCAAAATGGTTTTGCAATTTTTTTATTACTCAAATAAATTATATTATTTTGCTATGCAAAATGAGCTTTTGTTATTTACAACATAACTACTATCAAATTCTCTATAATGTACTTTTGACTTACCTTGTCAACACTGCGTGATGTTTTTATCTACAGCTGCACAGTCACTGCCAATTTCTTCTGTAGAATACCTCACAATTGCATGTCTCCTGCACAGAGAGTAGGAATAAGAAACATTTCAATTCCCAGCATCAAAGTAATGCCAAATGATCCATGCTTTGATACTCTTTCACATTCGACCATTACATTTCTTTTCTTTTCTTTTTTCTGTAAATGTTCATGGAATGTTTATTATAAAAGGCTACATAGCAATCATAAAATAAGTTTTATTAAATTTTCCAGATTTAAATTTACACTCTACAGTTTCTAGGAAAAATATAAATCTGAAATTCTTACATTTCTGACAAGTTTACAAATATTTGGAAATTAGGTAAAACATTTCTTTTTTTTTTAGTATAAGATTTCTACTCTATGACAAGATGGGAGTAAGTTTTCCGTATCGGCTATTTTCTGTATCCAAATCAAGAACATGTGGAAGTTCAGACCTCTGTTCTCTCCTGTTATTCTTAGAACCTTCATCCCTAGATGTATTTTGCTCATTGGGCTTTCCAAAATTATGTACTGCCATGTTTAAGACTTTGATTTTAAATGAGAATAGACAGGAAGAAAATTAAATCCTCAGTTATTTTCCACACTGCATGATCTTTTATTTCTACTCTAAACTTCAGTTTACCGAGTAATTTTCCCCTAGCTTTGTCAAGTATAATTGAAAAATGAAAATTATATATATTTAAGATGTACAATATAATATTTTGATGTATGTGTTATACGTATACATTGTGCTGTAATTTCCACAATCAAGCTAATCAATATATCCATCACCTCACATGATATTTTGTCTGTTTGTTTTACTGTGTGGTGAGAACAGACTTTAGTGTGTGCTGAAAGTATGAAACACAGTATTATTTAATATCTTCCAATGCTGTACATTAGACCTCGATAATTCATTCATCTTGCATAATAGTTTGTGCCGTTTGATCAAATCTACCCATTTCCTGCAGTCCCTACACCCTGGTAACCTCTGTTCTACTCTCTGCATCTTTAGATTTCACATATAAGTGAGATCATGCACTATTTGTCTATTTATGTCTGGCTTACTTTACTTAGCGTGATGTAACGCAGGTTCATGGATGTTTGCACACTGAAAAATTTCCTTCCTTCCATTTTGCATTCTGTATGCAATAGTGGTATGTATGAGGGGATAAAAAAAGTGGCATATTTTCTTACCATGCCATATTTTATTTATCCATTTACTTCACTTAATTTTCTTTTTCTTTTCTTTTTTTTTTTAATGAAGAAACTTGTTTAAAATTGTAAAGAAAAAAATGGGAATGGGATGGCAAAATCTTAGCAGCAAAGTGGTTAAACAAATTGAAAATATTAATGCACAAACATTAAAATATTAAAGCATATATGCTGCATATAAAATACAGTACAGAACCAGGAGTTGTACTATACTGATTAGTGCTTTACAGAAGAAATAATTAAATTTGTTCCTCCCAGAAGTATATACACAGTTCATTTCCACAGCATTTTCCTATAGAGCCAGCAAGTTATTTTCCTCAGTTATTCACACCTTGATCAAACCTGAATTATAAACTCAACACTTAAAATTATGAAAATTCATTCACAAGGAAAACCAGTATTTCCATTTCGCCAATAAAAATTTTGAAAGTTAACAGTCTATTCTAGGAAACCAAGTTTAGTTGAAAACTTCAGGATGAAGATCATGTATTGTAGCAGAATTTAAATATATAAACAGTAAAACTAAGACCTAAAACTGCTGCTACACTGTCATGTTTCGGATTGAGTTCATCCAATTGATTTTTAGTACAAAACTAGAAATACCGTCTTCTTCATAACGTCCATAGTTATCAATATATTTTTCTTCTTTTCAGTGTGAAATAGTACTTCAAGATGATCTATATACACAATGTTGTCAGTTCAAGCTGTCATATAAATATAAATGCTTTCTTAAAAAAAGTATTTTACAGACAGATAGTGTTATATACATTGTTCAGTTTGATCTGGGGCTAAAGAAAAAAGCTAACACATGTTTAGTGTCATATATAAAAAGAACAATATACAAAAAACATTTAAAAACCTGCATAAAAAATGAGCTTCAAATGGTAGTGTGATTTTAATTTTTATCACCTCTAAAACCTCAAGCCATTAAAAAAAAGGCACACTTCTCAACTTTATCCCTCTAAGGGAATGTTCTTAAAGAATCCTTTCCTTGGTTAGAGTTTTAATGTAATACTTAAAACAACAACAACAAAACCAGACAATTTGACCTCAAGGTACTATAAAGTTTGTTGGAAGATTTATCTGACTATTTTGTAAATTAAACATCCGGTAATATAATGCTCTGTAAAAGAAATTAACTTATATGTACAAGATGCTTCATTTACAATGTTGGATTAAATACGTTGCTGGGAGAGTTTAGCACACATTTTAACATAAAACAATTTTGCTTTTAGCCAGTTTAAATAAAAATAAAATGTAACTGATAAAAAGTTATCATTGTTATGCAAATAATAAGCACTGAGGCTTAAGCTAAAAATAAGCTGAACCTATTCTGGTTTAGCAGAATGATAAATGAAGATCTCAAGAGGAAGCTTTTACAGCAACTATGGAGTCAAACTTTCTGCCTTGTAAAAAAAATTTGTAAATGCAATATAATTTTTTGAAGGAGGAAACTCTGAAAGAAAACAACTTGCTGGTTGAATACCACAAAAAACAAAACAACTAGAAAACTTCACTTTTTTTCCTGTTTGTTTACTCAGTCTCTTTTTATATAAAAACAAGTGTTACATTCCCATCAGAACATTAGACAATTACATCTGTGGTTTAAGAAAAAGTTGGTCACTGAAGGCTATTAGAATATTTTTAAGGATTTTAGATTACCAGAATGTACAGATATAACTCAATATAAATGGTAGCCAAAGAGAAATAACGATGAGAATATCAAATCATTCACATGGAATAAAAACATTATTAACTAGATGAGTTAAATATTCAAAATATATGGAATGTGACAGTAGATACATATATATGTATATACCTACTTCAGAACTAGGAAGGGAAGCAAAGTTTAACATGTAATAATTCGTACCTTACATTTAGTTAAATGTAAACATTTGTTATTTATACATAAAACTGCCTTCAAAAAACAACTAATAAATGATTTAGTTGCACTTGTTTTACTTCTTGTAATTCCCAAGTGTTAACTTTTCTTAGACTGAAATCCGCTGTCCCCTAGTGCACTTTTATTTTTAGTCCATGTTCTAATAAATTCCAATCTTTAAAAGCCCATCACCTAACACATAAATACACAAAAAAATGCCAAAAATTAATCTTTTAGTTGGATATTTTATGCTGACTTTTAATAGCTAATAACCAGAAATGGTTTCCTTCTGCAAATACTCTACAACCTGTAACAAAACATGCCATGCACCCAAGGGAAAAGTTAGGCATGGCTAGCATTTGTGAAACACCAAGAACTGATGAGTTCTGCTTCCTCCATGTGTGGCCCCAATGATACCAGGCAAGATTCCATATTGCTTTCCAAAAACTTCCATAAATCCAAGTTAGCTAATTCCTGGAAACAAAGATTTTAAACTCATTTTGGCACTGGATCATTTCATCCAGCAGCTTTATGTTTCCCACCACAGCGATGGCACATTCTCATAGGGACGCAGCAGCACAGACATGGTACAATGAAAGACAAAGCTACCAGGGCTAGCCATCGCAAGCAGAACTTGTCATCGCTAGTGTCACATGAACAGGGATCAGAAAAATCTCCCTGAGACTGACATACAATGATACAACATGCTCTCTGCACAAAGCATGCAACTAACTTGATATATGCATCTCTCAATAGGGTCTGGAGCATCCTGACATTTTCTTCATGATTAAACCTTTCCTGGCAGTACACGCAGCGAGAACGTTCACCATCCTCTTTTCTTCGTTTTGACTTCTTAAATTTTAATGAGGAAGGCAGCATCTTAAATACCACAGAGTCTTTGGGTGAACTTAACTTAGTCTCATCCCCACAAGAGTACAGATAGTCTGATTTTTTACTGTCTGGTTTAGAAAAGTGAATACTGGAATCAGCATCATCTCTTTGCAAGTCATTTTTCCATGTCAGGATGTCTGTAGTCTGCATAGCGACGTATTAAGATATCCCGAGGGTTTATTCTGACAATCTCATCCTCATCTTGAAAGCTGACATGTCTGATTGATTTCAAAGGGACTCTATTTTGGGACTTTAGACTTCCACACTCCTTGGGTAATTGCCGCTGTGCATATTCCATACTTCTGCTCTGAATGTCCAAGCCCAGCTGACCGAATGTTACCTGATTGGCTTGGCTTTCCATGTAGACTCTTCTGGCATTCAGATCTTCAAAGGGAGAAGGTCTGATATCTGAGATTCTATAAGGCTCACTGGTAACAACTGTCTCTTGCTGGAAAAGGCGATCCTTCACTAGAGAACTGGAAGAATCCTCTTCAGTTGCTTGTAAGTCACCTGCCCCTTCAGCTTCATTTTTTGATTGGGGCGTCCTTGAGAAATATCCTCTATGGCTCTTCGGATGCCTCCATCAAAAGCCCCAGCATCAGCAGGACTTTGAAATGTAAGACCAAACTTCTTGTCATCAATCTTCCAGGGTGAAATGTTGGAGTGACTTTATGATAAATGAAGTCTTTTTTAAAGCATACATTCCAAAACCACCATTTTGTCCCTGAGTCGCTCTCCACGGGTAAAAAAGTCAGCACAGTCATTTTCTTCCCGATGAGGGACTTTGAAGACAGTGACGCTGCTTAGTCCACTCCCTCCAAGTGGTAACCATCCACCACTTGAGTCATCTCGGGTCATCACCACAGCGCGCACTCGTGCATGACTGTTATCGTTGTCAGAAGTCGCCGTCTCCTCGCTCATCTTTCCCTCACCGTGATCCGATCTGGAGATGGAGGAGCAACAGCAGGCAGGGGAGCAGCAGCAGCAGCGAGGGGCGGGCGACAGCGACGGCCGTGGGGGCGCGGGGGCAGCGGCACAGGGGCCTCACCATGGTGGATGCCTCATCCAGAACGGTGCCCCTCCAGCCGGTAACCCCGGCCACCCCCGCAGGGGGGTGGCGGCAGCAACCTCCGCCCTGGCGACCCCAGCCTCTTCCCCCGCCTCAGCGCCCAACAAGGGATCCCAGAAGGCCCGGTTGAAAGGGAAAAAAGGGGCTGCAAAGGCTGACTGGAGAGCGGCTCCTCCGGCCACTGGGGTGGAGCGCAGCGGGTCGGCCAGGAAGGAGCAGGCAGGCGGAGAACCCGGAGGCAAAGGCGGCGCTTCCCTCAGGGATGCGGCGAGGAGGCATCAGCAGGCAGGGGAGCAGCAGCAGCTGCTGAGCTCCGCTTGGTTGGGGCCGGCGGGGGGTGCCGAGCTCAGGCTCCCGGCAGCGGCGGCACGGTCTGGCCGGAGCCCACCCCACCACCTCCCGCCTCGCCGCCGGCTGCCCCTCAACCCCTGGCGACGCCTGGGTCGGCTCTCAGGCGCGGGCAGAGCGAGGCGAGGGGCCCCGCGGCGGCGGATTCCTCCAGACACGCTCCAGCAGGGACTCCTGAGCGGGGAGGAGGGGGCGGCGGGGAGCGTGTGAGGCGAGGGGCAGGGGAGCCGATCGCTCCCACCCGGCCAGAGAAGAGCGGACGGGCCCGGGGTCGGGGGCCAGGATCCCGAGAGGCGGCGGGAGAGGAGAAGAGCGGCCGCAGGTCCCCCGCCAGCCAGTGCTCACCAGCAGCTCGGCGGGCCAGCTCCTCACGCACGAGAGACGGGAGCCGCCTCTTTCTTTTCTTCTTTTTCTTTTCTTTTCTTTTCTTTTCTTTTCTTTTCTTTTCTTTTCTTTTCTTTTCTTTTCTTTTCTTTTCTTTTCTTTTCTTTTCTTTTCTTTTCTTTTCTTTTCTTTTCTTTTCTTTTCTTTTCTTTTCTTTTCTTTTCTTTTCTTTTCTTTTCTTTTCTTTTCTTTTCTTTTCTTTTCTTTTCTTTTCTTTTCTTTTCTTTTCTTTTCTTTTCTTTTCTTTTCTTTTCTTTTCTTTTCTTTTCTTTTCTTTTCTTTTCTTTTCTTTTCTTCTTTCTTTCTTTTCCTTTCTTTCTTTCTTCTTTCTTTCTCTCTCTCTCTCTCTTTTTTTCTTTCTTTCTTTCTCTTTTCTTTTTTTCTTTCTTTCTTTCCTTTCTTCTTTCTTTCTGATGAAATCTTGCTCTATCACCCAGGCTGGAGTGCAGTGCTGTGATCTCGGCTCTCTGCAACCTCTGCTTCTTGGGTCCAAAGAATTATCTCACCTCACCTTCCTGAGTAGCTGAGACTACAGGCAGCCACCATCATGCCCGGCTAATTTTTGTATTTTTAGTAGAAATGGGGTTTCACCATGCTGCCCAGGGTGGTCTTGAACTCCTCACCTCAGTTGATTCAGCCACCTGGGCCTCCCAAAGCCTGGGATTACAGTCGTGAACCACTGCGCCCAGCCTCTTCAACAAATTTTTAACCAGAGTATTATTGCATTCGCCCATGTGGCAGGCATTACCTCTGGTACTAAATTAATTCATATTCCCCACCAATAATTTTAACTACAATTTCTGAAATGATTACATGCATTTGTAATGCTATTATTCATTGCGAGTTGGTTTTACCTTTACTGAAAATTGATTGGTAAAAAACTCAACTATTATTGTTTTTATTTTATAGGCAATTACATTATGAAGCTGAACATGTTCCATGTGCTTTTATTATTTTTCATTAAAACAACAACTATTTATTGAAAACCTACCATTCTTAGGGTTTATCCTAGGTGCCAGAAATACAAAATCATTGATGCTGCTTTTGACTCTTTATAGTTTTGTGAAAAAGGATTTGCATTTAAATGTATGTTAACCATATAGTTAGGTGAAAAACAAGCCCCAGGCCTCTGTGCATTTATATTTACCAAATTTTTCAACTTTAACAAATATTACTAAATTTGTAACTATTAAAATTTAAGATTCATATACAGATCAAATGTAATTTATAATTGTAAGAATCATTACAAACACAACTACTCTTTCTTTATGCTCCAAAGGCTGGGCTATCTAATGATAGCAAATAATTATTATTGGCCAAAAAAAAAAAAGAAGAGTGAACACTTGTATTTAAAACCACTGACCTAGTTAATTCTACATAACCAAATCAATTAAATAACTGATCTACTGTTGCATAAATAGGATATAAATGATTAAAAGTATTTGTAGGTCTCTACTGATATATTGTTTGCTTATAAAGTCATAGAGAACATAAAAATAGTTATGTTAATTACCTTAATACATTTTGTTAATCAGATTTAAATATATGTACATGATCTGTAAAAGACAATGTTAATTTCATTCAGCATGTGGTATGTATGATTTCTACTAATAGTAGCATATGGTTTTATTATTTTAAATAAAATTGTGATAAAAATGCTAACATTATTTTTTGTTGTGAGTTAAAATATTAAGAAACACTTTGTCAAAAGTTTTTAAAAAGTTGTTTTACAAATACACTTTTAAGATTCCTTTCTGGTTTTAAGTGAAACATCCATAATATAGTCATTTTCACATTTAAGATTCACATGGACTTTTTGCCTCTGACTTCACTGTAGAAAGTCAAAGGTGCCAAAGGGTGACCCACCCTTCTGCTGTTACTCTTGAGCCAATGGTAATTATTTTCATTCTAAGTTTATAGGGCACCATCATCTCAGGGTATGTTTTGGCAGTTGAAACTTTGCCATTTAAAGGTTAGAATCTCTTTTGAGAGGAAAACAGAGAAGCACTTCCATGTTATCAGATATTTTTTAACTTTCCAAAATACGTGAAAATAGCTTTAAATCATAAAACTTTTCAATTTCATGTAACACACTTTGTTTTATTTAATAATGAAGTTAATAACCTAATAATCTATGTCCATTATCAAATACTGAATAGAAAAAATTGAGCAAAAAATAGGAACAGAAAATTTAGAGAAGAAACTCAAAATGGTAACCATTACATAATGAGATACTCAAAGTTATTAGTTATCAGGAGAAAATGGAAATCAATACTGAGGTATTATTTTATCTTTGAGGGGCTATCCACAATTCAAAAGCTGACTAGGTATTTCTAGACGTGGATGTTTAGAATCATTCATGTATATCAAGTAAGAGAGGTTTTCAGAAATCAGTAACAAAAATATGCTTTGAACTGGAGAAGATGACTAACTTCATTTTTGCTACTTGATATCCAGAAAAAAAGGTAAAGAAGAAAAATAAAACTAGTTAATTAGGAAATATACAATTATAATGAAGACATAGAACAAGACCATACTACTCCAATAAATTTAAAACAAAACTTTCTGTTAATTTCAACACATGTTTTTGGCATCTCTCTACGTGTCTTTCTATCTATATATCTGTACCTATACTGACATCTACATCTGTGTCATGTTTGATCTATAGTCTATATCAGAATACTTTTTAACTTCACATACAGATTATCTGCATACACATGCCTCTCAAGATGGCATTCTCCCACACTGCAATAGGTTTAATTAGTTTTCTTTTGTCGATCAACAGGTTGCACTAGGAATATATGAGAGAACAGGCAGTCAACAATTTTGGTGGTTTCAGTGAGCTCTAATAATAAAATTTTTGCCATCACTCACACACAGATTAGCCTCCTCAAGAACTTGGATTCCAGTGTTGTGGCTACTCTCAAACCATAGAACTGAACTCTGATTTCTTTACATCAAGCTCCCACTTGCTGAGTATGGCAGTCAGAAAAAGATAAATACTGTATCATCTCAATGAGATAATACTTTGACAAAGGCAGAACTAGTGAGAATAAAACTATGAGTGGTATGTTGGGATGTTGGGGGATGAAGACAGGGATGAAAAGAACAGGGAATATGTAGGGGAGGGAAATTATTCTGTATGATACTGTCACGATGGAAAATGACATTATATGGTTGTTTAAATCCATAGACCTTACAGCACATGATGAGCCTTAATGTATGCAAACAAAAAAGCCATTTAGGAGATTAAAAGATTCTAGGAAGCAATGCAGACTTTGACAAGAGAACGTCATGGTATTTACAAACACATGAAACAACCTCAGTGAGAAGAGGGGTAGCTGCTGAACTACCTAACTTTGGAAATGACAAACCTATGTAAGACTAAAGGTAAAAGAAACATCGCAAAAGCACTCTACCACCTAATGAAGTTTTTCTAATGGGGATATGGTGGACAATCTTGATTCTTCTTCTACACATGTATACTGAAACTGAACAATAAAATAAATAGATGGTAAATCATGAAAGTGAAGTTTTTCTTTGTCAAAGTGGGAATTTACATAAAAGTAAGGGCAAGAGGCCAGAATAATTCATATGGTGATACATGAGGATAAGAAACATCAGTAAGACCCATATATTAATAAAACATTGAGGTAAAGAACTCAGCTTATTAGTGTAATACATAGATTATCACATATGGAAACATTTATTTATATGTAAATATATAAAGATGAGTATGTAGACATGTATATCTCTGATAGGTGCTAGGAGGTCCTAAAAGAAATGATACCCCAGTGGAATGTGCACAGTTAGCATCCAGATCCTGTTTTCTAATATTATATTCCAGTGAAAGGAACCAAAGCTCTTTGGATAAATGGCTCATTCTAGAGCTAGGCCTAGAAATACACAAGATGAACACAGCTCATCCCATCATCCTGGAATATGAGGAGGTATCCAAAAGCAAAGACAAACAATCCAAACAAAAAATGCCTACAGAGATGTATCAACAGAACACAGGAGCCGACTGAATGAGCTCTCAATGGCCAGTGCAGAAACAATTTGAACAAGAAACTGAAGGTTGTATTAGATTGCACTACAAAGTATATGTTCATGAGAACATAATGACATATTATGTGAACAAATAAACATATAAGAAGAGGAGATAAGACAAATCTCCCATGCAGAACATTTCCAAATGATTCACATAGATTCTCCATTATCAAGGAGAGGGAGATTAGTCCCCATTTGTAAATGTGTGATACATATACTGTCTTCCTTCCAGAGTCCAGTTTAGAAAAAGAAAGGGGAGAACAGTCAGTTAAGAGTGGAGAAACCTGACAAACTCCCCCTCTGTCAGGCAATCAAGGTCCACATCAACACTCATTAATCATGTTGATAGTGTTTCCTTTATTTGATGTGATAAAAATGGCACCTTATCTCTGTGACCTGTGTCCCCAAAACACATATCCTCAGTCTGATCATGAGACAAACATCAGATAAATTCCAATAGAGGATAGAGGTGTATACTACAAAATACCTCAGTAGTCTTCCAAACTGTCAACATCATCAAAAATGTCACAGAAACTGACACAGCCTACAGGAGCCTAAGGAGACATGGCATCTAAACGTAATGTGTATTCTGAATGGACTCCTGAAACAGAAAAGGGACATGATAAAAAACAAGAAAATCTGAATAAACTGCGGACTTTAACAAAAAAACAATATATAAATTCCTGTTTAATAGTTGTAATAAATATATTCTACTATGTAAGAAGAAAATACAGTAGAAACTGGGTATTAGATATACAGGGACTCTCTAATATCAACTCAATGGTTCTATTAATCTAAAACTTTTCTAAACTATAAATCTGTTAAAAAAAATGTCCTTGAAATGGTTTACAATGTTCTCGTTGAAACAGATTCAATGCTACCTGTTCCACTGGCATCTTTCATTTCTCATCCATGTCTCTGTCTGCCCAGCCACACTGGCCTCCACACTGGTCCTTGAGGATGCTATACCTGCTCCCACCTTGGAAGGACCCACTGTGACTTCTACCTGGAACACTCTACATATGAGCTTAGCTAATATTCTTAGTTCTTCAGGTCTCTGCTAAACAATTTCCTCACAAGAGGCAACTTCAGTGACCATTATATACAAAATAAATACTCTCCTCCAATCTGTCTCAGGAATACTCATCATTCATGCTCAGTTTTACTATTCTTTAGATGTATATGATATGTTACCTACTTTTATGCTTATTTATTTAAGGTTGTCTTTTTCTGTTAGCATGTAAGCAGCATGTAGGAAGGAATTTCCCTGCTTTCTTCACTACTGTGTGCTCAGCATTTAAAAAAGGATGTGGTTGACATTCAAAAAATTAATGAAAGAAGCATGCAATAAGGTGATACATGAATATAGAATCTCTATAAATATATGTTCACATAATATATCTAATATATCTGTAGTGATCTTCTAGCAAGGCTTTCGATGTTCATTGTATCCCTGCTCATCTTTAATTTCTGTGAAATTTGCAGATTTAAGTTTACATTTTATATCTGTGCAGCACTTTATAATACTTTCATTACAACAGCTGCACTAGGCATAATGCTGTTTGCAACACAGTGAGGATCACAATCTGGAATATGTCATGTTTAAATGTGACTGAACTGGAATATATAATTCAGCAACATAGTAAAAAATGTGTACGAGCTTGGCATTAAAAATGACAATAAAATATTATTGCCAAGCACACTGTTGGAACACTTGGAGACTTCTTGAGCTTGTGCTAGAAAGAAAATGCTTTACTAACACCCAGTTCAAGAACTTTACTACAAAAAGAAAAGAGAAAGAAATGACAACTAGGTCACATCACGGTATCGCAATTTGATTGTAATATAAAAACCTGGAGGACGTGAGATATGAGAAATAAAATAATATGCTTCCTACTGAGTATTCAAATCTGTTTGAAACAGAAAGTGAACCCACAAAATTCCATTTTAATTTCCTCCAACCGTATTAGCTGGAGAAAAGCTGTGCTGTCGATTGAATATGCTGAAATTAGTCACGGCATCGGCTAAGATGTAAAGCAAGTAATCTGGAAATACCCATTATTGAAAGACAGCTTTAAACATTGAAAAGAAGGACGTGTATGTTTCAATTATTATCATTAGCATTCACTCTATACAGCTAAGATATTCACATGGCAAAAAAAATAAATAAAAACAACTCACAATGTTGAATAGCCACTAATATGTTTCTGCATACATATCACAACTACCTAATACTTATAGACACATCTACTTGTTTTTAATGTATTTCAGGGCATGAAAGTTTCAGCAGAAGTTCCAGACTTTAGAATTAGAAAGATCTAGGGGCTCTGAATTACTTAATATATCTGAAATAATTTATGAAACCTTTGTTATAAAACAACAAATTGGTCACTGCATAACATTAGTATTACTTAAGGCATATTGATTAATTATATACTATAATTTTTAAAGGACATATTTTTATTGGTCAAAAAATATTCATTAAGCATTGACTGTCAAAGGAAATGCCACAGATTACAGGGAAGGTAAATTTTATAAATAAGTATATTATGCATGAGTATTTTAAGTACTCTCTTTATTAAAGAGAAATAAGTGTAGTTCCACACAAGATAGCTACTACATATGGGTTCCTGGCAGCTCTCGTAAACCTACACTGGAGACTGAAGAAAGAATGAATTATAGGGTTATAAACTTGCAGCAAACACCATTAGAAAATCAATGGTCTGAGAAACCTTGGAGAAGAAAAAAGAGAATAAAAGACCAATGACAAGGAAAACCAAAACCAACTGAAATGGGTTGGATGAGAGTTTTGCATTATGTTCTTTACTTTCTCATACATTACCCTGGATATATCAGTACCTGTCCTGTCATTACTATAAGTTAATTATTATGATTGTACTAAAATATATTCACAAATTCCTTGATGCTCCTACCTTCAAGAAGCAGAGTCTAATTCCTTCATCTTGAGTATGACTGAACTTAGTCACTGACTGTGGACAAATACAATAATATGCAAGTCATCATGTATGACCTGAAAGACTTGGTCATGCAAAGTACTGAAGCCTTCTCCCCTTTGAATTCTTCACTCTGGGGAAGTTAGTTGTCATGCCATCAGAAGAAACAAGTAGCCTACAGATTAGATCAGGGAACTATAGTGCCTGCCAACAGCCAGCGAGGATCTGAGGCCTTCTGCCAACAGCCATGTGAGTCATCTGGGAAGCCAGTCCCTCCGCCCCCTACTGTCTTTCTGTCTATAACTGAATGAGATACACTAAGCCAAACCCACCATTCTAACACGTTCTTAAATTTCTTAGACACAGAAACCCTGAGAAACTAAAACTTAGACCTGTAAGTTAAAAAGAACTCTATTTCAAAATAGGTAACTAATATAGTTCTCCTTTGCTTATTGAAATAGGAGCTCTCCTTAAATGATACACACATGACCAAACATGGTAATTTACGATGCACAGATACTATCCTAATTTATTTTGTTCTGGGTTTAACATATCTATTTTCAAAAAAAATTTTAAATATTGAATATATTTTACTATTTGCATCTTTTATTTTAGAACATATATGTATTATCTTGGATTTACCAAGATACATACAACTTACATATTTTATACAACCTCCTCCTCCCAGGTTCAGGTGATTCTTCTGTCCTAGCCTCTCGAGTAGCTGGGATTACAGGCCAGCACCACCACCTCCTGGGCTCAAGCAATTCTCTGGTCTCAACCTCTCGAGTAGCTAGGACTGTAGGCAAGCACCACCACGCCTGGCTAATTTTTATAATTTTAGAAGAGCCTGGTTTCGTCATGCTGGTCTCAAACTCCTGACCTCAGGAGATCCATCCATCTTGGCCTCCCAAAGTGCTGGGATTGCAGATGTGAGTCACTGCACCCGGCCTGGAATACTTTTAGATTTACAGAAAAGAAGTTGCAATACAATACAGAGTTTTCATATACCCTGTACATAACTCCCTTTAATGTTAACACAATACTTAAATATCATATAGAAACACACATACACACACATATCACAACTGAAAAATATGGGTACATTATTGAGTTACAGACTTTTTGATATCTACTAGTTCTTTTACTATAATCCACATTGCATTTAGTAATCATGTATGTAGTACCTCCAATCTATGACAGTTTTTAAAAATTAAATTAAATGTTTATTCTTGCTCTTGTGTTTTATAATCTTGATGTGATTAAAGAGAACTGGTCAGATTTATTGTGTAGTTTCTCTCAATTTGGATTTCTCTGACATTGTTTCAAAATTACACTCGGGTAAGTGATATTTGGAGGAAATACCATAGAGACAAAATGCCACTCTCAATGTATCATATCTGAGAATGCATAATACTATCATAATTTATTACTGGTGATATTAACATTGATCACACAGTTAAGGTGATGACTGCCAAAATTATTTGCTGAAATATTTTTTGTTTCCATGTTCTTTCTATTCTAAGTGGGTTGCTAATTCCAGTCCACTCTCAAGAGGAGAAGCATTAAGCTATATCTCAAAAGATGGGGGAGTATTTAAAAGTTGCAGTCATGTATTAAAACCTCCATAAAATTAATGAATATTATGGAGAGACACTTTGAGGATATGCAATTGTTCCATTTCTCCTGAAAGTTTTGCCAACTGATTTCAGCATCCATCAGTGATCCTGCTTGTAGTATTGTTACTGTACTGTTCTAGTGGTGAATAGTATTTCTCTCATTCCATTTAGATTTATTAACTGGATTCTTTTTTTCTTTTTTTTTGAGATGGTATCTCACTCTGCCTCCCAGGCTGGAGTGCAGTGGCAGAACCTTTGCTCACTGCAACCTCCACTTCCCAGGTTCAGGCTATTCTCCTGCCTCAGCCTCCCAAGTAGCTGGGATTACAGATGTGTGTTACCACACCCAGCTAATTTTTGTATGTTTAGTAGTAACAGGGTTTCATCCTGTCAGCCAGGCTGATCTAGGACTCCTGACCTCAAGTGATCCACCCACCTCAGTTTCCCAAAGTGCTGGGATTACTGGCATGAGCCACTGCTGTTGGCCTTTAATTGGATTCTTAAGCAGGGAATATTTGCCCTTTCTCCTCTATTTACTTATGCAATATTTTTTTATAATAGTGAAAGTTTTCATATTATTCCTTGTGTTAAAATTCAGTGTCATGTTTATTTACATGTTATCAGACTTTTCCAGCTGCAACTATTGAGCCTTCTAACAAGTTGACTCTTTGTCCTTATGACATATACTTCCCCCCACCTCAACTTACTTACTTTCTGGCCTTGCAATGTACCTTAGACTCATTTAGTTTTTCTTCAGTCTCAGCTGGAGAATCAGCCATTTCTCCAAGGAGCCCTAATCACTTTTACTGAAAAATGGTTTTTAGAAACAAAGATCTAGACATTGAATGTGATCATCCTTACTGGTGCACTACTCCTAGGCCCTCTCAGAGGACAGGGCTAGAAAAAGCATGCAGGAATATTAAGGTCTGTATAAACACATACCTAAAATTGTTTCTGAGTGGTTATCTGTATACATGAACATAGGTATTTTTCAGTATATGCACACATATATACACATATTGATTATATGTGTATATACTTAATACATTCTATATACACATAGATAGTTTCTATATATAAAAAGCATATATACATTTAATATACTAAATGATCAAAATTATTTAATGTTGTAATTTCTTGAAATTAGGTAATATGAGTTCCCCAGCTTTGTTCTTATTTCTCAGAGTTGTTTTAGCTACTCTAGTTCCTCTCCATCTCATAAAAACCTTAATATGGCATTATTAATATCTATTAAAATACTTGCTAGGTTTTCAATTGAGATTGCATTGAATTTACAGATCTTAGTGAGAATAATCACATCTTAGCAACACTGATTCTTCTAATGCAATAAACAGTATGTATCTTCTCTTATTTATAATGTTACAATATAAGAAGAATGTTATAATGTTACATGTTATAATGTTATATAATGTTAATATTATAATGTTACAATATAATTTCTTCAGCATTTTTACTTTTCAGCATTTAAGTCCTGAACATGTTTTATTTGGTTTAATTGAAGTATCTAAATACTTCAATTTTTCTGGTGTTACATAAATTCTATTTTTAATATCCAGTTCCACTTCTTTATTTCTAGTATAAAACAATCCAAATGATTGTTGTATGGTAACCTTTGATCCTATGATCTTGC
Organism: Saguinus oedipus; assembly: GCA_031835075.1. Classification (NCBI taxonomy): domain Eukaryota; kingdom Metazoa; phylum Chordata; class Mammalia; order Primates; family Cebidae; genus Saguinus; species Saguinus oedipus. The sequence goes on from CM063185.1 coordinate 73,566,358, forward strand.
TAGACTTATTTTAAGGCTTTTTGTTTGTTTTGTCTATTTTTTTGAATTTTCTAAGTACACAATATAGTGTTTGTGAAAGAGACAGCTTTGCTTCCTTCTTTCTAGTTGGCTTTTTTTTTTTTAATTTTGCTTGTCTTATTGCATTGGTTAAATACACTGTTGAATAGGAGTAGTGGAAAAATTATTGCCTGCTCTTTCCAAGGAAGAAAGAACATACTCCTTGTTAGAGGGATGGCATTCAGCCTCTTACTAATAAATCTGATATCAGCAGTCTATTTTTCAGTCTTTTTAAAGTTGAATTCTCCCTTGTATTCCTTGTTTGCTGAGATTTTTTTATCATAAATCATTGTTGAATTTAACTGAACATTTTTCTGCATACCTTGATATCACCTGATTTTTTAAATATTTAATATATTTACATGGTAAACTACCTGGTAAAGTTTTGAATGTTTAACTAACTAGGTAGTTCTCAGATAAGCTCTATTGATCATGATTTATTATCATGCTATATTACTGGTTTTAGGTGCTCACATTTTGTCGATGATTTTTATATCTTTGATCATGCATTATGAGTCTAGAGGTTTAGAAATTTTTGTAGTATCTTTGTTTTATTAGAGCAATCCTGGTTTCAGAAAATGAGCTAGAAAGTGCTTTCTTCCTTATATTTTCTGGAAGACATTGGGTAGGATTATTATTTTTTTCTTAAACTTTTAGTAGAATACACAACTGAATCTTCCAGATGTGTATTTCCTTTTTTAGAAAAAGAAAAAAACTTTTAAAACACAAATTCAACATTAGAGGACTATTTATCTGTATATTCTTGAGAGAATTGGTTAGGTAGCTTATTCCAAGGAATTTCTTTTCTTTAATCTAAGCTATCAAATTATGATCATTATACTTCTTATAGAATCTTTTTTTTTTTTTTTGAGATGAGTCATGCTTTGTCCCCAAGGCTGAAGTACAGTGTAGCAATCTAGGCTCACTGCAACCACAGTCTCCCAAGTTCAAGCGATTCTTCCTCTTCTGCCTCCTGAGTAGCTAGAATTACAGGTTCATGTCACCATGTCCAGCTAATTTTTGTATTTTTAGTAAAGAGGGGTTTCACCATGTTGGTCAGTCTGGTCTCAAACTCCTGACCTCGTGATCCTCTTCCCTTCACTTCCCAAAGTGTTGGGATTACAGGTGTGAGCCGGGGTGCCCCACCAGAATCCCTTTTTAACCCTCATAATATTTTGGGATCAGTAGTTACAGTCCTTCTTTCATTTGCCATGTAGGTAATTTGTGTCCCCTCTTTTTTTTCTTTATTAGCTTAACTAGAGACTTACTAATTTAACTGAACTTTGAAGGGACCAGTTTTTTTCTCTTGTTCTTTCCACTTTTCTTTAGTTTCATTTATTTCTGTTTTGATTTTTACAGTTTTATTTCCTTCTGTTCAAGTTATGTTTGATTTGCTTTTCTCTCTAAAATTTTTTAAAATTATAATTTAGGTTCTGGGGTACATGGGCAGATCATGCAGGATCGTTGCATAGGTACATACCTGGCAAGGTGCTTTGCTGCCTTCATCCCACCATCACTTACATATGGTATTCCTCCCCTCATTATCACTCCCCACCCTACCCACCCCTGCTGTCCCTTCCCTAGCCACCCACTACTGGCCTCAGTGTGTGATACTCCCCTCCCTGTGTCCATGTGTTTTCATTGTTCAACATCTGCCTATGAGTGATAACATGCGGTGTTTGTTTATCTGTTCTTCTGAGAATGATGGTTTCCAGATTCATCTATGTCCCTATGAAGGATATGAACTCATCACTTTTTATGGCTGTGTAGTATTCCATGGTGTCTATGTGCCAAATTTTCTTTATCCAGTTTACCAGTTTATTGATGATGGACATTTGCGTTGGTTTCAGGTCTTTGCTACTGTAAACACTGCTGCAGTGAACATACATGTGCATGTGTCTTTATAATAGAACAATTTATAATTCTTTGGGTATATACTCAGTAATGGAATTGCTGGGTCAAATGCTATTTCTATTTCTAGGTCCCTGAGGAAATGCCACACTGTCTTCCACAATGGTTGAACTAATTTACACTCCCATCAACAGTGTAAAAGTATTCCTGTTTCTTCACATCCTCTCCAGCATCTGTTGTCTCCAGATTTTTTAAGGATTGCCATTCTAACTGGGGTGAGGTGGTATCTCAATGTGGTTTTGATTTGCATGTCTCTAGTGACCAGTGATGATGAACATTATTTTCATATGTTTGTTGGCCTCAAAATAAATAAATGAATAAGTAAATAAATAAATTTTATAAAACACATTTAAAACAAATAAATTTTAAAAGTTTACTGAAAGATATTTTTTAAATTCTAAAATATATGAGCAGAAATATATCATTGCTGGTAAATGGGAGACTCTATGAATCAATATATCAATGTATCTCCAAATGTTTTATAGTTTTAATATATTTCATTAAAAATCCTGAGGTTTTATGAAGATTTATAGTTTATTTCAAAATATCTGTGAATAAAAATACCATGAACAGTCAGTGGCTGAAATAGAAGGCCAACCAGTAGTATTTAGCCTACTAGATATAAAGAATCATTATAAATCTTTAATTATAATATTAAAGGAGACAAGTAAGATAAATAAGCAGATCTATAAGAAACACAATAAAGAGGTCAACTTTAAAAAAGGGTATGACACATAAGATGAAATAAATACTGCTGGGGAAGTCATATATTCATAGGAAAATTTTAAAAAAGGATTTCTAACTCTTTTAGTGCTGTATGTATGTATGTATACACTCATATATTGACAAAGGAAACAAATGTTGACTAAAATGTGGAGGAAGTTGGAATCTTTCATTGATTAAAATGTAAGGTGGTGCAGCCACTGGAAAGTAGTATGGAAGTTCCTTAAAAAATTTAAAATAAACTACCATGTGATCTAGTAATTATTTATCTGAAATAATTGAAATCCATACCTCATAGAAATGTCTGCCCTGTTATGTTCATTGTAGCAGTTGGATATTTGGATTGTATCTCTATCTTGGCATATGAAAATCTTGACTGTCCAAAATATAGAAATAATCCAAATATCCATCAAAAGATGAATGGATAAAGCAGATATGTTATATACATGCAATGGAATTGTATTTATTCTTTAAAAAGAAGGTAATCCTACGATTTGTGACAACAGGGTTGAACCCAGAAGACACTGTGCTAAGGGAAATAAGCCAGACACAGGACAAATACTGCATGATTTCTCTTATATAAGGTACCTAAAATAATCAAACTCATAAAGCAGAAGGGTGGCTTCCAGGGTTTGAAGAAGGGGGGAATAAATAGGTGTCACTCAGTGAGAATAAAGTTGCAGGGATGTCAGAGGAATAAGTTCTAGGGTTTTGCTCAAAAACATCATGCCTATGTATTTAACAGCATGGTGTCATTCATTTAAAGATTTGTAAAGACAATAGATCTCATGGTAAGTGTTATGATGAATACACACACACACACACACACACACACACACAAGGAAACAACTTGTGGACATGATGAATATGCTTATTACCTTGATCGTGGTAATGATATTGTGAGATTAGTGAGACTTCATCTTAAAAAAAAAAAAGAATTTCTACAAAGTAAGTAAAATAAACTGTCATGAGAAAGAGTAGAATTTATATAGTTATTTATAGAAGAGGAAATATGAGTAGATCATAGTGTGTACCTACCTTCTAGGATAGAAATTACCAAATGTGCTCCCACCCCGCCCCTGTATCAATTCTGCCCTTGGTACTTTCTTCAATGGAATCACCAAAGTCAGAGTCTTAGCAGAATCATGATTATTCATCTGGAACCCCTAGTCATTCTTATATGAATTTATAGTCATAAAACCAAATAATCTTCACAAGCAGATGTGAACAGAAGTAACACAATTTATGAATCCATTTGTTGAAATGGAAGTTCTTTGTATTTTTGTTGTTGTTGTTGTTTATGTTTTTATTTTACCTTTCCCTAGAACTGAAATTAAGGTGTCATGCTGGAGATCCACTGTCAACTATGTTCAAGAAAAAATCCCTATGAGATGATGGGGTCACAGGTAAAAAATAATGTTAGGCTCCATGGATGACTTCATGGAACAGAAAAACCTTCCTTCTCCAGACCAGCCATCAATACAGTAAAAGTTTGGCAGAAAAAGAATAATTTTTATCTTGTTTGAACCAGTTAATAACTTTGTTACAACTCCATACCTTAACTAATCATCAGAACCGAGTTATTGAAGTTAACTAAAAGATTTTGGTTGCTGTGACAATCACTTTCATTGAGGTACCAAAGGAGGCAGACAACATAACCACAAAGCCTACATAAAAGTCCAAATACTGGCCTTCCTTTTTAGCTCTTTGTTGCTTTAGCAATGTAATACAGGTCAGATTAATGGGCTGGAGCCGAGACAGAGGTCATACTGAAAAGGCTTTCTCAGAGTACAGCTGCAATCTAAATTTACTTAGAATACATGAACTTGGAGCCTTGTGGGGCTGTAAATGCTGACTACTTCTATTCTCTGAGCAACAGTCAATGAGATTATGAAGCCTACACATCATTGTACTTGGACATAAAATGCCCACCAACCCAGGTGCAAAGATCAGATTATGCGCACTGACTGTTCACCCATCCTATTATTCCAGATGCCCTAGAGGTGGCTTCCATTAAATGAGTACAGATGGAAGTAAATAAAAGAGTCATCCAAGCTGAAGAACTACTCCAGATAGATGTCTGATTATATCGTTGTTTCTTTCACATGTAACTAAATGGAAACAGATAAATCAGAAACCTCTTGGGTTTTTGATGAAATTTTCTTATCCAAACACCTTAGTTTCCAAGACTGAAGGTTGAATCCTCAGACAAACCTAAGCCTAAAACCCTGAACCAATAGGGGATTGGCAATTAAACTCTACCACAACAAGAAAGAAACATTCTCCATAGTTTATTTTAGATGTGGGAACAGTGGACAAAAGAGATCCTGTCATACAGGTTCCTATAAAGAAGTTACTTGAACACTGAGAAGAGCAGGCCCCATAATACCTATCCAGGCAGATTTTATGTTATCTGAGACTCCATTATGCACCCTCCCCGCTCTTTTAACAATTGAGTTGTTATTTCAGTTACTCTCTACATGAGGGCGGAGGGTGGTTAGAGTGAATATCTTTGTCTTTTGATTTCTTGGTTACCAAACTATGAGGATTTATATTCAAACTTTGGGTAACAGTATACATCCAAAGAGAACAGCATGAGTAGAGCAGCATGAATTAGCTGGAAAGGAATAGGAAACAAGATAATAATGAGGCAAAGAATATATGATGCCAGTCATGTAAGATCCTACTCTCAGCTGATACTGAATGCATGTATACGTGCCATGTCAATTCAGAAGGCCAGGGATAAATTTATCTTAAAGAGTCAAAAGCACCAAAATACTTCTGTAAACATTCAAATGTTTAGAATCAATTGCAATTTTGCTATTCCAATTATAGCTACTTCAGCTGAATTGAGGCAGTCTCCACTCTCGCAGCTGTCGGAATGCAGTGGGTACTTTAATTTCTAAGTTTGTATCCCATCATTGTTTAATGAGATGTACATTATATGTGGGGTTGGAGGATGAGGGTGCAAGTCCCAATTCTGTTAACCTACTAATGCATGAATGAATTTGGGCAAGTTAACCTCTCTAAAATAAATTACTGCATCAAAATAATGGGATAACATGACTACCTTTCTTCTTAGACTTACTGTAAGGATTACTTAATCTAAATTCCTTGGCATATCTTTCACATGAAAAACACTATCTGCTAGAGATCTCCTTTGAAAAAGGTGGATCATTTCATGTTCTTGCTTCCACTTGGCAATTTGCCAAGCAACAGCATTAAAAATTCCTACCAAATGTGAATGTTTAAATCTATAACTTTTTTAAATTGGGAACACAAGGGCCCTTAATGAGGCTGAAGACATAATAAACAAAAGTTTCATTTTTATGGCACTCATTATGCCTTCGGTTACTTGCCGATTCATAAATACCAACCAAATACCCTGTTGAAAAAGTACAGTTTATAACTTACAAAAAGGGACACCACCACCCTGGAAGAGTCTTAATAGCCCATAGGAGAGAGAAGGTCAGATACTCTACCCATACACATTCACACACATTTAAGTCACTGAATATTACTAATGAAAATGTAATGTAATCAAAATGTAATGTTTTATTTTTCCATTGCTCTCATCCTTCACACAATTATACTGTGGATCATGAAACAGTTAAAAACTCAATGGTATATCTCTTGAATTTCTATTCTAACTATTACAGTTCTACATTCTGGGAAATATTTGCATGAAAAAAAATGGACTCTGTGGAACAATAAAACAATTTATTATTATTTTTCTCTTTCAAACTATTATATAGTTTATTTATTCATTAACAAAATAAAGCAAAGCTTTAAAGTAAAAGAGAAATAAAATATTTGAAAGTAATATTTTGTAGCAAATACATTATAGAATTCAGAATAATTTTATTGCTTTACTCTTCAATGTACATATGACCTTATTATTTTATATTTAAAATATATATGTGCTGCACACGAATGTTCATTGCAGCACTGTTTACAATAGCAAAGACCTGGAACCAACCCAAATGCCCATCGATGATAGACTGGACTGGGAAAATGTGGCACATATACACCATGGAATATTATGCAGCAATCAAAAATGATGAGTTTTTGTCCTTTGTAAGGACATGGATGAATCTGGAGAACATCATTCTCAGCAAACTGACACAAGAACAGAAAATGAAATACCACATATTCTCACTCACAGGCGGGTGAGAAAAATGAGAACACATGGACACAGGGAGGGGGGTACTACACACTGGGGTCTATTGGGGGGAATAGGGAAGGGACAGTGGTGGGGGAGCTGGGAAGGGATAGCCTGGGGATAAATGCCAAATGTGGGTGAAGGGAAGGAAGGCAGCAAAACACACTGCCATGTGTGTACCTATGCAACTATCTTGCACATTTTGCACATGTACCCCAAAACCTAAAATGCAATAAAAATTAAATATATATATATGTATATATATATACATATATATATATATATATATGTGTGTGTGCATGTGTCCCTGCTATTGACCAAGAGAAAACCAAAACCAAAAGCAAAATCAGCTTTGAATTTTGCTGCATTATAAAGTTCACCTTACAAGTGATCCTTTCTAAAGGCAGAGGATTTAGCTTCCTTAGTTGGCAGCTTCAGGCTCTAGGGACTTGTCTAATCTACATTTAGTTTCCCAAGGATAACATGCTGAGGCATCTCATCAATCATGCCCCCAACATGGTTTCTTCATTTTAACATGTCCAACTTATTTGTTAATTTATTTTTAAAAGCCCGTTTATCTCACCTGCTTCAGAAAAAGCTTCTAGAAGAGCTATCAAGGTATTTAATGAATTTATTACTTTCCAGGAAGTCACTCTATATCCACCTGACTGATGTTGAAATGACTGACTGCTTCTCTTACTGTTGAAAACTGAAATGCCAAGATGTAAGGTAAGCTATACTTATGCCACAGTGTACTGGCACTTGTCACCTCCAGCTTGTTTCTCTCCAGGAAGTTGGCAGAGTATTATCAGAGAAATCTCTTCATATAACTTCACAGAAACTGAGCTTTATCATTAGCCAGGATACACTGAATTTTTAGGGAAAAAATCAATACATAGGCTTAAGGTGTCTCAGTTATTGTGACTGCTACATGCTTTGGATTTTGTGCACTTAAATCAAGATATTACTGTTTATATTGTCTTTTTAATGGAATTCTTATTTTACCTTTCAGGTAAAGTTGTAATCACAATTGTAACTCTTATTGGAGGTAAGTGAACTTTCTAGGATTAAAAAAATATTACATTCTAGCCACCTGTAAAATTTAAAGTAGAATTTAGTTCCATCTTTTCAATAAAACCTTCAATGCATTAAAATTCATAACTGATATTGTTATATAATATCAGATATATAGCATGAAAGTGCAATGGTTACAAAGAGCTAACAATTCATTAATCATTGGCCAGTCAGGGGTAATACTTACTAAATAAAAAATAACATAATAATTAATACAAAACAATAAAAACTACCTGACACTTTAACATTCCTAAATTACTTGAAATGTAGCTTAAATTTATTTTCTTACACTGCAGATTTAAGGCATACAAATTTCAGGTGCTTGTAAACATCTCAGATTTAGGAAACTCTATGATTTAGCCAATAAAATAACCTATGTAAATAAATAAGTTATAACATTTGGATATATCATATCAAAAAATTAGAGATGAGAACAAAATTGAGTAGAAATCACATCCAAAGTCTAATAGAAAATGATTTGTCATTTTGAGATTATCTAAATTAAAAATAAACATATGTGATTCCTTACATTGAAAATAAACTGAATCTGTAATTAAACTGACATAATTTATTCTAGGATACAAAATCATCAGTGAAGGCTAGAGTTTGAAATAAGTATTAATCAGAGTGTCAAATTCAAAGTAAAATAAAATATTGCCCAGGCATTTAGGAATAAAATTCATAGAAATTAGAGGAACAAAAGAACAATCTCTTCAATAAACAAATGTGCAAATAGACTAACCATCAAACCTCAGTGACAGATTTAATGGACAGGTGAAGATTTGAGCACAAATAATATGACCCTAAAAGTGTCTTTGAATCTAAATTGGTTTTGATTAGAAAGACAAAGAGAAGATTTTATGAAAGCTATAAGGAATACAGAACATTTTATCTATTAATTCTCCTGTATTCTTCTAAACTGCACATCTACATGTGCCTGCACACACACACACACACACACACACACACACACACACACACACAAATCTCAGCACAGAGAAATGGTTCAAAATAAAGAAACAAGAGAATAACAAGGTCTGAAGTACAGGCAGCAATTAATAGACTACCAGACAAAAAAAGTTCAGGTCCAGATGGGTTCACAGCCAACTTCTACCAGATATACAAAAGGAGCTGGTACCATTCCTTCTGAAACTATTCCAAACAATACAAAAAGAGGGAATCCTCCTTAACTCATTTTATGAGACCAACATCATCCTGATACCAAAACCTGGCAGAGACACAACTAAAAAAGAAAATTTCAGGCCAATATCTATGATGAACATTGTTGCAAAAATCTTTAATAAGATACTGGCAAACTGAACACAGCAGGACATCAAAAAACTTATCCATCATGATCAAGCAGGCTACATCCCATGGATGCAAAGCTGGTTCAACATGGGCAAATCTAAAAACATAACTTGTCACATAAATAGAAGCAAAGACAAAAACCACATGATTATCTCAAAGATGCAGAGAAGGCTTTCAACAAAATTCAACAGCCCTTTATGATAAAAAATCTTAATAAACTAGATATCGATGGAACATGTCTCTATTTATGACAAACCCACAGCCAATAGCCACCAAATGGGCAAAAAAACTGGAAGCATTCCCTTTGAAAACTGGCATTAGACAAGGCTGCCCACTCTCACCATTCCTATTCAACATAGTATTGAAAATTCTAGCCAGAGCAATCAGGCAAGAAAAAGAAATAAGGGTATTCAATTAGAAAAGAAGTCAAATCGTCTCTATTTGCAGATGACATGATTGTATATTTTGGAGACCCCATCATCTCAGCCCAAAATCTCTTTAATCTGATAAGCAACTTCAGCAAAGTCTCAGGATACAAAATCAATGTGCAAAAATCACAAACATTCCTGAATACCAATAACAGACAAACAGAGAGCAAAATCATGAACAAACTCCCATTCACAATTGCTACAAAGAGAACAAAATACCTAGGAATACAACTAACAAGGGACATGAAGGAACTCTACAAGGAGAACTATAAACTACTGCTCAAGGAAATAAGAGACCACACAAACAGATGGAAAAACATTCCATGCTCATGGTTAGAAACAATCAATATTATGAAAATGGCCATACTGCCAAAAGTAATTTACAAATTCAATGCTATCCCCATCAAGATGACCTTAACCTTCTTCACAGAACTGGAAAAAACCACCTTAAACTTCATATGAAGCCAAGAAAGAGCCCACATAGTTAAGACAATCCTAAGCATAAAGAACAAAGCTGAAGGCATCGTGCTACCTGACTTCAAACTATACTACAAGGCTACTGTAATCAAAACAGCATAGTACTGGTACCAAAACAGAGGCCTCTGTTCTGTTCCATTTGTGTATATCTCTGTTACAGAACTAATGTCACACATCTACAACCATCTGATCTTTGACAAACCGTACAAAAACAAGCAACGAGGAAAGGATTCCCTGTTTAATCAATGGTGTTGGGAAAACTGGCTAGCCATGTGCAGAAAGTTAAAACTCCACCCATTCCTTACACCTTACACAAAAATCAACTCCAGATGAATTAAAGATTTAAGCATATTTAAACATAAGACCTAACACCATAAAAACTCTAGAAGAAAACTTAGGAAAGAGCATTCAGGACATGGTCAGAGGCAAGGACTTCATGACTAAAACACCAAAAACAATGACAACAAAAGCCAAAACAGACAAATGGGATCTAATTAAATTTAAGAGCTTCTGCACAGCAAAAGAAATGATCATTAGAGTGAACTGGCAACCAACAGAATTCCAAATGGGAAAAAATTTTGCAAGCTACCCATCTGACAAAGAGCTAATATCCAGAATCTACAAAGAACTAAAACAGATTTACAAGAAAAAAACAAACAACCTCATCAAAAAGTGGGTGAAAGATATTAACAGACACTTTTTAAAAGAAGACATTTATGAGGCCAACAAACATATGAAAAAATACTCATCATCACTGGTCATTAGAGAAATGCAAATCAAAACTACATTGAGATACCATCACACTCCAGTTAGAATGGCAATCATTTAAAAATCTGGAGACAACAGATGCTGGAGAGGATGTGGAGAAATAGGAACACTTTTACACTGTTGGTGGGAGTGCAAATTAGTTCAACCATTATGGAAGGCAGTGTAATGATTCTTCAAGGATCTAGAAATAGAAATACCATTTGACCCAGCAATCCCATTACTGGGCATATACCCAAAAGATATAAATTGTTCTATTATAAAGACACATGCACACATATGTTCACTGTGGCACTGTTTACAATAGTAAAGACTTGGAACCAACCCAAATGCCCATCAGTGATAGACTGGCTAAAGAAAATGTGGCACATATACACCATGGAATACTACGCAACCATAAAAAAGGATGAGTTAATGTCCCTTACAGAGACATGGATGAATCTAGAAACCATCATTCTCAGCAAACTGACACAAGAACAGATAACCAAACACAGCATGTTCTCACTCATAAGTGGGTGTTGAACAATGAGAACACATGGACACAGGAAGGAAAACATTACACACTGGGGTCTGTTGTGGGGGTTGGGGAGGGATAGCAGGGGGTGGGGAGATTAGGGAGGGATAACATTAGGAGAAGTATCTAATGTAGGTGACGGGGGATGGAGGCAGCAAACCACATGGCATGTGTATACCTATGTAACAATCCTCCGAGATTTGTACCTGTACCCCAAAACTTAAAGTAAAATAAAAAAATAATAATTTCAAAAATAAATAAAATGCTTCCAATGAAGCAAAACAAAAATAGTAAATGAGAAGTCACTGGTAAAATAAGATCCGTGCTTACTTATTTTACATTGAAATATAGAAATGTGATTTACATCTTGTATGTAGTTTAAGAATAATTACTATTTCAATCATTTTACTACAATATCTTCTAGATTATCTTTATTTCTTAAAAAATAACTTATTTTATTAATTGCCCAGATAAATACCTGGGCTCACATCTCACAAACTATGACTCATCTGTACCATCATTGTTTTCAGGATTCCCAATGTAACCTGCCGAATGGGAGATAACCTAGTAAATGTTATAATGTAATTCTCAGAATCATTATTTTTCCAAATACCAGGAGCTGAGTACTGAAAAATACAAAATAAGCAAATGCAGTGAATACATTTCCCTGGTATAGGGAAAAAGGATAAGAATGTCCTGGTATATGGAAAAGAGTTCCCCAGGGAAAAGATACACTCCTTCAAACTATCATAGAAGGACCAAAAGAAACGCTTTAGGCCTTTGGCAGCCTAACTTTATCTGATGAGAAAAGAGTCTAAATAAGAATTTGGAAGCAATTCTAGTAATTTCAATTCCTTCATTGATGACCTTCTCATTTACCTTCTTCTGTAACTTAGTAGGAGAATCTGAGGGCATAGGTATAAATTCAAATTCTGGCCATATACTTAGGACAATCTAAAACAGGTGCTAGCAAATTGCTTTGGAAATAATTAATTTGTAAGTAAATACCCTTATTGGTTGGCAAACTTTTCACAAGAAAAAACATTTTAGAAAAAACATGTTTTGTTTTCAAAATCTGAATCATCATATTCAATACACACTTCACATAGTAAAGAAAATATCCATTTTATATAAATGCAATTTAATTTTTCAGTCCTATTAAAAGATATAATACAAGCATAGGACAAAGTTAAATGAGACTTGACCCTGAAAACACATCAAGCTTAACTCAGTAAGGGCAAGTATTGTTGTGGAAATAATCAAGAAATTCTAGGAAAAAAATAATAGGTTGCTCTTTAGAATCATATTGTTCAAATAACAAATGACTATATTTTAGAAGGAACCATGGATCCAGACATCTTACATTAGGATTGTAAGCCCAAAAGTATCTGAGACAGGTCTCAATCAATTTAGAAATTTATTTTGCGAAGTTAAGGACATGCCCAGAAGGGAAAAAAAAATAAAATTCAGAGAAGCAGTCTGAGGTCTTTGCCTTTCTCTAAAGATGAATTTGAGGGCTTCAATATTTAAGAGGAAAAATGGGCTGGAGGGGAAAGAGTGGGGTATTGTAATCCACAAGTTGCAAGATCAAAGCAGCAAATAGGGAAATAGTCAGCTTATGCTCGCTCAGTGAATCAGCACTTTATATAAGATAAGATGAACAGAGAGTAGCTGCCTTTGGAGATACTTAACCTTTTTATCTGTAGGTATCTGCTTAGGAACAAAAAGAAGTTGCAGCAAAACTCTTTTGGTTTTCACCATTTTTTTTTCCTTTTGGAATAGTGAATTGGGGTCCTTAGTTTTTAGTTTTCTCTCTCAGGATAATATTACAAAATGAACAAACAACCAAAAAAAAAAAAATTATGCGGATTCTTTAGGTTAAATGAAAGTAGATCTTTTTATGCTTAGGGTTATTATATCTAAATAAAAAACTAAAAATAATGCTAAATATCCTATCTTTAATAAACTGAAAACCTAAAGACAGTTTGCAATTAAATTGTAACTCTGCTCATTAATGCATTTTGACTCATTTAAGCTTTTCTGTTTATTTTGTTAGGATGTTCTTTCTCACCCATTTAGAAATGACTTTATGTGTTTATAGTGTTTGAACAAGTAGAGTGGGTCTTCTGAAAGTATATTGTATATTTTTCCTACAAATATATCCAGTTTAAATTATACATATTTCAAATTCAGGTAGCCACAAGATATTCGTGTTAAATTTCATATGATAAATTGTTAACTAGTAATCTTTGTATTTTCAAAAAAATATCTTGAATATTTATTCCTGAATATATTACCATTTTCTTTTTCTTTTTTTTAATTGTACTTTAGGTTCTGGGGTAAATGTGCAGATCATGCAGGATTGTTGCATAGGTACATACATGGCAAGGTGGTTTGCTGCCTCCATCCTCCCGTCACCTAAATCTGGCATTTCTTCCCATGTTATCCCTCCCCAGCCTTTAACAAATAGTGGCAGGTCTGTTTGATTTATTCTCAAAGTATTCACTCTTTTAGGTTTATTTAATCATGGGTGACAAATCCAGGTAAAAAGACCTTTTCTAATTCAAATCTTAGCTAGTGTCAGATGCCAGGTTTTTAATTTGATTCCCAATTATTCTCTGTCAAATCACTCTGTAGTCCCTTGCTTTGGATTCCAGTGTCTGAAAAATTGAATAGTCTCATGAAAGTTATAGAAATCTTCAACTTCCCAAGCAGGAAAAGAGGCACATGAATAAGAACCTTTTTATTCTCTGGTTGTCCCTCACTTTTTTTTAAAAAAAGAAGCGTGTTTCATCCCCTGAAGCCCACAAGCATTGAAGCTTTTACACTGCCTTCGTTAGAGCCTGCTCAACAGGACATCATGGTTGCAGGAGAGGGTGGAAAAGTTACCAATATGACACAAGGGATAAGAGTGTCATGGTTGGCTTAAAAAATCATAATTCTTGCCTGGGGCCATGCACTGAGCAAAGGCAAAGGGTAGCAGAGAGGGAAGGAGAAATAACGTGTAGAAACCACAATCATCTTCTATACACCCTTATTCTCCTTAAGACCCCAAAACAGCCTATGAAGTCCATTTATACAAAGCTTGTTAAACTAATGAAGAACTTAAGATTAATTTATTGGTGTATCTGAATCTTTATCAATCAAACATTAAAATTACATTCAAAATGGCTTATATTTATTATTTGAATCATGTTTAAAATGTTAGTAGCCCTGTGTCATTAAATATAATTCACATTAAGTTATGGACACTCTAGTGAAAAGTATGTTGAATAAAAGCAATTTCTGTATTTGAGGTATAGATCCACGATATCTGGTATTTGTATTTGCAAGCCTTTGCCATGTGCAACATTTTGTGTATACTGCATAGCGATTTTGATTAATGAACTCTGTAGTTTTCTCCAATTAAACTGAAATACACATATGGCTAACCCTGATACTGTAGTCTAATTAAATGCTAATTAGATGTATCTGTCTACTAAGTAAGGCACCCAAACATATCCTTTTTTATCTCCCTCTTGGGGAAAAAAAAATGTTTTATATAAAAATGCCAACATTTGAGAAGCAGTGAAAAACCTGAAAATGTTTGTAGGATTTTCCAACAAATGACTCTTCTTTTAAGTGTTTCAGATTCACATTAAAAAGAAAATGATTATTAGCATCATAAATTTATATGGTGTATTTCTAAGTAAGCATTATATCAGCTCAAGGAAAATTTTAGGTTTCATATAATATGTGGATTATAGAGGCAATACATATTTTGCCTCTATAGACAAAGTGACATTTTAACCAATGAGGGGTTGGATGCTGAACAGCATGACATTTCTGCCTTCTGTTAAGATCAAAGTGACAACTCTGTCCTTTCATTTGGATTTACAGACAATAGGTAGGTGATGATCCTTAACATCTGTGCATTATTTACACTCAAGAAAATTGCCATAAATAACTGATGAGATACCAACTCTCTGTGTTGGTCAATGTTGCTGTAACTAAATTTGCTTTGACTACTCATGAAGTCAGTTAACATTTTATTGTTTCAAAATAACCTATAATCATGGATAATACAGTATCATTCCATGTAATAAAGTATTGTTCTGTTTCAAAGCAGTTATTCTTCACTGCAGGGTCTGCATACTTATTAAGTAGGTTTGGTAAGAACCTAGTAATCAGAAGCAGAGAAAGTGGATTTGTAGCCACACTGTAGCATTTGAAAATTCTATAAGCTCAGGAACTTTATTTAACCAGTCTGAAACTCACTTTTTTTGTTTGTTTCTTTTGTTTTTTGAGACAGAGTTTCGCTCTTCTTGCCTAGGCTGGAGTGCAATGGCCGGATCTCGGCTCACTGCAACCTCTGACTCTTGGGTTCAAGGGATTCTTGCCTCAGCCTCCCAAGTAGATGGGACTACAAGTGTCCACCACCATACCTGCTAATTTTTGTATTTTAATAGAGATGGGGTTTCATCACGTTGGCCAGGCTGGTCCCAAACTCCTGACCTCAGGTGATCCACATTTACATAGTTGTGCCACTAGCATCAAAATCCATCTCCAGAACTTCTTGAAAAACTGAAACTCCATACTCATTAATAAAAGTTCTTCATTTTCCACTTCCATTGGCCTCTGGAAACCAGCATTCTACTTTTCTGTCTCTATTACTTTGGCTCCAGGTACCTTTATAAATAGAATCATACTGCATACTGTCCTTTTGTGATTGCCTTATTTCACTTAAGATATGTCTTCAAAGTTCATCCAAGTTGTAACATGTGTCATAATTTTTTTAAAAACTGAATAATATTCTATTTTGTGTATACAACCTATTTTGTTCATGCATTTATCTCTAGGTGCACATTTGACTTGCTTGTAAATTGGCTCCTGTGAATAATATTATCATGAATACAGGCACTCAAATATCTACTTAAGTCCCTGCTTTTAATTCATCAAATGAGATAATGTTGGGCCATATGATATTTCTACTTTAATTTTTTTCAGAAAATGCTATACTATGTTCCACAGTAGCTTTATCATTTTGCATTCCCACTAACTATACATGTCTTATTTTTCCACATCCTCACCAGCACTTGTCATTTATTTTTTATGGTAGTCATAAAAAATGAATGTGAGAGAAACTCACTCTTAAAGTGCATGTAATAATACCTATATCACAGTGTGGTACTAACATAATGGTTTTTTAAACCCTTATATATTTCAACTCTTAAATTCACTTCCATGCTTTCATGACACTTCCCGAAATGGAGATACAGACCTTATGCCCTTCGAGTAAGGCAGATACTTAGTCACGATTCTGTGGACTCCTTGAGTTGTATTCACTCAGGCTTCTTAAAGCAATGGGTTTTATTAAAAGAAAGATAACTGAAATTTCTCACGTACCCTAGAATGATCATTCGGTGGCCTCTTTCAACAACTGCAACAGTTCAAGTATTGGAAAAAGTGTAGGAACCTGGCTTCAGTCTCTATTTTGTTTTCTCAGCAGCAGGATATTGTTAATCTACTATAATCATGATGTCTTAAACTCCCTATCTCAACCTGTCTCTCTCTCTCTCTGTCTCTGTCTCTAGCTCTATCTCATCTTTTTGTTCTTTTGTAATCACCTACCACCCCCATTCTCTGTAGCCTTTTTTCTTCATGGCTTCTGTTAGCTTATAATGTTTAATTGTTCAGAAGTGCCTTTTATGTGTAAGTCCTTCCTGCCTTTGCCACTTTATAATATATTTCAAAGCATCCTTCTAATTCAAAAATTCCCTATCAACTGAGTGGTTATCTACCAAAATCAGTAGTAAAATCAGTAGTACAAAAATTACTGGTAATCTAAGTAGAATTAGGATAATTTAGATATGGCCCATAATTTTTCCTAAGACATGCAAAATAAATTGTCTGTGAAAAGAAAATAGTCTTAAAAACTTAGTCCACTTTGTTCTCAAAGTGTTTTTGGCTCTAATAAATACTAATATATTTCTGCATACAAATCAAGTGTAAATAACACTGAATTTTGAGATGATTATAATGCTATTTCAGCAATAGTGAAGACAGAGAGAGCTGGAGGACAGTGTTCTCTGATTCACTAACAACTGAATTAAACACTCTCCCCTGGATCCAGCTTTCCCACTGTAAACCTTACACATAAAAATAAAATTCTGGAGTGCAGCTTGCAGCACATTGGGATTTAGCTGGTTTTTGGAGATCATGCATAATTAATGAAAAACAAACACAGGCATAAGGAAGCATCAAAAATAGAGTTGTATGCAAATATTCTATGCCACCTTATTCATGAAGATTAGGAATGTGTATGATGCTTAAGGGTCTTAATCGTGGCCACTTTTCTTCAATGTAAAATAGAAAGCCTTTTGTGTTTTTCATTTTGTAAAACGATCTAAAACAATCTGTCAATAAAGCAACACTGAATTATTTCTTGTTTGTATCAATGATAAAATTGAATCAGAATCCACAGGTAGCTCCTAATAAAGTGCTTTCCCATCCTCCCCAAATCCAAATCCAGTATCATTAATTATAGAAATCCTTCTTGAATATGTAAATGTCCAACTTGCATCTCTGCTGTGTGAATCCCTTTACAGCAAATGTCCTATCCCTACTTAATTCCACTCCATGTTTGTTTACAGTGTGATCTTTGTATTTTGCCTTTATTTATACAAATCATTTTGTCTTTTTATTTAATGATGGAATTCAGCTTTCTTGACTTTGACCATGCATGACTTACAAAATGTAAAGGATTTTGGCTAAATTGCAATCAATAGTGTTCTCAATTCTTTACCCTATCTCTTCATCATAGATGAAGTATAGTTCCCCTAGATTTGGGGATATGTCATGTGACTTGCTTTGGCCAATAGTAAATGGATGGAAGTGACAATGTACCAGTTCATCTTTAGCTTGAGGAGTCTTGTATTTTCCTACTGTCCTTCTCCTCTATATTCCTCAGCCAGAAGAGCATTTTTCTTCTAGACTCACTGCCCCAAGAAGAGGATGAGAGAAATCTGGAACCAAACTCATCCCAACTTCTGCAGCCTTATGCAAAGGTGACTGCAGATTTGCAGTGAGAACTGTCAAGCCAAACCCATCCTCAGTCAAGCAGACTGTAGATACTTGTCTGATAATAAGTGCTTGTTTTTGAGATGCCTTGCTATCCAGCAATAGCTAAGTGATACAGGCTGTTCTATGGGCTGAATTGTGTCCCATCAATATTTTTATGTTGAAGTCTTAAGTACCTCAGTATGTGACTGTATTTGGAGATAGGGCATTTAAAGTGGTAATTAATGTAAGATGAGGTCATTTGTGTGGGCTCTATTCTGAGGTTACTGATGTCTTTATAAGGCGAGTTGACTAGAACACAAATACAATAGAGGAAGCACAATATGAAGACAAAGGGTCATTTGAAAGGCAATGAGAGAGACCACAGAGTAACACCAAACCTGCCTTGCCTTAATTTGAATTTATAGGCTCCAGAACTGCAAGGAAATATCTTTCTGTTGTTTAAGCTACCCAGTTTATGTACTTGTTATGAGAACAAACTAAAACAGGGTACGTTCACTACCTTTATCTTTCTAAATATATTTTATAATCAATACCTGCTTTCCATATGTGAAGTGACCCAGGTCAGGCTACACAGCTGATGTTCAGCTTCCCCATTGAGTTTGTTGATTGACTACATCTGAGGAAACTCACACTGTGCCCTTAGCAGGCAGCTTAGGTAATGAAAAGCCACATTGGCTATTTAACTATAAATATAAATTAACATTAAATTTAATTAAAACTCGAGTTACTTAATCACACTATCTCCATTCCAATTTCTTAATAGTTAAATGTGGCTAGTGGCTATTATATTGGAGAGCACAGATTTATAGACATTTCTGTCTTCACAGAAACTTTATTGAGCAGGATGGGGCTAGAGAATCAAAGGTCATATAAGGAGATTTAAAACTATTATTCTTAGATTTTATAGCCTTAATTATAGAAAAATTCAGGTTATTTTTAGAAGAAAATCTAATAAGATCTCAGCTTTGGACATCATTAAGATGGCAGAATAGGAGGTCACCACAGAAAGTCCAAGTAGTAACTCTTAAAAGATAAAAGTTCCTTTGTGAAAATTCTAAAACTTGGGAATGAGACTGAGACACCCACGTGGACCACAAAACCCAAAATAATGCATTAGAAGAGTAAGAGAAATTCTCTCTCTGAGCTCATTGCTCCAATTCAGTCAACAATGCACCACAGAGAGAATTCCCCTAAGAACACAGTTTCTAAAGTTGGAAAAGATAACCCAATATGGTACAGGCAGCTTTCCCAGTACTTTGGCGCACTTCTTAAGAGGCCCAGTATTGCTTCACTTCACAGGGAACTCTGGTGGAAACTGTAAGATTAGACTGCCTGGAGTCAGGTAGAAACAAAGAAAAGGGATTGGGCTCACAGGGACCAGCACTTTGGTGGTAGCTCTGTGTTCCTGCTAACAGTGGTGTCCACTCAGAGATGCACCAATAGCACAGCCTATCCACAAAGCCACTCTGGTCAGACCCAGAAATTCAGTGGACAGTCCCATTGACTTGAATCCCTAACCAAGAACCCACCTGCCCAACCTTAGAGCATACCCCAAAGCTCTGCCTAAGAAGAGAGGCAAGCTTTAATTATGCATTTCTATGGAACATAGCCTCTGGACTCACCTATCTCGAGCAGCAACTCCACCTAACCTCAGAGCCTAGCACACAGCCCTGTCTAACCGAAGACATAAACCAGCTTTACTACCAGGAAGGGGATATAGCCTGTAACACTGGCTGACCAGAGGTGATCACATTGCCCAGCCATCAGCTCCACTGGACCTGAGAGCAAAGGCAGTGGCCCAACCCAACTAAAGAACCTGACAGAAAACTTCATGTCTATGGTTGGTATCAGCTGTCCTAATGAGAAAGTCAGCCTAGACTAAATCATGGAAGTCTAGCCTGCCAAAATCACATGTAAAGTCCTGAAGCAGAGGCTGTATCCGCAAACGCACAGACACCAACACAAGAACACAAGCAACGAAGAGGCAGAAAATTACGACAATACCATAAGAAAACAATGAATCCCTAATGATAGACCCCAAAGAAGTAGATATCTATGAAAGGACTGATAAAGAATTTAGAAAAAAATCTGACTTCTGCCAAAATGATTGAATAGCAACAGCTCCAGAGTGTGGTTCCCAGCGAGAGTGGTGTAGAAGGCGTGATCTCCACATTTTCAACCAAGATACCAGGTTCATCTCAATGGGACTGGTTGGACAGTGGGTGTAGCCCAAAAAAGACAAACCAAGACAGGGTGGGGCATTGCCTCACCAGGGAAGTGTAATGGAAAAGAGGGCACTCCCTCCTACCCAACAGAGGCTACTGGGGACTTTTCTGGCCACTCCAGAGACCCGGATCCACTGCTGCACTTCTCCCCTGGTTTTTGCAGCCCACAGAGCAGAAGATTCTTGCACGCCAAAAGGTGATTCAGCCAGTGCTGTGAGTTCCCAGCACAAAGTCTGAGCAGCCATTTTGGCTGGCACCTGTAGCCCCTGTGAGACAGAGTCTCCCATACCCCAGAGAGAAAGGAGGCTGAAGGCAGGGAGCCAGGTGAGCTGGCTCCACAGGTCCCACTACCACAGAGACCAGCCACTGAATCCCACTGTCTTGGGATTTTTGCAAGTTGCACAGCAGTTTGAGCTCAACCCTGGACAGGCACACTCCATTGGGGAGGGGCATCTGCCATTACCAAGGCAGCTCTACCTTACCTGTGTAAACAAAAGCACAAAGAAGTTTGCACAGCAGCAGGGGGGAGGCCCCAGCAGCTCAACAACACCACTGCATGCAGACTGTGACTAGACTCCTTCCTTGCTGGGCAGGGCTTCTCTGAGAAAAGGCAGCAGTCTGTCAGGGACTTATGAATACAACCACACCTTCCCAGGACAGAACACCTGGGAAGAGAGCTGTTGTGAGTTCCGCTACAGCAGACTTAAATGTCCCTGCCCAGAATTTCTGAAGAAAGCAACTGAGCTCCCAGCACAGCACTTGGTCTCTGACAAGGGTCAGACTGCCTCCTCAAGCAGCTCCCTGACCCTCGTATATCCAGAGTCACCTCATACAAAAGAGCTCTGGCTGACATCTGGTGGATATTCTTCTAGGACGAAGCTACCAGAGGAAGGAATAGGCAGAAATCCTTGCTCTTCTGCAGCCTCTGCAGGTGATTCCCAGGCAAGCAGGGTCTGGAGTGGGCCTTCAGCAGTCCTGCAGCACAGGGTCTGACTGTTAGAAAGAAAACTAAGAAACAAAAATAGATAGCCTCAACATCAACAAAAAGGATGTCCACTCAGAGACCTCATGCAGTCACCAACTTCAAACCAAAGGTAGATAAAACCAAAGGTAGATGGGAAGAAACCAGCCTGAAAAGGCTGAAATCACCAAATCCCAGAATGTCTCTCCTCCTTTATGGGATCACAGCCTCTCACCAGCAAGGGAACAAAACTGGATGGAGAATGAGTCTGACAAATAGACAGAAGAAGGCTTCAGAAGGTGAGTTATCACAAACTTCTCTGAGCTAAACGAACATATTCTAATGCTATGCAAAGAAACTAAGAACCTTGAAAAAAAGTTCGATGAAATGCTAACTAGAATAACCAGCTCAGAGAAGAACAAAAACAACTTAATGGAGCTGAAAAACACAGCACGAGAACTTTGTAAAACTTACGCATTTCAATAGGTAAATCAATGAAGCAGAAGAAAGGATATTGGAGATTGAAGATGAATTCAATGAAATACAATGAGAAGGCAAGATTAGAGAAAAAAGAATGAAAAGAAATGAACAAAGTCTCCAAGAAATATGGGATTATGTAAAAAGACCTAATCTACATTTGATTTGTGTACTAGAATGTGATGGAGAGAATGAATCCAAGCTGGAAAACACTCTTCAGGATATTATCCAGGAAAACTTCTCCAACCTAGCCAGGCAGGCCAACATTCAAATCCAGGAAATACAGAGAACACCAAAAAGGTATTCCTCAAGAAGAGCAACCCCAAGGCACGTAATCATCAGATTCACCAGGGTTGAAATCAAGGGAAAAATGCTAAGGTCAGCCAGAGAGGAAGGTTGGGTTACCCACAAAGGTAAGCCCATCAGACTCACAGCAGATCTCTCAGCAGAAACACTACAAGCCAGAAAAGAGTTGGGGCCAATATCCAACATTCTTAAAGAAAAGAACTTTCAACCCCGAATTTCATATCCAGCCAAACTAAGCTTCATAAGTGAAGAAGAAAAAAATCCTTTACATGCAAGCAATTGCTGAGAGATTTCATCACCACTAGGCCTGCCTTACATGAACTCCTGAACATGGAAAGGAACAACCAGTATCAGTCACTTCAAAAACATACCAAATGGTAAAGAACATCAACATAATAAAGAAACTGCATCAACTGACAGGCAAAACAACCAGCTAGTATCAAAATGGCAGGATAAAATGTACAAATAACAATATTAACCTTAAATATAAACTGGCTAAATACCCCAATCAAAAGACAGAGACTGGCAAATTGGATAAAAAGTCAAGACCCATCGGTGTGCTGTATTCAGGAGACCCATCTCACATGCAAAGAAAGCAGGGGTTGCAATCCTAGTCTCTGATAAGACAGATTTTGAACCAACAAAGATCAAAAGAGACAAAGAAGGATATTACATAATGGTAAAAGATCAATGCAACAAGAAGAGCTGAGTATTCTAAATATATATACACCCAATACAGGAGCAGCCAGATACATAAAGCAAGCTCTTAAGAACCTACAAAGACAGACTCCCATACAGTAATAGTGGGAGACTGTAACACTTCATTGTCAATATGAAACAGATCAACAAGACAGAAAATTAACAAAGATATCCAGGACTTGAACTCAGATCTGGGTCAAGCGGACCTAATAGACGTCTACAGAACTCTCCACCCCAAATCCACAGAATATACATTCTTCTCAGCAACACATCACACTTACTGTAAAATTGACCACATAATTTTAAGTAAATCATTCCTCAATAAATGCAAAATAATGGAAATCATAACAGTCAGTCTCTCAGACCACACTGGAATCAAATTAGAACTCAGGACTAAGAAACTCAGCCAAAACCATACAACTACATGGAAACTGAACAACGGCTCCTGAATGACTACTGAATAAATAATGAAATGAAGGCAGAAATAAAGATGTTATTTGAAACCAATCAGAACGAAGACACAACTTACCAGAATCTCTGGAACACATTTAAAGCAATGTCTAGAGGAAAATTTATAGCACTAAATGCCCACATGAGAAGCAAGGAAAGATCTAAAATTGACACCCTATCATCACAATTAAGAGAACTACAGGAACAAGATCAAAAAAATTCAAAAGTTAGCAGAAGACAAGAAATAACTAAGATTAGAGCAGAACTGAAGGAGATAGAGACATAAAAAACACTTCAAAAAATCAATAAATTAAGGAGCTTGTTTTTTGAAGAGATCAACAAAATAGATAGACCGCTAAGCAGTCTAATAAAAAAGAAAAGAGAGAAGAATTGAATAGATGCAAAAGACAAAGCAAAACAAAAATGATAAAGGAGATATCACCACCGATTCCACAGAAATACAAACAACCATCAGAGATTACTACAAACAACTCTGTGCACACAAATGGGTAAATCTAGAAGAAATGGATGAATTCCTTGACATTTACATCCTCATAAGACTAAACCAGGAAGAAGTTGAATCCCTGAATAGACCAATAACAAGGTCTGAAGTTAAGGCAGCAATTAATAGCATACCAACCAAAAAAAGCCCAGGTCCAGATGGCTTCACAGCTGAAATCAACCATGTGTACAAAGAGAAGCTGGTACCATTCCTTCTGAAACTGTTACACGTAATACGAAAAGAGGGAATACTCCCTAACTCATTTTATGAGACAGACACAACTAAAAAAGAAAATTTCAGGCCAATATCCATAATGAACATCAATGAAAAAATATTCAATAAAATACTGGCAAACCAAATGCAACAGCTCATCAAAAAGATTATCCATCACGGTCAAGTAGGCTTCATCCCAGGGATGCAAGGCTGGTTCAACATATGTAAACCTATGAATGTAATCCATCACATAAACAGAACCAAAGACAAAAGCCACATGATTATCTCAATAGATGCAGAGAAGGTCTTCCACAAAATTCGACAACCCTTTATGCTAACAACTCTTAATAAACTAAGTATTAATGGAAGGTATCTCAAAATAATAAAAGCTATATAGGACAAACCCACCGCCAATATCATACTGAATGGGAAAAATCTGGAAGCATTCCCTTTGAAAACTGGTACTAGAAAAGGGTGCCCTCTCTCACCACTCCTATTTAATATAGTACTGGAATTCCTAGCCAGAGCAATCAGGCAAGAAAAGGCAATAAAGAGTATTCAATAAGGAAAAGAGGAAGTCAAATTGTCTTTATTTGCAGATGACATGATTGTATATTTAGAAGACTCCATCATCTCAGCTCAAAATCTCCTTATGATGATAAGCAACTTTAGCAAAGTCTCAGGATACAAAAGCAATGTGCAGAAATCACAAGCATTCCTATACACCAATAACAGGCAGAGAGCCAAATTGTGAGTGAAATCCCATTCACAATGGCTATAAAGAAAATAAAATATCTAGGAATACTACTAACAAAGAATGCAAAGGAACTCTTCAAGGAGAACTACAAACTACTGCTCATGGAAATAAGAGAAGACACAAAGGGATGGAAAAACATTCTATGCTCATGGTTAGGAGGAATCAATATTGTGAAAATGGCCATACTGCCAAAAGGAATTTACAGATTCAATGCTATCCCCATCAAGCTACCATTGACCTTCTTCACAGAACTGGAAAAAAACACCTTAAACTTCATATGGAACCAAAAGAGAGCCCTCATAGCCAAGACAATCCTAAGCAAAAAGAACAAAGCTGGAGGCATCACACTACCTGACTTCAAACTATACAAGGCTACAGTAATCAAAACAGCATTGTAATGGTACCAAAACAGAGATATAGATCAAGGGAACAGAACAGAGGCCCCAGAAGTAATACCACACACCTACAACCATCTTATCATTGACAAACCTGACAAAAATAAGCAACAGAGAATGGATTCCCTGTTTAATAAATGGTGTTGGGAAAACTAGCTAGCCATGTGCATAAAGCTAAAACTGGGCTCCCTTCCTTACATCTTATATAAAAATTAACTCCAGATGGATTAAAGATTTAAACATAAGACCTAACACCACAAAAACTCTAGAAGAAAACCTAAGCAA
Source organism: Saguinus oedipus (assembly GCA_031835075.1). Taxonomy (NCBI): domain Eukaryota; kingdom Metazoa; phylum Chordata; class Mammalia; order Primates; family Cebidae; genus Saguinus; species Saguinus oedipus. The sequence continues at coordinate 73,592,109 of CM063185.1, forward strand.
TACCATTCAGGACATGAGCATAGGCAAAACACCAAAACCATGGCAACAAAAGCCAAAATAGACAAATGGGATCTAATTAAACTTAGGAGCTTCTGCACAGCCAAAGAAACAATCATTAGAGTGAACTGGCAACCAACAGGATGGCAAAAAATTTTTCCAAGCTTCCCATCTGACAAAGGGCTAATATCCAGAATCTACAAAGAACTAAAACAAATATACAAGAAAAAAATCAAACAACCACATCAAAAAGTGGGCAAAGGATACAAAGAGACACTTTACAAAAGAAGTCGTTTATGCAGTCAACAAACATAAGAAAAATGCTCATCATCACTGGTCAGTAGAGAAATGCAAATCAAAACCACATTGAGTTACCATCTCACACCAGTTAGAATAGCAATCATTAAAAAATCAGGAGACAACAGATGCTAGAGAGGATGTGGAGAAATAGAAACACTTTAAACTGTTGGTGGGAGTGTACATTAGTTCAACCATTATGGAAGACAGTGTAGCAATTCCTCAAGGATTTAGAAATAGAAATTCCATTTGACCCAGCAATCCCATTACTGGGTATATACCCAAAGGATTATAAATAGTTCTATTATAAAGACACATGCACACATATGTTCATTGTGGCCCTGTTAACAGTAGCATATTAAATGAAACTTGAAAAACAGTATAGTAATAAATGAGAATTTTGACAAACAAATAGAAGTAATCATAATTTAAAAACCACATGGCATCTTAGGGATGAAAGTACAATAACTGAACACAAATGTAATAGAAGGCTTCAATAACAGACACAATCAAGTATAAAAGAAACATCAGTGGACTCAAGGTCTACACATTTGGAATTATCCAGTCAGAAGAGCAAAACTAAAAAAAGACTGAAAGACAGTAAAGAAAGCCTATGGGAATTACTGTATACACTCAAAAGAACAAACTTTCTTATAACAGGAGCTTCAAAAGAAGAAGAACAAGAGCAAAAAGGCATATTTAATAAAATGATGGCTGAAAATGTTACGAATCTGTTTAAAGATGCCAACATCCAGGGTCTCCAATCAAATTCAACTGGAAGAGCATGTCCATATCATTATCAACTTCTCAAGAACTAAAGACAAAAAAATTCCAAAAGCTTCAGAAGATAAGAAACATCATGTGAAAGATAATTCCAGTGGCTAGCAGAAACCCTACAGGCCAAGAGAGACAGGGATGCTATATTCAAAGTGCTAAAAAACAAACAAATAAAATTGCCAGAATACTTTACTTGGAAAAGCTGTCCTTCAAAAATCAGGAGAAATAAGAAGTTTCATGGACAAATGGGCACCAGGGCAATTAATCACCACTAGGCCTGCCATATAATAATTTCTATAAAGTTTCATTAGGCTGAAATAATAAGGCACTAATTCATGAAATAAAAGAGATGGAAGTATAAAGCTCAGAAACATGTGATACATAGTCATTTTCAAAATACTCTAGTACTATCATTCTGTGTAAAGCAATTTTATCTCTACTATAAGGGCTAAAACACAAAAGTATTTAGAACTGCTATGTATACAATAATTTGTTAAAGGATATAAACTACAAAAAAACTGTAATTTTGACATCAAAATCAAAAAATGAGAGGGAAGGTAAAAATGTAGAATTTTATATATGATGAATAAAATAAGACACCTTCAGTTAGAAATAGTTTGTTATAACTATAAATCTTACTTTTTAATCTTCATGGTTACCACATGGTAAAAAGCTATTAAAAAAACCATTAAAAGTAAAAAGCAGAGAACCAAAACATACTACTGGAGAAAATCACAAAACCACAAAGAAAGACAGTAAGGGAAGAAGAAAGGATTTACAAACCAACCACAAAACAAGTAAGAAAATGGTAGAATTACGTTCCTACCTATCAAGAATTACCTTGTATGTAAATTGATTAAATTCTCCAATTAAGACAGAGTGGATAAATGGATTTAAAAAATTACATTCCAACTATTCTGCCTAAGAGAAACTGACTTCACTTAAAAATACATGTATACACTAAAAGCGAAAGCATAGTAAAAATATTCCACATAAAAGTAAACCAAAGGAGAGCAGAAGTGGTTATTCTTATATCAGATAAACTTTAAATCAAAAATGATTTGAAAAGGACAAACAAAGCTATCATATAATGATAAAGTGGTCACTACAGCAGAAGGACATCACAATTATATATATACGTATGCACCCAACATCAGAATACTTAAATATATGAAGAACATATTAATGGATATTAACAGACCCAAAGGGGATCAACTGCAACACAATAATAGTAGGAGACGTCTACGTCCCACTTTCAGCAATAGACAGGTCATCCACACAGAAAATCAACAAACAGACATGGGAGTTAAATTGTGCTCTAGACTATATGGTCCTAATAGACATTCATTAAAAACTTGATAGAACGGCTGCAGAATATATGTGAAATGTATTCCAGGATAGACTGTATGTTAGACTACAAGCACATCTTGACAATTTTTAAAAAATTAAAACTATATTATATTTTCTCATCACAAGGAAATAAAACTAGAAATCAATAATAGGAGAAAATTAGAGGTAGAGAGGGAGAAGTGACGATGGTGATCGTTGCTGCCGCGGCCGATTTGGAACACAAGCAGTGGCGAAGCGAATCGCAAGGCTCTTCCCTGACCATTTTCTCCTGTCCCTGCGCGAGTTGTGTGAATGCCAAGGATGTATGGTATACGCTATAGCACCTTGCTACAAACTTGTAAAGCATATTACTGTACTGAATACTGTAGGCTGTTGGCATATGAGACAGGATCTCACTCTGTCCCCTAAGCTGGAGTGCAGTGGCATGATCTGGAATCCCTGGGTTTGTGATCTTCCTGCCTCAGCCTCCAAAGTAGACTGAGGGACTATAGCAATGAAGGCAAAAATTATCGTGGTGAAGTTATGCCACTTAGAAACCTCAACACTAGCCTGAGCCGGCGGGCAGGGAGCTGGTCCGACCACTCCAGGTGGTGGGCGGCGGGAGCAAGGGAGCCGACGTGGACTACGACTCATACCAGCACTGTTACTACGACTATGACTGCAGGAGGATTTCTGCCGCTCCACAGCGCCTAGCTAGGACATATGGAAGAAATACGAGCTGGTGCCATCGCCCCCCACGTCGCCGCCCTGGGGCTTGGGTCCTGGGGCAGGGGACCCGGCCCCCGGGATTGGGCCTCCCAGACCTGACCCGGAGGGTGCGCCGGAGAAGAAGCGGAATCCTGGGGCCACTCGAAAGGTTGGGGCACGAACTATGCCTGCATCATCCGCCATGACTGCATGTGGAGTGGCTTCTCGGCCGGACAATGGCTGGAGAGAGCGGTGAGTGACCGGCTCATCGCTGGCGCGCCCCGGGGGAACCTGCCAAAGGCGTCCGCCACCCCGGACTTATCAGCCTCGAAGCCTGCAACCTGGCGCCGCGGCCCCCAGTCCCCTGGGCGAACCCAAGACCCAGGCCTGCTCCGGGTCCGAGAGCCCAAGCGACTCGGAGAATGAAGAAATCGATGATGTGACAGTAGAGAAGAGGCAGTTTCTGGGTATTCTGAAGCCGGTCACCGTCACGGTGCGAGCAGACCCTCTGGATCCCTGCATGAAGCACTTCCACATCTCCATCCATCAGCAACAGCACAACTACGCTGCCCGTTTTCCTCCAGAAAGCTGCTCCCAAGAAGAGGCTCCAGAGAGGGGTCCGCAAGAGGAGGCTCTGGAGAGAGATGCTCCAGGGGAAAAGGAAGATGAGGAGGATGAAGAGATTGTGAGCCGCCCACCTGCAGAAAGTGAGGCTACCCAGTCCTGCCACCCAAAACTTGTCAGTTCTGATACTGAGGATGTGACCAAGAGGAAGAGCCACAACTTCCTGGAGCGCAAGAGGCGGAATGACCTTCGTTCGCGGGTCTTGGCCCTGAGGGACCAGGTGCCCACCCTGGCCAGCTGCTCTAAGGCCCCTAAAGTAGTGATCCTAAGCAAGGCCTTGTGGGGCTGAGAAGTGGATGGCTATGAAGAAAAGGCAGCTCCGATGCCAGCAGCAGCAATTGCAGAAAAGAATTGCATACCTCAGTGGCTACTGACCAAAAAGCCTCACTGTTCCGTCTTACAAAGACACAAGTTTATTTTTTAACCTCCTTCTCCCCTTTAGTAATTTGCACGTTTTGGTTATGGCGAGACAGTTGATCCCAGAATGCATTGCAGCTGGTGTACACACAATAAAGGCTTGCATTCTTGGAAACCTTGAAACTCAGCTCTCCCTCTTCCCTGACTTATGGGAGTGCTGTATGTTCTCTGGTGCCTTTGGCTTCCAAGAAGGCAGCTGACTGAGGAGCCTTGGGGTCTGCCTAGCTCACTAGCTCCAAAGAAAAGGCTGACAGTGCTATGCAACAAGCGGTGGATGTTGTCAGGGGCTCCAGCCTGCATGAAATCTCACACTCTGAGTGAGCTTTAGGCTAGGAAAGGATGCTCCCAACTGGTGTCTCTGGGGTGATGCAAGGACAGCTGGGCCTGAATGCTCTCTCCCTGAGGCTCCTTTTTCCAGAAGACACTTGAGCTGTCTTAGGTGACTAGAAGCTTGCAGACTTGATTAACATGGACTGTCGACACTTTATAGTAGCTGAAGAGTTGGAAAACTTTCATATATATATATGTTTATGTATATGTGTGTGTGTGTGTATGTGTGTGTGTGTAAATATATATATATATAATGATATTAGCTGACCCGTTTCCTTCCACTCTAAATGCTGCGACCCTGGGAACATCTAAAGAGCTTGGCCTCCAGATTCTTTGAGTCAGAGCCCTCTGCGCCTTCTCCTCTGAGGGAGGGAACTTTCTTTCCTCACAAGGGACTTTTTTGTTTCATTATGCCTTCATTATGCAATGGGCTCTACAGCACCCTTTCCCACAGGTCATAAGTATTTCCCCAAGACAGGGAAATGGGTTCTAGCCTGGGGCCTGAGGAAAACTTGGAGTCCTGGCTCATGAACTTGATCCCGGCCCACGTGTCCTCATGGGGGCACTTGAGGCCCAATCTTTTCTTGAGGCATGTGTAAGACACCTCAGAGGGAGAACTGTACTGCTTCCTCTTCCCATCTGCTGGTCATTTCAACCCTTGACCAACAAGTTTGAAGTTCTGGAACCATGCAAGAACCATGTTCTTCTTGTGCAACTCCAAGGAGCTTGCTGGCTCTGCAGCCACCTTTGGGCCCCGGCCAGCCTGCCATGAATCAGATATCTTTCCCAGAATCTGACCCTTTCTGAAGTTTTGAGGAGAGCCGTTCTGGATCCAGTGTTCCAGAAGGTGGACTTGCCTCCGGTGGGTTTTAAGGGAGCCCCAGGAGATATGCTGTACCAACCATGATGAATCCATCATGGTTGCCTCAGTTGGACTTGGCAGCCCCAGGTGGAATCCAGGTGCAGCCTCCAGTCTGAGAAACTCACCCAACCTAGGAGTTGTCATGTGGGTAACCACAGGCATCTCTAGGCCTGTCTTGGAAGAAGGACCAGCAGCCCCTCCAGAACTCTGCCCAGGACAGCAGGTGCCTCCTGGCTCTGGGTTTGGAAGTTGGGGTGAGTAAAGGGTGGTAAGTACTATATGTGGCTCTGGAAAACCAGCTGCTACTTCCAAATGTATCGTCCATAATGGTTTCTTTCTGAGGTTGCATCTTGGCCTCAAAGGACCCCAGGGGATGTTTGGAAATAGCCTCTCTACCCTTCTGGAGCATGGTTTACAAAAGCCAGCTGACTTTGGAACTGTCTATGGAGGACAGTTTGGGTGTAGGTTACGGATGTCTCACCTGAATGGCTTGTGTTTTATAAGCTGCTGTTGGGTATCATGCTGAGGGGAGTCTTTTTTTTTAATTGTATTTTTGTATGCCTTTTGCAAAGTGGTGTTAACTGTTTTTGTACAAGAACAAACTCTTGGGCAATTCAAAAAAAAAATAAAAGAAACCTAAACACTAGAAAAAAAACTAGAAAATTAAATGACATGGTCAGAAACAATCTTAGGTGAATAGAAAATTAAAATTCCTGAGACTAGTGAAATAACAACACAATATACCTTACAAAACCTGTGAGATAAAGCAATAGCTTACAGCCATAAATCCCTTCATCCGAAAAGTACAACAATCTTAAATAAACAACAATATAATGTTACACCTCAAGGAACAAGAAAACTAAGAACAAACTAAGCCTAAAATCAGTAGAAGAAAAAAATAATAAAGATCAAAGCAGAAATAAACAAAATGTTGCCTAATTGAACAATACAAACTATCAATGAAATACAGTTGGTTTGTGAAAAGATAAAATCTTCAAGCCCTAATGAGGCTTAAAAAAAAGGGGAGGGGTGAAATAAATATACTCAGGGAGGAAAAATGAGACATTAAAACTGATAGTCACAGAAATACAAAGGATTTTAAAAGATTATGATGAATAGCTATGTGTGAAGGAATTAAAAATCCTAGAAGAAACAGATACATTTCTGGGCAATTACAATCTACCAAGATTTATTCATAAAGAAATAAAAAACCTAAAGAGACTAATAATATGTAATGAGACTGAAGTAGTATTAAAAAGTTTCTTATCAAAGAAAAGCCAAAGATCTTATAGCTTCTCTGCTGATTCTGACTGCACATTTAACAAACTAATATCAATTCTTCTTCAAACTATTCCAAAAAATTGAAAAAGAATGAATACTTTCAAACTTATTTAGATGGCCAAATTATTCTTATACTAAAATCAGACAAGGCACAACAGAAAAAAAAAAACCACAGGTCAACATTCCTGATGAACATAAGTGCAAAAATCTTCAAGAAAATACTAGTAAACCTAGTTCAATGGCACATTAAAATATTATTCAGCCTGATATGGTGGGATTTATTTCAGGGATGAAATAATGGTTCAACATTTACAAATCAATAAATGCAAAATCAAGGGGAAAATGTATGATCATTTCAATAGATGCTTTAAAAGTATTCAATAAAATTCAGTATCATTTCACGATAAAAATGATCAAATTTTTTTATACAAGCACAATACAGTGAGCACAAGACCACATGACAAATGCACAGCTAACATCATACCAAACAGGGATAAGTTTTAAGCTTTTTCTCTAACATCTTGAACAAGACAATGTTCCCCATTTTCACCTCTTTCATTCAATATAGTGTGGGAAATTCTAGCTAGAGCAATTAGGAAAAAGAAAGAAATAAATGGCTTTCAAATTGGAAAGGCGAAAGTCAATTGTTTCTTTCACAAAATGGCATGATTATGTACAGTCGTGTGCTGCATAATCATGTTTCAGTCAATGACAGACCACCTATGTGACAGTGGTCTCATAAGATTATAGTGGAGCTAAAAAATCTTTTATCTCTTAGTAACTTCAAAGCCATTGTAGTGTAGTTCAATGCATTACTCATGTTACTCTGATGCTGGCGATACCGGTGTAAACTGACCTACTTGCTTACTGTGAGTTGTATAAAAACATAGTACATGGAATTGTGTACTGTACATAATACTTGATAATGATAAATGACTGTTATTGGTTTATGCATTTACTGTACTTTTTACTATTATTTTAGAGTATATTCCTTATACTTAAAAAAGTGTACTATAAACAGCTTCAAGTAGGTCCTTCAGGAGGTATTCCAGGAGAGTCACTGTTGTCATATGACAGAACAATTCCATACATTTCACTGTCCCTGAAGACATTCCAGTGGGACAGATGTGGAAGTAGAAGACAGTGAAATTGAATATCCTGATCCCGTGTAGTCATGGGCTATGTATGTGTGTTTGTGTCTTATTTTTTAACAAAAACATTTAAAAATTGTAAAAATTAAATAGAAAAAATCTTATGGAATAAGAATATAATGATACAAAATATTTTTGTAGAGCTGTGCAGTGTTTGTGTTTTAAGCCAAGCAGTATTGTTAAAGAGTTGAAAATCTGAAAAAAATGTAAAAGTTTATTAAGTAAAATGTTAAGTGAGATGATGTTAATTTATTATTAAAGGAACATTTTAAATAATGTTGTAAAGCCTGAATGTACAATGTTTATAGTCTACAGCAGTGTACAGTAATATCCCAAGGCTTCACATGTACTCACCACTCACTCACTGACTCACCCAGAGCAACGTTCAGCCCTGCATATTCCAATTCTGGTAAGTAGTGTGTCCGCATAGCATTTTTAAATCTTTTCTATCACATTCTTATTGTTCCTTTTCTATGTTTAGATAATGTTTATGTATATAAATACTTATCATTGTGTTACAGTTGCATACAGTAAAATAATGTACAAGTTTGCAGCCTAGGAGAATATACTATGCCACATCGCCCAGAGGGTAGTAGGCTATGCCACATAGGTTTGTGCAAATACACTGCATCACGTTCACATAAAGTTGCCTAATGAAACATTTCTCAAAGTATTTCTATCATTAAGTCATACATTACTGTATCAATTAAAGAAATACAGTCATGGCTCACACCTGTAATCCCAGCTTTTTGGGAGGCTGAGGCAGGTCAATCACGAGGTCAAGAGATCGAGACCATCCTGGTCAACATGGTGAAACCCTGTCTCTACTAAAAATACAAAATATTAGCTGGGCATGATGGCATGTGCCTGTAATCCCAGCTACTCAGGAGGCTGAGGCAGGATAATTGCCTGAATGCGGGAGGTGGAGGTTGCAGTGAGCCAAGATCATGCCATTGCACTCCATCCTGGGTAACAAGAGTGAAACCCCATCTCAAAAAGAAAAAAAAAAAAAGAAATACGATCAAGCCTGAAACTTTTTTTCTTTGACTACTAGCTTTATTTTAGTTGGATTTTGTTAGGAGCAAGAAAGCACAGATTATGTGGGATTACATCGTATTATTTTTCAAAATTTGAATGGCTTCTAATGGTTATTTTAGTAAAAAGTATAAAACAAAATAAATAATCATGTTAACTGTAATAAATGTTGTTGAGAAGAATGCCCGCCACCTCAGTACAAGCTTTTGACCTTATGTTTTCTAAACCCTCCATGTTGCAGGTTTATTTTTTACAGTCTTACCTGACAGCAGCACTTTAAACAAAAAGAAAATATGTATATACCTCACAGACTCATTTATGCTTAAAAAGCATTCAACATTACTTACTTTATATAAATATTTTGCTGGACCCATTTTGCTTTCAGAAGCCCATATGTTTTCTGATATCTTATCTGGTAGTAGGCTCTTTTGTCATGTGAATTTTTATCTCCAAGGGTATTGAGAAGGACCCTGAATGGCTAGAAATAAAGCTACTTCTACTCTGATAAATACTAGCTTCAAGCAGACTTATTCCAGTAAGATTTTGAAGAGTGGTAAAACTAGATGAGGTGAGGAGGTGAGTGAGTCTCTGTTTCCCATAGGTAATCACTTGTAGAGTGCTTTATAAGAGTACATTGTGGGACCGAAAACTCTCTACATTTGTGTTTCTTCTTGGTAAGCCTCAACTTCCTCTCCTAGCAAGCCTTTCTCTAAACATTTTGTCCACTAATTCACAGATACTAATTTGTAAACATTAAATAAATCTTCTGAAGCAATAATAACACAAATTTAATGGTATAATTATTTGAAAAATGAAAAATAAGGCTTTTAATAAATTGTATATCTATGTGTGGCATGAAATCACCAGAGTTTTTAAGGGAAAATTTTCTTTACTCTTGTAACTGATTTTTCAGACTGAGCTCTAGAATAAGGAGACGTGTGAGACAGATATGGTTAAACCTGACTCACAGTCTAGAGCAGAGTCCAGCTCACATTCATGACCAACAGACCCGGGATGTGTGGAATAATAAATTCTTGTGGATGCAAGCTACTGAATTTGGGGTATTTTGTTACATAATATTATTAAATACAATTTTACTAAACTGCTAGGGACTTATTAAAATTTATGTCATATATCTATACATATGTATAGTGATTTTAAAGAATGATTTATTTAGCTCATAATTTTCAGGTTCATAATTTAAGCAAGGCTCAGATGCACATTTCATTTTCACTAAGTTTTGGGGGAGGATATTAGTGGGGAGGATATGATGAAGAGGAAAACACAGAGGACTTGATTTTTCTTCTACTAACAAATGATAGAAATTACATGGAGAACTACAAACCACTGCTCAAGGAAATAAGAGAGGATACAAACAAATGGGAAAACATTCCATGTTCACAGATAGGAAGAATCAACATCGTGAAAATGGCCATACTGCCCAAAGTAATTTATAGATTCAATGCTATCCCAATCAAGCTACCATGGCCTTTCTTCACAGAATTAGAAAAACACTACTTTAAATTTCACATGGAATCAAAAAAGAGTCTGTGTAGCCAAGACAATCCTAAGCAAAAAGAACAAAGCTGAAGGCACCACACTACCTGACTTCAAACTATACTATAAGCCTACAGAACCAAAACAGCATGGTACTGGTACCAAAACAGAGAAATAAAAAACCAAGAGAGGCCTCAGAAATAACACCATGCATCTACAACCATGTGATCTTTGACAAGTCTGACAAAAACAAGCAATGGGAAAAGGATTCCCTATTTAATAAGTGGTATTGGGAAAACTGGCTACCCATACACAGAAGGCTGAAACTGGACCCCTTCCTTACACCTTATACAAAAATTAACTAAAGATGGATTAAAAACTTAAACATAAGACCCAAAACCATAAAAACCCTAGAAGAAAACCTAAGCAATATCATTCAGGACATAGGCATGGGCAAAGATTTCATGACCAAAACACCAAATGCAATGGCAACACAAGTCAACATTGACAAATGGGATCTAATTAAACTAAAGAGCTTCTGCACAGCAAAAGAAACTATTATGAGAGTGAACAGGCAACCTACAGAATGTGAGAAAATGTTTGCAATCTATCCACCTGACAAAGGGCTAATATCCAGAATCTACAAGGAACTTAAACGGATTTACAAGAAAAAAAAAAACAAACAAACAACCTCAGAAAATAGAAGGTGAAGGATATGAAAAGACACTTCTCAAAAGAAGACATTTATGTGACCAACAAACACATGAAAAAAATCTCATCATCCATGGTCATTAGAGACATGCAAATGAAAACCACAGTGACATACCACCTCATGCCAGTTAGAATGATGATCATCATAAAGTCAGGTAAAAGGGCCAGGGTGCAAGGCGGGTACTGCTGGCAGCAGCCAGCGCTGCACTGGTGGAAGATGGCTGCAGCCAAGGCAGTGGACACTCAGCTGATGCTTGGACTTGGGCTGATCGAAAAGGACACAAATGGAGAAGTTCTGTGGATGTGGTGTTATCCTTCCACGACAGCCACGTTAAGGAGCCTGCTGCTGAGGAAATGCTGTCTTACAGATGAAAACAAACTTCTCCATCCCTTCGTCTTTGGTCAGTACAGACGAACATGGTTTTATATCACAACAATTGAAGTTCCAGATTCTTCTGTTTTGAAAAAGGTGACTCATTTTTCTATTGTTCTGACTGCCAAAGATTTTATTTTATTTTATTTTTTATTTTTATTTTCTTTTTTTTAATTTTTATTGCATCATAGGTTTTGGGGTACATGTGCAGAACGTGCAAGATAGTTGCATAGGTACACACATGGCAGTGTGTTTGGCTGCCTTCCTCCCCTTCACCCACACTTGGTATTCATCCCTAGGCTATCCCTCCCCAGCGCCCCCCACTGTCCCTCTCCCATTTCCCCCAACAGTCCCCAGTGTATAGTAGACCACCTCTCTGTGTCCATGTGTTCTCATTTTTCTCACCCACCTATGAGTGAGTATATGCAGTATTTCTTTTTCTGTTCTTGTGTCAGTTTGCTGAGAATGATGTTCTCCAGATTCATCCATGTCCTTACAAAGGACACAAACTCATCATTTTTGATTGCTGCATAATATTCCATGGTGTATATGTGCCACATTTTCCCAGTCCAGTCTATCCTCGATGGGCATTTGGGTTGGCTCCAGGTCTTTGCTATTGTAAACAGTGCTGCAATGAACATTTGTGTGCATGTGTCCTTATAGTAGAACGATTTATAGTCCTTTGGATATATACCCAGTAATGGGATTGCTGGGTCAAATGGAATTTCTATTTCTAGGTCCCTGAGGAATCGCCACACTGTCTTCCACAATGGTTGAACTAATTTACACTCCCACCAACAGTGTAAGAGTGTTCCTATTTCTCCACATCCTCTCCAGCATCTGCTGTCTCCAGATTTTTTAATGATCGCCATTCTAACTGGTGTGAGATGATATCTCAATGTGGTTTTGATTTGCATCTCTCTAATGACCAATGATGATGAGCACTTTTTCATATGTTTGTTGCCCTCATGTATGTCTTCTTTTGTAAAGTTTCTGTTCATATCCTTTGCCCATTTTTGAATGGGCTTGTTTTTTTTCTGTAAATCTGTTTGAGTTCTTCAAACTATACTACAAGGCTACAGTAATCAAAACAGCATGGTACTGGTACCAAAACAGAGATATAGACCAATGGAACAGAACAGAAGCATCGGAGGCAACACAACATATCTACAACCATATTATCTTTGATAAACCAGACAAAAACAGGCAATGGGGAAAGGATTCCCTATTTAATAAATGGTGTTGGGAAAACTGGCTAGCCATGTGCAGAAAGCAGAAACTGGACCCCTTTCTGACACCTTACACTAAAATTAACTCCAGATGGATTAAAGACTTAAACGTAAGACCTGACACCATAAAAACCCTAGAAGAAAATCTAGGCAAAACCGTTCAGGACATAGGAGTAGGCAAGGACTTCATGAACAAAACACCAAAAGTATTGGCAACAAAAGACAAAATAGACAAATGGGACCTAATCAAACTCCACAGCTTCTGCACGGCAAAAGAAACAGTCACTAGAGTGAATCGGCAACCATCAGAATGGGAAAAAATCTTTGCAGTTTACACATCTGACAAAGGGCTGATATCCAGAATTTACAAAGAACTCAAACAGATTTACAGAAAAAAAACAAACAAGCCCATTCAAAAATGGGCAAAGGATATGAACAGAAACTTTACAAAAGAAGACATACATGAGGCCAACAAACATATGAAAAAGTGCTCATCATCATTGGTCATTAGAGAGATGCAAATCAAAACCACATTGAGATATCATCTCACACCAGTTAGAATGGCGATCATTAAAAAATCTGGAGACAGCAGATGCTGGAGAGGATGTGGAGAAATAGGAACACTCTTACACTGTTGGTGGGAGTGTAAATTAGTTCAACCATTGTGGAAGACAGTGTGGCGATTCCTCAGGGACCTAGAAATAGAAATTCCATTTGACCCAGCAATCCCATTACTGGGTATCTATCCAAAAGACTATAAATCGTTCTACTATAAGGACACATGCACACGAATGTTCATTGCAGCACTGTTTACAATAGCAAAGACCTGGAACCAACCCAAATGCCCATCGAGGATAGACTGGACTGGGAAAATGTGGCACATATACACCATGGAATATTATGCAGCAATCAAAAATGATGAGTTTGTGTCCTTTGTAAGGACATGGATGAATCTGGAGAACATCATTCTCAGCAAACTGACACAAGAACAGAAAAAGAAATACTGCATATACTCACTCATAGGTGGGTGAGAAAAATGAGAACACATGGACACAGAGAGGTGGTCTACTATACACTGGGGACTGTTGGGGGAAATGGGGGAGGGACAGCGGGGGGGGGGCTGGGCGGGATAGCCTGGGGATGAATACCAAGTGTGGGTGAAGGGGAGGAAGGCAGCCAAACACACTGCCATGTGTGTACCTATGCAACTATCTTGCACGTTCTGCACATGTACCCCAAAACCTATAATGCAATAAAAATTAAAAAAAAAATACTATTGTACCCAGCAATCCCAATTCTGTGTATATACCCCAAGGATTATAAGTCATTTTATTATAAAGAAATATGCATATGTATGTTTATGGCAGCACTATTTATACTAGCAAAGAGTTATAACCAACCCAAATGCCCCACAGTGATAGACTGGATTAAGAAAATGTAGCACATATACACCATGGAATACTATGCAGCCATAAAAAGGATGAATTCATGTCCTTTGCAGGGCTGTGGATGAAGCTGGAAATCATAATTCTTAGCAAACTAACACAGAAACAAAAAAACAAACACCACACGTTGTCACTCAGAAGTGTGTGTTGAACAATGACAATGTATGGACACAGGGAGGGGAACATCACATAATGGGGCCTGTCAGGGCTGTGGGGCTAGGTGAGGAATAGCATTAATACCTAATGTAGCTGATGGGTGCAGCAAAGCATCATGGCACGTGTTAACCTATGTAACAAGCCTGCACATTCTGCACATATACCCCAGAACTTAAAGTATAATAAAAAAGAAATAATCATAACTTTGAAGTATTTATCATTACCATTTTTTTTATTTTAAAAATTCTGATAATATATTCTACTTTTTGAATTGATAGAAGCTCTATCCAGGGGTATACAAATCTTGAGACCGTGTGTGTGTGTGTGTGTGTGTACACATGTGTGCATATATATGTGTGGTGAATGTATAATTTATTTAAAAACATAACAAGATATTTCTTAATTAAACATGGCCATGGGATAGAGTTAAGAACATAACATAAAATCTTCTCAGTCTTCTGGGGATTTAATACAATGTAATTTTTATTGCGCTTATTTCCCCAAAGCTATATTTTAAGCAAGGGAGCTACTCTTGAATATTAAGTATATAAACTTCAAGTAATGCAATTTTTTTATTAAAAAGAGTCTAACATGTTTTAATTGCCTAAGTCTTCTAGAATATATGCAAGTATGAAAAAATATATTGTTGTGTTATTTTCTGACTATCTTTTACTTCTTCTTTGCTTATTATTATTTTCTTAAACTTGCTCCTTTTTACATTGGGTCTGCTCCGCTATAGCAAGTCAAGCTGCTGGTTTCAAAATGTATCAACAAAAAACCCACAAATGCATGATTCAGTCCAGCTGACCTGAGCCTAGCCAGTATTATCCTCAGGATCGATGAGCCTCTAACAGTAATTTACTTTAATAATGTTATTTTAAAGCACTAAATCTGGAATTTTTAGAACAGTGGAATAGGTAACTTAGTAGATTTAACAACTAAGATTTGTAGGTAAATATTTAATTACAAACAACTTTCTCCTTTAGAACTGTTTTTCTTGTTTCTACAGTCTCAGTGAATGTGACCGTCCTCCACAGAGACATTCTTTACTCTGCTGCTTGCCCTCCTGTGCTGCAACATTCCTACAAATTCCATTTATTCTATGTCCAGTGCATGCACCATACATTTTTAACTAACAGTATGTTCAGTGCTGCTACATGCCATATTTAATCTTTGGAAATCTAGTTAGTCAATACTTCTTTTTAAAATACTGACATCACCTAACCATTGCTCGTAACTGCCAATTGAACCTACTGTCATTCCTACCTATGTTGTTGAGCTAGTTGGGCAATGGTTTTCCATGCTTTTACAATTGCCACTGTGTGATATTTATAGCACAGTGGCCAAAAATAAGAAATTTTTTTTTTTTTTTGAGATGGAGTCTCACTCTGTCGCTCAGGCTGGAGGGCAGTGATGCATCTCGGCTCACTGCAACCTCTGTCTCCCAGGTTCAAGTGATTCTTCTGCTTCAGCCTCCCAAGTAGCTAGGACCACAGGCACATGCCACCATGCTCAGCTAATTTTTGTATTTTTAGTAGGGACGAGGTTTCACCATGTTGGCCAGGCTAGTCTCGAACTCCTGACCTCGTGATCCACCCGCCTGGGCTTTCCAAAGTGCTGGGATTACAGGCATGAGCCACTGCTCCTGGCCGAAGAATAATAAATTTATACCATAAATCAGATTATGTCAGCTTCTCAAAATGCTCCATGGTGTCCCATATTGTGTACAGCAGACACCAGTTATATATAACAATAGAAGCATATTCATTACAACAAAAGGAAATGACAGCTTCCACAGTTAATAAGGTAAATCTAAACTACACTTATAGTTTGATTCACAGATGTAGACATCAACAAAAAAATACTCTAAAAAATGCAATTGTTCTGTAATAGACATGTTTCCCTCTAATTGGAGAACTTCCTGTTTGCATAATGAAATACCAGAGTGATTGGCTCACACAAGTTTGTAGTTGGGATGTCAACAGCAACCTCATATACAATTGGGGTCTGTGAGTGTGTGCACATGCACACGTGCACCTGTGTAGTATATGCGTAAATATTCACTATACAATTCTCTTTTATTGCAGAAATACTTAAGGAACCAGATCCAAGCAGATTAACAAGATGTTCTGGTTGATAGGAGGGAATGGTATTGACAATGCAGAAAATCCTACTTCTCATCACCAAAAGCTTCTGATCTGAAAACACTTTAAGAAATCTATTAAAGTGTCATGAGTACACATAACATACAGTGAATATATCCAGTAGGGGATAAATTATCTACAGCATCTGATACTCAAAAAGAAATATCTCTGAAGTTCGTTCAGTTTTTACCAGCAGTCTATGAATTACCTCTACATCAACATTGCAGCTGAGAACACGCTAGAAATCTTTTTAAGGAGTTGCCGGCCGGACGCCGTGGCTCAATCCTGCAATCCCAGCACTTTGGGAGGCCAAGGCGGTGGATCACGAGGTCAAGAGATCGAGACCATTCTGGTCAACATGGTGAAACCCCGTCTCTACTAAAAATACAAAAAAAAAAAAAAAAAAAAATAGCTGGGCATGGTGGCATGTGCCTGTAATCCCAGCTACTCAGGAGACTGAGGCAGGAGAATTGCGTGAACCCAGGAGGCGGAGGTTGCGGTGTGCCGAGATCGCGCCATTGCACTCCAGCCTGGGTAACAAGAGCGAAACTCCGTCTTAAAATAGAAGTTGCCAAGTTATTTTGAAATTCAAAATTGCTTCACATATTTAATTTAATTAATCTTTATAAACACATTAGATTAAGCTGTGGATGGAGAAAAGAATGACATACAATAGTATGTATCGTTAGCTTTTGACTAAAGAATGGCCCTATTTATTAACTTTTTTATGTTATTAAGTTATTGGAAATATTCTAAAAGCTGCATTTAAAAAATCTCTTCCACACCACTTTCCAGACACAATCTTTTAGTATTAGACAGAAATGGATGCAATGTAACAAAGTGGGAACATGCCTGAATTAGCCCTGTGGTGACAGTTCTCTGATCATTTGACAAACCCTGGCCCCGGGAGTTACAGTTTAACAAGAAGAGTAGTAAATATAGAAGATTCCTTTGAAAAGTGAAATCCCTGTAGAGCAGCATTTGTAAGATTCTGAAGGAAATTTACATTTCAATATATTGTTCATTTCTACTTCCCACAGAGGACTCTCACCAAACAATTGTATTTCTCAGAGTATTTTTTTTTTCAGTAGTTTGAGTCAGTGGCAAAAGCCCTACTGCTAAGTTACATTGCCAGAATATTTTGAAAAAATATTCACACAAACCAAAGTCCCTTTGTTAAATAACCCTCTTTAAAATTTGGAACAATGAGAAAAAATTAAAACTTAGAGTTTAGTAAATCACAGGTCAACAGCTTTTAATTAAAATTAAAAAATTGTAATTTTTACTTATATGGTTTATATTCAATTGGGAATACATTTTTTTTAACATGAAACACAAAACTAAGATCTTTGTATATGCATACTAGCAGTTGTGTGCAAAAATGCCCTCAGGAGTTGTATATATACAGATACTGTCCTTGTAAAATGTTCTCTTCAAGGTTAAATTTTTGGCAATCTCTAATGGTTATACAGCACTTTCCACTGTTGCTGAGTATCTCTTAACAGTAAAAAATAATTGCATTTCCACATTTAAAAATACATAGGAATATTGCAATAATTGTACTCTGTGCAGAATCTTGTATGTTAATTTTAATGTAACAATCACCATTTTTCCCCAAATGCAACGATGGAAGAAAAATTTCCTCTCAGTATGAATAACATTCTACTTACAGTCTTTAAATATTTTTATGTTTCAATTTACTTTCCTTAAAAATGTCTGATTTGCATTAGAGAAATCACCTGTTTTAAAATGCTGAGTAAATGGACTAGATGTGGTCAATCTACTACATGTACTAAATAACATCATCCTGTCATTTCAGATACTGGAGTGGAAAAGTACAAAGAAGGTAACGGCCTTAATTTCCACAAATGCAAAAAATTCTTCCCAACATTTAAGATATGTTTTTCATCTTTCCCTTGAACCTTTTAAATCATGTAGAATCAGCTGGATCATTAAATATTTTATTACTTTTTTTTAATACCTGTAGCTATTTCCCAAGATTTTTCTTGTATTTGGCTGAAAACTTCAATGTTTTATACTCAATGCTCCTAGTCCACAGTGAGAATCATGCAGTGGTTCTAAGTGTGATGAAAATATGTGTCCACAAAGAGAATTGTAAAAGCAAGTTCACAACACCTTTATTCATCATAATAATCCTGGAAATTACCAAAATGTCCACAAACATTACATAAGCAATTTGTGTAATATTCATACAATGCCATACTACTAGTAATAGAAATAAATGAGCTACTTCTAAATGAAACAATATGAATGAATCTCAAAAGTATTTGGATGTGAGAAACCAAAAATAGAACCGTATGGTTCTACTGATATGAAGCATTAGAACTGAGATGTGATAAAAGTAAGGAAATCACTGAGATGCAGTGATAAAAGTAAGGAAATGCTTGTTTCAAGACCTGGGAGAAAGTGACTGGAAAGCACACAACAAGCACAGAAATTTCTCACTGTGGAAATGCTACGTATCTTCACTGTATATCTTCACTTCACTTGGGTTTGGGTACATAGGTATATACTACTAGCCAAACTTTTCAAACCCAACACTTCAGATCATGACATTTTGTTATATGTAAATTGTATCTCAATAAAAAAGGAAAATCTTAGAGGCTGTAACAACTCAATTCTACTCATTACTGAAACAGTCTCAACATTTAGACCTACCACCACAGTTTCAAACTATTGAACGTGGGTGGTCTCTCATTTGCTTTGTTAATTCAGTAAGACACCCCCCTTCTGCCTAAGACACAGACACACGACTATATACACATGCTATATAGTTTATTGTCACAGGAGCGAAGCTATAATAATAAGCCAATTAGACCTCATCCCTGAAAACATGAGGTTAAAGCTGAATAAACAATTCTGCATAATAAACTACATTGTGGAAATAGATACTTTAAGAGTAGCTGTATTCTTGGAAAGTGGAGAGAAGAGGAAGTTATCTTATGAAAAAAGAATAGAGAGAATAAAGAAATAGAGGCTCAAAAATATTTTTTTAATCTCAAAACCTCTAAATCTAGTCTCTCTAACAGATGTATTTTACCTGTAAAAATCATTATTAAAATGCTAACTAATAGCAGCTGTATAAGGTGTATAGTGAATTAAACAAGGCAATCTGTATGCAGTGCCTTGAAAATTATTAATGCTCAGCTTACTATTACTAAGTTGCAAATGCACAAGTGATTAATTGTAGTTATTACTGTCATTATTGTTATTTTATATAGCCAGTTGAATTCTTTCAAAGAATTTTCACTGAAGCTACTATTGTAAGAAGATGTGCTGGGTGATACAGGAAACACATGTGAATTTTAATAGAAGTCCTGCTTTAAATACTTTAAAAAGTAGAGCACATTCTTGCTCATATTAATCAATAAAAGTGATATTGGCACACTTTGATTGATATATAGATATTATTGAAATGCTTAAAAATTATTAAAAATCAGCAACAATATTTAATAAAATGTAATGAGAAATAAAATATTAATAAGTTCTCAAAGGCCATAGTTTTTGAGGAAACATGTAATTGGAAGCTGCCAGTGTCAGGCTGTACGTGATGAGTCCAGACTACTGCATTTATTAACATAAATAAATCTATAATCTGAGATGAGAGATGAGTTTTTCAGAACAATGCTTAAAATAATCAAATGTATCATGATGACTGGTTCTCTCAGCTATAAGATAACAAATAGTTTTGCATTACCATTAGAAATTTGTCTAATATAAACTTATATTCCTCCAAAATGACCATATTGATCGTCCAAGTACAGCTATTCATAAAATGTCTTGAATAGGTTAGCTTCTAATCAAAATGCAGCATTTTACTTTTGTGAAATGTTTCACTTAAGTACCATGCAAACACAGTATAATTTGCAATTATTTGTAAATTGCTTTATCCCATCTGTTAAGTACAACATTGTACATTTGGAGAGAAAGATTCCGGGGCTTAACAGCTTTCTCCAACATAAGTTTCAACAATTGACAAACAAAACTTAGTGATTCTTTGAGAAGGAGTAATTTAAAATTCATGTAAACAAACTGAAAGAAATGACAGGCTTGCTCCCCTTCTCACAGCAGTGTTTGCTCTTGGCAAGGCAGCCTTGCAATCAGTACAGCAGGCCTCAAGGTGTTCTCACGCAGATTTGTTATCAGAATTCATTTTCTTTCTAGTGATTGTTAATAGCATCCACATCAAAAGCTACAGGTATGTGTGTGTGCACGCACACATGTTTACTTTTGGTAGGACTGATAGTTGCTTTAGCATAAAACATTCATTTCTGCTTCAGTGGTGTATCTTACTAAGTAAAGGCTTCAACTTTCTTTGAAAGCTTGTGTGTATGAAAGGTTGACTTTAAGCCATTAATAAGGTGAATATATAATTTGAAAATTATTCCCATTTATATAGGCATGAGGTGGCTTTTCACTCTGTTGTTTCCTTTGCAGTATGGAAGCTTTTTAGTTTGCTGAAATCCAAGTTGTTTACTTTTGCTTTTGTCTGTGCTTTTGGGGTCATATGCAATAAATTATTGTCCCTGATAATATTAAGAAACTTTCCCCCTGTGTTTTCCTCCAGGAGTTTTACAGTTTTAGATCTTACATATAAGTCTTCAATCTACATTAATTTGATATTTGTGTATGGTGTTAAGGTAAGGTTTCATTTCTTCTTTTTTTTGCCCATGAATACCCAATTTTCCCAGAATGATTTCTCAAAGAGACCCTTACCTTGTTATGTGTTGTTGGCATTCTTGTCAAAGATCATTTGACTGTGTATGCATAGATTTATTTCTGGTCTCACAATTCTGTTTTCTTGGTCTATATGACTGTCACTATGCCAATATTATAATTTGTTATTACTCTTCAAATTATATAAGAACATTTACAATTCAATAGCAAAAAACAAACAAACCTAGTAACTCCAATTTTTAAAGATGAACTAATAACTTTAATAGACATTTCTCTAGAGACGTACAAATGATGAACTAATATATGTGAAAAATGTTCAATGTCATTCATCATGAAGGAAATGTAAATGAAAACCATGATGAGATATCACCTCATGCCTATCAGATGGTTATTATTCTGAGACACACACACACACAAGACCACTCATATTGAGAAGGAAGTGGAGAAATGGAAACCCTTGCACACTATTGGGTATGCAAACTGTTGCACCCACTGTGTAAAACAATATGGAAATTTCTCAAAAAATTAAAAATAGGATTTCTATAGGACCCAACAATTTCTCTCTTGAGTATGTAAATAATTAAAAATAAAGTGTTAAACAGATAGCACTCCCATGTTCACTGAAGCACTATTCACAATAGCCAAGATATGAAAATAACATAAATGTTCATCAACAGATGAATGAAGTGTAATATATACATACAATGAAATACTATCTAGCCTTAAAATAGAAGGAAATTCTGAAATATGCAGTAACATGAATGAACCTTGAGAGCATTATGCTAAGGGATATAATGCAGTCACAGTAGCACAAACAGTATGTGATTCTACTCAGATAAGGTATCTAAAATAGTCAAATTCATTTCATCAAAGAGTTCAATAGTGGTTGCCAGTGGCAGGGGGAAATGGGAGTTATTATTCAATAAAATAAAGTTTTCAGCCAAGCAAGATGAATAAATTCTAGAGAACTGTTGTACAATACTGTGCCTATTGCTCCTGTCATTCTATACACTTACTATTTTGTTAAAAGGGTGGATCTCATGTTAAGTGTTTTTACCAAATAAAATCTGTATATTTTTTAAATATGGCATTTTTTATTAGCTCAAGAGGCACAGTTAAAATTAAGGAAACTGATCATTCAGTTGTAAATCAAAACTATTTCTCAAATAATTTTACTGAGTGACTTCAGCTATAGTTAAGACCTTAGGCAAATTTTAATATTTGTCTTTTTAAAAAGCCATTAAGAAAAATAATAATTTACAGGAAACTAATCTATTGATAATCTCTTAATAACTCATCTGTGAAATGGTGTAAACATGTAATGAACAAAGGAATGAATAATATGAGGGCAAACAGCTGTTGCATTAGCATTCGGTGTTAATCATGTTTGTAACTTACTATACTTTTACTTACCCTTTTCGAAAACTCATTTGTATCATATTATAAGCCTGGTATTTCTAGCTAATTGCAATCTTTCAGAGATTACAAGAAATTCTTTGTGAAGCTATGAAGAAAAATGCTAAATTCATGCATCCTGGCTCAGGTCAAGATTTTTCTGAATGCAAAGGTAGATCTGATGCATGTCTTTCATTCTTTATTTCCCTTAGATACCAATCTGTTACACAAAATCACCTATATGTCACACAATTTTTCATAATCTGAGACATAACTTCTAAGGAGGAAATTGAGGAGCAGTAATAGAAAGGCAGAGCCATCAAAGTATGCTCTGAACAGCTTGTGAATTGAATTTCAGAGATGGTAATTGCTAATAGAAAAAAACAGCATAAATGTGTTCATTATTTAAGAGTGCATAAATGAATTATTTAGAAAATATAACATAATAGACTATGATCCCGACCAGAAAAAATTTTTAAACATATTTTTTTAATGTCAATATGAAATAAAAATTATTTTCAAAATTTTCAGAGAGAAATTGATAAAAATTGATGTATGCAAGTTGAACATAGAATGTATTTGCAAAGGTGTAGTGGTTTTCAAAAAATAAAAAGTCTTTCCTCTTTCATATTCCACACCTGCCATTAAACCTGTTTATCATTTTTCTGTCTGCTCACACTTCATTTAGCACATTGAGCTATTCTCCATCTTGATTTGCCACTTCACTTACATATCAGGGTGTGAGATCACTGGTGAAATAGTAGCTGAATATTAACTGTTATTTGAGAAAACATGAAGAAGGATAAAATGTCCATAATGGTACTCATGAGTTTTAATAATCCAGTGCAACATATGTTAAGCATATGTATGCTTGCTATTAAGATATAATTTGGGTGGGGGAGGGTGGCAGCAGCGGCTGGAGGAGGAGAGCCGCAGTGGCAGGAGCAGCGAAGGGGGCAGCAGGGATCCTCGGGGCTGCGGGCTGGGAAGGCGTGGGTGACCCGGTGTGTGGTGTGCCCGGAGCTCCGCATTTCAGCCCTAGGGAAGGAAGCCAGTTGAGGGAAGTTCTCCACGAATGTACGTCACAATGATGATGACTGACCAAATCCCTTTGGAACTGCCACCATTTCTGAACGGAGAGGTCGCCGTGATGCCCCACTTGGTGAATGGAAACGCAGCTCAGCAGGTTATTCCCGTTCAACTTAATCCAGGTGAGACTTTTACAATAAGAGCGGAGGATGGAACACTTCAATGCATTCAAGGACCTGCTGAAGTTCCCATGATGTCACCCAATGGATCCATTCCTCCCATTCATGTGCCTCCAGGTTATATCTCACAGGTGATTGAAAACAGTACTGGCGTCCGCTGGGTGGTGGTCACACCCCAGTCTCCTGAGTGTTATCCCCCAAGCTACCCCTCAGCCATGTCTCCAACCCATCATCTCCCTCCCTATCTGACTCATCATCCACATTTGATTCATAACTCACACACGGCTTACTACCCGCCTGTTATCGGACCTGGAGATATGCCGCCTCTGTTTTTTCCCCAGCATCATCTTCCTCACACAGTATACGGTGAGCAAGAAATTATACCACTGTATGGAATGTCAAGCCTCCCCACAAAAAAACTGAAAGACCTCCAGATCGATCACCAGAACCGCCTCAGCAGCCCTCCTTCCTCTATCTACAAAAGCAGCTGCACGACAGTGTACAATGGCTACGGGAAGGGCCACAGCCGTGGCAGCAGTGGAGGCGGCAGCGGCGGTGGTCCCGGAATTCAGAAAACAGAGTGGCGAGCAAGAAGCAGCCCGAAGTCGAATGATTCAGACTTGCAAGAATATGAGTTGGAAGTAAAGAGGGCACAAGACATTCTTTCGGGAATAGAGAAACCACAGGTTTGTAATATTCAGGCAAGAGCAGTTGTATTGTCCTGGGCTCCCTGCGTTGGACTTTCCTGTGGACCCCACAGTGGTCTTTCCTTCCCCTACAGTTACGATGTTGCCTTATCAGACAAACGACAGGATGGAAAATACAAGATAATCTACAGTGGAGAAGAATTAGAATGTAACCTGAAAGATCTTAGACCAGCAACGGTTTATCACATGAGGGTGTCTGCCATGTACAACTCCGTAAAGGGATCCTGCTCCAAGCCTGTTAGCTTCACCACCCACAGCTGTGTACCCGAGTGTCCTTTCCCTCCTAAGCTGGCAACAGGAGCAAAAGTTCACTAACCCTGCAGTGGAAGGCACCAATTGACAATGGTTCAAAAATCACCAACTACCTTTTAGAGTGGGATGAGGGAAAAAGGAACAGTGGTTTCAGACAGTGCTTCTTTGGGAGCCAGAAACACTGCAAGTTGACAAAGCTTTGCCCAGCAATGGGGTACACGTTCAGGCTGGCTGCTCAAAACGATATTGGCACCAGTGGTTACAGCCAAGAAGTGATGTGCTGCACATTAGGAAACATCCCTCAGATGCCTTCTGTACCAAGGCTGGTTGGGGCTGGCACCACATGGGTCACATTGCAGTGGAGTAAGCCAGAGGGCTGTTCACCTGAGGAGGTGATCACTTACACCTTGGAAATTCAGGAGGATGAAAATGATAACCTTTTCCACCCAAAATACACTGGAGAGGATTTAACCCGTACTGTGAAAAATCTCAAAAGAAGCACACAGTATAAATTCAGGCTGACTGCTTCTAATATGGAAGGAAAAAGCTGTCCAAGCGAAGTCCTTGTTTTTACAAGTCCTCACAGGCCCAGACCTCCTACCAGACAACTTGTCAAAGGCCCAGTTACATCTCATGGCTTTAGTGTCAAATGGGATCCTCCTAAGGACAATGGTGGTTCAGAAATCCTCAAGTACTTGCCAGAGATTACTGATGGAAATTCTGAAGCTAATCAGTGGGAAGTGTCATACAGTGGGTCAGCTACCGAATATAGGTAGGTAGGACCCAGCCACACCTACTCGGTCCAGAGACTGATGGAATTCACATGCTACTCCTTCAGAATCCAGGAAGAAAGCCAGGCTGGGGAAGGGCCCTTCTCAGAACAACCAAAAGTGTCCCCCCACCATCAAAGCACCTCAAGTAACACAGTGAGAAGGAAATTCATGTGAAATTCTATGGGAGACGGTACCGCCGATGAAAGGCGACCCTGTGAACTACATTCTGCAGGTATTGGTTGGAAGAGAATCTGAGTACAAACAGGTATAAAAGGGAGAAGAAGCCACATTCCAAATCTAAGACCTCCAGACCAACAGAGACTACAGGTTCCGCGTATGTGCGTGTCGTCACTGTTTCGACACCTCTCAGGAGCTAAGCGGAGCCTTCAGCCCCTCTGCGGCTTTTGCATTACAACAAAGTAAGGTCATGCTTACAGGGGACATGGGGAGGAAAAGCATGATGCTTACCAATGAACAGTTTGCAGCCCTCATTGTGCTTGGCTTTGCAACATTGTCCATTTTATTTGCCTTTATATTACAGTACTTCTTAATGAAGTAAACAAACCCAACAAACTAGAGGTATGAATTAATGCTACACATTTTAATACACACATTCATTCAGATACTCCCCTTTTTAAACCCTTTTGTTCTGATTTATATAGTGTGTTTTACAGATTTAGCTAGAAACAAAAATGTCAGTGTTTTGGTGCACCTTTCTGAAATGCAAAACTAGGAAGAGATTAAACTGGATTTTTTTAAAAAGAAAAAAAATGCCAACCAGATACCAAAAGCTAGCTTTCTTATGTTTTCCTTTAAATTTTCAGATTTACCTTCATTCTATTATCACACTGCTGTCTTTTGCAAGCCTTTGAATTTTGTTTTTGTTACAGTTTAGTAATTTATATTCCCCAGTCACTTCTTATGTCTTGCTCATCTATATCTGTAAACATGAATCACAGTGTGTGTTGTTACAGGGCTAGGATTTCAGTATTGTTGAGAGTATTAGCACACAGCAACAGCAACATACAGAAGGTGTGTTCACTCAGATAAGACGGCCCTAAACAACCATTGTGTCACTCAGTTATTTAACTGTTTAGCTCATTTAAATCAAAATGTGTGCTTTAATCTAAAATGCTGTAATCTGTATTTCTTATCATTTTAACACTATGAGCTGCCCATATAAGAAATCAAGCAACCAAAATGCACCTATAAATCATGGAGCATTGTAGATTTTACTAGGTCAATTCATAGCAGTAACTTTAAGAGGGCATTGTGCAATAGTTAGTTGTTTTATGTCCAGCTATTTTAGAGGCTGCTTTGACTTGTTTGTCTTTGTATGTAACTACTTCTAATCACTAGAGTTATTGTATTCTGTTATGTTTGACCAGAATTATATGACAAGAACTGGTGACAGTTTAGTGCCTCTGCCCATCATCCATGATTTACACTAACCGTGAGCAGTCTTCTTACATGTCAGCTCATTATTTTTGAAACATTTGCCTTTAGGCTGTTCTATGAGGTATCAATGAAGTGATTCAATTTCAGTACCTTAATTCCGTGCACATAATACTAATGTAACAGCAGATGAAAATGGATAAAGAGAATCATCTACATTTGTAGTTCCTATTTCTGTGGGTTTGCCTGGTCACGGCTGGAGAGGGAATGGTGTTTGGTGGTAAACACAAGGTGTTTGGGGGTCAAGAAGCCTAGTTCTCTCCCTGAATCTGTCACTAACTTGCTGCATGACCTGAACATGTCACTTTACCTCTCTGTGCCTCAGTTTTCCATGTAGGAAAAAATAAAATGGGAAAAAAAGATATAATTGATGTGCAAAGAAATGCACACAGTTAATGCATTTATGCTAAAGATGAGTTTGGACATATGCAAGCACCTGTGACAGTACCACCACAATCAAGGCAGTAGACATATCCAACACCTTCTGTATTTTCTTGGTGTTCCTTTTCTTTTCTTTTTCTTTTTCTGTGTGTGTCTATGTGTGGTAAGTATCTTTAACATGATGTTTATCCTCCTTACAATTTTGAGGTACACATGCTATGTTTTTAACCACAGGTGCTAGGTTGTACAACAGGTCTCTAGAACTTATTTATCTAGCATAACTACAATTAGCATAACGACAATTTTATATTTACTGATCCACAACCATTTCTCTCACCTCCCAGTCCCTGGAAGTCACTATTAGATTCTCTGCTTCTGAGTTTGACTATTTTAAATGCCTCATATAAAGTGGAATCATACACTGTTTATACTTCTGTGACCAGCTTATTTCACTTAGCATAATGCCTTTCAAGTTAATCTTTGTTGCTGCAAATGGCTAATTTTCTTCCTTTTTAAGCCTTAACGATACTCTATTGTACATTCTCATTGACTGCATATTTCACAGTTTTATCTATTCACCTGTTGATGGACACTGTTTTTTTTCCCGTATCCTGGCTGTGGTGAATAATGTGGCAATAAATGTGGGAGTACGGATATCACTTCTAGATTCTGATTTGAATTATTTTGGATATATCCACAGAAGATAAATTGGTGGGTCATATACTAATTCATTTACAACGTTTTGAGGAATCTTAACAGTGTTTTCCACCACACTGGCTGCATGATTCTGCTTTCTCACTAATAGTATATAAGAGTTCCCTTTTCTCCACGTCCTCAGCTTATCTTTTGCTTTTTTGATAATAGGCATCCTAACAGGGGTATGGTGGTATCTCACTGCAGTTTTGATTTGCATTTTCCTGATAATTAATAATATGGAGCATCTTTTTATATACCTGTTGGGCCTTTAAATGGGGAAATTTCTGTTCGCATCCTTTGGCCATTTTTCAATTAGATTATTCGGTTTTTTGTTGCTATTTATTGTTTTTGCCATTCGGTATAGGAGTTTTTTGTGTTGCTATTTTTGATTTTGCTATTCTAAGTTTTTAAATGTATTTTGCAAATTAACAACTTACCAGATATATAATTTCCAGTTTTTTTTACCATTTCATATGTTACCTTCTCATTTTTTGATTAATTTTCCTTAGGTTGATTTTTCTCTTGCTTTTTAGTTAGTTGTAGTCCCACTTGAATATTTTTGGCTTTTGCTGACTTTCCTTCTGGTGACACATGCAAGAATAATTGCCAAGGCAAATGACAAGAAGCTTTTCCTCTAGAAGTTGTACAGTTTCAGGTTTTATATTTAAGTAAGTTTTCAATTAATTTTGATTTAATTATGTGCATGGTATAAGGTAGAGGTATAGTTTTGTTTATTTTTGCATCCAGTTTTTCCAATACCATTTCTTAAAGAAATCACCTTCTCCTGATAGTGTATTTTTGGCACCCTTATCAAAGATCAACACATCATATACCCATGGTTTATTCGGGGGCTTTCTGTTCTGTTTCACTGTCTATGAGTTACTAGTATTTAATTATTTATTTACCTATTTATTTATTTTTTATTACTTTGTTTGATTTTGAAACAGGGTCTTGCTCTGTCATCCAGTTTGAAGTGCAGCCACACAATCATGGCTCACAGCATTTCTGATCTCCTAGGCTCAAGTCATCCTCAGCATCCCAAGTAGCTGGAAATATGGGCATCCACCACCATGCCTGGCTAATATTTTTTATTGTTTGTAGAGACAGAGACTTTCCATGTTGCCTAGGTTGGTCTTGAACTTCTGGGCTCAAGCGATCCACCCCACCTGGGCCACCCAAAGTGCTAAGATTACAGGGGTGAGCCACTGTGCCTGGCTGTACCAGTATGTATATAGAAGAAAACACATTGGAGATACTGTGATAGTTTAAATATGTGCATTTAACACACCTATATACATTGTTGGCTACTTTTATTGCTTTCTATTAATTGTTTAAAAATTCTTTTTGCTTTAAGAATTAAAACTGATGTTTGATCCCAGGCAAGACACAGAACCAAGGCAGATTTTGAACTTTCAGGCTTGTTTATACCTTGAGAGAAAAAGTTGAGCATATTGTATCAATGTTAGCAATCTTCTCAGATAGGTTATACTTAATTAAAATCTTATTAATTTTCATTAACTAAAGAAAGATGAGACAATCAGAAAAAAATTGGTGAGACACAAATACTTAGAGAACAAATATCATGTTGAGCATCCAAGCACATGTGAAGTCAGAAGGAGTTTCAGCCAATCGTTGGTATTGCAGCGCCATTGGCATTCATCACTCCATCATGGTGATGAGCATAGCATGGATTAGCTTGATGCAACTCCACATTCAACTAGGATACTAATTCCACACTCATTGAGCCACCTTTTGCTTATTATTTGACTTCCTACAGCTTCTGACTTTAAAATAATATGCTAATTATACTGCTTAGTTTTCTGGTCTGTTGAAATAATTATATTTCCCAAGACAAAGAAAAAAATGATATGATAATTTTATACATTACTATTCTTTTTTTTTTCAGTGCATTTTCCATTTTTATTTTGCTATGCAGAAACATACATTCACCATGGGCTATGATGCAGGTGACTGTATAATGGAGAATCTCTCTTTTTTAAGACTATTTATAACACTAAATAGTTTTATTTACAGTGTAAATTCTGTACAGTTTAAGGCTTGGCTCTGAACTAGAATGTAAATATGGACCAAATTTGAAAATAAAACACTCTTTTCAAGTAAAAGAAGAAAAATCAATTAAAAAATACACAGAAAAAGAAACTAAGAAAACAAAGCCACAGGAAGCCCAACAGTTTCTCCTAAAGTGAAATTTCATAATATTGTAAACTAACAAAAATATAGGTTTTTCTTCCCCAAATAATGACAATTTACATATTTAGGACTGGTTACGGAACTCTGAAAAGCTCTCTGGATTGAACACAGACCAAAGCAAAGAATGAGGAAGAAATCACATTCATATGCTAAAATCAGTACTACCTTATAACAAATTAAATGAGATACACAAAGCAAGATTGTAAGCGTTAAATATTTCCAGAGGGTCAGAGAGTCATTACTGTTTATGGGTGAGAGTAATAAAACCAGATGAAATGAGTATAAGTTGTTTACTGAATAAACTTGATTATTGGCACATCTAATGTGGAAAAAATCTGACACATCAGATGGACCTAGACAACTTCTAGCATTTGAGGGTAATCTTGGTTTAACTGTAAACAAAAGGTTTGTTACCTAACAAATTGCAATTTTGTTTAGACTTTAATAATAATAAACTATGAAAGGCATGAATTGCTTATGTGTTACATGAAATCACGGTTTATACTGTTGGTTAAGAACGTGCAGGTATAGCTGAAAACAGACACTTTGTGAAAATTAAAAATGCTATTTGTAATTGTATTGTTACTTCATGCATTATCAGTCTAGTGATGCTGAATCATATTGCTTTATTATGGGAGGATCTCTCTGCCAGTGTCTTTATTAATGGTCAAGGTCAATTCTTCTGGATTGAAATTTTCCACGGACAGATACAAGTCAGTTGCGTTAGAAGAGGGAACTGCATATAGGCTCTGGTTTTCCTAATGGTTTGCATGACTGCATTCATGTGCAAGCTAAGTTATTCCTGGTCATGGTCAATGTCTGCATCTCCGGTGATGACTACTCGCTTCTCAATTCTTGTCTCTGAAATGCCCCTTTCACAGTTTTGGTGATGTGCGTAGAGGTGGTGGTACTGGTGGTTTCAGATGGGATCATCTGTGCGCTCATCAGCACGCCCGGCTCCAGATCTGTGCCGGGATCGACCTGTGATGATTCATATGTGATGGTTTTGGTTTCGGTGTGAACTACTGGCACTTCCTTGGTAAAAATTTCTAGCTTTACTCCTCCTGGTGAAACACTGCCAAAACTGATGGTTTCCGTCTTCACCATTGAGGACTCAAAATGAGGTTTTTATTCCAAAGTTTCTGAAACGTGGATGGCTGCACTCTGCTCCTCTTGTGGCTCATGGGTAGCAGTGGCTGTCTCTTGCTGCTCCAGCACAGCTTTAGCGACCTCCTCCCCTGGTTCCTCTTTAGCCCCCTCCATCAAGGCAGAGCCCTCCTTCCCTTTAACACTAGAAGCCCCCGTGAATGTGGGCGGTGCTGTGGCATCCCCGCTGTCTCCTGCTATGTAAGAAGCATCCCCACTTGCGTGCATCACACGCCTCTCCTCCACCAGCACGGTCTCCTGCACCACCTTCTCAGTGCTAAGTGGTAGGTGGTGTGAGGCGGGTTCCATCTCATTTCCGCGGGATTCCATCTTGGTTTCCATTTTCTCTTCAGGAACAAGTGGTTTGATCATGGGGGCATCCTCCTGCCTAGCGGCCAGTCGCACGGGGGAGGTGGAAAGCCTCTTCTCCCATTCATTCCTGATGGCGGTGTCTGTCGAGGTTTCTAAGAAGGTTCTTTTCAGCTCGCTGATGTTGGTTTGATGTTTCATCAGGTCATCTTGAGTTTTTCCTAACTCCTCAGTAGCGGTGGTCTCCCCGTCGGCTGCGGTGTCTGTGCGCTCACTGTCAGTCTTTCCCTCGTGGCCGAGACCAGCATGACTTCTTCCCCCTTCCTCCGTTTATCCTCTTCCTCATCTCGCTCCTCCTCGGCCTTCTTCTCCAGAGTCACAGTGTTGATCAAGTTGGTCTGAGAGATGCCTTTTGTTGTGGCGTACTGGCCAGTACCAACCTCTGCAGCAGACATAGAATCCTTCATGTATATTTCATCGTTTTCATTCACTGATGCTCCATCCAAGCTGAGAGACATGGTATAACGTTTGCTGGACGAGCGTTCAAAGTAAGGCGCTGGGCGATCTATCAGCTCACTGGCTCTTCTCGTTTGCACTTGTGTCCTGCCACTGTAACGAAACTTGGAACCCAAGGTTAAGAATTTCTTGGGAGGTGCTTCTGGTAACAACAGTCTAAAAAATGTATGATGCTCAACACAAATTTTCCATAAGTGCTTGGCAGCTCGATGGTTTGGCAGCTTAAACCCAATGGTGCTTTCAAATTGTTCAAACTCTCCTGGCCGGATCTTTATGTAAAAGTTGTTCCGTTTATATGAAATCTTTAGAACCTTGGGCCAGGCAAATCTGTTTATTCACAGCCGGTCACGATATATCAACAGACCACTTGCACAAACTCCTAACATAATTTCTACTCCTTCTGAGTCCTTAGCATGATGCAAATCGACCCCATACATGGACAACTTTTTGGCATTTTCCAAGAAATGCATCTCTGCTTCTGCCGGCGTCATCCCTTTGTGGCTCTTGTGCAGCTGGATCACTTTGTCTTCCAGTTCTTTCGTGTGGTTTGGTGCAAAGCAGAACTCGCTAATGTAATCGCTCCCACATTCGTCTGGGTCAGTCTCCGAGTTCTGACTGGACAGTGTAGGAGCCCAACAAGGCCAGGGTAACGAAGGAGCAGGGCAGCCTTCCGGACACGATGTCATCTCGCAACTGCAAGCAGAGGTAGTACCTGGTGATATCTTCAGATAGCTGGGCAGGGTCTGGTGGATAGAATTTCTCGTTAAAAGGAAAGTGCCAAGCACCACTTCGAACCTGTTTTTTTATTTCCTTAGCAGGGTCCAACCAATTCTTCTGGTTTTCAGCATCTTGATATGTAAGCCCAAAGTAGTCTTTCTCTAGCAAGTTCGAGTGTTCACATACTTTACCAAACAGCACTTGTCCTCTGGAGCATTTCTCTACGTCACAGGTTTATTCTGAGCCATCTAGAAGTATCACTTTGCACTGCATGCTTTTAGGCTTTTTGACAATCTTTAATGGAGCCCGAGAGTTTACTGCTACATGATTTCTGAGAAAGTTTATCTTCTTCTAATTGCTGATATTAGAGCTGTTTTGCAGCTCTGGAAGCAGATTCCTGTTCCTTGTCAGTGACCTCCCTCCACACTGGGGTGCTGTGCGCTGCAGCAGCCGCGAACTGCTCCAGGGTCTGCTGCTGTTCCTCGGTGGGCGGCTCCGGCCCAGGCGCTCCCGCGTGCCCCTGTGCTCCCACCGCCTCCTGGGCTCGGTCTCCCCGTCCGGCTTGGATTGCGAGTCTGATCCAGATTCTGTCATCATGGTTGATTGTTCTGAAATTGGCGAGGAGCCCGGGCGCGACACGGCGTGGGGACCAGGCTTGGGCGCGAGTCCTTGGCGGCGGTGCGCAGGAGACTCGGGCGTGAGGAGGCAGCCGCAGCTCAGGGCTGCTCGCGGCGGCTCCCCCCGTCCCACCCCCTGTTGCAGGAGACACCGAGGCTTCGCGGAGCTGCGGCGGGGGCCAAGCCCAGAGACCGTGTGAGGAAAGCCAACCTCATCCTGCCTGCCCTCCCAGCCGCAGGGGAGGGGGGCACCGCAGTACTTCAGGACAGTTATATGGGCACAGCCTCCTCCTTCCTGGCACAGGGTCAGGCTCCGCGGACGACGCCGGGAGACAGCTGCCAATGCCTATAGCTTTAGCCCTGAATTCCCACTTAGATGATGGCCCGACCTCTGCATTACTATTCTGAGCTTGCATAAAATGAGAACCCTTGTGAGAATCAGGTCCTCTCTTTTGCTGAGTCACACTGAGCATTAGGAATGGCATAATGACAGGCTCACTATGGAAATGTCCCTTCGTATACTTTTTGGAAATGAACAGTTTAACTTTACAAAGTGTCAGCTCTCTGAATTACTGAACTTGCCTTGTGCTATACGTAGTATTTCAGTATCTTACTGAAATGTAGAAAAATCTGTAATTTCCTCTCTCAACTGGCATTTTACTAGGCCAAAATGGTCTGTGCAATGATTTATTCAATACTAAATATTTATTAAATACGTACTATGCATAAAATGTGTGGCAAATAGAAGAGCAGAGAAGAAATTAGACACGGCCTTTGCCAGCAAGAAACATCCAGTCTATGGACCTCTGAGATGCAAATCACAGTAATGTTATAATGCAGGATGTAGAGAAGAGAGGCAGGAAGACCACAAAGGAGTCTCTAGATTTACCTGAGGAAGTTGGGGAACTGTCTCCCTTCAAAGAGATTAGTGTACAAGGATGACAAGTAGGAAGGATATATGAATGGGCATCTCAAGTCAAGGACACTTTCAAAGGCATACTATTTTGCAGGAATAAAAAGTGCTTTCGTTTGTCTTCTTCAAAGAGAAAATAGGAATTAAAAATACACTCAAGGTATAATTAAGGAAACTCAAGTGTGTGAAAGGATTTGTGTGCCATGCTAAATAGCAGATATTATCCTAAACAACAGAAGTTTTGCCTACAGTAGTTACAAAATATTTGGGCAAAACCATGGAGAAGGAATTAAAGTCTACATGGTTATTAAAGTGGTCTGAATTTAAAAAGTTGTTTAATATGAATTCATGCTCCTATTTGTATGTTTGGGTTTTCTTCTTCATAGCTAGATTATAAATGTGAGGACAGTATCTGTATTTATTCTTAGATTTATTGTTTATCACAAGTGTGTGATACAATTTTTTAGTAGCAGAAGCTCAATCTCCACTTTATTACTGATTAAATAAACCACTGTATTAAAAATGAAGATTTAAACATTCCAAATTATGGAAGCATGAATTGATCACAAATATTAAGCCCATTTTTTTCTTACTAAAAAATTTCATAGAGAGAAACTTAGTTTTTGGGCTGCTATAACTAACATACACTTGATGACGTATAAACAGTAAAATAAACATATATTTATTTCTCACAGTTTAGAGGCTGGGAAGTCCAAGATTAAGGTGCCAGCAGATTCATTGTTTGGCGAGTGTCTACTTTCTCACAGATGATACCTACTCCAGCCTTGCATGGTGAGGTAGGGCGGGGGGAGCTCCCCTAAGCCTCCTTTATAACCGCACTGCTCCCATTCATAACGACTCCTTCTTCACGACCTAATCACCTCCCAAAGCCCTCACCTAATATTATCATGTGGAGGAGTGAGGATTTTAACACAGCAGTTTTGGAGAACACAAATGTTCAGACTGTAGCATAGATTTTTTTCAAGAACTAATTTATTGTACTCAGTATGTGATTTAATTAACAAATTGAACGTTTACATATACATTAAATAATACAAACCTCTATAAAGTAAAATATGTCCCTTTCATTGTTGACTGTATATTGTCATTGAGAAATAAGCATTAGGGGAACAATAAGTATAAACCACAAGAGTACTGTAGATATTTTCAATTGAACAATTGGTTGGTATAGTCATCTACAACTTAAACATACAAGAAAGAAAACACATGTTTTTAAACAGACAGATGAGAAATAAGAAGGTAGATAGAAGGATGGATTACGTGACAGGTAGATGAGTCAAAGGATGGATACACACATACACATGTGACACACACACATGTTAAAACATTCTAATTCTTGTGGGAAGTGTGTGTTGATTACATCAGTGTCTAAAAATTTCTGTCTTCTCTCTCAATGTCTTTGGAGAGAGGGAGAAAGAATAATTTCTAGATATCGAGTCATCTAAACATGTCTCTTACGTTAAGCTTATGCTTATTGGTCAGAATTCAATTTGCTCCTTAAGATCTTACAAAACAACGTTTTACAGAACTGTAAGCTTTTGTTGTATCAACTGATGGAACACTTAGTTATTGATTATCTTAGGTTATTATTATTGTTTAATTAACTGATGTGGTAAGTCTGTTAGTTTATCGTTTTGAAAAATTTGGCAGATGCCTTGATTATAACATATACAGTCATGGGCCACAAAACATTTCAGTCAACAACCCACTGCATATATGACAGTGATCCCATTAAATTAAAATACAGCTGAACATTTTCCATTTTAAAATAGAATTTAAAAAAATTTACACATAGGAATTAAAATTTTTTCAATATAGCTAAAAAATGCCTATTTAAAAAATTTCTAGTGGTATCATAAATGCTATAATGTGGCAGCGCAATGCATATCCATGTGTTTGTGGTGACACTGCATAAAAAAACCTACTAGGTGTCAGTCATATAAAAGCATAGCACATACAATTATAAACAATAGCTAATACTTGGTAACGATAATAAATGACTGTTACTGGTTTATGTATTTACTATACTATACTTTTTATTGTTAGAGTGTACTTCTACTTATATAAAAAAAGAACTCTATACCAGCCTCAAGTAGGTCCTTCATGAGGTATTTCAGAAGAAGGTATTCTTTTTTTAAATAGAGTTTTGCCCATGCTGGGGTTCAGGGGCATGATCAGCTCACTGCAACCTCTGCCTACCGGTTTCAAGGGATTCTCCTGCCTCAGCCTCCCAAGTAGCTTGGATTACAGGCACCCACCACCACACCTGGCTAATTTTTGTGGTTTTAGCCAAGTGTGGTCAGCATAATGGGGTTTCAGCCTGCTGACCAGGCTGGTCTTGAACTCCTGACCTCATGATCCACCCGTTTCAGCCTCCCAAAGTGCTGGGATTACAGGTGCGAGGCACCGTGCCCAGACAAAGGTATTCTTATGATAGAAGATGATAGTTCCATATGCATTATTACTCCTAAAGACCCTTCAGTGGACAAAGTATGGAGGTGGAAGACAGTGATACTGATGATTCTTACTGTGTGTGTAAGCCTAGCATAATGTGTGTGTTCGTGTCTTAGTTTTTTGCAGAAAAGTTTACAAGGTAAAAAAGTCAAATAAAATAAAAATCTAAAAACAGAAAAAAGTATATCAAATAAAGATATAAGAAAAAAATACTTTCATACAGCTGAACAGTATGTTTGTTTTAAGCAGCTGTTATTATAAAACAGCCAAAAAGTCAAAATTCTTAGATAGTTTATAAAGTAAAAAAGTTACAGTAAACTAAGATTAATTTATTATGAAAGAAAAAAATATTTTAAAAATTAAAGTGGCCTGGCATGGTGGCTCATGCCTATAATCCCAGCACTTTGGGAGGCTGAGGTGGGTCAAACACAAGGTCAAGAGATCGAAACCATCCTGGCCACCATGGTGAAACCCTGCCTCTACTAAAATACAAAAAAAAAATCAGCCAGGCATGGTGGCATGCACCTGTAATCCCAGTTACTCAGGAGGCTGAGGCAGGAAAATTGCTTGAACCTGAGAGGCGGAGGTTGCAGTAAGCTGAGATTGCACCACTGCACTCCAGCTTTTCAACAGAGGGAGACTACATCTAAAAAAAAAGTTTAGGGTAATCTAGGTGTACAATGTTCATATAAAGTCTACAATAATGTATAGCAATGGTCTAGGCCTTCACATTCCCTCTCTGACTCACCCAGAGCAACTTACAACTCTTCGAATTTTATTCCTGTTAAAATGGGCTGTGGAGGTGTACCATTTTTAAATCTTTTATACGATAGTCTAACTGTTCCTTTTCTATGTTCAGATAATGTTTATATATACAAATACCTACCATTGTGCTATAATGACCTAAAGAATTTATTACAGTAACATGCTGGACAGGCTAGTAGCCTCAGATTAATAGAATATTCTATACAGCCCAGGTATACAGTAGGCTACATCGTCCAGGTGTGTGTAAGCAAACACTATGTTATTTGCATAACAATGAAATGGAAATTGCCTAATGATGCATTTCTCAGAATATATCCCCATTGTTAAGTAGGACTTGTTTCTTTTGGAGATTCTTAACATCCTTGCATAGTATCTTCCTAAAAGATACCTATATTTTGATGAAATAGTCAATGCTACAGTTTCATTTATCGTATACAAAAAACATTTTTGAAATAGTTACAATTTTTAAAACTATAAAGTATACCAAAGAGCTGGAGATATCATCTACCCATTCAAAAAAGTCTATCTGAAGAACTTCTGAACTGCCCCACCAGGAGTAGTATGGTAGAAGATGCTCTACTTCTAAAATTGGTAACAAAATTAAATAGTCATCTCTCAAGTCACATCTAGGCAGCAAATTATACTTTAATGTAAACCTCATCCTAGAAACACATTGCTGGCATGGCAACCTTTAAACTCATGCTAATTTCAAAATCCGTCTGATTTTTAACAACTTAGTTTTAAGTTTAAAGTATGCGTTTTATCCTGACCCTCTTTAAACAATCGAGGGTACCCCTGACAAGTATTCCATGTGAACAAATAAACTACCAGGGAAACTATTTCAATCAGGTTGACTTTTTGTTGAAGTAAAACTTTCCATTCTGCTAAGTGCAACTAATGTTGACTTCACTGAATGGCAGTTGGGAAATTGCCCTCAGAGCTTTATTTGGAACTGCTACTGTTGTAGTAATGAAATGTTGTATTGTGAAAGTCACGCTCACAGAGTTGATTCTATTCCTAAGGGACATTGTTGGAACATAACATCCTTTTTTTTCTACAGGTTCTAACACAAAACTTGCTCTCATACATTAGTCAAGGGCATACAGGGATAATAAAGAACATTTAATTAAACCGTTACACTGAAAATGCTGAGCATCTGTGGAAATAAAGCTCAACATACAGGCTATTTGGATCACTCCTCCCTTTTGTAGGTGATGTGCTTTACACGATGGGCTGCCACACGGTTTGAGAGGACTTGCCTAACTTGAGAATTACCAAAATCTTTGGAACTCACTGGAGCAGAATTAGTAGCCAGCATGTGGGCAGCTTAAATGAATTTCTAATTAAGCCTCTTATTAGGAAGGCTTTTCTTTACCTTAGCTGATTCTCCCAGACTTCCTGTTACATGTGAAACTGGCACAGTGTGATGTTCTAGATTCACGATGTGGGTTGAGATAAACAGCCCTTCATTGAGTTCGAACTTTAAGCAAGTGATACTCCAAACCTGAATAGATTCGTATTTTTAAGCCTTTCTTTTCTACTATAAAATTTTTTTGTTTTGAACTTTGTCATTTAATTATTTACTCATTCACTCGACCAAATTTCATACATTTTTCAGTTACTTACCATGTGCTGGATCAGGGTGAAGTTGAGAATGGAGGGTTCACAGAGATAAAAGAATCTAAATTAAAAAAAAAAAACAACAAACTTTTTTTTCTGAGATGATCATATTTATATATTCTACAAAAGTGTAGATTTATAATTTTAGCTGCAACGTATAAAGAGATTAGAATTCATCGTTCCCACTCTTACAAGAGAAAAGTGACAAATTAAAAATCAATGACTTTTCTTGCACCACTTAGAGAACTGAGGCTACAGGGCAAACTAGAATCCTGAAAGTCACAACCAAGATAATCTTACCTGAGTCAAAGTACCTTGAGCTATTGACTGGTAGAAAGAATTAAACTGAGATTTTGACACATTCCCAGAGCTTGAGTGCATAGTAGCATGAGAATTAAAACAAAACAAAACAAAAACAAAAACAAAAAATTCCTGAAAATCATAGTCTTAGGGAAGGGCAACACTTTTTAAACTTTGTTTCCGGGAACATCATCTGGTCCCTATGGTTCAAATCTGAAGGCATCTCTCACAGCTCTGGCAGGAGGAGAGGAGGAGAAATCATTGCAAAATACAACAGATACTTCTCTGTAGCAAGGCTTACTATTCTGGGGAAAAGAATCTACAGAGATTTATCCCAGTTAGGGAGAAGAAAAAACCTCCCATTAAAACCCTCCAGCCTTCCTATATCATCTAAAAGAAAGAAAACAATGAGGATCAGAGCTTCAAATAAATATGTTGGGAATGTGCCCAAATAAATATATTGGGAAAAAGTAGGAGTTAGGAGGAAAAATTAACAACCATAATATTGAAGAAATCGTTTAAAAATATTTAAAAACTCTTTATTTCTGGAGCATTTTAATGTTCATGGCAAAATGAAGCCGAGTTCCCACATACTTCCTGCCCCTACACATATACAACCTCTACCATTATTAACATCTTGTATTGCGGTGGTATATGTGTTATAACTGATAAAGCTATATTAATATCATTGTCACCCAAAGTCCATCGTTCACATCAAGGTTCACCTTTAGAGTTGTACTTTTGTGGGTTTTGACAATGTATAGTGACCTTTACCTACCATTGTAGTACCATAAAGAAAATTCTCGCTGCTCCAAAACTTTCAGAAATACCACTGAAGATCACAACACTAAAAATAAGTCTACTTAAAAATGATGCTTTAATTGGAAGTGTGCAGAATGTACTCATTTCTCCGTGCCTTATCATTACACAAACAGGGCTCCATCACAGTGGATTACAGTGGAAGCCCCTGCAATAGTTATTCCAAGGTGGAGTACTTAGAGGTGCCCAAAGTCACAGGCAAGACAAAAATAAAAGTATTAGAAAAATGTGAAGTCTGTGACAGCTATAGCTATCAAAAACATGAGACAGAGACCAACTGATAACTGTATTACCATTGTTTTCAGACAAAAGGCCAATTAATTTCAATTCCTATTGCACATATGTGTCATTTACAATAAGAAGTTATAACAATGCCAACAGACAAAGACACCAACAGTGTAGAAACATAACAAGCATCAGAATCAGACTACTGTAAAAGACATAATTTGTAATTAAGAAATTTAAAATCACTAATGGAAAAGCAAACAACATATAAAAACAGATGGTGAAGGTAAGCAGACAGGTAAATATTCTAAGAAAAAATATCAAAAAGAAGTGCTAGCAACCAAAGCAAGGTAAGAGAAATGAAACAAAGAAATAGGTTTGACGGGTTCATCAGCAGGCTCACTATGGCTTAGGAGAGAATCAGTGAGCTTCAAATGGAAAACTCCCAAAATTTGCTTAAGATTGTCTTGGCTATATGATTTCTTTTTTGGTTCCATATGAAGTTTAAGGTGATTTTTTTCCAGTTCTCTGAAGAAGGTCAATGGTAGCTTGATAGGGAAAGCATTAAATCTATAAATTACTTTGGGCAGGATGGCCATTTTCATGACATTGATTCTTCCTAACCATGAGCATGGAATGTTTTTCCATCTGTTTGTGTCCTCTTATTTCCTTCAGCAGTAGTTTGTAGCTGTCTTTGAAGAGGTCCTTCACATCCTTTGTTGGTTGTATTCCTTGGTATTTAATTCTCTTTGTAGCAATTGTGAATGGGAGTTCGCTCATGATTTCGCTCTCTGTCTGTTATTGATGTATAGGAATGCTTGTGATTTTTGAACATTAATTTTGTATCCTGAAACTTTGCTGAAGTTGCTTATCATCTTAAGGAGATTTTGGGCTGAGGTGATGCAGTCTTCTAAATATACAATCGTGTCATATGCAAATAGAGACAATCTGACTTCCTCTTTTCCTAATTAAATACCCTCTATTTCTTTTTCTTGCCTGATTTCTCTGGCTAGAACTTTCAACAGTGTGTTTAATAGGAATAGCGAGAGAGGGCATCCTTGTCTAGTGCCAGTTTTCAAAGGGAATGCCTCCAGGTTTGCCCATTCCGCATGATATTGACTGTGGGTTTGTCATAAATAGCTTTTATTATTTTGAGATATGTTTCATCAATACCTAATTTATTAAGAGTTTTTAGCACAAAGTGAATTTTGTCAAAGGCCTTCTCTGCATCTATTGAGATAATCGTGGTTTTTGTCTTCGGTTCTGTTTATGTGATGGATTATGTTTACAGATTTGCATATGTTGAACCAGCCTTGCATCCCCGGAATGAAGCTGACTTGATCGTGACAGATAAGCTTTTTGATGTGCCATTGCATTTGGTTTGCCAGTATTTTATTGAAGATTTTTGCATCAATGTTCATCATGGATATTCGCTTGAAATTTTCCTTTTTAGTTGTGTCTCTGCCAGGTTTTGGTATCAGGATGATGTTGTTCTCATAACATGAGTTAGGGAGGATTCCCTCTTTTTGTATGGTTTGGAATAACTTCAGAAGGAATGGTACCAGTTCCCCTTTGTACGTCTGGTAGAATTCGGCTGTGAACCTGTCTGGACCTGAACTTCAGACCTTGTTAATGATCTATTCAGTGATTCAACTGCTTCATGCTACCTGACTTCAAACTATATTACAAGTCTACAGTAATGAAAGCAGCATGGTACTGGTACCAAAACAGAGATATAGACCAATGGAACAGAACAGAGGCCTCGGAAGTAACGCCACACATCTACAACCATCTGATCTTTGACAAACCTGAGAAAACAAGCAATGGGGAAAGGATTCCCTATTTAATAAATGTTCTTGGGAAAACTGACTAGCCATGTGCAGAAAGCTGAAACTGGACCCTTCCCTTACACCTTACACAAAAATTAACTTCAGTTGGATTAAAGATTTAAACATAAGACCTATCACCATAAAAACCCTAGAAGAAAACCTAGGCTATACCATTCAGGATATAGGCATAGGCAAGGACTTCATAACTAAAACACCAAAAGCAATGGTGACAAAAGCCAAAATTGACAAATAGGATCTCATTAAACTTAAGAGCTTCTGCACAGCAAAAGAAACAATCATTAGAGTGAATGGCAACCAACAGAATGGGAAAAAAATTTTGCAAGCTACCCATCTGACAAAGGCCTACTATCCAGAATCTATGGTGAACTTAAACAAATTTACAAGAAAAAAAAAACAACCCCATCAAAAAGTAGCTAAAGGATATGAACATACACTTTTCAAAAGAAGACATTTATGCAGCCAACAAACATATGAAAAAAATGCTCATTATCACTGGTCATTAGAGAAATGCAAATCAAAACCACATTGAGATACCATCTCATGCCAGTTAGAATGGCGATCATTAAAGAATCTCGAGTCAACAGATGCTGGAGAGGATGTGGAGAAATAGGAATCGTTGTACACTGTTGGTGGGAGTGTAAATTAGTTCAACCACTGTGGAAGACACAGTATCGATTTCTCAAGGATTGAGAAATAGAAATAACATTTGACCCAGCAATCCCATTACTGGGTATATACCCAAAGGATTATAAATTGTTCTATTATAAAGACACATGCACATGTATGTTCATCGTGGCACTGTTTATGATAGCAAAGACTTGGAACCAACCAAAATGCCCATCAATGATAGACTGGATTAAGAAAGTGTGGCACATATATACCATGGAATACTATGCAGCCATAAAAAAGGATGAGTTCATGTCCTTTGCAGGGATGTCGATGAATCTGGAAACCATCACTCTCAGCAAACTGACACAAGAATAGAAAACCAAACACTGAATGTTCTCACTCATAAGTGCGTGTTGAACATTGAGAACACATGGACACAGCAATGGGAGCATCACACACTGGGGTCTGTTGGGTGGTAGTGGGCAAGTGGAGGGATAGCAAGAGGTAAGGAAGTTGGGGAGGAATAACATCAGGAGAAATACCTAATGTAGGTGACGTGGGGATGGAGGCAGCAAAGCACTATGGCATGTGTATACCTATGTAACAATCCTGCAAGTTCTGCACATTACCCCAGAACTTAAAGTCGAATTTTAAAAAATACAAAAAAAAAAGTTCACAAAATTAATTACATAAAAAATTTGCAAAATTAAAAAATATAAAGGAGAGAGGAAAAGAATATAACCTTCAAAAACCATTGAGCAGTTCCAAAATGTGTAATTGGAATGTCAGAAAGATAAGAGAAAAGAAATCAGATTTAATATTTGGCTCATAATGGCTAAAAGCTTTCCAAAATTGATGATGGATACAGAGAGCTATATCTAAAACATGCAGGATAAACAGCGAAATGAACAAACAATATGAAACATCAAAACGTGGTGTATGTATTAGTTTTCTAGGGCTGTCATAACAAAATATCACAGAGTATGGGGCTTAAAAACATAAGTTTATTCTCTCAGAGTCTTGAAATTGAACTCTGAAATACAGGCAAGATTAGTTCCTTGTGAGTACCACGATGGAAAGATCTGTTCCAGGCCTTCCTCTTGGGCTTATGAGAGCTCCTTCTCTCTGTGCCTTCACATTATCTTTCTTTACCAATGTCTTTTCTAAATTCCCCCTTCTTATTAGAGTACTGATTACATTGGATTATGACCCACCCTAATTACCTCATTCGAACTTGATTAGCTCTGTAAAATTTTTTTCTCTTCAGAAAGTCACATCCTGAGGTACTGGGGTGTATAGGCTAACATATAAATTTGGAAGGGGGGACCAATTTAACCTTTAACTACATACCATATTCAAATTGCAGAAAATCAAAGCAAAGAGAAACATCTTCTAACAAGCCAGGGATCAGAGGATACTTTACTATAAAAGAAAACAAATATAATTACAGGACATTTCTTGTCAAAAATTAGAAAAACACATAG
This sequence comes from Saguinus oedipus, assembly GCA_031835075.1. Lineage (NCBI taxonomy): Eukaryota > Metazoa > Chordata > Mammalia > Primates > Cebidae > Saguinus > Saguinus oedipus. The sequence goes on from CM063185.1 coordinate 73,636,613, forward strand.
AAAATATTTAATACTTCAAATAAAGCCCCTAGAATTCTATAACCTACAAAATTATTCTTTGAAACTGCAGTAGAAATGATTACTCAGACACTCAAAATAAGAAACTTTATCACTAACAGACCTGCCACACAATGAACGTTAACAAATTTTATTTAGCTGAGGACAAATAAGAGTGGTCATAAATGAATCTACATGCAGGATTGCTGCTCATCAAAGACAGAGTAAAATTTAAAAAGTAATTTTCCTGTCCTTTATTTATCTAATGATATTTGCTTATTAAAAACAATGATGGAAATGATACATGGATTGATTCCAGTATATGAATACATGAAGAGAATGATAGCAATTTCACAAGGGACAGAAAATAGGAATTTGGGGATATTCTAAGATACCTATACTGTAGGTGAAGTGGTACGGTGCTGTTTGGACAAGGAATTAGTTACTTAAAAAATGGGTATTGTAAACACTAGGGCAATCATTATCATTTTTAAGTATAATTGGTAAGCTAAGAGGAGATAAAATGAAATGATGTGAAATGCTCAGTTAAAATCACAGAAATCAAAAGCTGAGAGAAAAAATAAGAAACAAGGAACAAAGGCAAACAATAGTAAACAGTTATAAACATGATAATTATTTATCTCACTATATTGACTATCACTTTGAATGTGTATAGTCCAAATATATCAGCTAAAAGACAGATCATAATTGTGGATTAAAAGAAGAGACCCAAATGTATGCTGTCTAAAATTAATCAGATTTAAATATAAATGCTCAGATAAATTAAAATAAAGGAATGGTGAAATATATACCATGATACCTTAACTTCAAAAATGCTGAAATAACCATATTCATTTCAGAAATATTAATTTCAGAATATTTAATTCAAATATTAAACATAATCCCAAAAATTGCAATTGCTTTAGCACCTACCTAACATATTGATGAACAGTGCAATTATCCAACAAGACATAACAATTGTAAAAATACATGCATCTAACAACAAAGCATGAATATATATATGAGGAAACATCCACTAGAATTCAGTAAAGGGATGTAACCACTATTATAGTTGATCAACAGCAACACTTCTTTGAGAGAAATTAACAGAGCAAATGGAAAATAATACTCAGTAATGATATTCTATATAAGCAATTTTTTGGAGAAAAATTCTTTAAATAATAGTCAAGAATCCTAAACTAAATTTTTTTTATCAGTAATATTAAAATAAATATATCATAATGTTGCATTATCTATTTATTACAAATAATTATCATAGCTAATAAATTGAGGGGAAAAAGTGGATATAAAATTAATATCAATCTACCATTTTATGTAATAATTTAGAATGGTATAAACTTTGGGATGCATGTTTTCTTTGCAACAAATAAAATTCAAATAATTATTTAAAAATAAGGCATAATAATTATATATATATGATTTTTTCTAAATAACATACAATTTTATTGAAACTTAATATGTCCAGACATTGAAATTTTATATATCTTAAGTATGTATTGACATAGAAATGCTTTCAATTTAATATATACATTTTATTGAATGATTTTAAATGTTTAACATTAAAATTATCTATTTCATTTGTTAAATAGACCATTTTTGTATTCAGTAACTGAATCATGAATGGTTTAGTAATTAAAATAGTTTTCCTGAAACTGCTACTACAATTATTGTTAATCGTACTAGTTTATACTGGTAAATAATGAATAAGTGCTGCAAGTGAAGGCTGAGAAGACATTAAATTCAGGTACTTGTCTTCTGTGTAAAAGATTTTATTTTTCCTTTATGTGACTGCAAAAGTCTTTCATCTTCATCCTTCACTGAGACTTAAAATGATGTCATAGTGGGAGTGGAAATGTAAGTGACAGTTCTAATAAATTAGCAATATCCTTCTTTTTTTTTTTTTCATTAGTTTTATAAGCTGTATCCACAGTGTGATTTATTTTTAGTTATGGAATTTTAAAAAGACACTCTGGTGTATATTTTTCAAAAATGATAACCCTAAAATTAATGAAAATTGCCATTAAAAGAGTCCTAGTTTTGCTTTTATAAAAATCATTATTTTGAATTTCACAGTGAAGAGGTATTAAATTACTCATAGAACATTAAATTATATAAAAATAGAAGACATAGACATCTTTAAATATTGAATCCTTTGATTAAGCAGCAAGCATCTCACTCTTCCAGGCCAAACACTGCTTAAACAAAAAAGAAAAATAATGATGTGTGAAATATTTACAAAATATGCAAAGCTCAGGATAAAGACATCTCGCTATATCCATGTGTCATATTACTAATTAAGCTAAGGTTTTTCTACTGTGTGCTCTAATGTATGTAAGTTAAATTAGAGCACATCCCTCAGATAACAGCACCTTGGCCCATGTCTGGGATAGAACAGGTTTTTTAATGAATCACAATAGACTGAACAGCTGGACAGTTGCTGGTGCTGACCAATTTGACTGACATATCCCACATACTGTGTACTGAAGATCTACTGACAAGACAAGACAATAAACGCTGTAAAGGTATAGTATGCACACACGCAAGACAATCTAACTGCTTAAAAAAAAGCTTTAGATATTTTAAGATATATAACTGTCCCCTGTGGCTTTTAAAGAAAAAATAAGTATAAATTCTTGAATATTAAGAATTTTAAATCAGCTAAATTTTATCTGGTTATAATCCAGGGCCAAGAACTAGTTAAGATAATCCAATGAGAAAGAAAAGGACCCTGCTGGAAAAGTTTCAGATAATGCCAGTGCATAGGGTATTTATGGAAATAAATGGTTAAAATCAAAAATTAAACTAATCGATGAATTTAAATCTATAGCACTTTAAGGCTGTGGAGCCAATGACAGAAAATACTTTGGGAACACATGATCTTTCAAAACATAAATTAGGGCCTTAGATGTTGACTATGTTGGGAAGTATTCTACATGTGATAGAATGTGAATGTGCAAACATTTAGCCTATGTCCACTCCTATAGCAATCTAAGTGATCTGTCCCTTTGCACAAATAATGATTCCAATATGAAATCATTGTTATCAAAAATATTAATTACACATTGTTGAAATATTATCACCTGTAAAATATTCTTTGTAAGTGCTTAATGATTATGGGTTAAGACTTGATGTCTTTTTTTCTATGAAAAAGGGTCTTGGCATTTTTAGTTAACAGCACAATTGTGACAATATACTGATACATCTTTAGATAACACAGAACAAATTCTTAAATTTATTTTATGAAATATGTTGGTGATTTAACCCTAAACCCATCCCACGAATACAGGTTGGCTGCAAAGAATACACAAATGTGTCCAAATAGTACGATTGAGATTTATCAAGAAAACACCTTTCATATTAAATGCAGACCACATTATTAAGTGTGAGGGCAATGTTCAGTTCAAAAACCAAACACAAAAAGGGTACTGTAAATAAATGCTTCCATCACCACTATGGCTACATAACTAACAAAATATAATCATTCTCTGAAGTCCCCAAATGTGGGCAACTACTAGTTAAATGCAGATAGCATTTAAAGACAAAAAAAATTTTTTTTTCAGAACTAACTCCATTTTCAAGGAACTTAAAGAGATTATATTTCAACAAATTAAGTCCTCATTTGTACGTAAAATTGTTCTTCCAATCCTCTCATTACTGACAGATGAGTCAAGACCTTTAAATAAGGACTCTGCGCTAGGACCCTACACTGCATGCTAAAGAGTTCAGTACATTCCTTGTGGTTTCATATAATTGCTTTGCAATTGATTAAATTGCTTTCTTTTAAAGGAATATACTAAAATTCCTTTAGAAAAAAAAGCAACATTTTTTGAAAGAAGGGATATGCAGCTATAATTTCTTAAATATGCATAAAATGAACATATGTCAAAAATGACAGCTATTCTTGGCACTCCTAACATAGGAAAATGTTTTTAAAAAAATTAAATTAAACAAAAAAGCCAAACATTCTTAACTTAAGAAACTTAAGAAGTTTTCACAATTCCTAAGTCAATATTCCTTTACTAAGAGCCTTGACTGAGAATAGGCAGGAATGTAAAGAACCTCAATAAAATAAATACAGTAAAAATAAAAAATAAAAAAAACTTGGTATATAGAATATTTAAATCTTTTTTTTTCCTTTTATGTGAGCAACATTGCTGAACATGTACTCTAGAAAGGAGGCTAACTGGAGGCTTTTTGTTGTATAACGTTTCAGTCTAGCGAACTGAAAAGTTTCTTAGACATCCACTTATGCTAGTCCACTGCCACAGAACTAGTTTGCAGCATTTGTATCTAAAAAGGATTATTCTTTCCCCTTTTTCATCAGTCAGATGAGAACTGCTATAATGATGGAGTGAAAAGTTACTGCAGCTCTGTCCAATTTAATTTTTAGTGCAGTGAGGACTGTGAATCTGTCTGAATTCCGATAAGGGAAGCGGGCTGTGACCACCAACCGTGGGTAACAGTGGTCTGGGGTTTAGACGGGGTGCCACAGAATTAGCAGGGCGAATAAGAGGTGGTGGAGGCTTATTTAAAGTTGGCCGAAGCTGGATGAACCGAGCCTGTTGCTGGAGTAGAGGAGGCTGCCAGTGAAGAGCAGGGGCAGCATGCAGTGTTGGACGAAGAAGTGGTGGAGGCTGGTTCAGAGTGGCAATGGGGGCTGTTGATGTTGGAGTGGATGATGGGGCAGGAGGTGATGGACCCAGTGTCCGAGGAGCCTGTGGGGTCTGTGCCTCCTCTTTTACATCAGTGCTCTTCCCTGATGGCACATTAGAAGCACTTTTTGTCTCCTCCCCTAAAGTAGAAGCATCACCATTAGAAGCCTGGGTTCCTTGTTCTGCTTCCCACTCCTGCAATACCTCCTCTAAGTAAAACGGACGCCTGTAGTTTACAAAGAGGTTCTTCACTTGGCCAACAGTCTTGTTGCCAATTACATCTGCAATAGTTTGAAAATCTTTACCACATTTGCGGACACGTTGCACTGCTAGAAGCTGCTCCTCTGTGGTCCAACGGGCATTCATTTTCTGATTTGACTCAGGAGGTTGGAATTCTTTAATTCCACCTTCCATTTTCTGTTTAAGTGCACTGTTTACTTGCTTAGCATTCTGAACCTGACATTTTAGAGATCAGCTTCATGTCCAGTTGCCTCAGAATGGTGTTGGCTGCATTGGAACTACAGTAAACCGCTACCACATACATCTTCCTGGGTTAAACACATGCCCTTAGGGGGACGGCACTTAGAACGCTGAGAATGATGGCGATGTTGTAAACTCTGATACTCTCTTCTTCCCAGTCCAATCTTGCTAGTTTGGACAGGTTGTTCAGTATTACCCTTTTTTGGGATCATAATCACTACCATTCCCATCCGTTGGATGTGGTTCTTCTACATCATCATCACTGTCACCCTGATTATGTCTATTAGCTAGTTTACGAGCCTGGCGATCCATCAAACTTGTCCGAGAGCGAGATTTTTTTTCCAGGAATAGTAATATTTTACAAGGCTTGCAATTGTCTTATCTGGAAGCATTTGCTGAGTCCTGTGAAAGCTCTTTCCATGAAAACTAAAGGCTTGTTCAAATAGGACTTTATCTTCCACTGTCCACTCATCAGGAAAGGGAGTGAAATTAGGGAGATCGGCAAGGGACTTCCCAATGTTATGTTTATGCCAGAACAACATGCCAAGTGCCTGCTCCACATTGTAGCCATGCTTCTCCTTTTAAATTGCAATGTTCATAGTTTGGCATCTGGGATACTGTGATATGGAGACCATACAAGCATCCCTCCATTGACTTTATCTGTGTACCTTGTAGCACCTGGATCAAATTCAGGGATCCGAACTTGGTATTCGGCTCCGACTCTCATCCCAACAGCACCGTGCTCATCGTTGCTGCTGCAGCCGCTCTCGGGCTCTGAGTAGTGCAGCCCGCCATTGGTGGACGAGGCGCCGGTGCCGCCGCTGCCCGCAGGGCTCTTGGCGCTGCCGTTGGCCGATCGGTTCTTCCCCAGTAACTCGGGCCCTTTCTCCATCATGCCGGGCATTGTAGAACAGGGGAGGGGGAAAGGTGAGGGGAAGTGGGAGGGGGGAAAGTGAGGGGAAGAGGTAGGCGTCAGGTTGAAGGGGGAGATGGCTTAGAGCACAGGCGGGAGTGAAAGGAGGAGGAGGAGGAGACGCGGCGGTGGCAGAGGAGGAGGAGGCTGTTAATATGGAGCCGCCACCGGCAATATCCTTCTTACTACACTCACCCTCATTTGTTACTGTGAAATTTCACTTCTTATTAAAATTTGTATTCTTCACAGTTGAATGGGAGTAATAGGTTTCCTCTGAGTTTTATCTGTTTTATAGATGAGCTATGCCAAGAATTCTACTACTGAAAAATGTCACTCATCCTTTTTTTGGAGGAGCATAGAGTTTTCAACATTTTAGGTTAGCTGGATCAAGTCTCTAATATATCTAATGATTTAATAAATTACCTTTCAAAGAACGTACTCGCAATATTCTGGACCACTGTATGGATGACAGTCTTCTCTACAAATAGTAAGTTTATGTACTTTTTTCCTTCCTTGAAATTTTCACAACTCACAGTAGAAGATAAACAAACCAGAATTAAATACTCACACTAGGGGCAGTGAGGTTGCAGTATTTAGACCTCTAAATAAATGGTTTTAGAGTAGTGTTTTACAAACTATTTCTTGCAAAATCTATTTAGTGGGCCTCATCCAACATTATAGAGTGAACTAAAACAGAATAGAAAATGATGGTATAAAATAGAATACAATTCAAATCAAAATGTATCACATCTAATCCATCTCATTTTTTCATGGTTCATATATAAATGTATACCTATTGTATACATATCTAATGGTATGTACTTTAGGTAATAATGTAAAATACTATTTCTTACTATGAATTGTAGACAAAAATTTTTGAAGCCATTGCTCTGTGTCATGTGCTATACCTCCAGCCTTTGCTCATTAGACCTAAAATAAATTAGAAGAATATCTTGCTTAAAAAAGCATATATTAAAACAATATATTCAGTGCTGAATTTATTCATCAATTTTATATTTTCTGGGAACTACTTTTGGATAACATAGTAGGAGAAGTAAGGAAAGTTGTTTAGATGATAATACCAATAGACACATCGTGGTCTAGTAAACACCTGTATGAATAGCATGAGGTGTTACAGATAAAGTTTTCACTCATGTTATATGAAAATAAATTTATCTGTCTGAATTTGAATATGATAGGTATCCTATAGGAATAGTTCTTTTTTCTTGCTGCATGAGAAGCTTATCAGATATTTAAAATAACAATATTGAATCACACTGCATAAACTTCAATAAATATATTTGTATGGATATTTAAAGTTACACATACAACTTAAGAATAAGTATCATTTTGATTAAGGTATTAATATCTTTTGCTATACATCTTTTTATTAGTTAATTACACTATTCAGAAAGGTGGCTGATTCCTTCACCAAGATCATATATCTTTCTGTCAAAATAAGCCAAATTCCAAATTCTTGCTGAGGTGAAGTTTGTCAAGTGTGTTGTTAAACCCATTGGAATGAAACTGAGAGAACTGCATGCAGTTCGTAAATTGAAATAAGTCATTCAGGCAAATGTAAATTTGAGGAAGAGCTGAGTTTTATTCAAATGGTGAAAAATGTGTTTAGAATCATTAAAGTCAAGGCTAAAGGTGTGTGATTCAAATACACGACTAATTTAAAATGTTAGAAAAATTATATTTTTAAAATATATATAATGTTTAGTTTGCTAAGCTGCAAAACGAAAAGCAGTTTAGGAAGCTTCTGGCTACTATATATATCCAAGTATAATATTAGTATTATATTAATATAAACATATATAGAATACAAAATGTATATGTAAAATACATAAAATATAAATATAATATAAATTTAATATTAGATTAATATTAAGACTGATACATTACCATCAATCTTTTTATTAAATTAACATTAATATTATTGCAAAAATTGGCAATGTTTCTCATTCATTTTGAATTAAATTTGACTGAGGAAACAAAAAGTCAAACTAAAAGTATTAGTCTTTCCTTCACAGATTTAGTAATAAATTTTTGCATGCAGAATTTAATTTGTCCTGTCAACAGTTTTGTTGTTGTTGTTGTTGTTGTTTTCAGATGGAGTCTTTCTCTTTTGCCTAGGTTGGAGTGTAGTGGCCTGATCTTGGCTCACTGCAACCTCTGCCTCCCAGGTTCCAGCAATTCTCCTGCCTCAGCCTTCTGAGTAGCTGGGATCACAGGTGCCTGCCACCACGCTCAGCTAATATTTTGTATTTTTAGTAGAGATGGGGTTTTGCCATGTTGGCCAGACTGGACTCGAACTCCTGACCTCAAGTGATCCACCCACCTGGGGTTCCCAAAGTGCTGGAATTACAGGTGTGAGCCACTGTACCCAGCCCTCTAATCAGTTTTAATTAAACTTTCTAGTTCAAACAAGTGTATATTATTAACATTACTATTATGTAAACATTTTAGAAACTACTATCCTCAGATAAAATTATTAAATTCACATATATATAAAAACATATATACTTGATAAATTATACTTCTTTTAAGTTCTTCCATTCTGCAAACTAGATTAGTAGGGAGAAGGGCAGCATTAGTTTTCAGACATGACACATTTACAGTTGTGTAGCCTAATCAAGTTACTTGACTTATCTAAGTCAGATCATTCTTATGTATAAATGGTGGTCCCATATTACTTATCCTTTGTCTACTGTAACATGAAATAATGCAAAAGAAATATTTAGAAATATTTGTGCAATGTAATGTGAGAGACTAATAAATATTACAAACTATTACTATTGCTGCCATGGATTTTTTGTGTGTATCTAGTTACTTGTAGTTTTATTAACATTGTGTGTTTCTGTTTAGATCAAGCATGCTTTGGGCATTCATGATTTATTTGATTTCCCTTTGGAAAAATGACTGTGTCCAGTATTACTTTTATTGTTATTTTATTAGCTTATCTACCACATAATGATAATCTGAGGAATTCCACCTTCCACATGCATAATGATGTGGATGTGGGGACAGTTATGGTCAGCCATATGTTTACAATATAATCACCTTCCCTCAGGATTGTTACCTGACTTATAGGAGGAACCCTGGCTAAATTTTAGCTCATGAGTAATCTTCCCAGGAATTGTGAATTGAGACCAAGAAACAATATATGTTTGGGTAGCTTGACCAGTAATACATAAGTTTAGAAGTTTAAATACAGGAAGTATATAGCTATGTGAGCTGAGGATTATGTAAAGTATATATTTTGTACACTTACAAACAAGTATACTTTGTATACTTACAACAAAGTAAAAACCATTGTTGCCTAAAGAAACAGAAGACTCTTTTCCAAATAGAGGAAATGAAATGGAGCTGATGAGCCAAAAGTTACAAACTAGAGTTTTAAAATGGCCATTTAAACTGAGATCCTGGTATGTTTCTGAGTATAGCTCCATTCTTTTCCTTCTATTTAATGAATTATTTCTATATCCTTAAAATGCACTCCAACTTTAGCTTGATCCAATTTGATTCTGTTTTTGCAAAGCAAATATAATGTACAGATAGCAAAGTCCTCTTTACACAGCAATCTAGGAGTTGACAAACTTTTTACATAAATGTGGAAGTGTATACATTTCAAACTTTGCAGGCCACATCTTTTCTATGACAGACACTCAACTCTGATGTTATCACACACATTTTAGCGATAGATGATATTTAGATAAATGAGTATGGCTGTGTTACAATAAAACAATTTATGAATACTGACATTACTTTTACATAATTTCTATGTATCACAAAATATTACTGTTATTTTGATTTTCTAATTATCAAAAATGCAAATGTAAAACAAATACAAAATCATCAGACATGTGAACCATATAAAAATAGGTGGCATTTCTGGAAAATACAGCCTTTCAAGATTGAGCCAGAAAGAAATATCCCTTAACAGACCAATAATGAGTAATGAAATATAAATAGTAATCAAAAATCTCCCAATGAAAGAAGCCCAGGACAAGATGGATTCATAGCTACATTTACCCCAGAGATACAAACAAAGAGCTTATACCAGTCTTTCTGTTTAATTGAAATTAAACAAAACAAACAAACAAAAAACAACAAAATGAGGAGGGATGACTCTTTAACTCTTTCTAAAAACAGGGAGTTCACCCTGGTATGAAAATCAGTGAAGCACCAAGCAAAAAAAAAAAAAAAAAAAAACTTAAGGCTATTACTGATGAACATAGATTAAAAATCCTCAACAAAATGAATGCTACCAAACCAAATCCAGCAGCACATCAAAAAGATAATAAGTACATCATGATCAAGTAGGTTTTATTCCAGGGACATACAGATGGTTCAACATACACAAATTAATAAATGTCATTCACCACATAAAAAGAATTATGAAGAAAAACCATAAGATTATCTCATAGATGATTCAAAGCATTTGATAAAGTTCAACGTCCATTCATGATAAAAACCCACAACCATCTATGCATCAAAAGAACATACTTCAAAAAATAAGAGCCATATACCACAAACCCACAGCTAACTTCTTACTTAATGGAGTAAGTTGAAAGCATTTCCCCTAAGAAGTGGAACAAGACAGAGATGCCCATGGTCACCATTCCTATTAAACATCATACTGGAGTAATCGGGCAAGAGAAAGAAATAAAGGGCATTCAGATAGAAAAAGAGGAAGTCAATTATCTCTGTTCACTGATGATATGATTTTGTACCTAGAAAACCCTAAAGACTCATCCAAAAGGCTCCTATGCTTACTAAGTGATCTTAGGGATACAAGATCAACTACAAATAACAGTAGAATTTCTATATAACAATAATGTTGAAGCCGAGAATCAAATCAAGAACTCAATTCCATTTACAATAGACACACAAAAAAACTAAGGAGGTAAAAGATCTCTACAAGGAGAACTACAAAGTGCTGCTGAAAGAAATCATAGATGGCACAAACAAATGGCAAAATCTCTCATGCTCATGGATTGGAAGAATTAATATTATTTAAATTACCATACTGCCCAAATAAATCTACAGGTTCAATACAATTCCTATGAAGTTACCAATATCATTTTTTACAGAATTATAAAAAGCAATCTTAAAAGTAAAATGACACCTAGAAAAAGAGCATGAATAGCCAAAGCAATCCCATGAACAAAGAATAAAGCTGGAGGCATCTTATTACCTGATCTTAATTATACTACAGGGCTATAGCAACCGAAACAGCATGACACAAGCAGAAAAATAGACATATAAATGAATGGAACAAAATGGAGAGAATAGAGAACCAGGAAATAAAGACACATACGTCTACTAACTAGTCTTCGACAAATCAACAAAAATATGCAATAGAGACAATACTTCCTATTCAACAAATGGTGCTGGGAAAATTGGATAGACATATGCAGAAGAATAAAACTGGGTCCCTGTCTGTCACCATATAAAAATATTAACTCCAGATGGATTAAATATTTACACATATGACCTGAAACTACAAAAAATTCCTAGAAGTAACCTAGGAAAACCTCTTCAGGACATTGGCCAAGGCAAAGAATTAATGACTAAGACCATAAAAGCAAATGCAATAGAGCAACAATAAACAAGTGGGACTTCATTAAACTTAAAAGTTTCTGCACAGCAAAAGACATAATCAGCTGAGTAACTCAACAACCTACCACATGAGAGAAGATATCTGCAAAATATACATTTATTATAACAGATGACTAATATTTAGAACCTACAAGGAACTCAAACAACTCAACAGGAAAATGACAGTCCTTTTAAGAGTGGACAAAGGATATGATCAGGTACTTCTCAAAAGAAAATATACAAGTAGCAAACAAACATGAAAAATTGTTTAACATCACTACAAATCAGAGGAATGCAAATTAAAATCACAATGAATATCATCTCACACCAAAGTCAAGTTGGAAAATAACAGATGTTGCCTAGGATGGGGAGAAAAAGGAATATAAATTAGTACTACTTCAATGGAAAACAGTATGGAGATTTCTCAGAGTTAATAATAGAATAACCATCTGACCCACTAAACCCACTATTGGGCATCTACCCAATGGAAAATATATCATTACATAAAAAAGACACCTGCACTTGTATGTTTATCATAATAGCAAACCCATGAAATCAACCTAAGTGTACATCCACAGCTGATGGATAAAGGAAATATGGTATGTACACACCATGGAATTCCATTTGGCCATAAAATACAATGAGAGCATATCTTTGGCAGCAAAATGGATGAAGCTAGGAGCCATTATTCTAAGTGAAATAACTCAGAAACAGAAAATCAAATACGTGTTCTCACTTAAAAGTAGGAGGTAAACAATGGATATACACGGACAGTTTCAAAGGGCAATAAAAGACACTGGGGACTCCAAAAGGGTGGAGAGTGAGTTGGGGCTGAGGGCTGAAAAATTACCTGTTGGGTATAATATTCACTATTTGGGTGATGGATCCACTAGAAGCCCAAACCCCACCAATATGCGGTATATCGGTGTCACAAACCTGCACGTGTACCCCCTGAATCCATAAAATAAAAATATAAAGAAAAAAGGAAAAAATGGCTATACATAAAAAAAAGTGCATACAATCATTTATAAAGGATTTGAAAATACTGTTATCCTTTCAGTTAAAATAAGCACTAAGTATTTAAAGAATGGGTGGCAGTCCAGAAGTAGATCTGATAAGCAGGGGAACCACACTGAGACTTGTACCAAAAAAAGGTGAAATGCTTCCCACTCCCTTTCTCCTGCAAAACGTTGACTTTAATTTCTTCTTCGGCTCACACACCAGACAAATAACAGACACCATTTCTTCCCTACTACACATAAATGTTTCCAGTTATGGTAAGATTAATATATTTTGATTTAAGCCACTCTTAACTAAATTTTAGCTTATAAATAAGACTATACATCTTCTTTCCTTCTAACGTTTAGAAGTCTATGATTTGTATCTTAAGAAAATTATTGGAAATAACAATCACATTACATATATTTTAAAAAAACTGGTCACATTAAAAGCATTTGGAAACAAAAGAAGCTCCTAAAGCCAGCAAAGATATATACTAGTAAAAATATTAAATACACATAAAAATAGAAACTAGCAATTTAATTTAGAATTCTTCCACTATCAGGCTAATAAGTCATCATAAATAGTTATATAAATGCTACTATGGAACTATATAAGAAAGAAAATTTGAATAACACATATCAATATATTTATTGTTATTCCTAATTAGAGAAATTTTTAAAGTGTAGTTCTATGGTATTATAAAAAAATTCTCAACTATATTTAATGAAACAAATAGGGTATCAAATATAGTCTATCAGGCAATAATGGCGTCAATGCAAACCCGCTAAGAATCACAGCAGTGTTTGAAGTCACTGTCTTTTAAATTCAGTTTAGTTCAGCAGGACACTTAGGAGGTCTAGAGATTAGGGCGATTATGTATGCCAAGTATATAAACATCAGCAGTAATTTAGAACAAGAATGGATTTTGAGAATGTTTCCGCTTTAATATTTTACTCTGAAGGCAAATCATTGGTATGATATTTTTGCAACAGGGAGCTAATGGAAAATACACTGAGGTGAAAAATACTTGATGAGGCTTTTTGTGTGTGCATCCTTTTTTTGGGGTGGGGGCTAAAATGTTTTAATTGAGTACAACACACATAAACGTGCACCAATGACGAACACGCAGGTGGAGAAATGCCCCCACCCAAACCAGGTACATAAGCAGCACCAGACACAGACACTACGTTTCCACTCAGCTCACTCTCTCTGGCTAAGATTTGCCCATGCTGGTAGCTGCAATCCTTTGCCTCAGACCGTGGTGTCCATTGTGTGAACACACCACGTGGCATCGGGATGGCCTCAGACTCCCTATCAATTACAGTGCTGCTGGCAGATTCTCATACCACCTGATGGACACAGGTGCGTGCACTTGCTGGATGGCACGCAGGAGGGACATGGGTGGGGTTTCTGCTTTGGGAGACTTGGTGAAACCATCTTCAGACCGGCAGACCTGGGTCTGGCAGAACACACAGCTCATTTGGAGAGTGTGCCCTGCCCACACCTCCACAGACCTGTGGTCTGGCTGCACCCACATGGCCTCACCTCAGTCCAGCCTTTTGCCTCCCATGACCTTTGCCGCCTCATGCTGTGCTGCCAGCTGAGCACAGGGGAGAGAAGGGTCCCAGATGTGAGGAGGCTGAGCCTGGCTGGGGAAGGCAGACAGCCCCATGGTATGAGGGGCCATGACCCTGCATAGGAGTCCCTGGACATCCACAACACCTCAGAGACCCAAACTCTGCTCCCCTCTGGCCATGAGCTGGTGAGCAGCCCTATCCCAGCCCACTGCATTCTCGCATTTCAGGGATGTTCATGTTCGCATCTCCATAATGAGGCCTTTGAGACAGATGGCGGTTAACCCCAGCTTCCACCTCAGCCACCCAGCCTGGGACTTCAAAGGGCATGAGAATCAGGCAGCCTGTTTCCTGCCAGGACACAGCTGGAGGGCATCAGAAGTGGATGACCCTGCCACAGGACTCCCACTGTGGGAAGGAGATGAGGTACAGATGAGCTGGAAAAAATCAACCTTCTGACTTGTTATGGTCATGGGGGAGATAAATTAGCCTCAGGATCATCTGTGATTAGATGGAATCAGATAATCCTACAGCTAATCCTATCTGCTTGGATCTCCTAGTGCCCCTGGAGATGTTGTGTGTTGAGCGGCAGGAAGACATGTGGGGCCGGTGTGACTGCTCACCAGGGTCGTGGTGGACAGCGCCTTCCCACGGGCAGAGGCATGGTCCCACGAAGCACTTCTCACAAGGACGTTTCTGGACTAGGGCCCCATGAGGACAATGAAGATATATGCCTTCCTGGGTTTGTTCCGTGTCTGGCACCCAAGGTCTGCAACACCCACACACATACCCACACACACACCTGCACCCACACACATACACGTGCGCACACACAAATATACACACACATATGCATGCATGCACTCAGTTTGCACCCAAGGGCTGCAGGAAACCCAGCTCTGTAGCCCAGGGTGGCCTGTCCAGCTACAGTCACCCACAGGGAGGTGGGGGTCCCCATTGGACCAACAGTCCCGAGCTCTTGGGCCACAGTGAGTCTGCCTCTGGGTCCCAACATGGTGGGCTTCAGTACAGCTCCCAAGGACAGCCAGGCCCAGAGCCCACGTCGGCCCTTGGCTCAGGGGCCATCAGTTTCCTTTGAACTGGGGTTGGGGGTGTGGGAGGTGCCTGCGTTGAAGACTCTGGGGGGGGGGGTTTGGCTCAGTGGAAAAGGGCCCAGCTGGGGAACAATGCTTCGATGGGCACCGGGGAAGCCACATGTGCCTCAGGCTCTCGCTGGGCTCAACAGGGCCGGGGAAGAAGCAGGATCCACCATCCCCCCACAAGCATGGCAGAGGCCAAGCCTTGAGAGTAGTATTTAGATATCACGGTCATTAGAATCAGGCTCAGCGGCAGCTCATGACATAACCCCAGCAGCAGTGCCAAGGCATCAGTGATCCAGCCTCCTCTCAGGACAGCAGGTCTGGGCTCAACCTCTGCTGCACTCACTGTCCCTGGAACACCGGCTCTTCTTTGACTCCCGAGCACAGGACGGCTGCTGGAGCTCCAAACACCACATCCCCATGTAAGTGGACTCAAGGAATCTCCACGGTATAATTTGGCAACAGTGACCGGAAGAGCGCAATCATGTTTCCACGGCTGATGGGACTTAGTCTCTTGGGCCTGACGTAGGAGTAGATGGTGTCCGCAGGAGGCAGAGGGTCAAACCCCATCACAGACTGCGTGGTCACATCTGGGGGCAGGGCAGCAACGGCTTCCTTGATCTCGGAGAGGATCACATGGCGGTGGATATTCCCGGGTGCGCGCTGTTAGAGCAGCTTCCGCCTGTGCTCACAGGCTTCCACTGCAGGCTCTCTGGCGTCCACTGCCTGCAGCACCCTGTGGATGTTCTCTAGCCAGCTCACGATGGCAGGCTCTTTCCAGAGAAAGTGTGACCTCCCGAGATACAGGCTCACCAGCTGGCTCAGGGCAGAGGGCTGGCTTATCTCAGCATTGGGTCCAAAGAAGCGATGAGTGGACACGGTGGCATCGGGCCGCACGCTGCAGTACCCGAGCAGGGGCAGGAGGACTCCAGGGAACATGGTGAGTACCTGCTGTATCAAAAGCGAGGCCTTCTCCCTGGCAGAACTCTGCTCATGCTCAGGGAGGTCTGTCTGTTGGCTCAGCAGGAAATATGCCAGTGGAACAGAGAAGGCAAAATTTGGGAGCTGCGACAGGTTCTGATGAGCCTCTCACTCCTGGAAGAGGCAGATCAGGTACTCATAGTTCCGGGCCCGCAAGGCCAGGTGGTCAATGAGCAGCAGCATGCAGAGGGGGTCCTCATCCGGCTCGAGACTCAGGATGAGCTTGCAGTACTCCAGTGCCATGCGTGGGCAGCCTCACTTCTCCAGGAAGCTCATCTGCTTGTACAGGGCCAGGTAGAAGCTCCTGTTCTCAGGTAATCCAGCCGGCAAGCCCCGCTGGTGAAGCTGAACAAGGGGTGGAACGCACACTCCATACTGTACAGCGCTCTCTCTATGAGGTCTCGAGCCATCTCCTGATCCTCTTCAAAGCAGCAGGCATCGCTGAGCTGCAGGAGTGAGTCCACGTGATACGGGCTCGTCTTGTTGGGCTCCATGGACTCCACGGCCACAAGGAACTTGCGCTGCGCCTGCTGGTACTCCTCACTGTGCTCAAACGCAAACAACAGGCCTTTTTTCTATTCCAGCAGCCGCAGAGACAGACCTGGTTTGCTGTACCGGGGCTATGTGCACTTGGGGTATACGCGCTGTCTCTGCCGTGGCCTTTGTTCCCCCAGGACTGCCCGAGCACCAAAATACCTTTTCAGTCTGTGTCTGGATTCAAATGTCTGTGCTCCACTTAGAGAACGTGCTTCCTGGAGCTTAGGGGAGCTGGGCCGAGACGGTTCAAATCACCGCTGTCCTCAATTCTCTCTAGGGTGCAATCAATATCTTCCAATCCGTTTTCCAGTGCTTCTCCCATGCTCCTTTTCTTCGTTTTCTGTTTCTTTTTCTTCTTCCGGAGTTTGCCACTTGCATTAGACCACTCCGTGGGCGCTGTCCTGACCACGCCTCCATCCGCCTTGGTGTCTGTGTTTCCACGGGGAGCCCTTCCTTTGTTCCCCGGTGCCGCAGTGTCCCTGAGCGAAGAGCCAGACCTCTCCCCATTCACCACAGGGTCATCCTCAAGATCTTCAACGTTTATCAGCTCGAACCGGTTGTTGACTCGGACGCCCTCCTTCCCTGCCTCCCTGGGGCACCGGCCACCCAGCTCCCGCTTGGGCCCTTCTTCTTCCACGTCATCATCATCACGGAGGTCAAACTGCAGGGCGCCGGGGCCGAGGGGCTACTGGCCGCGCTGTTCCCCTCTCAGCCTCCTGAGGGCCCGGCACGACAGAGGACTCAACGACCAAGACGTCTGGAGAGAGGGAGAAGGAAGCTGTGTGTATCCTTAACAATGGCATTCAGTAATGTGGATTCCTCTTAGGTGTTCTGTAACTCTCCATAACTATATATGAGTTTTATTTTACAACTTAGGCAGGATATTTATTGGATGCTGCTCTACACTTGACCACTATTTTCTGTGTCTGGAATTTCCAAGATAAGTGCCACACACGAAAGCTGAAATGCAAGATCACTGACGGGAGGTATAATCATCATTATATTCTCAAAACCCGTCAGTATGCTTTACAAACACATAGTATCTTGTTAATATCTGTTGACTCAATAGAGCTGTACCTGACAATATTCACCTGAGTTATGAATGTATTTGAAAAGCCAGTTCAAAGTGTTATTGTAATGAAAGGCTCAGAATCACTCTTTTGTGAAATTTTTCCATATACAGAAATGAGTAATTCAGATAACTATGTTTTTTTTTTTTTTTTTTTTTTTTTTTTTTTTTTTTTTTTTTTTTTTTTTTGAGACGGAGTTTCACTGTTGTTACCCAGGCTGAAGTGCAATGGCACGATCTCGGCTCACCGCAACCTCCACCTCCTGGGTTCAGGCAATTCTCCTGCCTCAGCCTCCTGAGTAGCTGGGATTACAGGCACGCGCCACCGTGCCCAGCTAATTTTTTTTGTATTTTTAGTAGAGACGGGGTTTCACCGGATTGACCAGGATGGTCTCGATCTCTTGACCTCGTGATCCACCCGCCTCGGCCTCCCAAAGTGCTGGGATTACAGGCTTGAGCCACCGCGCCCGGCCAACTATGTTTTTTTATTTGAACTATGTTTTTTTATTTGTACTTTTTTCTTTTCCTTTTTTGCTGATGTGTTTTGAGTTTTTAAAAGTGACTTTATTAACTTACCATTATCTTCAATTAGATTGAATGTTTTTTAATGAATCTATGCTATCTCCATTTTTGCTTAATATTATATCTAGTGGTTGCTCTTGGATTCACAACATAGAACTTTAACTTCTTACTGTCCATCTGTGGTTCTGATGACTCTGTTGAATGCCCTGAATGATTAATGAGGTTTCTGAGATCTGACAAGTCGGAGCTCATATATATTCTCTTCCTTTGGAACACTGGAAACAGTTCAGCTCACAGCTCCCTGGCCTTGTTTGCTCCACCACAGGAAATGTCATGGCATATGTGTATGTTTCTGTATTCAGCAATGACAAAATGGCACTTGTTGAAAATTTCTGGATTCTGTTTCTGCATCCCAAACTCTGCCCCTCTACTTCCAAGCTGTCTCGACTTCCCTGAAAGGCAACACGTATTACCTTGTCCAAACCAGATTGTCATAGAGTGCCTGGGATTTCTATGTGTTGTATGTTGATGTATTTTGTTCTATAAAATGAATTTTTAAAAGTAAAAGCCAAATAGTTATTGGTGTCTTAATATTTACTCACTTTTTCCTTTCCTCAGAGATAATCACAGTATTGTAATGCGTAGTCTCCAATGTCAAAAAATCTAAAACTATTTTATTTATTTTTCTTGCTGCCTCTTCCTCCACCTCCTCCTTTTTGAAACAGAGAAAATTTGTTTCTACCATGACTGGTAATATGTTTTATTTGAGTGATACCAGTCTTGGAAAATTTTTTATAAAATGTTTCTTTATAGGTCACATATTGTCAATTTTAGTAAACATGGTGGGTGCCTCTAAAAATAATCCAGTTTTTATTTTATAATACCAAAGGATTTTTTGGACGTGGAGACCTAAACAAGTTTTTATACATTGTTGTAAATTATCCGTTTTTGAAAATCCTGTGAATTTTATTTTATTACTGATAGTGGAGTTTAACATTTCCCACCAAGACTATAGATTTGCATGTACTTTGCAATTTTGATTTATGCTTTTGAAGTTGTATATACAAATTTATAATTAGAATTTCATGCTAGTCAATTGAACATTTCATTATTATAAAATATTCTTCATCTAGAAATGCCTCTTCACTATTCATGGATAATTTAACTTCTGTTATATTATTAAAAGTTCTTTTTTGTTTTCATATGTGTATGGCAATTTTTTATACTCTTCAGGTATTTTCTTACATTTATGATAAATTTCATGTCACTAATAAATTTAAATTTATGTATTTATAATATTCAGCTGACTTTGGCTTGAGTAATTTTTTATTACATTTTTATAAGTTTTAATTGTAAGTTTCTCTTCACGTGGACTTTATGGGTGACGTCTTCAATACACTGGCCTACACCACATTTCTACCTTCTTGGAGTCAGTGTGCTTCTTTTTGTCAGCTTACTGTCTTAGATAACAACTTAGGACCAGTCCTTTTCCTAAAATGTTAGTTTTTAAATTTGCATTCCAATTCAAATTTAGATATGCCTTTAAAGTAATTACAGTAATAAATTCCATTGATTTGTTATTATTTTACTTTCATTTCTTTTGTCCCCCAACATTTATTGTCTAGGCATGGCAATCAAAATTTTTCTGTGTTCTTTCCTTTTCATAGACTAGACTTATTTTATAGTTGTTTGTTTCATAACTGTATATCCCATCAAGGATTTCAGACTATTGTGAGGATCTCAGCAACAGCTCTGACTTCATGGAGGCCAAAGTCTAGATACTTGTCTCTATATGTGTTAAACTCAATCGCTGCTCTTTGATTTTCTTGTATCTTATTGTACCTATACATTTCAACCTCTTTATTGTGAGCTTAGCTATGAATTTTAAAGTAATGTTTGCTACTATATTCAAAAGGTTTCTATAATAAGTTACCATTCAAAATATAAAAATTGTTTATATTTTAATAAGTGTATTTAGAACACATTAAATACTAGTAAACTGTATTTATCTGCTACAATTAGGAAGATCACATATGATTACATATGCATTTTATAGAATTACTTTACCTTCTTTTTTATGACTGTTAATAGCTTTTGTATTTTTCATGTAAAGTTATAGCCAAAAATGTCTAAGTTCCTTTGTTTTTAGGTGGAATTCAGATAATGTATTTTAATATAAGAATACTCAGATTTAAAATAAGATTTTAATCCTTTCTTATTATCTGTCCTTGGGCAATTAATTCTTTAAATCTTGGTTCCTCATATATAAAATATAAAGTAAATCTTCTGTTTCTCAGTATTGTGATAAAAAAGAATGAAAATTTGCATTTAAAGTAACTAGTAGAGTACTGAAATAATGTATTATTGGATAGACATTCCACCTCTTCCCTGGGAGACAGGGTTTTAAAACAGTAAGTGCTTTGAAGCTAACCCCTTGAACTTCACGAATGTCACCTGGAGTTGAGTTATGAGAGTATTAATGAAAATATCTGACTGGAATATAATTATGTTTTCCATTGCACATGCATGATTAAATATCAGTTTATTCCTCTACCAATCTCATCTCAAGTCCATTAATTCTCAAGTCTTACATTTTACATATAGATGCATGGTAAATATCAATGTAGAATCTTTAGGACAATGAAACTAACATTGTAAATCAATTTTGGGTTTCTATATTAAAATGACATATAAAAGAGCAAAACCTTTCCATTCAACTTAAAGGCTATTAAATGTACAGTCTAACAACATACCAGAATTTCTGGGACACGTTTAAAGCAGTGTCTAGAAGGAAATGTATCGCATTAAATGCCCATACAATAAGCCAGGAAAGATCTAAAATCAACACTCTAATATCACAATTAAAAGAACTGGAGGAGCAAGATCAAATAAATTCAAAAGCTAGCAGAAGACAAGAAATCACTAAGATCAAAGAAGAACTGAAGGTGATAGAGACACAAAAAAACCTTCAAAAAATCAATAAATTCAGGAGCTGGTTTTGAAAAGATCAACATAATAGAAAGACTGCTAGCCAGACTCATAAAAAGGAAGGAGAGAAGATTCAAATAGATGCAATAAAAAATGATAAATGGGATATTACCACCAACCCCAGAGAATACAAACTACCATCAGATATTACTACAAACACCTCTATGCACATAAACCAGTAAATCTGGAAGATACAGATAAATTTCTGGACACTTACACCCTCCCAAGACTAAACCAGGAAGAAGTTGAATTCCTGACCAATAATGTCTGAAGTTGAAGCAGTAGTTAATAGCCTACCAACCAAAAAAAGCCCAGGACCAGATGGGTTCACAGCTGAAATCTACCAGAGGTACAAAGAGGAGCTGGTACCAATCCTTCTAAACCTATTTCAAACAATACAAAAAGAGGGAATCCTCCCTAACTCATTTTATGAAAACAATATCATCCTGATACCAAAACCTGGCAGAGACACAACTAAAAAAGAAAATTTCAGGCCAATGTCCATGATGAATATTGATGCAGAAAACTTCAATAAAATACTGGCAAACCAAATCAAACAGCATATCAAAAAGCTTATCTATCACGATCAAGTTGGCTTCTTCCCAGGGATAGAATGGTGGCTCAACATCCACAAATCTATAAACGTAATCCATTACATAAACAGAATCAAAGACAAAAACCACATGATTATCTCAATAGATGCAGAAAAGGCATTTGACAAAATTCAACAGCGCTTTATGCTAAAATCTCTCAATAAACTAGGCATCGATGGATCACATCTCAAAATAATAAGAGCTATTTATGACAAACCCACAGTCAATTTCATACTGAATGAGCAAAAACTGGAAGCATTCTGTTTGACAATTGGCACAAAACAAGGATGCCCTCTCTCATCACTCCTATTCAACATAGTATTGGAAGTTCTGGCTAGGGCCATCAGGTAAGAAAAAGAAATAAAGAATATTCAAATAGAAAGGATATTCAAATAGTCCCTGTTTGCAAATGATATGTTTGTATATTTAGAAAACCCCATTGTCTCAGCCCAAAATCTCCTTAGGCTGATAAGGAACTTTAGCAAAGTCTCACCATAAAAAATAAATGTGCAAAAATTGCAAGCATTCCTATGTAATAATAAACAAACAGAAAGTCAAATCATGAGTGAACTCCCATTCACAATTGCTACAAAGACAATAAAATACCTAGAAATACAACGTCCAGGGGAAGTGAAGGACCTCTTCAAGGAGAACTATGAATCACTGCTGACGGAAATAAGAGAGGACACAAACAGATGGTAAAACATTCCATGCTCATTGTTAGGAAGAATCAATATCATGAAAATGGCCATACTGCTCAAAATAATTTATAAATTCAATGCTATCCCCATCAAGCTACCAATGACTTTCTTCATAGAGTTTGAAAAAAACACCTTAAACTTCATATGGAACCAAAAAACAGCCCACATAGCCAAGACAATCCTAAGCAAAAAACAACAACAACAACAAAAAAAAAAAACAAGCTGTGGGTGTCATGCTACCTGACTTCAAACTATATTACAAGGCTACTGTAATCAAAACAGCATGGTGCTGGTACCAAAACAGAGATATAGACCAATGGAACAGAACAGAGGCCTCAGAAAGAACACCACACAACTACAACCATCTGATCTTTGACAAACCTGACAAAAACCAGCAATGGGGAAAGAATTCCCTATTTAATAAATTTTGCTGGGATAACTGGCTAGTCATGTGGATAAAGCTGAAACTGGACCCCCTTCCTTACATGTTATGCAAAAATTAACTCTAGATGGATTGAAGATTTAAACATGAGGCTGAATACCTCAAAACCCTAGAAGAAAGCCTAGGCAATACCATTAAGGACATAGACATGAGCAAAAACTTCATGACTAAAACAAAAAATGCAATGGGAACAAACGCCAAAATAGACAAATAGGATCTAACTAAACTTAAGAGCTTCTGCACAGCAAAAGAAACTATCAATAGAGTGAACTGGCAACAAACAGAATGGGAAAACATTTTTTCAAGCTACATATCTGACAAAGGGCTACTATCCAGAATCTATGGTGAACTTAAATTTACAAGATAAAAACAACCCCACCAAAAAGTGGCCAAACGATATGAACAGACACTTTTCTAAAGAAGACATTTATGCAGCCAACAAACATGAAAAAAATCTCATCATCACTGGTCATTATAGAAATGCAAATCAAAACCACATTGAGATACCATCTCACGCCAGTTAGTACAGCAATCATTAAAAGAAAAGGAGACAACAGACGCTGCAGAGGATGAGCAATCATTAAAAAAAAAGGAGACAACAGACACTGCAGAGGATGTGGAGAAATAGGAACACTTTTACACTGTTGGTGGGAGTGTAAATTAATTCAACCATTGTGGAATAGAGAGTGGTGATTCCTCAAAGATCTAGAAACAGAAATACCATTTGACCCAGCAATCCCATTACTGAGTATATACCCAAAGGATTATAAATCATTCTATTATAAAGACAAATGCACACATATGTTTATTGCAGCACTGTTCACAATAGTAAAGACTTGGAACCAACCCAAATGCCCATCAATGATAGACTGGATGAAGAAAATGTGGCACATGTACACCATGGAATACTACACAGCTATAAAAAACAATGAGTTCCTTTCCTTTGCAGGGATATGGATGAAACTGGAAACCATCATTCTTAGCTAACTGATACCAGAATAGAAAACCAAACACCGCATGTTCTCACATATAAGTAGGTGTTTAACAATGAGAACATGTGGACCCAGAGAAAGGAACATCACACACTGGGGCCTGGGGGTTGGGGGACTAGTGGAGGAATAGCAGGGTGTGGGGGTGATTGGGGATGGAGAGCATTAGGAGAAATACTTGATGTAGATAATGGGGTAATGGATGCAGCAAACCACCACCATGGCATGTGTACACCTATATAACAAAGCTTCATGATCTGCACATGTACCCCAGAACTTAAAGTATAGTAACAACCCAAAAAATAAATGTTGTCTATATTCATACCTAGTGAAAAATATTAATTTTTCCAAATTATTTGTTCAAAGAGCACAGAAAAATTATCACGATATTCAAGTATTTTATTGATCTGACATGTAAGAATTTTTGTATGAGTATATAGTGTTATTTAAAGTGAATAGACAGCCAGGCACAGTGGCTCACACCTGTAATCCCACCCTTTGGGAGGCCAAGGCAGAAAGATCCCTTGAGGTCAGGAGTTCAAGACAAGCCTGACCAACACGGTGAAACCCTGTCTATACTGAAAATACAGAAAATTTTGCTGGGTGTGGTGGTGCACCTGTAATCCCAGCTACTTGGGAGATTGAGGCAGGAGAATCACTTGAGCCAGAAGGTGGCAGTTGCAGTAACCTGAGATTGTGCCACTGCACTCCAGCCTGGCCAGAGAGCTAGATTCTGTAATTAATGAATTAATTAATTAATGTGGAGGCTCAAATTTAAGCTTCCTCTTCTTTCATAAGGTCTGTGGTAAATCACAAAAGCCTCCTTCGCATCCCTGAAGTATAGCAATAAAACTATCCAGTATATCCTAATTTCCTTGCTGCATAATTTCTGCCACTAACAAATGTTGTTTTTCAGAACAAAATAAATTTTTAGAATGCACACCTTTCTTTATTATAAATATTATAATGTGATGAATACTAATATAATTACTCTCTCTACCAGATGTTCTCTCTCTATTTTTGCATTTATAAGAGTGGAAACATTTTCTGTTATTCTTTATAAAATATACACATATATATTTATACCAAGCCAAATCCTATACTGTATATGCAAATCAATAAGATTTTCCAATACAATACATACCCAATCCTTTGCTTAATCCTTAACAGAACTTTGACTTTTCATCCTTTCTCATTAAAATCCATGAATGGAAAAATCTCTTCAACAGCTTTCGCTGTTAATGCATTTGTCTGTGAACATAACCTAGACACAAGGAAGAAAAAGATATGTGAACAATCCACATGTGTATTGTGCTAAAATAACCATCTGATAGTCTAAGAATGAAAATACATAATATGTATTGAAAGGTAAAGTAAAAGTATAATCTTGGTCACAAAGCAGACACCTATTACAATATAAACTTCATTTTTACTGAAGTACTCAAGGATGTCTAAGCCTCGTCATGTGAAAGTACTAGGTGCACACAATGTAAAGAACTATCATAGCTTCCAGTTGTCAGAACAAGAAGATTAAATAGCTCAGTTCCTTTCTTCTTTTTTTCTTAAGCTGAGTTTACCTTCCTTCTCGGAATTATCACAGAACAGTACGGACAAACTTCAAAGACAACTGTAACTAAGTTTTGAATTTTCATTTTTGAGCATTATTTTACAAAATTATGATGACAGTAGTCCCTGCCAAATATAGCATAAAAATTCAGACTCTAGTTTAGTTAGAAGACTTGAATAAAACATGGATCAATGTGACATTCATTGTTCTGTTATTAAAAGTAAATTTGGGAAGAAATTATAAAGCCATTCACAATTTAGCAAGGTAAATCATTTCAGTTGACACAATACTCTAAATATGACAGAAAAATAATGGTCTTTGTCACCTCCCATGTGTGGACAATTGTTCTTGCTTCCTACCTCATCTCACTGGTGTGTATTTTCTTACTCCAATATATCTGTACAACACTGTCAGGTGATCTTAAAAACTGCATTCACATCTCTGATCAAATACTTCTACGGGTTACCAAAATCTACAAAGAAAAAAAAAACAATAATTCATTAATGAAACTGAATGCTGTCTTTTATTAGTCTCAGCTTCCAGACTTACCATTCACTCTCTGTCTCTGTTGGCCTTTTTCTCTAGGGACACTGACATAGTCACAGCTTCCTCAGCTCTTATTCTCACCCTTCTAAGACCATATATTTCCTCACACAGTTCCAATCAATGGAACTGCTGTCTGTTTTGTCTTATTTTTAAAAGTCTATGAATATCCACATTTACAAGAGTAACTAACTTACAGCCATTCAAATTAGGAAAGTAACAAATATATATTTTATAAAAGCACATACCACCACACACAGCTAATTTTTGTATTTTTAGTAGAGATGGGGTTTTGCCACATTGCCCAGGCTGGTCTGGAACTGCTGGGCTCAAGTGGTCTGACCACCTTGACCTCCCGAAGTGCTGAGATTACAGGTGTGATCCACTGCGCCCGGAACACCTGCACATTTAAAATTGTGAACGTCTCTGTACTTCAAGAACTTTTCGAAGATTTCTTTGACACAGAGTTCTCAGAAATCTTAAAGCTAGAATTTTAGAATACAAAAAAAAAAAAAAAAGAGCTTCAAATTCACTGGTGAAATTTTACTCCTGGGTGGGAGGATGCCAAATAAGATCATCTAAGAAGCCCCAAAGACAGACAGACAGACACACAGACACACAGAGACAGAGACAGAGACAGAGACAGACAGACAGACAGACAGACAGACAGACAGACAGACAGACAGACAGACAGGCTGACTGACTGGGAAATCACAGCAAGTCTATGGAGCACAAACAGCAGCACCACAATCCAACCTACTGCAAATGCTGCGGTTAATTTCAGGCTTGCCCCGCTAGTCCTGAGGCGATTCAGTGACGGCTACAAACGCTCCTCTAGCGCATCCTGGACCTGGCACACCAGGCTTGCCCGCCACCAGGCTGGTGACAGCGCCAGGCGCGGAATGCCAGACCCCAATAAAGATGCAACTTCGCAAGTCAGGGGCCAGAGCGCTCTCGCCCCGCAGGTCCCCAGAGGGAACCCATTTCTGGCCTCGAAGCTGGGGCGCAGGGTCAGCGTCCTCCAGAGGATTTACGAGGACCTGCCCGCGAAGCCGCTCCGTCCCTGCACCCCCCTGGGATGCCACAGGAAGACACCCCGCGAGTTTCTTACCCCGCGCCCACCAGAGGAGGGCGGCGGGCGCCAGCGGCGGGCGAGGAATCGAGCGCAGGAAACGGGCCCGGGCGCCCGCCCCGCTCGCGCGGCAACACTTGCTGGGCCCCCGCCAGACGCGCCGCGACCCTGCTGTGCACCCACGCGGCCCGGACTCACCGGGGTCAGGCTTGGCGCCCTCACCTCGGAATCGCTGGGTGGACGTCATCGGAAACGTTAACTTCCCCTGGAGATGGCCGCCGCCCTGCAGCGCCCCCGCCGGCTCCTGGCTCCGCAGGTCGCCCTTCTGGCGTTGACAAAAGTGCCTGGGACCCTCACCTACGCCTCCGGGCACCGCCTTCTCAACCGCCGCCCGGCCCCTCCCGCAGCCCGCGGGCTCCTCCGGGTCGCCCTCCTGAGAGCCCAAAGCGCAGGCGCAGGCCTTAAAGGGCCCGTCCACCTCAAGGGCACAACCTTGTCAGGGGCCGCTGGGGGATGGACCAGTGAGGCAAGAACCGGGAAATCCCGCCATCCCTCCGCCTCTCTTTCAAAGCACCAGCCCGGTATTCTGAAAAGCGCTGATTTCCTGGCAACTGGAACCGCCCCTAGCAGGTTAAAGCGGCAGGAAACACACCCCCTGGGGGCCCGAGCGAACCCGCTCTTAGGAGTGTAGGTTTGGCGCTGCCGCCAGACAGGGCACCCGGTGCAGACGCGCAGGCTTCGAAAGGCAGTCCCCAGATCCCCCAGAGGCGGCCTCAGGTCACTCTCAAAAACAATAATGAACGTGTCAATGGCACTTGTAGTTATTTTCTAATTTAAATTTAGAACAGATTTTGCAGATGGACTTCCACTGAAATAAGCCTTTCAGAAGAGAAAAACCTTTTTTTTAACAACATTAAGAGACACCAAGAGAGAGGAAGTAGAGCCATGCTGTCCATCCAGCTAAAAACTTTAATAAAGTTGACATTTTATCTGAGGCAAATGTTTGCATAACGTTAGGTCGTGTCATTATTTAAAGTCGATTTCAATTAACAATGTCATTACAACTGAATCCATCTTGTATATAAAAACTAAGATATAGCCCTAATAATCCTCTCCCCTCCTGTATTCCATCCATCAGCAAATCCTACTGGTTTTTGCCGTGCAAATTGTCCTTGAGTCTGTCCTCCTCTATCTCCTCCATCACCACACTAGTCTAGGCTACGTTCACCTGGGGAGTGGGGGTGGAGAAACTCCTGACCTGGTCTTGTTGTGGTTTACATGTATCCCCCTTATCACTTCTCTAATCTCAACACAACAGGCAGAGTCACTTTTTCATCATATAATGTGGCCCTGTCACGTCCCAGCCTAAACCACTTAAACACCTTCCCATTTTCCTAGAGAAAACTTCCTAACTAACCAAGCCCTGAATGGCCAGGCACCTTGCCCACCTCTCCATCTCTTCTCACTGCTCAAACCAATTCCATCCTGTACTCTCTGCTCCAGCCAAACTGGCCTCTTTTATTCCCTATTTTCCAGCTTCTTGGCCTCCACAGAGCTTTTGCTCATGCTTTGCTCTGTGTCTGAAGGTTCTTCCAACCCTCATCCTTCTGACATCAAGAATAGTCTCCACCTCTGAGAAGCACATTCCCACCTCCCTATAGTGGTCCCTTACTCCTATCACATTGCATGAACAATACGTCCAACAAACTTCTACCAAAAATGCTCTTAGTAACCTCATTTTTATTCTAAGAAAAACCTGGGTAAAACACAAACCTTCATCCTCAGAAGAATTGAATACCAACTGTTACATAATCATAAAACCATCCCAGAAGTTCACTCTATAACATCAAAACCAGAACTCTCACTGATGCCACTGATTGAAAAAACTCATGATACAAAAATGACAGAGATGAGAGAGAGAGACAGAGAGAGAGAGAGAGAGAGAGAGAGAAACTGTGCTATAGCCATTGTAGTGGGTAAAAGCCAAAAGAGCTTAATTTCTATCATGATATTCAACAGAAGAACTGAAGGAACATGAGCCAATAGCTCCAAGGGTCCAGGTCTGCACAAGGCGCCTGCTGCGTGCAGGGTTCTCTCGGCTCCCACAATGCATTTCAGATGGGCTAATTGTTATGGACATGGCCCCTGCAAAAATCTATCAAAGAATAATAATTTGCATGCTAATTTACCATTGTATAGGAGGAAGAATGAGCGTGAGTTTGGCTTCATCAAATAAAAGCAAAATCAAGATTTATGAAGAGGAAAGGGGAGAAGAAAAATATAACCTGGGACCTTTGTGATTTTTCTCCTCTTGGATGAGCGACTTGACAGACAGCTTTCAAAGAAGTCACTGTGGCCCATCTTCTCCAGACCCACGTGACTTGGTCTCCACAGAAAACAATTACAGATGTTGGAGGACTTTAAAATATCTTAAAAGCTTAGCAGTTCATCGTATGCCACAGAGTATCTGTGTGTGATGTCCACAATGTCCTTTTGTTGTCCCCCGCCTCGGTTAAGCCAGGAGGGCGCCTCTCCCCTCAGTGGAATATCATACATCGATGAGTAAAAAGTTTGCTGTGCCAGCAAGTAAGTGACAGAGAGACCTTGATAGAATTGGGAAACAAATTGGAGTATGATTTGGTCCTGCTCCCTTGGAAGATAAGTTTGTAGAAGGTATTCACATCAGAAGCATTGAATAAATACTGTAATGTAAAAGTGGTACATCCAGGATGGGCGCGGTGGCTCACGCCTGTAATCCCAGCACTTTGGGAGGCCGAGGTGGGTGGATCATGAGGTCAAGAGATCGAGACCATCCTGGTCAACATGGTGAAACCCCATCTCTACTAAAAATACAAAAAATTAGCTGGGCACGGTGGCTTGTGCCTGTAATCCCAGCTACTCAGGAGGCTGAAGGAGGAGAATTGCCTGAACCCAGGACGCAGAGGTTGCGGTGAGCCTTGCACTCTAGCCCGGGTAACAAGAGCGAAACTCCGCCTCAAAAAAAAAAAAAAAAAAAGGTACATCCAGTTCTCTACACTATAGAAACACCTGCACAAGTGACCAAAGAAATGTGTACAATAATGGTGGGGACTGCAGCATCATTTGCAATCCTAACACCATGAAACTCACCTCATTTCAAAAACATTTTTTTTTTTTTTTGAGACCAAGTCCCCCTCTTGTGCCCCAGGGTGGAGTACAATGGTGTGATCTCGGCTCACTGCAACCTCCGCCTCCCGGGTTCTAGCGATTCTACTGCCTCAGCCACCCAAGTAGCAGGGATTACAGGCACCTGCCACCATGCCCAGCTAATTTTTGTATTTTTAGTAGAGACAGGGTTTTATCATGTTGGCCAAGCTGGTCAAACTCCTGACCTCAGGTAATCCGCCTGCCTCAGCCTCCCAAAATGCTGGGATTACAGGCATGAGCCACCATGACCAGCCTTCAGAAACATTTGAAAAGGGTTAAATAAATGATACAAACTGAGGAAGAAATGCTGTTTTCACCAACCATGGTGAGGATCAGCATGAAGATGGCTGATTCCACTGGTCACATTATTGACAGAGCAATTAGTAAACCCAGGCACATCCGGGGGATAGGATGCTACTGTAATAGGTCTCCTATTATTATAAATGAAAAACTTGCATCACCTTACTCACCCAAGCCTTCCATGCAGCAAAGAAGAGTTTTATCCAGAGGTGAATTACTAAGTTCTCTGGGATTCCTGAGTTTGACACGGAGGTTGGGAAGAGGACATGTGTGTCGTCTCAGGACTAATGTACCATGATTAACCTGGTTGACTGTATATTAACAGAAACAGGTTAACCTGGTTGATTGAAACGGGTTAAAACACAACCCAAGGCGTCCCTGGGTGGGATCGAACCACCAACCTTCTGGTTAACAGTCGAACGCGCTAACCGATTGCGCCACAGAGACCGTGACTACCGCTTCTACCGGATGCTGCAGGCACGATGCACTCACCAAACTGCCCCCAGCCCTGCTGTCCTCAGGATAACTGAGGAGGTCTTGGAAAACCGGAGAGATTCGAGACCGGTGAGTCGCTCTGGTCACTTTGAACACCCGCGCGTTGGGAGATTCTTGAGCCAGGACAGTCTAATGGCCTTCACCCACCCTGCCCCGGCCTGCTTCAGAAGTCCCCGGAAACGCCCCCCATTTGAAACCTGCCTGAGCCGCCTGGTGGCTCCAGGGAAGCTGAACGCCCGGCGGGCTCCCGGGATGGCTCTTCCCATTCTTCGCGCTGTCTTCTCGGATCTTGCGCCCCGATCGCGGGCTCCACCAGGGCAGGGATGTGGTGAGGGTCGCTGGTGGGTCTTCTCGAGAGGAGCAGGGTCTGGCACTCACCAGAGCCCACGACTAGGACTTGTCGAACGAATCCGTCCTCTCCTTTTGCTTTTAGTCCTCTGAAGAACCTTGAAAATAGAAATCACGAACTGCTTTCCCATGAGGAAGTTTTGTTTTGTGTTGTTGACAGAGTCTCACTCGGTGGCCCAGGCTGGAGTGCAGTGGTGCAAACTCGGCTCACTGCAGCTTCCACCAGCCTCCACCTCCCAGGGCCAAGCGATCTTCTAGCCTCAGTCCCCAGATAGCTGGGACAACAGGCGCGCCATCATGCCGGCTAATTTTTGTATTCTTTGTACGGACAGGATTTCGCCACGTCGCCCAGCCTGGTCGCGAAGGGGAAGTAAGTTCTTTTTAAAAAGCATTGATTCCGATTGATTTTTCCCCATCCCGAGAAGAGGGCAAGGGGCGAGGCTCTCTAGGGGCCAGCGGCAAGAAAAGGGTCCTGCCCTTCTCTTGCCACTTGGCGTGGTGGAGCTGAGGGACTCAGCTGCGCTGATTTTGGGTGCGTGCCTCGGACAGGAGGCTGGGAGCTGGGCAGGAGGTGGGTCCAACAGGGAATTGCCAGGAGGAGGGCCGGTATTCCGTAGAGTCGGGACCTGGGAGACAAAACTTGGCAGTAGCTTTGTGCAGCGGTGAGGACTGCACCGGGCAGAGACGAGAAGTGTTTTTTTGTTTTTGTTTTTATTTTGTTTTTTAATCGTAGCAGAGTGGGGAAAAATGGAGAGACACCAAGAAAAAACGAAATCTATGTGGACCCTTCGATCTCCAAAACGGAAGCAGCCCTGCATTAAGTTTAAAGAGCCCGGCGCTTCAGCTCCTGTGGCTCGCCCTGCTCGCATCGTGATTGCTGCTTTGTGCTGTGGCCGCAACAGACTCGGCTCGAATCGGAGTCACCGCAGTGTCCCTTCTAGGGTGTAGGGCTCTTCTTTCCCGTTAGCCTCCAACCTCAGCCTGGGCTGCGCGGTTTACCTGTGACTAGAGAGGTTACAGCTTTCCCGTGGCTTCAGCGCTCTCTGAAGTGGCAGGAATAGAAGGAACCCATAACCTGCACGCCGGGGTCCATCATCTTGAAAGGCTAGATTTTGCCCCCTCTAGGAGCAAGTGCAATACCCAAAAGCTGAGGGGCTCCCTCTCAGTCAGCCTCATTGGAATCTTTTACTGATGACATGATGTGGCCATGCCTGTTTCTTTAGCTCAGATGTTTCAAACATCCTTAGGGTCTTTTCAGGCCAAAACAGAAATGAACAAGAGAAGATGAGAGTTCACACTCCAACCGGGTGTTTTAAGTGAAACCTAAAGAATACAATAAAATCTAAACTCAATGACATTCCCCCAACCCCAATTTTTAATATCGTTTTTATTTATTTGCTCTCAGTAAATGACTAAGGTATAATCCACACAGAACAAAGTATGCTAATCCTAACTTCGAGGCACAGTGCATTTTGACAAAGAAACTATCACCCAGATCAAGTTACGGGACATTTTCACCAGCCCAGAAAGTCATCAGAGCCCCTTCCCAGTCAATCCTCACCCCATCCCCACTTAGGCAGTCACCCTCTGATTTCTATCTCTGTGATTTACTTTTGCTTCTTTTTGAAATCATGTAAAGGAGTATACTGATTTTGCCTGTTTTTTTTTTTTTTTTTTTAATGCAAGAGTGGTTATGGGATGCTTGCATTACATGACATAAATCTCAGGTTTTTGGTGTTATTGATGAATGTATTCTAACCTGTGAATGAATACACTACAGTTGATGGACAATTGGGTTGTTTCTAGTCTTGGTGATTCTGAACAAGGTGTTTATAAATATTCCACTATGGGCCTTTTTATGGACCTGTGCCTTCATTTCTGTTGAGTATAAGCCTAGTAATGGAATGGCTGGGTCAGGAAGTAGGTGTAGTTTTCACTGTATTGGAAACTATCAGGCAGTATTTTAGAATGGTTACACTATTGTATTCTCTTTTTCTCTCTCTTTTTGAGACAGTCTCACTCTGTCGGCCAGGCTGGAGTGCAATAGCTTGATCTCAGCTCACTGCAACCTCTGCCTCCTGGGTTCAAGCCATTCTCCTACCTCAGCCTCCCAAATAGCGGGGATTAAAGTCTTCTTCCTCAGCAATACTCAGGGTCTCAGTGCTTGGCTTTCTGTGTGCTGGGCAGTGTGAAATGGAACACGAGCCAATAGCGCTAAGGATCCAGGTCTGTAACGGGGGCCTGTCAGGTGCAGGATTCTGTTGGCTCCAATGATGTTTCTCAGATGGGCTGATTTTTATGGACATAGCCTCCGCATGTTAATTCTTCATTAATACAGAAGGGAGAACTGGCATTAGATTGTTTTCAGCAAATAAAAGTAAAATGAAAATTTAGAAAGAAAAGAGGAATGGGGAGCAGAAAAAATGTCTGGGACCATTGTGATTTTACTCCTTTGGATAAGCGAGTTGGCAGAAGGCTATCAAAGAGGTCACTGTGACCTGTCTTCTCTGAACCCATGTGACTTGGTCACCACAGGAAACAATTACAAGCTGGGCACAGTGACTCACAACTGTAATACCAGCACTTTGGGAGGCTGAGGCAGGTGGATTGCTTGAGCTCAGTTGGAGAGCAGCCCGGGCAACATGGTGAAGCCTTGTCTCTACAAAAAGATACAAAAATTAGCCAGCCAGCATTGGTGTATGCTGGTAGTCCCAGCTACTCAGGAGGCTGAGGCAGGAGGATCACCTGAGCCTGGGGAGGCTGAGGCTGCAGTGAGCCATAATCATGCTCCACTGTGACCGTGCAACTGCACAGCTGCCTTGGCAACAGTGCGAAACCTTGTCTCAAAAATCAAATGAAATGTCCTAGAAGTTTACCTGTCCATCCTGTGCCACAGAAAATCTGTGTGTAATGTCCTCCATGTCCTTCTGTTGTAGCATTCCCTTAGTTAAGCCGTGAAGCCACCTAGCCCCTTATTAGAATAACATGGGCACATGGCCAAGTGCAGTGGCTCACACCTGAAATTTCAGCACTTTGGGAGGCCAAGGCAGATGGATCTGTTTAGCCCAGGAGTTAGAGACCAACATGGGCAACAAAGCAAGACCCTATCTCTACAAAAAAAAAAAAAAAAAAACCCTGAATGTGCTTGTGCATCCCAGTAGATCCAGCTACTGTGGAGGCTGAGGTGTGAGGATCACTGGAGCCCAGGGGGTGGAGGCTGCCATGAGCTGAGATCACGCCACTGCACTCCACACTGGGTGACACAGTGACACCTACTCTAAAAAAAGATGGGGAGGGAGAAGAAAGTTTGTTGTGCCAGCAAGTACATGAAGAAAGGGACAGTATTAGAGTTGAGAAATAAATTGGAATATCATTTGGTACTTCTCCCACAGAAGATAAATCTGCTAACTTTGCTGAAGTTACAGGCATTATACAAGGCCCAATGCAGTGGCTCATACCAGTAAATTCCGGCACTTTGTGAGGCCTCAGAGCTGCTTGAGCCCAGCAGAATCCACACAGACCAAAGTGTGCTCATCTTAACTTCGATTAAGATTAGGAGAGCAGCCTGTGCAACATGGTGAAATCCCTTCTCTACAAAACATACAAAAACCAGCAGGGTATGGTGGTCCATGCCTGTAGTCCCAGCTACTGGGAAGGCTGAGAGATGGGAGGATTGCTTGAGCCTGGGAAGTTGAGGCTGCAGTGAGATGTAATCGGGCCACTGCACTCCAGCCTGAGAGACAGAATGAGACCCTGTCACAAAAACTAAAAATTAAAATTAAAAAGCCTGTAACATGGCAGTGGCACATCCAGTTCTCCACACTACAGGAATATCAGTGGCCAAAAAGATGCGTGCAAAAATGATCACTGCAGGATTTTTCGAAATCCTAAAACCATGAAACCAACCTCATTTCCAACACATTTTGAAAAGGGTAAATAAATCATGCACAAACTGAGGGGGAAAATGCTGTTTTCAAAAATGATGGAGAGGATTATGATGATGATGAATGATTCCACTGGGCACATTACATAAATCCAGGCACCTCCTGGGGATAGGACACCTCTCTAAGCTTCTTGTTAAAAATAAAAAAAAAAAATTGAGACTGGTATATAACCCATCCAAGCCTATGAGGGGCACTATGAGGATTTTATCACACCAGAGGGACTCATTTGGTCTCTGTTTCTTGTACACAGGCACAAGACAACCTGACATTTTAGGAGATGCTCGGTCAGAATTGGATCTGTGAGGGGCCCTGTTAACTGTGACTAGAATCCTGAGAAGAGGAAACCCTCCCTGAAATGGGCATATCTTTGGCTGGCCTGGAACCACCAACCTTTTGGAGTTAGGACTATGGGAAGAAACGGGAGATTCTCTAGTGATTGATAATAGATGATCGCTTTAAAAGTTAGAGGAGGCGTCCCTGGGTGGGCTCAAACCACCAACCTTTCAGTTAACAGCCGAATGCGCTAACCGATTGCGCCACAGAGACAGGTGCTGGTGGTTCCACTGACCGCTATAGGTAGGGCGAGTCACCAAACGTCCCGCATCCCTTCCAGACTAAGGGTTACCCAGGCAGGACTGATAGCGAGGCCCGGAGAGTTTAGAGCAGCGAGTCCACTGGTTCCTTAGGACACCCACGCATTGGGAGATTCTGGAGTCAGAGGACAGCGGAATGGCCTTTACGGGCCCTGCCCACCGCTGCTTCAGAAGCCCCCGGAAACGCCCGGGTCCGCGACCCAGGCGGAGGCACTTGGGGGTCCAAGGGAAGCTGAGCGCCCGCCGGCTCCCGGGATGGCTCTTCCGGTTCTTTGCGCCGCCTTCACCCAGTGAGGGAGCCTCTGCCCACCCTGCCCAGTCGCTTTAGGGGCGCTGCGGAGCTTCCGCTGCCCTCTTTGGATCCTGTGTCCCGCACGGGGGCTCCACCAGGGCAGGGATGTGGTGAGGGTCGCTCGTGGGTCCCCTCGCGGGGAGCAGGGTCCTGCACGCAGCAGGGCGCACAACCAGGACTTTAGAATGAATGCATCTTCGCCTTTAGCTTTTAGTCCTTTAAAGAGCCTTGAGAATGGAAATCATGAGAGATTTTTCCATGGAAATTCCGTTTACAAAGCGTTTATTCAGGTTGATTTCTGGGCACTCCGCGGAGTGAGCAAAGGGCAGGGCCTCCAGGGCACCTTATGCGCGGTGGAGCCGGGGGAGCAGCTGGGCTGCCGTCCGGTCGGGGGACGGAACAAGCGGGGAAAGGGAAAAGCAGGGAAAGAAGCCGGGGGGCGGTGGCCCAGATATCTAGACCTCCTAAAAGGCTCGTGCAGAGGTGCTGGCGGTGAGATTTAATTTTTTTATTGCAGCAGAACGGGGAGGAATTGAGGGGAAAACGCAGATAGAACCTGGAAGAGCCCAGATGCGAGAACCTGTAGCTCCAAAGAATAATATCTTCCAGAAGAGCTAGCCCGAAAAGTAGGCATCTGGGAACCCTGAAATCCATGCAGGAGTAGCATCTCCTGACCCTCTGCGTTTCTTTAGGCAAAAGGACTTCCTTCCACTGTTTGTTTGTTCGATCGCTTGTGTTTGTTAAATAAATAAAGAGCTTTCCACTATCTTTGAAATTGCGTTGGTTCTATTACTTTAGGGTTACAAACAATGCTGCACTCATCATTCTTGTTCACTTCTCACTGGCCACCCGTGTGTCTCTCTAGGGTGGAGGACTGGAGAGCAGTTGTTCCAGCATAGTGATCACATGGCTTTTATATCAGTCCATTTTCTTTCTTTTTTTGGCTCATTAGCTACAATTCTTTCTTTTGTTACGTCAGTGACGGCTTTAGGGTTTCTAGACTACAACGTGATCAGTCTGCCATCAAGTGACATTGTACCTCCCCTTCTGGCCTTTATGCTAGTGTTGTCACATAATTTGATTTTAGACATGTTATAAACCCCCACATGGAAGTACCCACATAGTGATTTTCAGTGGTCTGTATTTCTTCGTGGAGGTCCAGATTTCTGTCTGGTATCTTTATCTGAGGCCTAGAGGACTCCTTTAACATTTCTTGTAGTGTGGGTCAGTGAATGCTTTCATATATTTGTATGTCTTTATTTGTGTTTGTATTTTTTTTAAAGAGCAGCAGTTTAACAGGTGAAAGAAAAAGAAAAGCTCCCTCGTGCAGAGGAAGGGTCCCAAATGGGTTTCCCTATTTGTACTTTTTTTTTTAGATGGAATTTTGCTCCATCATCCAGGCTGAAGTGCAGTGGCAGGATCTCAGCTGGCTGCAACCTCCATCTCCTGGGTTCAAGTGATTCTCATGCTTAAGCCTCCTGAGTAGCTGGGTCATAGGTGCATGCCACCACAACTGGGTAATTTTTGTATTTTTAGTAGAGGCAAGGCTTTGCCATGTTGGCCAGCTGGTCTCTGACTCCATGACCTCAAGTGATCCCCCTGCTTCCCAAAGTGCTGGGATTACAGGCCTGAGTCACCACGCCTGGCCTCATTTTTTGTATGTCTTTCAATGTCCTTATGTCAGTCATGATGTTGAGAGTTTTCACTATTGCATCGAATTCCAGAATAACTTTTTCCTCTTTCATCACTTTAGAATGTTGCCACTTGGACATCTTGTCATCGATATGCCATCTTTTCAGTTTGTGTAAAACTGGCATAAAGGAGGCTTCCTAAACTTGTTATGTAATTTGTGGAATGCGTATTTAAATTTAAAAATTTTTTCTTTATTATACTTTAAGTTCTGGGATACACGTGCAGAACGTGCAGGTTTATTACATGTACCTATGCATGTGCTATGGTTGTTTGCTGCACCCATCAACCCGTCATCTACATTAGGTGTTTCTCCTAAAGCTATCTCTCCCCTTGCCCCCCAGCTGCCAAAAGGCCTTGCTGTGTGATGTTTCCCTCCCTGTGTTTACAGGTTCTCATTTTTCAACTCGCACTTATAAGTGAGAACATGCAGTGTTTGGTTTTCTGTTCCTGTGCTAATTTGCTTGGAATGATAGTTTCCACCTTCATCCATTCCCCACAAAGGACATGAACTCATCCTTTTTTATGGCTGCATAATATTCCACGGTGTATATGTGCCACATTTTCTTTATCCATTCTAT
This sequence comes from Saguinus oedipus, assembly GCA_031835075.1. NCBI lineage: Eukaryota > Metazoa > Chordata > Mammalia > Primates > Cebidae > Saguinus > Saguinus oedipus. The sequence continues at coordinate 73,675,391 of CM063185.1, forward strand.
CATTGATGGGCATTTGGGTTGGTTCCAAGTCTTTGCTATTGAAGAGTTCTGCAATAAACATATGTGTGCATGTGTCTTTATAATAGAATGATGTATAATCCTCTGGGCACACACCCCATAATGGGATTGCTGGGTCAAATTGTATTTCTGGTTCTAGATCCTTGAGAAATTACCACACTGTCTTCCACAATTGTTGAATTAAATTTAAAATATTAAAATGGGCTGGGCAAGGTGGCTCACATTTGTAATCTGGACACTTTGGGAGGGGGAGACGGGAGGATTGATTGAGGCCCAGAGTTGGAGACCAGCCAGGATGAGATAGCAAGACACTGTCTCTCCACATATATATCTATATCTCTCTCTCTCTCTCTCTCTCTCTCTCTATATATATATATATATATATATATATATATATATATATCTGTATGTGTGTGTATTGTGTGTGTATATATATGTCTACACACACACACAGGTACATCCATTATGAAAGTCCTACATTCATCTTAAATTCCACCAAAAGTGCACTTAACATAAAATGTGCCCACCCTGAGGGTCAAGCCTACCTGCTGATGTGTGGTTAGTGTTTGTGAGACATTCTCAATAGCGTTTGCTTTCCCTAGCACAGTGCTTTTCATGTTTTCCTCATACCTGAATGTCTCAATGTAAAACCTGTCAGAATCCATTTCTTTTGTGATTTTTCTTTGAGAACACTCCAGGGTTTTGTTTTATTTATTTATTTTATACCTTTAAAAAGCACAGAGACAAAGACTGACAACTGACATATATTACTATATTAGTCTGAGTTCTCCAGAGAAGGAAAATGAGCAGGACACACACACACACACAGAGAGAGGGGGAGAGAGAGAGAGAGAGAGAGAGAGAGAGAGAGAGAGAGAGAGAGAGAGAGAGACAGAGAGAGAGAAAGAGATTTACATTGGCGATCATGGGAGCAGAGAAGCCCAGGTCTGCACTGAGTAAGCTGTAGACCCAGGAGAGTCGAATATAGTTCACCACCAAGTCCAAGGCCCACGGCAGAAGACTGATGTCCTGGCTCAAAGACAGTGAAACACAAAGATGTCTTTCTTAGGCTTTTATTCCATTGAAGCCTTCTGTGGGTTGGACAAGGCCCACGCACACTGGGGAAGGCAATCTGCTTTACTCAGTTTACTGATTCAAATGTCAATCACATCCAGAAACACCCTCAGAGACACAGTGAGAAATAATGTCTAACCAAATATCTGGGCACCCCCTGGCCCAGTCAAATTATCCCAGAATTAACCTTCACAGACAGTCTCAGTAAAAGTGATGGATAAACACATCATCAATTCTTGCCAAGAAAGACATTTTGGTCTTTTCTGTATTGTTAATTTTTCATGCATCACCCGATAATGACAAGACTTTTGGGAGGAAAAGTCAATCCCAATTGACAAACATGGTCCAGAAACTGGATTAGTAAACACGAATATCTTCCAGGTAGACAAGGCCAAGGCAAGGAAATCACACTGAACACAGGCTGTTTTGGGAGGAAGGGGACTCTAAACAACAAGGAAAATCAACACTAAATGCGCATAGGAGAGAAAAGAATTGGGAAGACTAAACATGGGATATTTATGAAACTATCAAACAGATATGCATATTGCATATATATATACATATTTAAAATACATGCCAAATATACATAATGCATATCACAAATGACATAAAAACATATATTCATGTATAAAAATCTATTGAAAGAAAAAATTATGTAGCTATATAGAAGAGGTTGAATTAACTTTATAATCACTAGCATTATAATCTGGTCCAGGAAAATTGGAAAAAAATGTAGAAAAATAAGACAAATGAGAGAGAGAAGGTGTGGTAGGAAACAAATGCCCTATTAGACAGCAGGGAGAAGTCGCCAGATAAAGGGGAATGAAACAAAAGGCATTCTCGCTGTCCTATTGCCTGGAGCCTGGTCAGTGCTCTGCATTCCTGGGAAAGCCAGCAGGTGAGAGTGTCGGGGCCAGTAGGGGTAGGTCCTGACTGGGGTGTGGGAATCCATGGGGAAGCAGAGAGATACAAGTGGGAAGAAATCAGTTTGAATACTCGAGTTATCATGGCACATGTCAGGGACTGCTCATTCCCTGACACTCACTGCGTGCCTTCCCTGTGTCCTCTCCACAGACCCAGATGCTGCTCCTTATCTCACATGACCTCCCTCCTCCTGAGGATGGGGCTCCCCTCATTCCTCAGCTGAGGGCATCGCCTGACAGATGAGCACCAGGCAGCCCCAGGGGCTCCAGGAGGATACACAAAGTGGGAAGGAGAGTAAGGATGAACACAACTCAGGGTTTTAAGGAAATCCAAGTGGAAGTAAATCCCTGTGAGAAGGAAACTGAGGACATGGCCATGGACATGAGTGGAGATGATGGACTAAGTGGAGTTTCATAAAAGAGACAGATTTGTACACTTTCCACAAGAAGGTTGCCCTTTATTGTTTCAAAATGAGGGGGGAAAACAGAACAAAAAGCTGGACATGTCAGGAGACTGACTTGTGGGCCCAGGATTTGCACTGTTACTCAATGTGCCTAATAGGTTGTTACTGAAAGTGCTTGATAGGGGAAAATTAACTTAAAAAGGGATGTTGATGGAGATGAAGAAAACTGGCGAGAGACTTTCTAAGAAAACACAGGAACAGGGATCCCTAGAAAGTAGAGATCCTAACAGTTGCTCTTTTTAAGAGAACAGAATTTGGTAACATCTATTCATATATTTATTGAGTGATTTTTATTGAATTAGCCCTTTGGAAAGTATAATAATATTATCAACAAAGATTGAATGTGGATATAATTTTTCAGGTCTCTCAGATGATGGAACTGAGATGAAAATACCAGCACCGCAAATGACTTGGCCAAGGTGAATAATGAGTGTGGGTTAAACCCAGGACCAGAGAGCAGATTTGATCTGAAACACCAGCGCTTGCTCACCTCACTGGGCTGGAGCATCTGTATTTCTACTTGATGCTGAGAGAGCATGAAAAGACCCCACTGCCTCCTCCCCTCACAGCACCATGACCACCAACACCTGGATTAGAACTTCCTGGCCCCACTTCCTTCCCTACCTTGGAAAGGCCATTGGCCCCCAGGATCAGCAGAAAATACTTGCAAAATACAGATCTGATAAAGTGCTTGTGTTCAAAATAAACAAAGAACTCTTCAAACTCAATAATAAGAAAGTGAACAACCCAATTTAAAAGTTGGCAAAAGATCTGAACACCTCGCCCAAAAGATACACAGATAGCAAATAGGTATATGAAAGATCAAGTCAAAGTCATTTGTCATCAGAAAATCGCTTGTAAAAACAATGAGATAACAGATCACACCTATTAGAGTGGCTAAAATCTGTAAAAAGTGATTATCTCAAAAGCTGTCACACAAACAGCGATAGGAACTCTGACTGTTGGTAGAAATGCAACATAGTACAATCACTTTGGAAAATAGTTTGGGAGGTTTTTTGTTTTTTAAAGCTAAATATAGTCTTTCTATATAATCTCACAACGGCAGTCTGATTAGCCAAATGAGAGGAAAACTTATGTTCACTCAAAAACCTGCACACAAATATTTACAGCAGTTTTATTTATTCTCAGCAAAAACTAGAAGTAACCAATATGTCTTTCTCAACAAGTGAATGGAGAAACACAGTTGTGCTGTATCCATACACTGGAAGTCTAGTCAGTGATGAAAAGAAACGAGCTATCAAGCCATGAAAAGACCTAAAGGAATGTTCAATTGATAACGCTTGAAAGAAGCCAGTCTGAAAACCTACATACCCTATGATTCCAACTGTAGGGCATTCTGAGAAAGTCATAAAGATACAGTCAAAGGATCAGTGGTTGCCAAGGGTGAAGGAGGGAAAGGAGGGATGGATTGGTGAAGCACAGGGAGTGTTCAGCAGTGAAACTATTACATATGACACTGTATTGGGGATTCATGACACTGTGCAATTTTTAAAACCCACAGAATTGTTAAAAAAAAAAAGATAAAAGATGGAACCCTTAATGTAAACTATAGACTTTAGTTAATTATAATTATCAATATTGGTTTATCTAATGTAACAAATGTACCACACGATTGTAAGACACTAATGGGAGAAATTGTGTATTGAAGGACAGGGAAGCACACGGGAACTCTCTACAGTCTGCTTAATTCATCTGTAAGCCTAGAACTGTTCTATAAAGTAATATCTATAAAGTTTTCTAAATTAGAATGTGAAGGCTACCAATCCAGTCTTTGGTGGCGTCCTGATATTGTGTGGTTAATACTGGGCCTTGAGATGCACAACCTGGAGTCAGAGCAGTTGAAGATTTCAATGTCTGTGCTTCACCCTCTGTCCCTGGTGTGCCCCTGGAATCCAGAGGGCAGATCAGCTAGGTCACAGTGGCATCAGCACTCCAGACAGTGCAGGTTTGGGTAAGGACAGGGCAAAACCACCTTCGATGGCAGAACTTGGCAAATACTTCGAACCACAGATCAAAGGAGAAAGAGACAGGGAGGAGCTGCAGGCCACAGAATAAGCTCCCAGACTGAAAGATGAAGGTGGCCTCAGAGATTTCAGCAAATTCTGAGAGAGAATTAGAAGTCACAAAAAGAACTTAGGTTTCAGAGCAAAGTGGTCTATTTAAAAAGAAAGGGAAGCTGGGAGCAGTGGCTCACGCCTGTAATCCCAGCACCTTGGGAAGTCAAGGTGGGCAAATCACCTGAGGTCAGGAGCTCGAGACCAGCCTGGCCAATATGTTGAAACCCTGTCTCTACTTAAAAATACAAAAATTAGCTGGGCATGGTGGCGCTGTCCTGTAGTCCCACCTACTTGGGAGACTGAGGCAGGAGAATCACTGGAACCAGGGAGGAAGAGGTTGTAGTGAGCTGAGATCATGCTACTGCACTCCAGCCTGGTGTCAGAGAGAGACTCTGTTTCAAAAAAAAAGAAAGAAAGAAAGGGAAGGAGAAAAGGGAGAGAGGGAGGAAGGAAGGAAGGGAGGGAACTTAGGTGAAGACTAGAATATCTGGGAATGGGCTTAAACCATTAATCCTTTCCACTCATGGCCACATGCTAACTAATTATAGCACAGAGACATGATACTGTAACATCAAATACAGTTAGCATGGGGTGAGAAGCTGCTCCCCAACCTCTCCTTTCTCCTCTAAGGACACGTTCAGAATTCACTGGGAATGGAGATATTGAATCTGGCCTTTGGGTAGGTTTGGACATCCACATGAAGGAGCCGGGGCACCAGACACAAGCACACCAGGCCGTGATCTTCCCCGCTGCCCCTTGCCTGCTTCAGAAGCCACCCCACTGCGGGTGGGGGCCTCAGCCCCAGGTCTCATGTTGTCCATTTGCTTTCTCACTGGGCTTCTCTCCTTGCACTGGCTCCTACTTCCCCAGGACCCAATGAGTAGCCACCTGGGAAGGACACAAACTGGCCATGCCCCTTTCTCTCTGACACCTCTTGATGCCTGCAGAGGTGGGCTCCAGACCCACTCCATGAGTCGTGACTTGAGACTTGCTCAAAATGATATCCCTATCCCAGAGCTGGGCCTGGCACTTCATAGGTGTCTTGGCACCAAGACAGCTCAGTGAAAGGAGGCATCCCCCACATGGTCCTGGAGGACAAGAATTCCACTGTGGCCCAGAACTTCCTAGTCCCAAAAGATCCCAGATTGAGAGATGTAAAAGGCTTTAGAAAGTGGCCATTCTTTCAAACTATTATACTGGCAGCTGCATTATATTTCCCCAGCCTGGACATGTCTGGAGGGCACCAGCCACAACCACACACATCTCCCCACCCAGGACAGTGCAGCAGCTTTAGTGGGGGGTGCCAGTGGGCAGGCAAGGGGAGAACCATGAAAACTGAAGAGGAGAAAGCAGGTGACATTGGGGCAGCAGAGTGGAAACAGAGAGAGAAAATAAAGGTGGGTAGAGAATGAGTGGGCTCAGGAGAAGAGAGAGAGAGAGAGAGAGAGAGAGAGAGAGAGAACTGCAGGTCGTCGGTGCCCTGCCCTGGTCCTGCTGTGATGTTTAGGGACCATGACATTTTCCCTTTGAATCTAAATCATAATAGAGACGGGACGCTGTCCCTATCTAACTGGAAATGCCTTGTGATTTCACCTTTTGGATCTGGCGGCTGTTCACATCTGCTCACTTGGTGGGAGGCAGCTCTTGGTGCACTAAATAGAACTATTCAAAAATCAGAGCCTTGGAGAGCTCACTGGAAGCCCTGAACAGCAGGAGCTGGTGGCATCCCCGGGTGAAGTCCAAGGGTGCAGTGCTGAGGCTCCACACGGCCTCAGGAGGATGGACGGGGCAAACTCGTAGTGAGAGCCCACACCCCCGGGTGCGCCCACACCCCGGGGAGCCTCTGCCTGGGGGAAATGGGCCCCACGCCCAGCTTGTCTCTGCACAGGCCCTGGCCAGGCGTCCAGGGTACTGGCTGAGTCCTGGGTGATGCTAATCCCAGTGCCTTGACCTCGCGGTGGCTGGAAGGAGACCCATGATGCTTTCACTTGGAACTGGACTTGCGAAGAAAATGGCTCCCGCTGCTGTCAGTCTCCTCGGACTCGGCAATTGGGTTCCGCCTTCTGGAACCTGAGCAGGACGCTTTTGGGTCGCCCCAGGTGTGGGAGGCCTTGGATCTGCCTTCCTGCCCAGGCCTTGAGGACTGGCTGACGCTCATCGCCTGTGTCGCTGCACTCACTCACCAGTGAAGACCCCCCCAGATGTCCTGACTAGGAACGTCGTCCTCCGCTTCCTCTCAGACCGTGGTGGGCTTTTCTGTGAGTGTCGGCTGCGTGGGAGGTCGGTGGTGGGGAGGGTGGGAGCCTGGAGAAGGAAGAGGAATGGGGGCCAGAAGGAGTGGAGGAGGAGGAGGCAGGAAGGACAGAGAGTTGGAGGGGCTGGGAAATGGGTGTGGGGGGCTGCGAGGAAGACAGGGAGGGGGGGTGGTTAAAATGGAATGACAGGAGGAGGAGAAGGGGGAGGAGGAGAAGGGGAGGAGGAGAGGGGGAGGAGAAGGGGAAGGAGGAGAAGGGGAGGAGGAGAGGGGGAGGAGGAGAAGGGGGAGGAGGAGAAGGGGGAGGAGGAGAAGGGGGAGGAGGAGAAGGCAGAAGGAGAGCAGAAACCCCAGCATACTCCCGATCCCGCTCTGGAAATGCTCAGCAGTGCTCCGTGCACAAAGGTAAGAGGACAGTTGCAAAGAAAAAGAAAGAAACCCCAGAGGGTGGGGGGCTCGGCAGAATTTTCACCTCGGGGCAGGAAACTGGCAACTCGGGCGAACTGGCGGCTTTTATGGAGGCCTAAAAATAGCTCTTACGGGTCCTGATCCCAAAAGGTGGTTAATCTCATTCTCTGAGATAGAAACCTAAAGAGCAGAGACGCACGTCTGGGGCGACTAGTTAAAGGTACTCAGGTCCTGTGTGACCAGAAGAAAACAGCTGCGAAGGAAATTCTGGTGACTCCGGAGGCTGAGAATTCACTTGCAAATGCCAATAACCGAGAGTGCTCCCGACAGGCGGTTCCATGGTGTAATGGTGAGCACTCTGGACTCTGAATCCAGCGATCCGAGTTCAAATCTCGGTGGGACCTTGTTGTTTGCTGTGCACCAAAGTTGGTCTTTTACACTGGAGCCATAAAGGGAAAGGGGTGTGGAGTCCGTTTGCCGTTTGTTCCAAGTCCTGGGTCAGAGGAGGGAAAGGTTTGGGTCCCTGGAGGGTTCCCCGCTGGGTGCAGGCTGCTGCAAGTCCCCGCGTCCCTCCTGCTCCCGCCTTCCAATGCGTCCCCGGTATTTATTGTCACTTGCGCTCTCCTATCCCCTCTTCTGGGGACCGGGTCCCAAAAACTGGGTTCTCACAGTGGCCTGATCCACAGGGAAATTGCCAAAACATCCAATCAGAGTCACCTAGCCTGCAGGGTCCCCATCTGGAGCGGGCCTCTTGGCCCCGTGGAGGGCCAGAGCCCACAGCCAGCGCCCCAGCAACTCAGGAAGCCCCCACCTCGTGACCCTGGGTGTTGGGGTGAGAAGTCTCCTCCACTAAAATGGCTGCCTCTCCTCGATCCTAGACCGGGAGATGCCTTTAACCCAGAACATCCCGTAATGGCACCCGTTGTCTTTTTGGTAAGGAACGGTGGCATGAAAGTTTGATGCGGTTAGCCCAGTCAGTGTTGGTGATTGTGTCGGTATAGGGTGGATGGCTGGAGACCTAACTTAGGAGTAATGCTGTTTTATTCAGGTGCCCATCGTATTCCGAATGTTAATTTGCTCTGTTCTTCATATTCAGATTTTATGCCGCATTTCTAGCTCCCACGTCTCTATTGCGGGCTCTTTGTCGCTGTTTCACTAAGCTTTGGAACCTGAGTCTGGAAATCTCATTCTTTGGTCCCAAGATCTCAGCCGGAAAGAGAAATCCGCGCAGCGGCCTCTTAAGCTCGCGGGCTGGGAGCCCTGGTCCTGATCCTCCGCAGCCTGGAGGGAGCTCCCGCAGGGCCACAGGGAAAAGGAGGCTGAGCAACCCGGAGGGATGAGTGTCAGACGCCGGGGCTCCCCCTCGAGCGGCCAGGACACCGCCCCAAGGAGAATAGGACGCCTTAGGACCAGACAGATGCAAAAACATTTTCTTCTGCACGGCAGAACACTTCGGATGAGGCTCATGGTGGGCGTTGAGAGCGAGCTAAGATGTCCCTCCAGGCGCTCAGGACCGTCGCTCTGATTTTCATATTTTGAAAATATAAGAATGTTCAGCAGTTACAAAGCACTGAAAAACAGCGCAGTCTTTGAGGCAGTCAGTTTGGAGGGTGTGGGGAGGTGAGGTGCGGGGTGGGAGAGAGGTGCCTTGATGGCTCCTTGGAGTGGACGGCAGGAGGGAAAACACACACACCCGTTTCCACTTGCAGGCTGGACTGAAGGGCCTGGGATGGAAAATTGCACAAAGAGGAGCAGGTGCATTGAAAATTGTTATCCCTAGAGAGAAGTGCGGGGCCAGGATGCTGCTTTGCAGCATGTGTGACTTCCATAACAGTGTATAGTGCATGCAAATCACTCGTGTTTACAAGCAACTGATCACAATTCCTAACAGATTTCTTTGTTCCTTCTCCACTCCCACTGCTTCCCTTGTCTAAACTTAAAGGAAAAAATAAAACATTTGTTTTTACACGATGTTAAGTTGATCCTCAGCCCACCCTCCTCAAGCAGCTGAGATCACAGGTGTATAACACAGTGTCCAGCTAATTTTTGCAGATTTTGTAGCGATGGGGGTTTTGCCATGTTGGCCAGACTGGTCTTGAATTCCTGAACTCAAGTGATCTGCCTGCCTGGGCCTCCCAAAGTGCTGGGATTAAGTGCTGGCCTGCGTGCTCAGCCATCATTTGTATTTCATATTTAAATATTTTATAGTCATATGTATCACTCCTCAAAGATGCTGGGTTGTGTAGCATGTGAATGATGGGGTTCAGGACACGCTACTCCAAAATGTAACACCTTGGGCTCTTAAATATTTTATACTAAAGGGATTTGAGAAAACAACAGCAGCAGGAAGGCCACTGTCACCTCCCCCTGCCCTTCATCCCTGAAGCCAATCATGAGGCCCTCATGTGAGAGGTGCCCTCTCTGTACCCAGAGGAAAGGTGCATTGTTGTGTCTGAAGATACAGGGACACAGAGAAGAGTCTGAACATATAGACCTGGCTGTGTGTCCCCCAGCTTATTACCATTAGATCATACGGTAGGGCTGATGGCCCACAGGGTCGTGGGTTGTCCCTTACGCTGTGCTGAGGCACAGGATCTGAGAAATAAAGAGACGGGACACAGAAGTACAAGGAAAATGCAGCTGGGCTTGGTGGGCCATGCAACCTATGAATGGAGTCAGGCAAGGCCCCAAATGTCCAGACGTGTGAGTATTTATTGTGTATAGGTTAGGGGGCAGGGCAGTGAGTGAAGTCATCTTTAAGGATAGTGATAAGGTCATGAGCAATAAAACAAGAGGCCCACCCCCATTAGGTCACCTAGGCTGGGAGGTGGACAGTGCACAGCAGGGAGTCCATTCCCATTCGGTCATTGAGGCAAGGGCCATGTACAGTAAGGGGTCCACCTCATTAGGTCACTGAGGCATGGGGGTGGGCCGTGTGCAGTGAAGAGGGTGCAGTGTGCAATACCTCTATCTATGGGCAAGCTACTAAGATTTGTAAGAGGGTACTTTAAGTCACACAGCAGTGACAGAGCTGTCAGGGTCTACACCACCTGGTGGCAGCTTCCAATGAGTTCTATAGGGGAATGCTTTTCAAGCAGCACAGCAACAAGAACTGATAAAGTTCACAGTCCCCAAGGGGCAATTGCTGGTGTGAGGGCAGCCTTCCACAAGAACAGGAGCAAGGTCCTACAACTTCTTTATCAGGAGGAGTGGCTCTCGCTCCAAGCCTGCCATACAGTGGGTATCTTTATGATACTGAATGCTGCCACCTGGGCCATGGATTCTTGTCCTGGTGTAACTGTTTTTCCCTTAAGTCATGCTGTGCACTGTGTCTGCTCTAGGTTTTCCTCTGATTATAAGCTGCTTATTCCTTAATTCATGCTCTGTACTGTGTCCACTCTAGGCATTCCTCCAATTATAAACTAAGATATTATTTTATATATATGGAAATATCTGAATGGTAAGATACTCTTTAGGCACTCATTCTATGAACTAATATATGATTATATAGAGAGGATTGTATAAAGGGAAATAACTGAGCAGTAACACTATAAACTGAGATATTCTCCAAGCCCTATTTCTGTAAACTGAGATATTCTCCAAGCCTTAATTGTGCCAGGATTCTGCTTAGCTCTCCTTCCTCGGTACCTCTATGGGGGGGGGGGTCCTCACATTGTACTGTTTTCATTCTATCACACTTCTCTATGACTATCCACTCTTCATCTAACTTACTGTTAAAGAAAAAAAAAGAGGAAAAAGAATCTGAGGTTTACCTGTTTCCATGGGCCTTCATTTCCTTAGGAAGGTGCTCCCATCATGTGAAACTGACATTAAATAACTAGGTATGTGGTTCTCTTGTTAGTCTGACTTTTGCTCTAAGGGTCTCAGCAGTGAACCTAGGCTGGGTGAGGAAAAGTCATATTTCCTCCCCTATGTGTACAAATGTCTTCCACTTTAAAACTATAAAAATTTTATTGAGGCTGATTTGAAGCAAGAAATCGAATCACTGATTTTCTTCAGATGAGCTGAAGAGATGAGCTAATAAAGTCCCAGTTCCTCCCAGAGAGAAATAGAATTTGATTTGGTTTGGTTTTTTGAGACCAAGTTTCACTTGTTGCCCAGGCTAAAGGGCAGTGGTGTGATCTTGGCTTGCCATAACCTCCACCTCCTGGGTTCAAGTGATTCTCCTGCCTCAGCCTCCCAGGTAGCTGGGATTATGGGCATGCACCACCATGCCCAGCTAATTTCATATTTTTAGTAAAGATGGGGTTTCTCCATGTTGGTCAGGCTGGTGTTGAACTCCTGACCTCAGGTGATCCTCCCACCTTAACCTCTCAAAGTGCTGGGATTACAGGTATGAGCACCATGCACAGCCAGAGAAACACTTCTATAGCTCATTCCCTGCAGCTCCTTGAGGGTCAAACCTGCTGAAGATTGAGGCACATTCCTGGGACCTCCCACCCCAGGAGGTCACTGCCAGTGAGAGGATTGCCACAGTCTTCCTGGGAGGGTGCGCAGCCACTGGAAAGTATCACTGCTGTGACTTGAACACAACCGGTTTTCATCACATCTGCTCTTTCAGTTTGTTTTTTTGGAGATGGAGTCTCACTCTATCACCCAGGCTATAGTGATAGTGGTGCAATCAATCACAGCTGCAACCTCTGCCTCCTCGGTTCCAGTGATTCTTCTGCCTCAGCCTCCCAAGTAGCTGGGATTACAGATGCACCAGAATGGGGGGCTAATTTTTGTATTTTTAGTAGAGACGGAGTTTTGCCATGATGGCCAGGCTAGTCTCGAACTCCTGACCTCAGGTTTTCCGCCCACTTTAGCCTCCCAAAGTGCTGGGATTACAGGCATGAGCGCCGGCACCTGGCCATGTCTGCTCTTTGCACACTGCTGCAGGAAACTACAAGAGCTAACATGCAAATGAGTAACAGATCCACACTCCCCGACTGTGCCTGATATGCAAAGTGCCACATGGCAGGCACAGCTGATGAGTGTGTGATTGTTTAGTCCTTACAGGCCAAGGTTGCACCATCATCTTCATCTTCCACATGAGAGGACTGGGATGCAGAGATGTTAAGTAACCTGCTCAGGGTCACACAGGTCAGATATCTTTGACAGTCATACTTTTCCTATGTCAGGTTTTTCTCACTGGCATAGTTTTTGCAAGGGCACTCGTCAGGAGCAGTATAAATGCAGTGGGTCTGAGAATGCCTTCTGGAGCCAGGCTGCCTTCAGTTCAGATTCCTACTTTCGAATCCTCCTTCCCTGGCTAAGTGACGCTGAGCTCTGCACCTTGCTTCTAACCTTCAACCTGCCCTTGGCTATTCCTAGACATAGGCCAGGCTAAATATGGGAGAAATTTACTTCCAAGTCTAAGTCTGAAACAAAGATGACAACAGCCCTTTCCTGAGACAAACTTTTTCCTTTCTTGGGCATCAGAGCTCCTTAGCAAAGCTAACAAATTAGACGTAAGATTGAAAATTATGGCTCAGGAGCCATGCAGCCAGAAGCCACAGGATTCCTAAGCTCCCCAGTTGTGCCTATAAATAACATCATTCATATAAAACCTAAGATTGGTGTTCAAGGTATTTTTCAGACCCTGCCTTATGATGAACTAGCTGGTGCTACCCAGACAGGTGAACTGGGGTCCTGTGGCCCCCACCCAGGGACTGACTCAGTACAAGAAGACAAGCTCCAACTCCCTGTGATTTCATCCCCAACCCAACCAATCAGCTTTCCCCATTCCCTAGCCCTCTGCTAGCTAAACTAACCTTTAAAAAACCCTAGTCTCTGAATTTGGGAGGAGACAGATTTGATTAATTATGAACCTCTGTCCTGTTGCTTAGCTGGCTCTGCATGCATTAGATCCTTTTTCTATTGCAGGAAGCCTGCTGTTCTCAGCTCCATTGACTTTTCTGGGCAACCAGCAAGATAAACCCACCAGTTTCATTAATAAAAGAAAAACACAAATGGTACACATGCTTGAAAAGAAATGTAAGTCCGTGCAGTTTGAAGAAATGCAAGAGGAGGAGGAATGATATGACAGGCAGTACACTGTCCTACATATTTTCATGATTCTCCTTCCTCCCCCATATCCTTCTCCTCCCAAGAACTGCTCCCCAGAAACCTTCAACTTAAACACAATTCCTGCCAGAACCGGGTTTGTCCTCCCTTCTCATTTTCCTCTCACCTGCCCCGCACTCCTTCCATATCTAGTCTGTTCTTTCACTTCCAAGTCATTGAGTTTTTCCATTTAAAAATATAAGATACAGAAAGATGAAAATAACCAGTCATCCATATTTTCACCACCTGGAATTAAGTACTATTTGCACATGTACATACTTTTCTTCCAAACCATTTTAAAGTTACTTTTTAAAAATCATACATGCTTAGCATAGACCATACCACCACTACAGAAAAAGTGCAGATATGTAAGATTTCTGATCACCTTAAGTTGAAATCACTTTTGTTAACATCGGGGCAATGCTGATGGAGTCGTGTTCTTCTGCTGTATCTACAGAGAGAAGAATGTATGTTTTAGCTAGACTGTCCCCTGCCCACCCCCGCAGAAGAAAATCAATAAAGAAGTCCATATATAAATATCTGTTTTTGAAAAATTGAGCTTAGACTCTATTTTTATTTTACTAATATTTCATTTAATAGTGCATGAACTTAACTGAAGACAATAAGACAGAAACAAAAATGGAGGAATTCCTGAACTCCGATCACAGCTAGAGACACTTTTCTAAAGGAGACCTCTAAAGGTAAACACACATTAAACCAAGGCGAAGGCATTAGGATTTGCAGTGGTTTACTTCTGTTGTCATTGTTGGTTGTTTATTGAAATACGATGTCTCTCTGATATTGAAGGCCTTTCAATTTCAAGGGGAATGCTACATCACCAGGATAATCGTATGTGAAAAGAACCAGTTTTCGTTGTAATCCTAAACGTTCTAGTCTGAGAATTAAAAGCCATTATTTGAAGAAGGGTGCGCAGGCTCCAGCTGGCTGCCTAAAGGGTGCTTGGTAACATAGGATGAGGACCCGCTTCTTTGGGAGAGAACAGACCGGGGACGGGAGGGAGGGAAGGGACTGGCAGACGTCACTTCCCCGCCGGCTCCGGCAGCTGGTTGGTCGGCTGAGTGGCGGAGGGTGGAGCGGAAGTGTAGACTGTCACTGGGAAAGACACTGTCGGTGACATCACGGAGAGGGAGACTTCTATGCAGATGAGGCAGCGCAGGGGCTGCTGCTTGGCATCTGCTGCTTCCCGACGAAGGAGTTCCCCGCTGTGGAAGCGAGTCCAGGACCGCCGGTCGGACCCGAGATCCCAGCTGTGTGTCCGGGCTAGGAGGGCTGGGGGTGCGGTGCCCGGGGTAAGTGACCGTGCGTGTAAAGGGTGAGGCGTATGAAGCTGTGTCTGTGCGGAGGGGTTTCAATTCATACTTACCTGGCAGGGGAGATACCATGATCACGAAGGTGGTTTTCCCAGGGCGAGGCTTATCCATTGCACTCCGGATGTGCTGACCCCTGCGATTTCCCCAAATGTGGGAAACTCGACTGCATAATTTGTGGTAGTGGGGGACTGCGTTCGCGCTCTCCCCTGACTTTTAGTGGTACCAAAAGGAAGAAAACCATGAGTTCCTATTAGCTTTCGCGTTCTGCTTTATGTTTTACTGTTTTTGCTTTTAAGGTTGGAAAGCGCTAAGAACAACGCGTCGCTGTTTTTTCTGCTGGAGAACTAAGGGTGACTACACTTACCCATGGCCTCAGGTCTTCCTTTTCTGCCTTCTACCGAGATTGCTCTACGGCCTGCAGTCTGGGGTTCTCACGCTCTGTGAAAACTTTCGTGCTTTTTCTCCTTCCCTCTCAGTCACTTTTTAGAGTTTCTGGGATTTCTGTGCTACTGAGGAATGTTCTCACCTCAGAGGGCCAGGTGGAATCTACGCAGACGGGCGCTCATCTTTGGGATCTAAGCAGGGCCTTTCAGTCTCTTGGTGTGCCCTTCGGTTGTAGACATAACACGCTTCCTTCGCGTAGGGGAACGGCTCTGCCGGCGCCCAGGTGCCCTTGCACAGATTCGTGGAGGCCCACAGGTCAGAACCGCAATCTCACCTGTCAGCGGAAATGTGCTGCCATCCTCCCTGAAATAGAAGGCCGGACGTTTGATGAGGAGCCGGGTCCAGTTTCCCTACTATCTCCTGTCGTTTACGTAGCTCGTCTTTCTTCAGACTTCACTTAAGTGGCACTTTCCTTGTTTGATGGATCGCTTCCACATCCTACATCCATTGCCCGGCAACGTTCTCGAAAGCACCCCGACCCATCCCTCCCACCCCACAGCCACCTCTTCCTATTTCTGCCCCCCGTGTCCTCCCCGTCCCTCTTTTTTCAGGCCCTCGCGTATTGCCTTCATGGACAGAAAATACTTAGCTCTCTCACAACCTGTGGTGTGCACCTGACAGCATCAGCACCCTGGCAGATTCCTGAATACCCCTTCTCAAATGGCGTTGTCAATTCATCTCAACTCCGGCAAGAATCTCATTGGTTTTGTCCCTGCGCTGCATGAACACGACTATTTCACTACACAAGAAAGCCCCAGGCCTGGTGATGGCGCTTCTGGGCATTTTGCCAGCCTCTCCTAGGGTGTGTTTTTTGACCCCACCCACTTCTGATTTGTAATGCCCTGGTGAATAGAAACTCCCTGGCCCACACTGAAAACACAGGGAGGACGGGGTCAGGGTGGGTGCTGGTTGTGGCAGGTGGAGTGTGGGGGTGGCACTCATAGATCCGGATGTCCCGAGAAGCCTCTACCATTCCGACCAGGGTGCAGGTGCAGAAACCCTTTGGCTCCAAAGAAAACCGGCAAGAAAGCACAGGATGCCCACGGAGTGTTCAGGACACTGCGAGTGGAAGCCGTGTGCCCTACGGAAGGATGCAGTTGGATGAAGATGAGCCATTTACTTCTAACCCCAGCAGCAGACACTGCCTTGCTCAAACATAAAATACATGAACCCAAACCGAAAGCAACTTTCAGTGCTTTACTGATGAGCAAACAGGTTTTGAGAATGTTTAAGAAATGTCCCTTGTTTCGGGACCGGCATCAATAATGTATGCTTCTAGTTTCTGAACAAAAGCAGCCCACCAATCCAGTGGCTAAGAACTGCTCGGACATTGGTTTCCAGGCCCATCAAACATACCGAGGTTCTGACAAAGACGTGGGCTTCTGTCTGCCTTTGGGAAGGCTGATTCCTCAGATAAAAAATTTTTTAAAAAAGATTTATTCTTGAAAGCATCGATGATCAAAAGCTTAGTCAGGGTGTCCCTCTTTGCCAGAAAGTCTCATTCCCTGATAGCCGTCCCACGCTGGGGGACGGGAGGAAAGGAGCTGCCTCTCTGAGGGATTTTTAAGAGTGCCTAAAAGTCCAATGGAAAGGGCATTACACCAGGTGTGGTGGTTCACACCTGTAATCCCAGCATCTCACCAGGCCGAGTGGGTGGATCGCCTGAGTCCGGGAGTTCCAGACCAGGCTGGGCAACATGGCAAAACCCAACCTCTACTGAAAATACAAAAATTAACCAGCGACTCAGGAGGCTGAGGCATGAGAATCATTTAAACCCGGGAGGCGGAGATTGCAGTGAGCTAAGATTGCACCACTGCACTCCAGCCTGGGTGATAAAGTGAGACTGTCTCAAAAAGAAAAAAGGGCATCACAGAGTGACGAGAGAGAGAGAGAGAGAGAGAGAGAGAGAGAGAGAGAGAGAGAGAGAGAGAGGCCTCAGTTGTCTCCCATTTCTGTGACTTGTTGAATGAGAATACCATGAGATTAGTTTTCTCAGAAGTAAAGCGATGAGAAACAGATAACAATAATGCCATTGCACTTGGTCATTCCATGCTCTTAGACATTTATAGGGCTATGGATGGTGATTTTTCAAGAGACAAAAATAAAGGTTGGTGCATAACAGGTAAGTGAACTGTAATTTGAGTCCAGCAGCTTTTGGGCATTGAAATCATGGGTCAGAAGTTTAGAGCAAGAGGACAGTTGGATCCTGATAGCAGGAGAGAGTGTTTTCCACACTAACTCCCCAACAGCACTATGGTGCTTACTACCGTTATGCCGGAGAATACAGAAACAAGGTTTCGAAGTTACCGGACAGCAGACCACGCCTTACAATTACCGCAAAGCTCCGTGGTTGTCAGCAAAAACAAGCACTCGCCTACCATTTATACTGCAAAATAACCAGGGGAAAGCGCGAACGCAGTCCCCCACTACCACAAATTATGCAGTCGAGTTTCCCACATTTGGGGAAATCGCAGGGGTCAGCACATCCGGAGTGCAATGGATAAGCCTCGCCCTGGGAAAACCACCTTCGTGATCATGGTATCTCCCCTGCCAGGTAAGTATGAATTGAAACCCCTCCGCACAGACACAGCTTCATACGCCTCACCCTTTACACGCACGGTCACTTACCCCGGGCACCGCACCCCCAGCCCTCCTAGCCCGGACACACAGCTGGGATCTCGGGTCCGACCGGCGGTCCTGGACTCGCTTCCACAGCGGGGAACTCCTTCGTCGGGAAGCAGCAGATGCCAAGCAGCAGCCCCTGCGCTGCCTCATCTGCATAGAAGTCTCCTTCTCTGTGATGTCACCGACAGTGTCTTTCCCAGTGACAGTCTACACTTCCGCTCCACCCTCCGCCACTCAGCCGACCAACCAGCTCCCTCCGCCACTCAGCCGACCAACCAGCTGCCTGAGGCGGTGGGGAAGTGACTCTGCCTCTCCCTCCTTTCCCTCCCGCCCTTGTCCCCTGGGGTGGTGCGCCGAGACCCCCGCAGCTGGTCTCCCCAAAAGAAGCGACTGCTTAACCTCTGCCCTGTGGCGGCCAGCGGGAAGCCTGTGCACCGTCCTCAAATAATGGCTTTTAGTTCTCAGACTAGAACGTTTAGGATTACAGAAAACCGGTTCCTTTCAAACATGGTTATCTTTGTGAAGTAGCATTGAGCTTAAAACGGGAAGCCCTTGCATATCAGAGAGATTATGAAACTAGAGGGGCTGCTCAGATGTCTGCACACCAGCCATCCTTCCTGGTTTACCAGTAGTAGTGTCATAAAGACAACTGTCCAATTTCGTGAATCTTGTAGGTTTGGTTTCTTGTAGGTTTTTGTTTTGTTTTGAAATACAGCATTGTACAAAAAGAAAGCGGAGCATGGTTGCTGTCTCAATGTAATGCCTCTCTGGGCCTGAGAATTTGAAAAGGCTCACATTCCTCATATAAAAGTTCTCTTCTTTCCTCATTCTCCCTTTAGATGAAAGCTTTTCTTGAAAGTGTTGACGATCAAGAGCAGGGCCAAGGTGCTTCTCCTTGCCAGAAAGAATCATTCCCAGATAGTCCTGTCCCGCCGGGAGCCGGGGAGGAAAGGCGTCCTCTCACTGATGAAGTTTTAACAGCGCCCGGTAGGTGAATTGGTGTAATCATAGAATGGAAAAAAGAAAAAGAGAGATCTCGGTCAATTCTATAGAGATCTCGGTCAATTCCATAGAGATCTCGGTCAATTCCATAGAGATCTTGGTCGATTCCATAGTTGCTGTCACTTTTTGAAACGTCTCTAATCTTCAGAGTACCACGTATTTAGTTTCTCAGAAGAAGTAAGCAATGAGAAATACACAAGATTAACAATTTGAGTAGTAGAAATATAATGCACACAAGCATGATAATCACAAAGAGAACCTGTGTGCCAGAACAGTAAGGGAACCTGCTCCATTAGGCAGCCAGCTGAAAAGAGCAGGGAAAACATCAAATCCCAGTTCTTCTTCAGGGATTTCTTATAGCCAACTGGCTTCTTTCTAATTTTTTCAAGAGAAGGTTCTACCTCATGGAAATAGTTATGTATATGCAACAGAAGGTATCTGCCACCCACATACATCTCCCTGCTCAGCTGAATATATCACTAAAGCCATATGATTATCTAGTACAACCTTAGGCAGTGAATAGCTTTTTGTTGAGCTGCAAAGGCCGCAGTTTTATCAGCAATATTTTCCTTTCTTCTTCTTTTTCTTTTTTTTTCAGAGACAGCATCTGACTCTGTGGCCCAGGATGGAGAGCAATGGCACCATCACAGCTCACTGCAGCCTCGAACTCCTGGGCTGAAGTGATTCTCCCGCCTCAGCCCCCGTGTCACTGGGATAACAGGCCAGAGCCACCATGCCTGGTTGTCATCAGCAATGTTCCCTAAGGTTACAGAAAGATTTGTAATCCTGGGAAGAAACACTCCCTTCAGGCAAAAGTGTTCTCCCCACAAAATGCAAGGAGTTATCTTCTTGATGGCTGGCAGATAATTCTCAGGTTTTGCCCCAATAGAATCTCTATCTAAAATAGAGTGGTGGTCAGGCATAGTGAAAAGTTTGAGGGAACTCACCCAATGTTGGGTTTCTTCAGAGCCATATATATATTCAAACATCCTAAAGGACGCTGCCCTTCATTACTCCATGCCCTTCGACATGTATAGGACCTGGATGGTGACCTCAGACAAAAATAAATGCGGGTGCAGAACAGGAAAGTGTATTATCATTTGAGTACATCAGCTTTTGGGCTGAGACAGACATGTTAGAGCAGGAGGGCGGGCTGACAGCAGGAGGGAGTGTGTTCCTTTTAATTTCCCAATAGCGCAGTGGTCTTTGCCACAGTCATTTCAGAGTGAGGTGACAATCTGAAGTTGTTGCTGTTTGTTTCTGTGGGTTTTTGGTGTTTGTTTTTGAGACAGGGTCTCACTGTCACCCAGGCTGGACTGCAGTGGCATGATCAGGGTTGACTTCTGCCTTGACCTCATGAATTCAAGCAATCCTTTTACTCATTCTCCCGAGTAGCTGGGACTACAGGCCTGTGACACCACACCCTGGAGTGAACTGGGATTAGGGGTTTCAGTTGGCTTCCTAATGGACAGGCTCCCTTACTCTTCTGGAATACAGATTGTTTTCATGATTATCATTCTTGTGTGCATTATATTTCTACTACATTTGTTTTTCTTCTTTTTCTTTTTACTTTTTGTAGAGACAGGGTTTCATCATGCTGCCCAGGCTGATCTCAAACTCCTGGGCTTCAAGGATCTACCCACCTCAGTGTCCGGTGTCCCACAGTGTTGAAATTACAGGTATAAACCCCCATGCCTGGCCTAAGCTAGTGTCTTTTCACTAAAGTAACTAAGTATTTAAGTCATTGAGAAAAGCACAATTTATAAGGGAATCATTCTGGTGCTCTTACAGGCTAGTGTCAGCCATTTCAAATACCGTTTAAAGAATCCTCCATCGAGGGTCCCTGTAGAACCTCTGTTGCCTCGCCACTCCGTGCTGCACCCCCAAGCATTGAGTTGCTGCTGCATCCCACTGGCTCCACCACGTTGAAAAAATTTGACAAGAAGGACGAGGAGTCAAGTGGAGGCTCCAACCCACTCCAGCACCTTGAGAAGAGAGCCATACTCCAAGAGGCTCATGCACTTAATGAAACTCCCATCAACCCTCAGAAATGTGCCCACATCCTCATCAAGATCCTTTATCTCATAAACCACGGGGAGCATCTGGGGACCACGGAGGCGGCTGAGGCCTTCTTTGCCATGACCAAGCTCTTTCAGTCCAATGATCTCACACTCCGTTGGATGTGCTGCTTGACCATCAAGGAGATGCCTTCTGGCATTTTATTTAGATGTCTGTGATGTTAACATGTTAACAAAGTCTCCATTGAATTAGATCTCTGATGTTTCCAATCCCATCCCAATAGCAGCTAATTCCTAGTAAGCCTCATGTAGTTGTGTCTTGCACATGCTCAGCACATCTCTTGCTCAAGGATTCATGGAGACTCTTCAGATACAGTTCTCAAACCCTCACATGTGCAGTATCCTCCTCTCCACTTTCTTCACCATAGATATGTTAGCTGCCTCAAACCCTGTGACTGCTTTGGTGCGGCTCAACAGGAGCAGGCTCTGAGCCTGGAATCCAGCTCACGGTGCTGCAGTAAGGTCATTTTTCCTAGGCAAGACCCGGGGCAGTTTTGGTGCCTACTTGTAATACTATCTTCTTTCAGTGATCTGAGTGTTATGCTGTCTACTCTCTACTGCCTAAACAATTGGAGATAGTTTCCAATATTAGTTTCCTAAACAATTTTTCTCAATTGTTTTTCCTGGTATGTTTTATACTAGGAAATTTCCACTAGGTACTAAAAAGAAAATCTCTTCTTTAATTTTTACATTCCTATTCTTAAACCATTGAGAATATATTCTTGTGTATTATCAGAAAGAATATTTTTTCTGGTAACTTTTTGTTTGGGTATAAATTGAAGCTTTCAGAAATTTGTATATTAGTAGCTTTTTAAAAATGGTTGTTTATCAAAGAACAACTTAAAGTTCACTCATTTTTACTATTTATTTTATGATTTTGCCTTTTTATGACATTTCTATACAAAATTGAATCAATATCTGGATTTCTATTCTGTTCCTTTATACATCAGTGTCACAGTGTTTGAATATTTGCAGGCCTTCTCCCTTCTCATTACTCTTCTTTTTTCGCAGAATTGTTCCACCTATTCTTGTTTTGACTGTTCTTCCACATGACCCTAATAATCACTTTGTCTTGCTGTAGTAAATAAGAAACCCAGTGATGTTTTTAATTTAGAGAACATAATTTATAGATCATAAATTATAATTATATAAATATATGTGTTATAAATTAATGTATGGAATGTTTAACGTCTTTGTAATTTTAAGACTTTTGTCAAAAAGCATGTTTTTTCATTTTACAAAATATATTATCTTCTGTATGTTTTTCCAATGTTTTAGAGTTTCTTCTTTTAAGTTTTGGACTTTTTTAATGTATATGTGTGACATTTTATTTTACCTCTAAAAATTTTTGCCATTGCAAATGAGGTCTTCATTGTGTATTCTAACTGTGTTTTGTTTATATATGTGAAGGCTATTAGTATTTGTATGTTGATCTTATAAACTAATTCATTAAATTATCTTGCTGATTTTAGCTTTTCCATATATTCTTTTAAATTTTCCACCTATAATAATATAATTTTCAAATCAATGTATTTGTTTAATTATTAGGACTCTATTTGCTTTCTCTTGCCTATTATATTGGCTAACACAATAATAGTGAAGATGGCAGCATCTGTGTCTAATTCCTAACTTTAACACAGTCATTTTTTAAAACCTTGTTAAATTGCTATGATTATTTTTAAATGCATAGTCTACCTCTGCAGGAAATTTAAATGGCCACAAATTACTTGATTTTCTTTAATTGAGATGGGGTCTGTGTTTCCTTCCTTTCAGCCTAGACTACGTGACTGCTTTGGCCAATTGATTACAATAGAAATAAGGTTTTAACAGTTTCTAGGCTTAACGTTTTAGAGGATGGCAGTTCTAAGCCACAGTGATGAAAGTGTAGTTACTTTCCTGGGGAGAATGCCTAGAGGAGTACAGGAAATGAATGGCACCCAGGTGATTCCTCTGTCAGTCTACTTTATGACAATAAATGAGTTATGTGAGTGAAATTATTATAAAATCTTCTAGACTAGCCCAGGTATTAGTTGATTTCCCTGAGTGATCTTAGTCAATGATATGAAAAATTGATGTATTCTCCAACAAAATCCTGCTCTATATTTCTGACCCACAAAATCATAAGACAATAAATTGGTCATTGTTTAAGTTTTGAAATAGTTTGTTACACAATGGTAGATAAACACTATGGAAATAGCAATATCCTTATCCTTGTATTTCTTTAATATATTCAGTATATTAATATATTTCATAATATTAAAATATTCTTTTATTCTTGATTATTAAACATAATTGTTTTATTCTTGCTATTTAAAATTATTTAATAGTTTAATGCTAATATTGCAATATTTTTACAATGTTATAATTAAAAATCAGATATTATATTATAAATTAGAATTTAAGACTTTTTTTGTAAAATATTTGTCAAATTTTAAAATCAGTTTATGGAAATAATTAGAAGTCTTCCTTTTCTGTAATGTGGAAAAGGAGATTGAGATTGTCTATTCTTACATAGTTTTGTTGATTTGTTCTAGAAAAATACAAAGACCTGGTGTTTTAATATGGAGGAGACTTTTTGAATATATTAATTATTTCTTCTCTTTTTGAGAATTCTTTTAGATGTTCTGAAGATTGACTGAAGTTAATTTGGTAAATTTTATTTTCCTACAAAACCATCAATTTCTTGGATTGTCAAGCACATTTGCAAATTGTTAGAAAAGCTGTTTTCTATGTTTTTATAAATTTTTTACAGGGTGTTTACACCTTATAATTTCAAATATCATGTATTAGCACTTCCACTTTTTAATTGGGTTAGCTAAGTGTTTTGTTTTCTAAGGCTCAACTTTTGAAATTATTACTTTGCTGATTTTTACCTCATTAAATTTTGCTTTTATTTTTATTATTACTTTTTTCTGCTTTCTTTCAACCTATTCTATTGGATTGTTTTTAAAGATCTTTATGTTTTATAGTATAATTAATCTGTGCAATCTTATGTTTTCTTATTTCAGAAGTAGACATTTAAAGCTGCTCTTATCCTATTGCAATTAGCAAAATACAATGAGGTGAACACAATAGATAGCTATTTACCATAGCTCCTAAAATCAACATCCAACCAAAGGCTTTATTCTCCTTTTTAAAAAAAATTCCTGTCTCATTGGGAAATAAACTTGCAATCACAAAATGTGTTCATGATTAAAGAATCCCAGTCAATTCAAACACAGACAAGTGTTAATGTATGACTCTGCCAAATGTATATGTCTTTAAATTTATTTGATTTCCTAGATATATTTATAATGTTCTATATTAATCATTGTTTTTCCAGTTCTACACTTGAAATCTGTCTGCCCTATTCCTCTTCGCTCTCTTTCCTGTTACCAGTATCACATTTCAGGCAATCTTGAAATTATCTGAATTCCACCTTCATATTCCATTAATACTTATCCAGTAATTCATGTCCTAGAGATTCTACCACCCAAAGCTCGTACCATCCATTTCCTTCTTTACAAAAATAAATCTAAAATTCTTAGTGTAGTACCAGTGTCCCCTCAGATCTATGTCAATTTACCTTTACAGCTTTCCTCAAGGCAAGTTTCTCATCATTTCCCAAAGATGCCTACTCCTCTTCTTTGATGTAGCTTCCCTTCTATTCACTACACTTTGACCTTTATTCACATATCCCCTTCCACCTGAAATGCATTCAACATTCTGCAAAGCATATCGTTTGGCTCTGTGGCTCCACCCAAACCTCACCTCAAATTGTAATTCCTGTGTATCAGAGGAGGGATCGGGTGGGAGGTGATTGGGTTATCAGAGCAGTTTTCCCCATGCTGTTCTCCTGAGAGTGAGTGAGTTCCCATAAGAGCTGATGGTTTAAAAGTGTAGCATTTCCCTTCCATCCTGCCACCATGTAAGATGTGCCGTATTTCCCCTTTGCCTTCTGCTATGATTGTAAGTTGCCTGAGAACTTTCATGCCATGCAGAACTCTGAGTTAATTAAACCTTTTTTCTTTATAAATCGCCCAGTCTCAGATAGTTCTTGACAGAGGTGTGAGATGTACTGATAGACCAAGGCAACCTCCAGTTTATATACCACCACCTTTGTCTTGGACATCCTTAGCTAAAGATAATTTTCTCTCTGTTACATGCTTTGATATTTTATTTTCTGTGTATTTGTTAATTTGTGGTCATTTTTCCCATTTAGAACACGAGGCACACTAGATGTTCCCTCCATGGGTGCACATTCATGATTTCACTTAATCTCCACAATAATATTGAAAAATTGGATCTATTATTATAACATTAAAGATGAGAAAAATGAGTCTTAGACAAGTTATCTAAATTGTTAATGGTAAAACTACTAGTAACCACAGTGGCAGAACTTATACTCAAATCCTCTGAACATCCATCCTGTGCTTTCTCCACCTTATTGCTATTATTGTAATTCCTAACAATGCTTTATTATAAAGGAGCATTCTCAGAGAAATTGTTTTTTTTTTTTTTTTATAAAAATCTTCAGGGAATAGGTGCCATAGGAAGCCTTAAACAACTGTTCCTTGAGAAAGTTTAACCATCCCATTAACTTACCAGGTATCTAGCATAATACTGTGTCATATAGAAGGTACATGAGATGTAATTTCTACAGTCTAAGAACTGAAAATTAACTGGGAATATTTGACTGACATTAATAAAAATGAAGTATATGATATCTCTCCTTCAATTTATATATGTAGTTATTTAATTTATCTTATTTTAATTTTTTGTTTTGAGACAGAGTCTCACTCTGTCACCCAAGCTAGAGTGCAGTGGCCCGATCTCTGCTCTCTGCAAACTCTGCCTCCCAGGTTCAAGTGATTTTCCTGTCTCAGCCTCCCAAGTAGCTGGGATTACAGGCATGTGCCACCACACCTGGCTAATTTTTGTATTTTTAGTACAGATGGGGTTTCACCATGGACTTCAACTCCTCACCTCAAGTAACCTGCCCACCTTGGCCTCCCAAAGTACTGGAATTACAGACATGAGCCCCTGCACCAGGCCTCTCCTTCAATTTAATAATTTTAATTATTCCTTTGCTATTGAATAAAAGCCATTTATGAAAAATATTTTTATTAATTTTTTCAGAAAATATAATACATTTTATTATAGCCAAAGCAACTCAAGAAATTTTAACTGAAAGAAAAAAATATATACATCATTTGAACAAAAGAGAAAGAGTTTGTCCAAGTAGCAAAGAGTAATTTGAACATAAGCATCTAGTCTTTGAATAATTATGATGCCTCTTTGTTGTAATCTGCCAAGAGGAAGAGATAGGCTGACAGTGGGTAGTAGTTTGTGAATAGGGATGTGAGAGTATTATCAGAAAATGCAGTCTTATTTTTGCTCGTTTCTCAATCACTTAGGAGCTTTTGGTTATATTGCATTTAAAACACACTGAAAATTATTTTTAAGACAGAAAACCAGTATGAGAAAAATACAAGTAGGAGAGCTTCAAAATATTTGAAATGACATACTTGTGCAAGAAACTGGAGTTATGGAAGGTACTCCCTGCTTATCCCTCATCCTTTATTAAGTCTGAAAAGCAGACTGTTTTGGATTCATCCAAATATGGCATGTACTTCACATTAGTTCCCATAATATTCTCTGAATAAAGTAGATCGTGTTCCCAAAAAGTGCGAATCTATTTTAACCTGAACTTTTAATTGAAATGTCATATTTTAAGCCATACTCCTTAGTGTCTTTTGCAAAAGATAACATTATGTAATTTTAAAAAGAGTTTCCTCTTCAAAAGTAGTATATCTTTGCAGGAATCATTTTGCTAAAAGGTGGTTAATAGAAGATTTATTACATGAAGTAAGCCTGTTTGAAATTGTGTATTATGTCAATTAAAAGTTTGGGACTTGAATTAAGAAAAGAGAAAATATATAAATATTACTGAATGCACTTTAATTTGCATTATGTATAGTATTGATACAATTGTTTTCACTTGGAGGCAGGTGTGGAAAATGTGTCTGAAAGTTGTATTAAATGTCCAACAACATTATAGTGTGTAAGTGTTAATTGTGAGATCTTTGACAAGTGAGTACAGTTTCCCTTCTATCCGTGAAGTTTTCGTAGAGTATGATAACAACAATATCATCTCACCTTTCTCCATTTTATCTTGATCTCAAACCTCTCATAAAGGAAATGATTTAAATGACATATATTGTGGGTAACACAGTCTTTAAAAGAACTAATATGAATACTTTCTAATTTTAAAAAGAAACAAAAAACACAAAATAGTGTTTTAAATAATTAAAAAACAAATCACTACCTCACTAATTACTAAAAGTAATTATTTTTTGCAAACTGTCCCACAGACAACAATCCATGAAAAAATTGTGCTAAAAAAAAAAAGACAGAAAAAAGGAAGGCTGGGCATGGTGGCTCACGCCTGTGATCCCAGCACTTTGGGAGGCCAAGGTGGGCAGATTACCTGAGGTTGGGACTTCCAGTCCAGCCTGACCAACATGGAGAAACCCCATCTCTAGTAAGAAATATAAAATTAGCCAGATATGGTGGCGGATGCCTATAATCCCAGCTATTTGGAAGGCTGAGACAGAAGAATCGCTTCAACACAGGAGGCGGAGGTTTTGCTGAGCCGAGAGGTGCCCACTCCAGCCTGGGCAACAAGAGGAAACTCTGTCTCCAAAACAAACAAACAAACAACAACAAAAAAAAAAAAAAGGGGGGGGAAGGAAGTGGCTCATACACAAAATAAGTGTAGAAAAATTCTCCTTTCCTCCTTTGAAGATACTTGATACATTTTATCGTATTAAAAGGGCTGGGAGCGGTGGCTCATGCCTGTAATCCCAGCACTTTGGGAGGCTGAGACAGGTAGATCTCCTGAGGTTGGGAGTTCAAGACCAGCCTGACCAACATGGAGAAACCCCCTCTCTACTAAAAATACACAAAATTAGCCAGGTGTGGTGGCACATGCCTGTAATCCCAGATACTCGGGAGGCTGAGGTGGGAGAATCACTTGAACCCAGGAGGGGGAGGTTGCTGTGAGTAGAGATCGTGCCATTGCACTCCAGCTTGGGCAACAAGAATAAAATTCTGTCTCAAAAATAATAATAATAATAATAATAATAATAATAATAAAATAAAAAGTTAGGACAAATCCTGCTACAAAAAAGACTGATTGTGCTTTTTAAAATCCAATACAGTAGTCCCCACTCATCTGTGGTTTCACTTTCTGCAGTTGCAGTTATCCACAGTCATTTACAGTTTGAAAATAGGTGACTAAAACCTCCCAATTCCCCAAACCCCTGCCTCTGGTAACCATCAATTTTCTCTGTTTCTGAGATTGATTTGTTAAAAGTTCCACATAATAAGTTAGATCATGAAGTATTCTTTTTTTTTTTTTTTTTTGGCCAGAGGAACCTGCATTTTATTTTTATTTTTAATTGAATTTTGTTCTGGGATCCATGTGCAGAACGTGCAGGTTTGTTACATTTCAGTTAGAGAGAAGGAAGAAGTTAAAGAGGTCTGTTGTACGTTACGGTGCCTGTGGTTAACAACATTGCATACTTGAAAACTGCTAAGAGTGTAAACTTTGTGTTCTGATCACAAAAGATACATCTGTAAGGTAATGCACATTTAAACAGTCTGATTTAGCCTTTCTACAATGTAGATGACATGTATCAAAGCATCATATTGTAAACCATAACTATATGCAATTTTGACTTGTCAATTAAGACATAAAAACTTTTTAAAAAGAAAATACAGTTAGTATTATACAGGTAAATACAGCACAATAAAATATTTTGAAAGAGAGTTGACAGATATTCACATAACTTATTACAGAATATTTTTATAATTGTTCTATTTTATTGTTATTTACTGTTGTTCATCTCTCACTGTGACTAATTTGTAAATTAAGCATTATCATAGGTTTGTAGGTGTGTGTGAAAACAGCATATATAGGCTTCTACATTATATATAGTTTCAGGCATCCACTGGGGGTATTGAACCCTATGGATAAGGGAGGGCTACTGTATTTGCCAAACTCATTTTAACACAAACCAATCTAAAAATATTGTCTAGAAATACTATTTTCCACAAAAGGCTTGCCTAATTGGGAAGCTGATGAAAGAACTGAGGAATTGCTTCTCCTTCAAGGAAAGCCCTGTGAGTAATATTGTTCACAATAGATTGTTTGGACTTGCAAATTAAGATTTCAAAGGAATTTCATCTTTCAAAACTGCAAAATGTTGGTATTCTTTTAGGAGTCAAACCCCAGCCACCATCTGTTTGCTAAATAAAGTTCTATTGGAACTTGGCCACACACATTTGTTTGTGTATCTTCTACAGCTGCTTTCATGTTATAACTGCAGAGCTGAGTAACCTAGGAAACCTAAAACATATACTAATTGGTGCCTTAAGAATAAAGTTTACCCATTTCAGTGCCATATATTTTTAACAATCAACTGATCGGAGGATGAGTTTGTCACATTTGAAAAGTTAAGGTGCACAACTAAAGCATGGGTCATATATGTTCTGCAGAAATGGGGTCAGAAATATTTTTTGTAAGCTCAAGATATTACCCAGAAGAAAAGTTCTCAGACCAAACATTTTACCACCTTCTATCTTAGATGTTTGCACATGACAATAACTTTAGAATGAGAAATTTTCTTATGTATTAATCAGTTTTCCCCAGACATCATTAAAAACATTTCAATAATATACTCATAAAATATTTAATTTAAATTGTAGTGTTAATCTTGGTAAGCAATCACATCATCCATCCTGAACTTTTCAAATAGAAATGTCATGTGTGTGGTTGTAGAACATGACAAATGAAAAGTAATGTTTTCTATATCACTTATGCATTTTGGTATGAGATCTTTAGCCTTGTTTCAAAAGGTCATCTTGTAGTTTTTAAAAAATGACACTTGTTTTGCCTTTACAACATCAATTTAAATAAATGTTTATTATGTCTGTCTATCATGAGATCTATTAAGATATAGCTTCCTAACTCATCAAATTAAAAGATATTTTCATAGAAAAGAAACTGCCCAGATTTCTGGGAGAAATTAAACAATGAATAAAAATAAGATCCCAATACAAGAGGGACCTAAAATAAACTAACTATAATATATCTACTCATGTCAGAGGCCCTTTATAAACACAAATTGTGTCAATAAAAGTGACAGGCACAAAGATTACACCATTTTTTTCTTTTTTTTTTTTTGGAGAATATCTGTCTTGAGAACAATGGGACTTTTAATATAAAATTAAATGATACCTTCAAAGTAAATATTTATCTCTGAGGAAAATAAGAAAAAAGTTCATAGTGCAGCTGTGTACCTATACATTTTATTTCTCAACAAGCGATTGGTGAGATTTTCTTGAATATGTAGTTGACCCAATTTCTAGATATTCCGTGGCATAAAGACAATGCACAAAATTTCAAAGGAAAAATCCTTGTTTATCATGTTAATAAGAGAATTTAAGCAGATCTGGCTAGGATTAGACAGCCTGGGTGGGGCTCAATCAGCCAGTTCTCAGGAATTAGTCAGTCAAGACAAGGAATACAGGGAATCACCAGTCCACTGTGAAGAATAAAAAATTCAATATCTTAGATTTGAGGCTTATAGCTTAGGAGTCTGGGCAGAGAAAATTGCAAAAGGTAAGGTTGTTTGAAAGCAACATTGGAAATTTATGATTCATAATGAGGTGAGTCTACTGAAAGAGAGAGAGAGATAGAGAGAGAGAAGTTACTGCCCCTTCACTTGCAGTTTTTTTTTTTTTTAGTAATTACTTTTATTATGTTAAAATATTCCTTAATGAGCTAGCAATTATTTATGTGGAGGAGGGGTCCAGAAAACAGGTTCATGACTGAATTATCCTTGTCCTTGATTACAGAGATGCATGAATTACACATATCACACTATTGTGTGGTGTAGCTGCTGAAGGTCTGCGAGGCTGTGAGTTTGGAGGCACTTCTCCCTGCTTGTTAGGCTGCTCCTATCGCATCATGACAGGATGGACGTTATTTTCTCTTTTGAATTAAATCTTTACAACAGTGCGAATGCTCTTTCCAGAATGCATCAGTTCAAAGGCTTTGTTAATTTCATCAAAAGATAGACTATGAGTCACAAATTCATCAACATTTATCTTTTTGGACATATACTCAGACACCAACTTTGGGACACTTACTACACTCTTCCATCCTCCAAAGGCAGTGCCTTTCCATGTGCGACCTGTTACCAGCTGGAATGGATGAGTGGCAATTTCTTCACCTGAAGCAGCTACTCCAACCACCACGCTAACACCCCAGCCCTTGTGACCTTCACATTACCAATACATTCAAAGGAATAGTCCACTCCTCTATCAGTCATCTCAATGAGCACTTCCTGGATAGGTTTACTAAAATCCTGACGGTTAATACATTCAGTGGATCCAAACTCTTTGGCCCTTGCAAATTTGTCTTTATTGATGTCCACACCAATGATCCGGGATGCACCAGCCACTTTACAGCCCATGATAACTGCCAATCCAACTCCTCCCAGGCCAAAGGTGGCACAAACAGAGCCAGGCTCAACCTTAGCAGTGTTCACAGCAGCACTGTAACCAGTTGAAATGCCACAACCTAGAAGGCAGACTTTATCCAAAGGTGCTAAAGGATCTATTTTAGCAACAGAGATATCAGCCACAACTGTGTATTCAGAAAATGTGCTGGTTCCCATGTAATGTAAAATTGTCTTTCCTTTGCAAGTAAATCTGCTGGTACCATCTGGCATTAATCCTTTCCCTTGAGTGACTCTTATTTTCTGGCAAAGGTTAGTTTTAGGATTTAGACAAAATTTGCATTCTCCACACTGTGGGATGTAAAGTGGGCTGACAGTGTCACCCGCCTTCAGCTTAGTAACTCCCTCGCCAACACTTTCCACAATTCCAGCACCTTCATGTCCCAAGATCACTGGAAAACAACCCTCAGGATCAGCTCTGCTCAGAGTATAGGCATCGGTGTGGCAAACCGCAGTGGCAATGATCTTGATTCAAACTTCATGAGCCTTTGGAGGTGCCACTTCTATCTCCTCTATGGAGAGAGGCTTTCCAGCCTCCCAGGCAACTGCAGCCTTGCACTTGATAATCTGATTCGCCATGTCTGGGGGTTCTGGTCAGTGCAAGGGGGCAGACATCCTGCAGTTTTTTTATAAATGATTTTTAAATGAGCTAGCCCAACTTACCAAGAGATTGTGTGAGGCATACCTTGAGACACATCAGAGGGACTATCAGAAGCCAACAGGGACATCAGCACATCAGGACTATCAGAAACCATGGAACAGTTCATTCCACTAAGTGGGAGTAATTCTAATTTACATATGTTTTATATTATTTTATTCCTACATTAATTTTTTTTTACATTTACTTTGAGCTAGATAATGGAGATACAAATTTATACATACAGAATTGCTATTCTCAAAGAGCAGTTGAGTCAGGGACTTCACCCTCTCAGTGCTCTGATTCAGATCCTGGGCTTACCTCATCCCTCCTGCAAACCATGGTCCAGAGAGCCCCATCAGACTGAGGGGCATGGTGGGTTGTTGCTGCAAATCTGAGCAATGGCTCCCGTCTGGTGCTGCAAGTTGTCGGCATGGACCTGGGCAGAAGTTTGGAATAACACCAGTGGGACGGAACAACCCCTCCGACAGAAAGAGTCAGGGTTGAAAGCAGGGAAACAGGTCATAAGGCCTGGCAGGCTCCACCCCCCACAAAATTCAAACTGAAGCCCATGGGCTAGAGAGCTTGGCAATGAATACACAGGTTTGACCCCAACTGGGACAATTGAGCTCAGGAAACGCCACTGGGAAGGCAGGGCTAATCTCACCTGCAAACAAACCCCAGGGGAAGACCACCCACCCAGCAACCTGACTGAATCTGAGGCAGACCAGCAGTGCCTCTACAGGCCAAAAAGGATATAGCTCCAACCGCAACAAAAAGGACCCACTCAGAGATTCCTCCCAAAATCACCAACTTCAAAGATCAAAGAGAGATAAATCCACAAAGATGGGAAGAAACCAGTGCAAAAAGGATGAAACCATCAAAGACCAGAACACCTCTTCCCCTCCCAGGGATCACAACTCCTTGCCATCAGGGGAACAAAACGAGAGAAAATGAGTTTGAGGAATTGACAGAAACAAGCTTCAGAAGGTGGGTAATAACAAACTTCTCTGAGTTAAGAGACCATGTTCTAACCCAATGCAAAGAAACTAAGAGCCTTGAAAAAAGTTTAGATGAAATGCTAACTGGAATAATCAGCTTAGAGAAGAATATAAATGACTTGATGAAGCTGAAAAACACAGCATGAGAACTTCATGAGGCATGCATGAGTTTCAACAGCTGACTCGATCAAACAGAAGAAAGGATGGCAGAGACAGAAGATCAGCTGAATGAAATAAAATGAGAAGGCACAATTAGAGAAAAAAGAATGAAAAGAAATGAACAAAGCCTCCAAGAACTATGGGATTGTTTCTTTTGCTGTGCAGAAGCTCTTAAGTTTAATTAGATCCCATTTGTCTATTTTGACTTTCGTTGCCAATGATTTTGGTGTTTTAGTCATGAATTCCTTGCCTGTGCCTATGTCCTGAATGGTGTTGCCTAGGTTTTCTTCTAGGGTTTTTATGGTATTAGGTCATATGAAAAAAATGCTCATCATCACTGGTCATTAGAGAAATGCAAATCAAAACCACACTGAGATACCATCTCACATCAGTTAGAAAGGCCATCATTAAAAATCTGGAGACAACAGATGCTGGAGAGGATGTGGAGAAATAGGAACACTTTTACACTGTTGGTGGGAGTGTAAATTAGTTCAATCATTATGGAAGACAGTGTGGCAATTCCTCAAGGATCTAGAAATAGAAATTTCATTTGACCCAGCAATCCCATTACTGGGTATATACCCAAAGGGTTATAAATCATTCTGTTATAAAGACACATGCACACGTATGTTCGTTGTGGTGCTGTTTGCAATAACAAAGACCTGGAACCAACCCAAATGCCCATCAGTGATAGACTGGACAAAGAAAATGTGGCACATATACACCATGGAATACTATGTAGTCATAAAAATGATGAGTTTTTGTCCTTTGTAGAGACATGGATGAATCTAGAAACCATCATTCTCAGCAAACTGATACAAGAAGGGGAAAGCCAAACACCGCATGTTCTCACTCATATGCAGGTGATGAACAATGAGAACACTTGGACACAGGGAAGAGAACAGCACTCACTGGGCTAGGTGGAAGGAGTGGAGGGGAGGGGAGGCAAGGGACAATGGGGGTGGTATGGAGGATGGAGAGGGATAACACCAGGAGAAATGCCTGATGTAGGCGGCGGGGGGGTTGGGGGGGATGGAGACAGCAAACCACCATGGCATGTATATACCTATGCAACAATCCTGCAGGATGCCAGATGTGCACATGTACCCCAGAGCCCAGAGTAAAATTAAAAATAAAATCAAGGTGGTTGGATATGCCAGTGTAATATAGTTGAAGGGAAATGAGCAAGACCATACAGTATTCCCATTTTCTCAGTTGTCCATATCTACCTAATAACTGAGGTCAATGAATTAATCTTCAACTTTTGAGTAGTATCTTCTCTATCTATTTATTTAAAAGGCATTCATGGAACAGTTGACTAAGAGTTTTCTAGAACCCTGAAAGCTCTATTTGAAATATCTGTGTACCTAGATGCAATTGGGCATGACCATACAATATTATGGTAAAGATCATGGTAGGAAACTAAAGCTTTGACCTTGTGAATACTCAGTCCGTTATAGAATATTAAACATCCTCTGGAAACTAATGGAGTTATTTGGGCCATAGCGATTTTTTTGTAAGTAGAATTTTAGAGCACATTCTACTGCAGCATTTATTTCTACCTATCTTACATGTGTCCCCACTCTATTAAAGGTAAGAATGCCAATTTTGCCTCCTGTGTCAACCCAAAAGTCTTATCACTGACAGTCTGCTGTCAAAAATGTACATGTGGCTGGTTAGTCTTGGTTGCCAAGGTAACCATCCTGATGTCTGTTGGTTGTTTTAGAAGTTTATCATTAGACACCTGAAAACCTTGATCACATGTAAATCATAACAGCTATTGAGATAACATGCCTTTGTGCTTCACATGGTGTTATCTAGTGTTGAGACTCAATAAATTTGTGATAATGCTAAGCTTTTATTCACATTTTTAGTCAGTTGCTATCAAAACCCTTGGTAGGAATATACTGATCTTTACTATATTCTTAAAGTTTTACTCTCTAAACAGAGAACTCAAGTTAAAATATTGTATTTATAGCATTTTGTGTCAAACTTCATACAGAATTTTCTGCAGCATTTGACATTGGTTACGGCAATTCTCCCCAAAAAGAATCAGTCCTGAAATAATCACAGGCCTCTAACCTTCCCTCTGCTTTCTTTCTACTGAGTCCCAGCTCCAGAATTCTGGGTCTGCCAGTGATAGGATGAGCACTAATGATAGAAGCTATAGTATTTCCTCCTCCCAAATTTTACCTTTGTTTGCTTTTTACCTAGAAGGTTAGAATCACAGGCTTTGAAGTTAGATATTTTGACTGTGCTTTTACTTTGCATCACTATTTTATTTTTGTATTTAGCTACTGTTTCTGAGCCTCAGTTTTCTTATTTATAAAGTCAGATAAGGGATTGCTCAAAGAATAAATTTGTGATAATGAATTTACAGAATTTATCTGGTGCCTGAAACATTTTTGGTTTGAAGATATTTATGTATACTATCAAAAGTGAAATGATTCATTTTTAACAAAATTAACTATTTTTTTCTAGCTGTGTTGGTAAATGGTTAATGAACAATAGCCTCTTAATAAGGTCCATTAAAATTACTTTAGGAAGACTTCTTTTGCTCTCTTAGCATTGTGTATATTTCTAGGCTACCAAGTTACAAGAATTCTAGCATTTTAGAATGACTATTTTTGGATAAAGGCATTTATTTTCAGGGGCCTCTTAAACTACAGTGTATCCAGAGGTGTAACACACTAAGCTGTTATTTGCTAATAACACTTTAGTAGAAATTAGGTGGTGTCACAGGCTGGAAAGCTCCAACACCATACACTAAGACAGACTTTTGGGTGCAAAGTATTTATTAGGGATTAATACTTGTGAAAGGTAAAGAGATAAAGAAAGATTGAGTAGAGGAAGAAGTTGAACTCTGATGTAGGTCTGTCAAACATTCAGTCAATGTGAGAGAATAGGTCAGGAGCAAGTATTACCTGTCTAGTTGTCCTATTTTTAGCTGAAATGACTGTACCTTTATACCACAGCCTTTTTATTTATCCACATCATGACCTCTGGCAAGGCTACTTTCTGAAGCAGAGGCTGATTATAAAGAAGCTGTAGGTAGTGGCTCTCTGCTGATCACATTCCTGCAGCATGGCAGCTCTTCCCTGACAGGTGGCATGTATGTATATCTATCATACTTAGATTAATTAGCTAGCTTTTCAGAGAACCGAATGGACCTAGACTCAATGAGATGCCAACAAACATACATTTTGTCAAGGGACTCAAGACAATTCCTGCTTTTGGTGAGTTGCTTCACTTTTGTTCACTTTGCATTCATCTTACCCACTAGGAAGGCATAAGTACCTAGATTCATAGAACAGAGATAGTAACAATAGTAAAAGAAAAGAGAAGACATGAAAGGAAAAGATGAGAGAGAATCTGCGGTACATTTCCCTTGCACCAGGTCAACACAGTCACACATACTTAGAGGGACCAATTCTTTACTTATTCTATCTTTCTTTTCAGTAAGTGGCATCTTGTTTGACCAGTGTTACCCCGTATTTATTCATTCTTTTTTTTTTTAAACAGAGTTTCACTGTTGTTACCCAGACTGGAGTGCAATGGTGCGAACTCGGCTCACCGCAACCTGCGCCTCCCGGGTTTGGGCAATTCTCCTCCCTCAGCCTCCTGAGTAGCTGGGATTACAGGCACGTGCCACCGTGCCCAGCTAATTTTTTGTATTTTTAGTAGAGACGGGGTTTCACCATGTTGACCAGGATGGTCTCGATCTCTTGACCTCGTGATCCACCCGCCTCATTCATTTTTTTAACCATGCTATTTTTAATGTTTCAAGAAAAAAAAAGACTTTTTGCTGGTGGCTTTTCTGTGTTTTCAAGAATTAAAGTAATCATTATCTAAGAGCATAAATGTTTCATCTCCGTACGATTTTGTAGCAAGTAGGGGCTGAGAGAACTGATTACAATGAATTACAGAAACCTTGTATGCAAGACATGGGAAAGTGTCAAGACGCCTGCCCAGTGTATTATAGATTCTTATATGGACACATACGGGGCTTGTGCTCCCAGTCTCTATGCTTTCCTTAAAAAAAAAAAAAAGAAGAAGAAGAAGAAAAGAAGACAGGAATGGAAATGAGGTGTCTTTATTTTCTCTACCTCAAATTTCATCATGTAAAAGCTTCTTTTACCTTTTTAATGCTGATGCAGATGGCTTAAAAATGAAATCAGTTATCAATGAACTCAGAAAAAAAAGCACTACAAGTTTTATCACCCTGAGGAGTCATTGCATAGGCATCAGCAGACTTTTAAAAAAATCACAGTGGTTAGACAACATAATTTGCATTGCCCAATGTCTTGTAAAAACAGCTAAATGTTCTATTTCACAAACTTCCTTCTCAGATTTCGCCTTCGATGATTTTCACTTAATAAGTAGCATCACAAACCATGAAAATATTCTCTCCAGGCACACACAGCTCACTAGATTTTTGTTCTCAAAATATTGATTTCACGATTAAACATTCCATCAGATAAGAACTCTAGACCTGAGCTTTAGACTTTTTATACTGAGTTGTAATTATAGTTTGAAAAGTCTTGAAAATTATCTATGTCAATGAATGAAATGTAGAGATACTGTCCTATGACAAAGATTGGATTTATTCCCAAGTCCCCATTGTTCAGAAGAAGCTAGTGTTCTGTGAAATTTATGATCATACTTAGATTCTTAAACTTTGTTATGTGACAGTATGGTGTCATTTGTACACCTGAAAAATATTACTGGAAATTATCAGGAAACAGAATTGGTATATGGTTACTTAGGATAATGCCCACTGATGGTTTTAGTACTGCTTTTGGTGCTTGTCTTTTCCCCACAAACAGTTACGCTTATAAAACAATGAATTTTCTTTTTTTCTTGAGACGGAGTTTCGCTCGTTACCCAGGCTGGAGTGCAATGGCGCGATCTTGGCTCACCGCAACCTCCGCCTCCTGGGTTCAGAAAATTCTCCTGCCTCAGCCTCCCGAGTAGCTGGGATTACAGGCACGCGCCACCATGCCCAGCTAATTTTTTTGTATTTTTAGTAGAGACGGGGTCTCACCATGTTTGCCAGGATGGTCTCGATCTGTTGACCTCGTGATCCACCCGCCTTGGCCTCCCAAAGTGCTGGGATTACAGGCTTGGGCCACCGCGCCCTACCATGAATTTTCTTTTTAACATTTTTTGTTTGTTTGTTTTTCTTCACTCACATATCAGGCATGAAGGATGAATTTTCTAAATTTGGTTTATATAGGCCAACACAAGTTAAATAACAGTGTGAGGCACTTAAACTTCGTGCTGGCATCTGAATTTAATCTCTCTGCTAATCAAGTACTTTGCAATGCTTGATATCCGTTTTAACTTTCCCCATTGCCTGGGTGAGAAACCTTTGCAAGCATTTTTGTGACTCTTAAAATCATAATGTATTAGACCTTTCAGTAGAGTGATTTTTAAATTATCTTAAACACTCCAATATTGTTTTTAAATTAAGGAAGTCTTCAACATAAATCTCAATTTACAATTACACGTTTGAGATTGGAGTTACATTTTAAAATTATCTTCTTAAAAGGTCAAATTATCTTCAATAATCAAAATAGTTAAAACATAAACATTTGTACTTATGCTTCCTAATGTAAATTATTAATTACCTGGAATCAATTGTATTTTGAGTGATTCTAAATTTTCATAAGTTTTCAAATGTTGACGGTTGCAATCCCAATTATGGAAGTCCAAATACTGCAAAGGGCTGCTTTCCTAAAGCAAAGTTTTTGGCTCTGCCTCTTTGAGTCCCTGAGTACTTAAGAAACAGGACTACTGGCAGGGATGCAGTTGAACAACTTACCATGACACTGACGATGTAGGTGAGCCCTATTTGTACTTGTCAGACTCAGTATGTTACACAAAGATGAAGTGATGATGATGAACATGCCCCTTAGATTTAGAATCTACGTTTTAAGTAAAACTGTTTGTCATTGGTATCCGATGGCTATAGCTCTTGGTTGTAATATTAATTTGTTGCTTTTAAGTTCTCCAAGTTAATAAACTTTTTTCTACAACTCTGAAGACGTTTGAACTTGATAGAATTCCGCACTCTTATACACATCATCTCTTAGAACTACATAAGGCTTTCCAATATTAAAATCATGTTCCATTAGTATTCTCTGTTTTTTATGGCTTCTGTATATTTGGTGTTATCAAAATGTATTCTTAGCAATGACAGGTTCCTCATTCCTTAGAGTATTAATATAGGTTATTTCTGTTTATGCTGTAATAGAGTTTTGAAGTTTAAATGTAATTTTAAAGTGCATCTAATTGATTGACTCAATGACAAAGAATCACTTTTAAAAAGGAAAGAAATCTGTAGTATATTGTGACATGTACATTTTGACTATTTATTATTATCATCATTTATTCCTAGTCATAGTACTCAACTTTTTATTTGGGTGGTGATATAATTTATTATCCAATTAGGTAACTTTTGAGAGTAAAAGAGAGAAAAATCACTAATTAATAATCAGAAACTAATAATAACTATCCCGAGAAAACTGAGATATATTGTCACCAATGGTGCTCAACCATACTTAACTGAAATG
Source organism: Saguinus oedipus (assembly GCA_031835075.1). Classification (NCBI taxonomy): domain Eukaryota; kingdom Metazoa; phylum Chordata; class Mammalia; order Primates; family Cebidae; genus Saguinus; species Saguinus oedipus. The sequence goes on from CM063185.1 coordinate 73,715,099, forward strand.
TTTAGAACATTTTCATTCACAAGCAAATTCTATAGAGCATTGTTTTTTACATTCCATGCACTTTTGAACATTTTTAGTCAGCTAAATTTAAATGCCGCTGTAATATGTAAAAATATTCAAGTAGGGTTGCATTGATTGAATGGGAGACTGCAGACCTGAAACCTGTACTCACACCAAAGATCCCTTAGACACCACCTATACCCACAACATCCTCTTTGAGATACACCATGATCCCTTAGACACCACTGTAAAACTATGGAGCTCCAGAAGACTATTTACAAACTACTACATTAGTTGAATAAAAATAACATTTATCAAACACCTATGAAGTACCTGCCAGTATGAATGGTATGGAAATGAGATTGCAATTTAAATCTAAGTTTAATTAATTTCAGGCCCTCATTCTTATTTTTCAGAAGAAAATGCATTACATTTTTGTAAATTTCATATCTTAGAAAGTTCTGTCATCATTTTATCTATCTCTCAGGCCACCTTAGGTTATGTTGCACCAATAACAAGTAACTTCAAAATTTCAGAGGCGTAAAAGAAGCAAACTTAAAAAGTTTTTTAAAATAAACTGTTTATGGTTTACACTATATATTTATTGCAGTATGGCAAGACACTCTATTTATTTTAGTCTCTGAGATACATGGGCTATTGGAAGCTCTGTCTTGACATATACTTCTGTGATCCCAGAATAAAAGAAAGGCAAAATGGTTAAGTATTCATTGCTGTCTGGAGATAACAAATGTCTTTTTTTTTTTTTTCACATTTCATTATCCAGAACAAGTTGAGTGTTCATGGTTAGGTCAACCAGAATGCAGGTATATAATTCTTCCATAAAGATGATCCACAAATAATATAGTCAGTTTGTCAGAATCTTATTTTAACAAAATCTTCTTGAACTTGTAATTGATAGTTCTTTTTCTTTCCTATGGGGTCAAATGTATCATGAGAGCACTCATGTATTTAAACCCACCAAAAGTCCCCCAAATATATTTTGACTCATTTTTCATAGCCATCTAAAATTTCTTCTTTTCCAAATTAGACATTGCTAATGGTTCCACTGTTCTTGAAAAGGCATTGTTTAAAGCAGTGCTTCACAAATCTGACTGTGCATTGGCATGTTCAAAATGCAGGTTCTGATTAAACAGACCTGGAAGAAGACTGTAATAGAGCTTTCTGGTTTCTGTTTTAACCAAATGGTATCTTGACCCAATGTTGAGTCTTTAGCTACAAGTGATTCAGTTCTTTCTTTGAGCAGCTAATGAAGTCCATACCCCCACCATTTTTGTTAGAGAGTTCTCACCTTCATGGCCAATATGCTCCAGCCCAAATCACCCTGAGGCCAGGTTTCAGACAACCAGGAATAGCCTTATGCTTTGGAGCCTGGAAACTTATTCAAATAAGCCAATCCACAAGAAGCTCAAGAATCCCAGTTAGCTACACCACACTTGCCACACAAGCTGTCCCCTGTAGCTCTAGCTTGCTGTTACCCTGCCCTGGGGAACAGCCCACTGTATGCCCTGCCTGGGAGCCTTTTCTTGTTTGGAGCTGTAAAACACAGAGATAAGCATTTCCTCTATTCCCATGCCAGTGTTTTGTGTCCCACAATCAAAATAACCTTTAAATTTCATAAAACTTGCTGCTATATGTCTGTACGTAGTTGCCATGGTTCTCCTTACTCAAATTCCTTGGCCTTGGAATATTAAAAATAAGCAGAGTTAATTATTTAAACTCCCTGATGACTAAATACCAGCCCAGGTGTCAGCCACCTTAGGGGACAGGAATGCTGGGGGCACCTGAGCTGCACTTTCTGGGGTCAGCAGTCAGGTGTGTTTCTGGTCACATCCTGTGTTGGGCAGAGGCCTATTTCAGGGAATCCTCACTTCCTTGGCATTGATGTTTCGTTATTATTATTAAGGGAAGAAGACTGGTGCTTCTGTTTGTTTTCAGCAACCTGTCCTGTGTAGGCTAAACTCTCCCACAGTAGAGAAACATCACCCCATCTCATAATGTTGCTCAGGTGGATGTAACAATGACTGACCTGTATGTCCTCTGTGCTTTTACAGGCAATATTGTTTTACTGTAGTACATTGCAGTTTGGAGATGAGCATTTTTACACATTGAAGGTTTGTGGCAATCCTGTCACAAGAAAGTCTATCAGTGGCATTTTTCCAACAGCAGGTGCTCACTTTGTTTCTGATTGTCACATTTTTGTAATTCTTGCAGTATTTCAAACTTTTTCATTATTATTAGATTTGCTATGGTGATATGTGATCAGTGATTTTTTTTTTTTTTACTATTGTAATTCTTTTGGGACACCATCAATTGTGCCATTATAAAGAAGGCAAGCTTAATGGGCAAATGCTGTCATTGTGTGTGTTCTGTCTACTTCACTCACCAGCCATTTCCCCATCACTCTCCCTCTCCTTACACCTCTTTATTCTCTGTGACACAACAATATTAAAATTAAGCCAGTTAACAATCCCACAATGGCCTCTAAGCTTTTAAGTGGAAAGAGGAGTCACCACATCTCTCACTTTAAATAAAAAAACTAGAAAGGATTATGCTTAGTGAGGAAGGAAGACATGTCAAAGGCCAAGACAGGCTGAAAGCAAGGCCTCTACTACCAGTTAGCTAAGTTGTGAATGCAAATGAAAAGTTCTTAGAGAAAACTGAAAGTGCTGCTCCAGTGAACACACAAATGATAAGAAAGCAAAACAGCCTTGTTGCTGATGTGGAGAAAGTTTTAGTGGTCTGGATGAAAGATCAAACCAGCCACAACATTCCCTGAAGCCAAAGCCTAATCCAGAGCAAGATTCTAACTCTCTCTAATTCTATGAAGGCAGAGAGGTGAGGAAGCTGCAGAAGGAAAGTAACCTAAGATAAAAATAGTCTCTTTGGTCATAAACTGCATGTCGTTGAGTTAGCTAATATTCCAACATGCTTATAAATGCTGTCATTACATATTACTTTCAATATATTATACTTCAGCTCTTATACTTTGTGATGAAACATGTTTTTTTCTAATTGAAATACGTAACAATACACCATTTTAATGTATACGGTTTATGCTTTGGCAATCATATGCATTTATGAAGCTGTCTTCAACATCAAGATACAATTTCCATTTTAACAAACATTTCCTCGGGCCCACTTAAAGTCAGTCTTCACCGTAGTAAGTGAACACTGTCTTGTTTTCTGTCTCTGTAATTTTTGCGTTTTCTAGAATATCGTAAACATGGAATCACACAGTAGATTTATGTGATTTCTGTAGAAACATGCTTGCAATTTGTCTGAAGACACACCTATTTTAATTAATATGATCACGTGAACACACAGTTAGGAAGAATACGTTTTAATGCTCAAGATCAGAAGAGGGTGACAATAGTGAGCAGCAATGTGGATTTGAAATGTTCCCAGCACATAGAAATGATAAATGCTCCAAATACTGGCTATCCGAAATAGTCTAACTTAAGCATTATACATTCTATGCATGTAACAAAAGGTTGCGTGTAGTGTAAAAATATATACAAATATTATATATCAATAAACTATTTAAAATATGACAAAGTATCATTGTTGAATCAGAGTAATCTCTGGGAAGTATATTTATATAGTTTCAATGTTCTGTGGAAAACTCTCACTAGATAGAAAAACTAATGCGAAATTAGTTCAGCAAACCAGATTTCTTAGAGAATTCTTGAGAGTTTTCATGGCAGTTTCAGGCAACATGCTAGCACTTTGGTTTACATTTTAATCGCAAAAGTAACAGTTTTATTGATGCTGGCTGAGCATCTTGAGAGGGGGCAAATTCTAGAAGAGGAGAGAACAACTCTACATGCTGAGCAAGGTCGATGGCTTCTTCCCTCCATCTTCCCATGAAGTACTAAGCTTACCCAGAATCTAATATGAAAGCCATTAACTAATACTTAAACATTAATATAGATTTTTTAAAAATTAATAGGACTTTAAATCTAAAAACTCACTCTTCGTTATGTAAGTATTGTCCTTTAATGTTCAATTAAAAATTGACCCACTACCAGAAAGGTAATAAAAACAGGAACAAAAGAAGCTAAATGCATTACAAGTGAATAATGTAACTACACTGAAAGTCCAAGGGAAGAAAAGAGCTAACCTAAAAAAACTGGGAAAAAAGTTTTTGACCAGATACTGTAAAGTTAAAGATAAAAGAAGCTGTATACACATACTGTCGTTTAGTGATTAAATTTGTTTCTCACAAGAGTGTAAGTAATTCTGAAATGATCTTACACACATACATTGTCTTATCAGTGTTGTAGAAAAAAGGTACAAGTAAAGAGGAGGGTTTTTTGTTTATGTTGGAATAGAATTAAAAGTATAAGAACTCATATGCACACAGAGAGAGAAAGAGAGAGAGAGACAGAGAGAGAGAGGTTGAGGGAGAGAAGAATTTATACATATACTTTACAGTATTTACATGTATGTTTTTAGCTCTGTACCCTGAGAGACATTGATTTCCCAGTAGCAATGAGCACACCTGGCACCTATGTGTTGGTTTCTAAGTGTTATCCAGTAAGAGGAATAGGGCTCTGTGATGATTAATTTTATGTATCAACTTGTCTAGGCCATAGTTCCTGGATAATTAGTCAAGCACGGTCTAGATGTTGCCATGAATGTGTTTTTAAGATGAGATTAGCGTTTAAAACAGTACACTTTGTGTAAAAAGGTTATCTTATTTAATGTGAGTGGCCCTCATATAACTAGTTGAAGACCTTAACAGAAAACACTGAAGTTCCCAGAGGAAAGGCTAATTCTACAAGCGGACTGCCTTCAGAGTTGAGCTGCACTCTTCTATGGGTCTCTAGCCCATGGGCCTGCCATGCAGATTTTTGGACTTGTCAGCTCCCATAATTGTGTGAACCAATTCCTTAGCATAAATGTTTCTAAATACATATATACACACATCCTAGTTGTTTTGTTTCTTGGGAGAGCCCTGACTGATACAACTTCTTTGGAGGAATGGTTGAATCCAAGGCTGATTTAGGACAAATAGAGCATGAGCCTAGAGCATCTTGTGTCAGAAAGTAAGCACATGTTCAAAAAAGGAGAGCTGTATGGAAATTTTTGAGTAACAAGATAAATGGTGAGAGTAGTTATTAGAATCCATAGAATAATAAAAACAAATATGGACCCACATTAATAGCAATACATTATTGAAGAAATAGGTAAATGATGAGAGAGGAAAGATCTTCCTAATAAAATAACTTTAATTAATAAATTTAGGGGTAAAGAGAAATGTAAAAATCACCAGTAAGCAAACATCACAATAATGATTGCTGCAAATAAGACCCACAGATGGATGCTAAATTCAGTAGGTTGCAACTTGAAAAGAAACATAATTTTTACACATTCCAAGGATTATCTTCCTGAGATGCTTTTAATTATAAAGGAAAAAATTATAGGCCAATACTCTCCAAAAATGTCAAAGTAATGTAATACAATGAAAGAAAGAGGAACTGTCACATACTGGAGGAGACCAAGGAGATATATGTACAGTGTGAGGATAAGATTCTGTGTTGGATACTGAAATAGAGAAAAGTGGAAACTGACGAAATTCATATAAGATCTACTGTTTTATATGAAACATTTTCTTGTTTTTGTGATTATTTATGGTTTTCACTATTATTAAAAGTTATCCCTGCACACAATATAACTTGGGGGTAAAATAGTTCTATGAGATTCCTTGTAGCAATTCACAATCCTAAATTTCCTTCTAACTGGAGGCTACCACTTTCAATTCTGTTTGACGTTTATTCTAGAATTTAACTATATACTTCCAGATACCATACCTATTTAGCTGCTCCTTGATTATTTTCTAAGTTTTAGGCATTATATGCTGCTCCTAATAGAGAATATCTTCTCAAAGATGTTTTTCAACCCATTTCAAGCCCCTAAATCACCCCAACACATGTAAGCTCCTTTTTTCCTATACATCTAGTTAAACTGAAATTTTGATTTTTGTTGATTTCAGTATTCATGTTGTAATTATGAAAACATAACTCAAGCTGAGCCATCTATTTTACTATGACTGTTTGAAAAATTTCTTGCTTCAATATTTTTTCCTCTGGAGTTAAGATTTATCTTATTTTTAGGAATGCAGAGAAGGAACGTTGCTTAGTTTTGATGTGTTTTTCACTTGTTTAATGCTAAACACTACCAGTTGTCTAAATCTTTCCCCAATGTCTTCAAATTCAGGAATTATTCTATCAAATCAATCTAACTGAGGAAAACTTTACAGGGGACTTCTCTTCTGCTTTAGTCTGCTACAGTTTCCTGTCATCTCTCTTCACTTACTGTCTTGGCTGTTTCCTTCTGTTTTCTGTTGTCTTAAATCTCTTATTTTATGCACTTTTTGTACTTTACTTTCTTGACTTCAACCTAGTTGAAATCTGGACCTGGTTCAGCCTGGTTTAGGTACTGCACAGTTTTTAGAAACTTTCTAAGGAAGTACCAGAGGCAAACATTTTATGACCTTTCATGAATGATTTTTCTGTTGCTACATAACAGATTGTCACAGTGACTTAAAACAATAATTGCATAGGTCAGGCTGCTCGGCCAGGTTCTATACTCAGAATGTCACAAGACCAGTATAAATTTCTTGGGACAATGATGATTTGTCTGGAGGCTCAGGACAAAGACCTCAGTAAGCCTCACTGGATTTCCCCAGGATTAATATCGTTATCCCTTTTATTCTGTTCTGTTCAAATTTCCAGGAGAAAGATCATTTTTTTTTATTTTTCCCTAAAAGTTTAGGCTTAGTTAACTAAATTTTTAGAAACTCAGAAACCTCAACATACATTATGCAAATATTCATATAACAACCTGATTTCAGTACAGGATCAACACTCTAAATTATTCAGATCTCTGTCACTCCAGACACTACTTTTACTGTAACCATGAATTAAATCCCTATGGCAGAGCAGGGGGATCAGACTCTGGGTGGGTTTGGTAGATATTGGACTTGTTAAGCCAAATCTCCACTTTTACTCACACACACGCACCCATGCACACACACACACACACATGCACACCCACATACAATCATAACACACCCCTTGTAGGAGGAGACGTCACCCACCTCTGAGTCTTTTGGGGGATCTGTCACCTCAATTTTGTTGTTTCTTAGCTCTTCCCATTTCTAATATATAATTTGGCTGTATCAGATTTTAGGTTTTGGCATGCCTTCCATCTTTTCCGATTATTCTTTTCTTGCTCTTGTCTGTTCTCTTCATCATTGTATATTCCTGAATTTAAGAAAAGTCTCTTTTCCTTTCTTTAAGAGGACATTGAGGAAGAGATTTGTTAAATATATATGCTGAATCACTATATTTACTTGGAGATCCTTTATAATTTTAAATAAATATTTTTTGATGCAGAGAAATGCACTTGGAAATAGTAAAATATAAAGAATATAAATAATAAAATATATAATGCATGAAGAAAAATGCCATCATAATCCCACTACAAAATAGAAACTTTTAGTAGTTTGTAATACATATTTGTAGATGTTTTTCAAAATAAACATTCTAGAAATTGATTCTCTCCAAATGAAGCCACAAGTACATATAAATAAATAGTAACAAAAAATTGGAAACAATTTGAATATTAATAGGTGAATGAATAAATGAGTTGTGCATTATAAGAAATGGTATACAGTCATGCACTGCATAATGACACTTTGGTGAACAATAGATTGTATATACGAAGGTGGTCTTATAAGATTGTAATGAAGCTGCCCTATACAGCTGTACCATTTTTTTCTCTTTCATACTATATTTTAACTGTACCTTTAACATGTTTAGATACACAAATACTTACCACTGTGTGACAGCTGCCTACAATCCTTAGTGTAATAACATACCATACACCTTTGTAGCCAAAGAGCAATAGACTATACCATATAGCTTAAGTATGTAGTAGGCTAGACCATCTAAGTTTGTGTAGGTACACGCTAGGATGTTTACACAATGATGAAATTGCCTAGCTATGCATTTCACAGAAACTATTCCCATTGCTGGATGATGCCTGTGTGTACAGTCACCAAAAACAATTAGTGTCCTATGCATTCACATAGAAAAATGCCCAACAGGTATCGTTAGGTGAAGAAAGATCAATATTTAGAACATAATAAAATAAGTGTATATTTATTTGTAGATAAATTATACATATATAAAGCTAAGAAAAATTTCTATAAGATATTAAAAATTTAGAAACAAATTAAGATTTGTCAAGAGTGAAAGCTGAATATATGCACACATAGAGAAACATGAATATACGCATGTATATATGTATATGTTCATGTATTTCTAGTATGGAAGAACATAAAATAATGAGCTATTTTGTGTTTTTAAATGAGGTTTCTAAGCATTATTTCAACACAAGAAAAAGAAAAATCTTACAATTACTAACTAGAAAAATATATGTGAATGAATATTTTTTTCAGAGAATTTTTAACTATAAAACCAAAGGAAAAAGTGTAAAAAAAAAAAAACCTCTTTACTTAACTACATGCAAATTAACTCTGACCAAAATCATCCATACATTAAAAGTCACAAATAATAATGAATAAACAGAAATTGTTTTAAAACAGCAAGATAAAAGGAAAACATATTTGCAAAACTATGACCATAATTTAGATTATTAATATTTATATGCTTTCCTTCTAAGTCAATAGAATAAATATTTATTTTTGCCATACAAAAATTAATTAGGACAAGAAAAGATATTAAAGAAGATAAGCAAATTTCCTAATTGAGGAAAAATATTCACACAGCATGAAAAAGGTATAAATTAAACAAATTAGATATGATTTTTATCCTAAATTGGCAAACATTAGAGAATTGTGAATAATAAAATTATTGCATGTTTTTATGGTTTCAAAGTGGCATAATCTTTCTAAATGGCAATTTGGCCATTTAGACAATAACTTAATGGTATTAATTATGTGAATAATGTTAAAAACTTTATCCTAAGGAAATAAGTATAAAAACACACATTAGCATTTTTTTGCCTAGAAAAGAAAGTATGAAAGAACCTCAATATTTCCACAAATTAGAAGGTTGGATATAAAAATTATGGCATATTCATATAATACTGTACAGATATTAAAAGTAAATATATATATATATATCTTCATACTTGGCATAGAAGTATACATTTTTGGTGTGTATTTTATAATACCATTTATATTTCAAAAACTGAAAAGGCATTATGTATACTTAGTAAAATAACATTAGATAACATTAATCATGTTTATCTTCAGTAAAAATATTAGGACATTTTATTTAATTTTTGTTTTTCGACTTTTATTTTAGATTTAAAGGATTTGTTACATGAACATGTTGCATGATGCTGAGGTTTAGAAACAGATAATCCTGTCATCCAGATGATGAGCATAGTACCCAATGGGGAGTTTTTCACCCCAGGCCACTTTTCCTCCCTCCCACTTCTCATAGTCCTCAGTGTCTGTTATTCACATCTTTGTGTGTGTATGGACACAGTGTTTAGTTCCCACTTATAAGCAACAACATGCAGTATTCAGTTTTCTCTTCTTACGTATATTTGCTTAGGATAATGGCCTCCAGCGGCATCCAATCTGCTGTAAAAAGCATGATTTTTTCTTTGTTGTGTGGCTGTGTACCATTCTGTGTTGTGTATGTACCACATTTTGTTTTACCATTGATGGGCACCTACGTTGATTCTGTGTCTTTGCTATTGTGAATAGCATTGCAATGAATGTATGAATGCATGTGTCTTTTTTGTAGAACTATTTATTTTTCTTTTGGGTATATACAGACTAATGGGATTGCTGGGTCCAATGGTAGTTCTCTGAAAGATCACCAAACTACTTTCCACAGTGGCTGAACTAACTTGCATTCCCACCAACAGTGTATAAATGTTTGCTTTTCTCCTCAGCTTACTAGCATCTGTTAGTTTTTGAGTTTAAAAAAAAAATCACCATTGTGATTAGTATGACAGTATCTCAATGTGGTTTTGATTTGCATTTCTCTGATGATACAGTGATGATGTGCATTTTGTTTATATGTTGGCAGTTTGTATGTCTTCTTTTGAGAAGTGTCTGATCATGTCCTTTGCTCATTTTTAAATTGGATTATTTGTGTTTGGCTGGTTGATTTAAGTTCCTTGCATTCTGGGTATTAGGCTTTCGTTAGATGCATATTTTGTAAATTTTTGTCTCATTCTGTAGGTTGTCTTTTTACTCTATTGACAGTTTTTTTTTTTTTTTTTTTTTTTTTTTTTTTTTTTTTTTTTTTTTTTTTTTTTTTTTACTCCCAAATCTCCTTTATTGAAGGGAATGGGCCTCTTCGGGGTCCTCACTGCACGGCTTGTTCATTGGCACTGCTTCCCGAGTCCTGGGGCTTCATCACATCGGGCAGCTCAGGCGGGCTGGAAAATGGCTCGATGCACAGGGCCTCAAAGGTGTCCTCTGCCCGGAAAGCCAGCCCCACTGTGGCTGGGGCCTGTGGCCGTGCTGTTTGACTGGTGAAGCCACACTCGCCCAGTGTCTTGCCATCATCCAAGAGTTGGTCATCCTTGTACAGCCACTGCTCGTCGGGTGGCCGCTTGAGGATGCCCTCGACGATGCGCTTCAGCTCGAACACCGTGCTGGACTCCTTGGCATCCGTGAAGATGGTGGTCCTGTGGCGCCGGATCATGAGGAACACGTCCATCGCGGCGGCTGCCTCTCCCCTCGACGCGCGGCCGACAGTTTCCTTTGCTATGCAGAAGCGCTTTCATTTGTTAGGTCCCACTTGTCAATTTCTGTTTTGTCTCCACTGCTTTCGGGGACTTAGACATAAATTCTTTGCCAAAGTTGATATTAAGAAGGATATTTCCTAGGTTTTCTTCCAGGATCCTTATAATTTGAGGTCTTATATTTATATCTTTAGTAACCTTTAAGTTAATTTTTATACATGGTGAAAGGTAGGGGTCCAGCTTTATTCTCCTGCAAATGGCTAGCACCACTTGCTGAATAAGGCCTTTTCCCATCATTTATTTTTGTTGATTTTGTCAAAGATCAGACCATTGCAGCTGTGTGGCTTTATTTCTGGGTTTTCCATTCGGTTTCATTGGCCTATTTTTGTACCAGTGCCAGGCTGTTTGCATTACTGTAGCCTTATAGTATAGTTTGAAGTTGGATAATGTGATGCCTTGGGCTTTATTCTTTTGGCTTAGGATTGCTTTGTCTTTTCAAGTTCTTTTGTGGTTCTGTATAAGTTTTAGAATAGTAAATTTCTGATTCTGTAAAAAATGGCATTGGCATTTTGATAGGAGTGGCATTGAATGTGTATATTGCTTTGGACAGTGTGACCATTTTAATAATATTGATCTTTTAAGGAGAGTTTAAAAACATGGTCTCATTAAAGAAACTTTCCTAAAATTGAAATCAGTCAGTAATTTCATGAATTGCTTGAGTAACAATTAATTTTATGCAACCTAAAAAAAAAACTAAAGAAATATTCAACTATGACTTTAAGATAATAAAAAATACATTTTCCTTCATGAGCCTGACACAATCAGATGAAACCTTTTGAATATGCTCTAGAGTTCAGTGATTCAGAGTCATAGATATTCTCTCTCTCTCTCTCCTTTCTGCACAGGGCTAGCCAGCTTTCCCAACACCATTTATTAAACAGGGTATTCTTTCCCTATTGCTTGTTTTTGTCAGGTTTGTCAAAGATCAGATGGTTGTAGATGTGTGGCGTTACTTCCAAGGCCTCTGTTTTGTTCCACTGGCCTCTATCTGTTTTGGTACCAGTACCATGCTGTTTTGATTGCTGTAGACTTGGAGTATAGTTTGAAGTCATATGGCCTGCTGCCTCCACCTTTGTTTTTTTATCTTAGGACTGTCTTGGCTATGTGGGCTCTTTTTTGTTTTCATATGAAGTTTAAGGTGTTTTTTTTCTTTCTTCACTTCTGTGAAGAAGGTTGATGGTAGCTTGATGGGGATAGCACTGAATCTATAAATTACTTTAGGTAGTATGACCATATTCACAATATTGATTCTTCCTAACCATGAGCTTGGAATGTATTTCCATCTGTTTGTGTCCTCTCTTACTTCCTTGAGCAGTGGTTTTTAGTTCTCCTTGAACAGGTCCTTACATCCTTTGTTAGTTGAATTCATAGGTATTTTATTCTCTTTGTGGCAATCGTGAATGGGAGTTCACTCTTGATTTGGATTTCTTTTGTCTGTTACTGGTGTATAGGGATGCTTGTGGCTTTTGCACATTGATTTTGTATCCTGAGACTTTGCTGAAGTTGCTTATTAGTTTCAGGAGATTTTGGGCTGAGACAATGGGGTCTTCTAAATATACAATCATGTTGTTTGCAAATAGACAATCTGGCTTCCTCTCTTCCTAACTGAATATCCTTTATTTCTTTTTCTCACCTGATTGCTCTGGCTAAAACTTCCAATACTATGTTGAATAGGAATGGTGAGAGAGGGCACCCTTGTCTAGTGCCAGTTTTCAAAGGGAATACTTCCACTTTTTGCCCATTCACTATGATAATGGCTGTGGGTTTGTCATAAATAGCTTATATTATTTTGAGATATGTTCCATTGATACCTAGTTTATTGAGAGTTTTTAGCCTAAAGGGCTGTTGAATTTTGTTGAAGGCCTTTTCTGCATCTATTGAGATAATCATGTGTTTTTTTGTCTTTGGTTCTGTTTGTGTAATGGATTACATTTACAGATTTGCATATGTTGAACTAGCCTTGCATCCCCTGGATGAAGCCTACTTGATTGGGATGGATAAGCTTTTTGATGGACTGTTGCAATCTGTTTGCCAGTAATTTATTGAAAAAAAAATTTTTTTTTGAGACAGAGTCTCACTTTGTCACCAGGCACCAGGCTGGAGTGCAGTGGCACAATCTCGGCTCACTGCAACCTCCGCCTCCCGGGTTCAAGCAATTCTCCTGCCTCAGCCGTATTGTCCTGAAATTCTCTTTTTTAGTTGTGTATCTGCCAGGTTTTGGTATCAGGATGATGTTGGGAGGATTCCCTTTTTTGTTGTTGTTTGGAATAGTTTCAGAAGGATTAGTACCAGCTCCTCTTTGTATATCTGGTTGATTTCAGCTGTGAACCTGTCTGTACCTGGATTTCTTTTGGTTGGTAGACTTAATTGCTGTCTCATCTTTAGACCTTTTTATTGGTCTATTCAGGGAATCAACTTCTTCCTGGTTTAGTCTTGGGAGGGTGTAAGTGGCCAGGAATTTATCAATTTCTTCTAGATTTACTGGTTTCTGTGCATAGAGGTGTTTGTAGTAATTTATGATAGTAGTTTGTATTTCTGTGGAATCGGTGATATTCCCTTTATCATTTTTTGTTGCATCTATTTGAATCTTCTCTGTTTTCTTTTTTATAAGTCTGGCTAATCGTCTATCTATTTTGTTGATCTTTTCAAAAAAAACCACCTCCTGGATTGATTGATTTTTTAAAGGGTTTTTTGTGTCTCTATCTCCTTCAGTTCTGCTCTGATCTTAGTTATTTCTTGTCTTCTGCTAGATCTTGAATTTGTTTGATCTTGTTCCTCTAGTTTTTTTTTAATAGTGGCAATGGTGTGTTGATTTTAGATCTTTCCCTCCTTCTCATGTGGGTATTTAGTGCTATAAATTTCTCTCTAGACACTGCTTTAAATGTGTCCCATAGATGCAGGTACATTGTATCTTCTTTCTCATTGGTTTCAAAGTATATCTTTATTTCTGCCTTCATTTCATTATTTATCCAGTAGTCATTCAGGAACAGGTTGTTCAGTTTCCATGTAATTGTGCAGTTTTGAGTGTGTTTCTTAATCCTGAGTTCTAATTTAATTGCACTGTGTTCTGAGAGATTGTTATGATTTCCATTCTTTTGCATTTGTTTAGGAGTGATTTACTTCCAATTATGTGGTCAATTTTAGAGTAAGGGCTGTGTGGTGCTGAGAAGAATATTCTGTGGATTTGGGGTAGAGATTCTGTAGATGTCTATTAGGTCCACTTGGTCCAGATCTAATTTCAGGTCCTGGATATCCATGTTAATTTTCTGCCTCATTGATCTAATATTGACAGTGGAGTGTTAAAGTCTCCCACTATTATTGTATGGGAATCTAAGTCTTTTTGTAGGTCATTAAGAACTTGTTTATGTATCTGGGTGCTCCTGTATTGGGTGCATAGATATTTGGAATAGTTAGCTCTTCTTATTGCATTGATCCTTTTGTCATTATGTAATGCCCTTCTTTGTCTCTTTTGATCTTTATTGGTTTAAAGTCTGTTTTTTTTCAGAGACTAGGATTGCAACCCCAGGTTTGTTTTTGTGTGTGTGCTCTCCATTTGCTTGGTTAATCTTCTTCCATCGCTTTATTTTGAGTCTATGTGTGTCTTTGCATGTGAGATAGGTCTCCTGAATATAGTACAACAATGGGTCTTGGCTTTTTATCCAATTTGCCAGTCTGTGTCTTTTGATTGGGGCATTTAGATCATTTTCATTTAAGGTTAATATTATTGCATGTGAATTTCATCCTGCCATTTTGATACTAGCTTGTTGTTTTGCCCATTAGTTGATGAAGTTTCTTCACTGCATCATTGTTCTTTACCATTTGATATATTTTTGCAGTGGCTGGTACTGGTTGCTCATTCCCATGTTTAGTGCTTCCTTCAGGAACTCTTGTAAGGCAGGCCTGGTGGTGATGAAATCTCTCAGCAGTTGCTTTTTCATAAAGGATTTTATTTATCCTTCACTTATGAAGCTTAGTTTGGATGGATATGAGATTTTGGGTTCGAAGTTCTTTTCTTTAAGGATGTTGAATATTGGCCCCTACTTTCTTCTGGCTTGTAAGGTTTCTGCTGAGAGATCCACTGTGAGTCTGATGGGCTCCCCTTTATGGGTAACCCAACCTTTCTCTCTGGCTGCTCTTAGCATTTTTTTTCTTCATTTCAACCCTGATGAATCTGACGATTATGTGCCTTGGGGTTGCTCTTCTCGAGGAATATCTTTGTGGTGTTCTTTGTATTTCCTGGATTTGAATGTTGGCCTGCCTTGCTGGGCTGGGGACGTTCTCCTGGATAATATCCTGAAGAGTGTTTTCCAGCTTGTATTCATTCTCCTCATTATATTCTGGTACACCTGATTTAGGTTCAAGTGTAGATTAGATCTTTTCACAAAATCCCATTTCTTGGAGGCTTTGTTCATTGCTTTTTACTCTTTTTTTCTCTAATCTTGCCTTCTCATTTTATTTCATTGAGTTGATATTCAATCTCTGATATCCTTCTTCTGCTTGATCAATTCAGCTAATGAAACTTATATATGCTTCATGAAGTTCTTGTGCTGTATTTTTCAGCTCCTTTAAGTGGTTTATGTTCTTCTCTAAGCTGGTTATTCTGGTTTGCATTTCATCTAACCTTTTCAAGGTTCTTAGTTTCTTTGCATTGGGTTACAACATGTTCCTTTAGCTCAGAGAAGTTTGTTATTACCTACCTTCTGAAGCCTGCTTCTGTCAACTCGTCAAACTCATTCTCCATCCGGTTTTGTTCCCTTGCTGGTGAGGAGTTGTGATCCCTTGGAGGAGGAGAGCCATTCTTGTTTTCGGTGATTTCATCTTTTATGTGCTAGTTTCTTCCCATCTTTGTGGATTTGTTTAACTTTGGTGTTTGAAATTGCTGACTTTTGGATGGGGTCTCTGAGTGGACATCCTTTCTGTTGATGTTGAAGCTATTTCTGTGTGTTTTTTAGTTTTCCTTCTAACAGTCAGGCTCCTCTGCTATAGGACTGCTGGAGTTCCACTCCAGACCCTGCTTGCCTGGGAATCACCTGTGAGGGCTGCAGAAGAGCAAGGATTGCTGCCTTTTCTTTCCTCTGGTAGGTTCATTCCAGAAGGGTACCTGCCAGATGTCAGCGAGAGCTCTTCTGTATGAAGTGTCTTTTTGGATATTTGGATTTTGTCTTTTTGGAGCTCCATTGCTCCCTTTAGGGCTGCTAGGCTGGGATGTTTACCCTGCTGCAGGGTAACTCACAACCACCCCTTTTAACTGGTGCTCTGTCCTGGGAAGGTGGGGCTTTATTTATAAGTCCTTGACATGCTGCTGCCTTTTTTCACAGATGTCCTGCCCAGCTAGGAGAGAGTCTATTCGTACTGCTGAGCTGCTGCAGGCTCTGTGCAGCTCTGTGTAAACTTCCTCGTGCTTTTGTTTACACAGGTGGGGTTAGAACTGCCTGGGCCATGGCAGACACCTTCCCTGCACTGAGTTGGACCTGTCCAGGGTCAAGCTTAAACTGCTGTGCTGGCTGCAAAACTCTCAAGCCAGAGTGTTTCAGTTTGCTGGTCTTTGTGGGGGTGGGACCTGCTGAGCCAGATCACCTGGCTCCCTTCTTTCAGCTCCCTTTATTTCAGGGGAGTGGGAGGCTCTGTCTCACTGGTGTTCCTGATTCCAGCCAAAACAGCCACTCAGATTTGTGCTGAAAACCCACAGAGCTGGTTGGAATGGCTGCTCAGATCTGTGCTGGAAACCCATAGCGCTTGTTGTCCCAGCAGAAATCTCCTGGTCTGTGGGCTCTAAAGACCATGGGAGAAGCACAGGATCTGAACCAGGGTGTCAGAGTGGCTGGAAAAGTCCCTGATGGCCTCCATTGCGCAGAAGGGGGGCCCTCTGGCCAGTTGCACTTCCTGGGTGAGGCAGTGGCCCCATCTTGATTTGCCCTCCTTGGGCTACACCCATTGTCCAACCAGTCCAACTGAGGTAAACCTGGTACCTCAGTTGGAAATGTGGCGACCACTCACCTTTTGTGTCCCTTGCTGGGAACTTCACCCGGGAGCTATTCAGCCATCTTGGTGGACTCCCCCTCCCATTTGCATCCATGGTAAAAATTCTTAATGACCTGATTTTACTGAGTTTACATAATTATTTTTGACAGAAACTCTTGGCTCAGGGAATACTAAGAAGTACCTCAGTGAATCTCTTGGTTTCCAGGTGTAGTCTTCCTTGTCCTAATTTGGAAATTGAAATAAATATCATTAGCCAATATCTTTTTCTCTAACTACTGGATTAGAGAAATGAGAGAAGAAAATAGTGATTGCATTTCTTTGTGAAAATCTTCCTGTCCTGAGTTTTATGACCTTCTAATCCACCAAGCCCAAGGCCACAAATTATTTAAGTCATTTATTAGGTAAAGCAATCACTCTAATCACCATCTATTGGTTTCCATAGCTGCCCAGGTGAATTTTGTGGGAAATAAAACTCCATGGAGCCTACATTTTCAGATACATACCACAACCTGTGTAGTACCTTGGTAGGGCATCAATATATTCCATTACTTAGTATCCCATGATTAGTTAGCCATCATTAAAGATAATTGTATGTCAAAGCACTCTAATTAGTGCTCAATCTCTGTGGCTCATAGTGGCCACTGTGCCCACTTTTTCTCTGATGTTGACGCACAGCTACCTAGTGTCTGCTACTATTACTTCAGTAGTCCCAAGGATATTTAAAGATATGGACCCCTTTAAAGTTGTCATAGTAGTTTCTTTTTTCTTGCCCATCGTGTTATGTTTGGTATTGAAAGGCTTTAATTTTTTCTTTTTCCCGAGTATGTGCTCTCAGGTAATTCAAGGCAGATGTTTCATGCTGCACTCCTTACAATTATAATCTTGGTAACTGTTACAGTCTCTTGATCTCTCTATATTTTGTCTCCTCCTGAGTCTTGTATCATGCACCCACAATCTTGTATCATACAACCATAATTTGAGAAATATGAAGCCACCACATGCCACAGATTACCCATGTCCTCTTTCTCCCTGCCAGGTCAGTTTTCTGCATGCTCTTCAAACATGTAAGGAAGCCAATCCTATACACCAGCTTGATAGTTCAATTTCCCAGTGCCATTTCAGTATAAGTTTAGATCCCAGCAAGTTAAGTACACTCAAATATGGTAATTAGGAAGAGGTCAATAAAGAGAATATTTACAAAGCAATGGGCAGGGTTACATAAAAACAAAAAGGGATTGCAAAGCATATTAGGACTAGCAACAGAAAATAGCTTATACCACTCTACATTGCAAGGGTCAAAGAATGTGGTTAATAAAAATGTTATAAGAGACAACCATCAAAATTAGCTGAATATATTGCCCATCAGAGTGGAATAAATGCACCATCTCACTGTCCTTCTGCCTTCTAATTTTTTGGCAGTGATTTTTATTACTTGACCTCAATAAGAAACCAAAGTGTAAGACAGCATGCTTTCACAGTCTGTAAAAGTCAGTTTCCCAGGACATTGAGAAGGATAAAGAAGGGTGGGGAAATAGTCTAAAATGGCAAACATGGAAAATACAGAAAGCCTAGTTTCTGGAAATTATTCCATTCTCATATACCTGAGAGTGTTAGTAAACACTTCTGCAAGAGAGGTGTTTTTTCATTTAAGATTCATTAAGCTATAATTATGAACGAGGGCATGAAAGTGAAGAACTTCTATCTCTATTACACGTTCTACCAGAAAACATTCCCTCCTTAACAGAAAACAAAGGAAAGGGAATTCTAGGAAATATCATTCAGCCTAATCAAGTTAACATTTGACAAAGTCATCACAGGATACCTATTGTACACTTTATAATTATTCACATCTCTTTAAATATATTTTATTTCCAAATAAGGGCCACAATATCATGCTTTTATCCAAATGATGCAATTGGCCTGGTGGAAATGATAACAACTCCTTCCCAGGAGATGTATACAAGATCCTGTTTTTTCTTTAGGTGATGTTCATTCCTCTAGTTGATTCACACATAAACATTCTGCAACAGAAACACTAAGAAGTAAAGTTAAATACCATTAACAAATAATACATTATGCATGAGGAAAATGTGAGAGCAGAAAAATATTTGGTTAACATACAACCATATTTAAATCAAAGTAATAAATATAATTTTTTTCTTTTTCTTTTTTTTTTTAAGAGACAGGGTCCCATTTTGTTGTTCAGGCTGGAGTATAGGAGGATGACGGTAGCTCACGGCAGCCTCAAATCCCAGGGCTCAAGGAATTCTGCCACCTCGGCCTCGTGTGTAGCTAGGATTACAGTGTGAGCCACAACACCTGGCACACATTTTCATAACTATTTTAATCCATTCTTGTGCAACTAGTGACACAGTCATAGCTGTTATTTACAAATGGCATTTATAATAGCCTTCTTCTAATACCTATTCTATACCCACTTTGACACGACTTAGAATGAGTAAAAGCTAGGTAGGGTTAAACAGGAAGGGGTATTTCTTTATTTATACTATTTCTTATGTATATTCATATAGAATTTATGAGGAATCAGGTACAGCGTTCTTTGCATCACATTGTCACTTGCAGGAAGTAACAGAGAGAAGCAGATGTTTCCGAAACCATTTCATCAACAAATAAGAATTCAACAGATGTCATGTCTTCTAAAAGTTAGCGTGATTCTCTCCTGTTTATATTTTCTAAACTCTCTCAGCTATCTCCTAAAAAAAGTACAGTAAAAAGTAAAATAGGCATTGAAGTTAAGTCTTTTTAAATTTTTGTTTATTTTCTATTTTATTTTGTTTATTGATTTAACTCTTTGTTTGCCTACTCCACCCTTTACCTCTTTCCCCTCTAAAAGCCTATCACAAACTAAACTTCACATCTGAAAAATTTGTCAGTATCCCTTGAAGACTTTAATCTATGAAATTAATTAAAATAGGTACAATGTTAAAAAAAACAGGCTTTTTTTCAGCTCTCCATTTGAGATTTCTTTACACTGAATTATTAATTAGAAATACCTGTGTATAGATACAGTTATTTAGATTGTCACTGATCTCCCTGTTACGGCAAATATTTGTCTTTTACTTCCACCAAAATATCAAGTTTTCATTTTAACTTTAGTAATAAAATATTACTTCCATGTTTTATGCCTGTATTCTTTTATTGTCAATCATCATAAATGACACAGACTATGATTTCAAAAATGACCTTAAACATATACCTGCTATGTTTCCCTATATATTTTTAAATTTTTGTTTCTTTACTCATGACATCTGTAAGATTTATAATAAATCACTGAAATTTTCTTAAAATTTCATGCCAAATATGTATTTCTTTTTCATGCAGAAGATGGGAGATATTAGATAGGCAAATACTGACAAGACAGAACCTCATTCAAGTGTTATATTGGTGGCGAGATAGAATAGTGAGGAGTCTTAGGCTGTCAGAAGTAGCATGAAGGGTATAAGAAATATTGCTCTCAAAATAATAATTTGTTTCAGAATTTAATCTTATGTGTGTGTAGAATGTCAGATAAATACATAGGGAAGTGTAACAGCACATCTTTTTGCTTATTTTGCTTTATTTTTTGTTTTATGAAACAAATAAAAAAATAGAACTTTGCCTCTGGATAGAAGCCTAGTAGTCCCAAGGACAGGAAATCTGTAAATCTGACCTAAACTGGTTTTCTGCCTAAATGCATTTCTTCAGTACTGAATTGAACCCAAAAGTTAAATCCCAGCTAACTGAAGAGTTCAATTCAAGTCCTGTTCTTCAAGATAGGTAGCTCTAAAGTTAATACCTTCGTTGAACAGAATAAGAGATGCCTGCTATTTTCTCATGTAGTCTCAAGAAGAAGAATTAAAAAAAAAAAAAAAACCCAGATGGCAGTATCGTATTTACCTGAAACATAGACAGAAGTACAGTAAATGATTTTGCCCAATTTTTAGAATGCCCTATTATGTGGTATAGAATAACCACTGACTTTGTTCTTGCAGTACTAATTGAGCTTTTAGGTGCTCAAAAAACATTCTTGTGTTAGAGAATGTTTTCGGAGATTGTACCTCTCAATTCATGCTTGTTTTATTTTATGGTGAGGAACTTACTAGTACTATTTTGGAACAAATTTATAGTTTCAAAACCAGTTCATTTAATATTGGGCCCCTTACAGTCACAAATAACCTTGATAAATATCAAAGGTGTTTTTTTTTTGCATGTACATAGTAGGTTACAAAAATGAATCCTTATAATTAGTTCCTGACTTAGTGAAATTGTGGTAGAGTTCAGTAATGCTTAAATATTAAATAATCAAAACTTAGAGCTTTTGAGACTTCTTTTACGTGAATGAAAGCTTACAGCAAAAACAATTTATAAAAAAGCAAAGCATTTTATAAAATATAATTAGATGTAAAATTTAAAATGGATAGTTATATAGGTAAATGCATATCCCAAATAATATATACTTCTCTAGCACTTGAAAGTGTGTGTGTGTGTCTGTGTATATATATATATATTTTATATATATATACACAGACACACACACATACACATATATATAATTACTTGAGTATAATATTTGAGTATACACACACACACACACACATATATACTCTCAAGTGCTATAGAAGTATATATTATTTGGATGTAAAAGTATATATATATATATATATATATATATATATATATATATATATCAGTATACACTCAAGTGCTATAGAAGTATGTATTACTTGGGATATGCATTTAGCTATATAACTAATATATATATATATATATATATATATAAAATCACATTTGACCATCATAACAACTTATTTCATTATCATTACCCTTTTTATGCAGATGAGAAAACTGATCCCATGCTGTAAAGCTTGAAGTAGCATAACTGAAATTAGACACAGATAAAATTCCATGAAACTATTCTGAACTGCTAATAGAATAAATTTAATGAAAATGTACAGTACATACCAATTCTTTGTGCAGCAAAGAAGTTGCTCTTGAAATAGTTGTAGAAATATCTTCTAAAAAATAAGCATGACAAACATGTATCAAAGAAGCATGAGGTCGTCAGCAGCCCTATACATCAGCTCCTTTTAAAAGTAAACCTTGCTTACTATATAAATTAGTATCTTTTCTCCTTAGAACTAAGGATAATGGAAGGCTTTTTAATATGTCCATTTGAAGAGCACGTTGAGACTATTGGTGTATTATCTTTGAAGTGCTCCCAGTCTCCAATGTCCAATCTAAAAAAATCAAGATTCATTATGTTGCAATGATAGAAATAGCTAAGGATCACAGAAAATAAGCACAAATTTCTTTAGTAATATTTTTATGGTGTTCGTTCTGTCAGAAGAAACCCACAAATGACATCTCTGTCTGTTCCACTGGCATGAAGTTGTGACATCTAATAGAAGTAAAGAGATATGTTAGTTTCCCCAGATACTCCATAGAAAACCGTCATGTCCTTGTTCGCAGAGCAGAAATAAACATTTACTTCAACATTGGAAATCTCTTTGGGGAATTAGGTCCTATGGCTAGTTTGTTTTGTGATACAGCACAAGTTTTACTCCATCTGTTCTTTTTAAAATAAAACCTATATTCCATGGAGCATAACGAAGTGGCTCTTATTGATTTATGTCACATTCTTATGTCTATTACTTCTAAATGTCTTATTAGGTTGGTCTATCTGTAGTTACTAAGTTCTTTATTATATGAAACCTTGTATCCCTCTAAACATGAAATTATCAAAGAAAAACAGATATGATGTGTTTCTGTTTGATTTTCACCTTTATATTACTGAGCTCAATCCCTATAATCTGTAGTCTCATATCATGGATGAATTATCTTTTGGAATAAAAGTCTGTCATTTCTAGTTCATTATGCTTTATGGAATAATCTGTAATTTAAGTAAGAGACTTAAGTGGCCATCTACCATATGGCATATTATCCTAAGAAGACCAAATTGCAACCATTGCAATTAAGGTTGTTTAAAAATTGTGATGTTTAGTCTATCAAATATGTCCAAACTACATAAGTACTATCTTAAACACAAATTGTAGCCATTGGCAGCCAAACAAACATATAATTTTGGTTAATTATGTTGATCAAGTTTCATTTCTAGCAAGTTGAACAGAATTTCAAGTATCTAGCTATATGCAATTTGTTGGTATTGGGGAAAAGAATGGAAGAAAATTTTTTCTCTGCTTATAAGAATTTAAAGTGGAAATCTAGACAACATAGTTCAGCATAATTTGAAATTGAAAATAATATATGTGGCATTTGTGGTCTTTTAAATTTTTGGCAAAATGATTTCCTCAAAATCTTCTTAATTCTACATGAGAGTAACTAGATACAAAGTAATGCATTGTTTTACCTAGAAGCCAGATCTTTTAGCTGGTAAAGTGATTTGGAAAGTATTATTTATGGAAGCAATTTGGGCAACCCATTTTGATTAGAATACTAAAAGAAGAAAACCTATAAGCATTTCAATAAATAATATTTATGTACTCATCTAGGAAACAAATTTATAAGAAGTTGTTGAGATGTATTCACATGAACAAACACTTCTTTAAATCTATTAGCATGTCCTAGCAGAGTATGAAGCCAAGTTTTAATTAGGAAGAATGGCCTGTGGCTTTG
The DNA here is from genome assembly GCA_031835075.1 of Saguinus oedipus. Taxonomy (NCBI): domain Eukaryota; kingdom Metazoa; phylum Chordata; class Mammalia; order Primates; family Cebidae; genus Saguinus; species Saguinus oedipus. The sequence goes on from CM063185.1 coordinate 73,738,535, forward strand.
GATTAGATATAGGCTAAGAGCTATGAATCTGAATCTATACTCTTTCTCTAAATCAGTTTAAATATATACTGATTTGTTAAAAATATTTGGGGTCAAATATGTTTTGAATTACTCATTAAGACATCACCAGTTAAAATATATTGGCTATCATTGAATATTTCTTTCTTCCTTTCTTTCTTTCTTTCTTTTTTGAGATGGAGTTTCGCTCTTGTTACCCAGGCTGGAGTGCAAATGGCGCGATCTCGGCTCACCGCAACCTCCACCTCCTGGGTTCAGGCAATTCTCCTGCCTCAGCCTCCCGAGTAGCTGGAATTACAGGCACGCGCCACCATGCCCAGCTCATTTTTTGTATTTTCAGTAGAGACGGGGTTTCACCATGTTGACCAGGATGGTCTCGATCTCTTGACCTTGTGATCCACCTGCCTCAGCCTCCCAAAGTGCTGGGATTACAGGCGTGAGCCACCGCGCCCAGGCTCATTGAATAATTTCTAAACTGCAAAATTGTTATTCCCAGTATTTTCTTGAGATGAATGTGAGTTTTAAGTAAGTAGAGTTTAAAGGTGTAATCTTCAAACAAACAAACAAACAAGCAATCTTTATGGAGCTGTTTTTATTTCACAAAATTTAGGTCCAGTTTACATTGTCAAGAAGTCAATAACTTTTGGGAAACTGAGTAACTTAGCTATTTTAGCAGAAAATATCTGACTATAGTAATTTGTTCTTTTATCTCCTGTAAAGTTACTGGGAAATTAAAGTTATATTCTTCCAGTTATAATAGAAAATATCAAGAAAACAACACTGCTTTTTAATCCTTTTCATTTAACCAATGTAAAGCTCAGCCACTTACACATTATATAAATCAAATAAAAGTTATTTCGTGTTTTAAAAAAGCAAAGATCTTAAACCAATTTTTAAAACAGTTGAAGTTAGCTGGTAGGTAACTTCATGGATTTTTGACCAAACAATGGTTATGAAAAACTATCTCTCTAGATATGTAGTATAGAGAATTGGTACAAGCCTGGATTCTGAATTTGTTTTTTCAGGTTCTAATCCTGGCTCTGCCACTTATTAATCTTAAGTGTATTAGTCATTTGTGTCTCAGATTCAAGTGTAAAATAGAGCAGTACTATATACCTCAAAGGGTTGTTGTGAGATTACTTGAGTGAATGTATGCAAAACGCCTAGAACGGTACCTGCACATAATCAGCATGTTGTGTTATACCTATTGCTATTAATCCAAATTAGAACATTTGCTTCAAGGTTGTTGGAATGTGTCAAATCATTATTTGCTGTCATTTTTTTTGAGTAACTGACTGTATTTGATTTCTGAAACTCTGATTTCTGATCCTTTTATTTGCACTTCTATTATTTAGTTTATGTATTGACAAACTGGGGATTCTATTAGTAGCTTATTTCTGACTTCTTTTTTTGCATGGTAAGGACTAATAAAATATATGATACTTTCCAAATGAAGAAATATATGTCTTCCAGTAAATCAGTAGAGAATTGCATTTCAACATGTGTAACATCATTCATCTGAGTATCTTAAAATTGCCTATGGATAAGTATGATTCTATTTAAGAGCCAGAGAAAATGAGATCTGAAATTACTTTTGGAAAAGGTCAAAAGGCAGAATGCTAGTAACAAAATTGAGGTTTCTAATTTGTACTTGAGCAGCCTAATCACTAAGCCAACCTGAGTCTTCTCAAGTCATCCTAATGACCTGGATGGGTGAACAGTTAATTTTCCACATGAGTGCATTAGACGTAGGACCACTTTTCCCCATCACTCTGTCTCTTCACTGTCTTTCCCACACTGATTTCCAAGAAGCCTGTGTGTTTCTTTGATGAGAAAGTTCTTGTAAAGCTGAAATAAGCTGAATTCCTTTTTCTAGTGTACACTGGAATTGTCCAGGTTTTTGTACAGATATGGTGTGATTAACTCACAAAAATGGGTGTAAAGCCTGTCTAGATGTGGTATCCTGGATACGAAAACCTTTAGTCTCCTCTCTTGCTACATGATATAATCTTCTCTAGTTAATGTAGATTCCAGGGAAAGGGTTCATAGCAATCGCATTCCATCTGAAGGATCTTCCCTTAGTCAGATAGGGAAAGTTCAGAGAAGGCCTTTCTGAGAGCTTTAGGGGACAACCAAGGTAGAGAGAAACAAGTTCAGGAAGATTTTGGTTCTGAAGCTGCTTCTTTAGTTTGAAGTACTTAGCAGGTCAAAGTGCCATACTTTGTAGTGTCATTTTCTGAGCTTCAACACATCTGTGGTAGACTTCTTTTTTGTGTACCTCCAACACAAGCAACATGTCGATATATCTTTTTTTCACTTACCTTACATTTTTTTCTCAATGAGATCAGCATTTTCTCTGCCTTCATCTTCTGATTTATTCCATGAGCACCCTTTTAAGACTTTAGCTCCTGTCTTTTCAAGCTTGTATCAACCTCACTTTTCCTGTCTCAATTTGACTTCACATTAAATTGCCAAGTATTTTCTGTCTTAGCTACATTATCTTGTAATCTGGAGCAAAAGGAAATCAGAATCTTTCATGCAGAATTGGGTTTGTGTCAGCTTGAGGTTTTTAGAAATCCAAATATTCTACCAATATATTTAAAGCTGGGATCATAAATCCCTAAATAACTCCTTGTTGAAGCAGAGATGTGATGATTTGATGTAGGTTATGAACTCCTATGAAATTGGGTGTCAAGAATCCTGTGTGTTTGTGTGTGTGTAAATATGTACATATACATATATCTCATATATATATGTATATATATAGAATATGTGTATGTATACATACGGAGAAAAATAGACAAGTTTTTTAGGAGAGGTTTTGTTGCTTTCACCAGATTCTCAACAAAACCAAGACTCAAAGAAATGAAAATGTAAAATAAACACATAATGTAGGGGGAGAATAGATAAATCAATTTAATAAATAGGAAAGATTTTTTAAGTGCAAAGAATATGATAATGATGATAAAAACTTACGAAAGTGATCAGAAGAGTATTTATTAGAGATGCTATAAACATTTGAGCTGGGTATAAAATGATGACTAGAGTTTACCTGTGGGGAGAGTAGGGGAACATTCAAGAAAACTGTTTCTATTTCATCAAAAGCCCGAAGAAAAGTTTTGAAAAATGGCCAACTGACAGGATAGCAATGCTAATAACTTCATTTTTATCATCACTGACTATGTAATCAGTCCTGTGCAAACCACTTTATGTAGATTGTTTAGTGTTCACTGCACCCCTATAAGACAGGTACTGCAGTGTATTTAATTATCTTATTTTACATATAAAAATAATGTTCAGTAATGATAGGTAATTGATACTGATGATATATTAATAACTAATAAGTGGACAAGGTAAGATGTAAACCTTAACCATTAAACTCTGCCTAGCTAGTGCTAGCTGGAGTGGTTGGTTGATTTTGTGATGAAAATAGAAATAAGATATGCCAGATATAGGTGAAGGGGAGGATGGCAGCAAATCACACTGCCACATGTGTACCTATGCAACAATCTTGCGTGTTCTTCACATGTACCCCAAAACCTAAAATGCACTTAAAGAAAAAAGAAAAAAAAAGAAATAAGATTCTGCAGGAAAGAATTAAATTGGTACATAAATAAAACCCTATTCATCTTTCATTCAAATTTAGGTAGTTTGTTAATAAGAATCCACATTATCAATGACATCTTGGTCTGCTGTGACTGAAAAAGTGTTACTACTGATTTCAAATGAATAAAATTGTATTTAACAAAGTATTTTAAGCCTTTTTTCCCTTTCCAATGACTGACAGTGTTCTTCAGTAGTGGAAATCCTTGAGAGCCATTGTGTTCTTCACCATGCTATTGTCTAATAAGCCGCCCTTATTAAAATGCTAACTAAAACTCTGACAAAAGTTGAAGAAATACTGCAACTCATTTCAGGTAATCATAGATATTAACATCTTTCACTTTGTGATTATATGCCTTGTCATTGCTAAGTAATATAAAGCTACTTTTTCTTTAAATTTAATAAAATGAGTTGGAGACAAGCTGTTGAACTTATAATAAGAGCCACACTGTGTGAGAAAGCAAATTAAATAAGTAAGCAATTATTAGGGGTTATTCTTAGTCTTGGACTCTAATCAGTGTGAATAGAATGTACACTCGCCGTAGACATGGCTGGAGTTGAATAGAGGAACTTTTACACTTAGTGACTCTACAGAATGCTTGTATGTTGAATGGACCAGAAGATATCTTGTCAGTCTTATACAAGAGCTCTAAGAAATAAAACAGATCTAAATGCCTAAATATAAAATGATTTTTAAAAATTAACCTCAAAAATTTGTTCAGATATTAAGAGATTCAGAATAGAAAGTCAGTATTCTAGCTCATTGTAAGTATCTTTATCTTCCTTGAAATAAACAAACAATAATCCCAGAAATTATTTTTAAAAAGGTGACTGTTTTACATATTATTATTTGGTGGAAACTTACCTCATATTAGCCAAAAGGGCTCTCCTGCAGAAAATCATTTGGAGATTTTTCAAGACAGGCACTGGTTCAGTGTTATGCAAATGTCAAGGCACTTCCAGCTTTCACTAAACTAAATAAACATACAAGTTAGCCACAGTTAAAAGGTAATAATATTTTTTCCCTTTTTTTTTGCTTTAGGGAAAAGTTCTTATTCTGTCACCTAGATTGGAGTGCAGTGGTACAACAAAGGCTCAAGCAGTCTCTAACGCCTGAGCTTAGATGATCCTGGCACGTCAGCCTGTTGCATAGCTAGGACTACAGGTGCATGCTACCACACCCGGCTAATTTATTTTTTTATTTAATTTTAATTTTAATTTTTAATTGTTGGGGATCTCACTGTGTTGCTCAGGCTGGTCTCGTACTCCTGGTGTCAAGTTTTGGCCTTTCTAAATGCTGGAATCACAGGTGTGAGACATTGCATCCTGCTCAAACTTATAGGCTTAAAAATTTTTGCTGCAAATCTTTCAAGGACAAGAAAAAGCATGTAATCTCTTTATTTGAAGAGTTGAATCCAAAAATATGTAGTCAGTTTTACTTGATGCTTATTAAGAATAGTAACATGGGCAAGATGCGGTGGCTCAAATGCCTGTAGTCCCAGCACTTTGGGAGTTTGAGGTGGGTGAATCACCTGAGGTTGGGAGTTCGAGACCAGCCTGACCAACATGGAAAATCCTCATCTTTACTAAAAAGAAAAATACAAAATTAGTGTGGTGTGGTGGCACATGCCTGTAATCCCAGCTACTCTGGAGGCTGAGGCAGGAGAATCTCTTGCACCTGGGAGGTAGAGGTTGCAGTGAGCCAAGATCACACCATTGCACTCCAGCCTGGACAACAAGAACAAAACTCTGTCTCAAAGAAAAGAAAAGAGAAAACAGAATAGTAACTTAATGATGCTAACAATAAAAACATTATTTTTTATTTTTACCTGAATGCCAGGTAACATGTTCAGTTGTGAGCTCAATACTCATATTACATATTTACTTATCATGAAAGATGTAGCTCTGAAAATTTATTTGTAATTTGTTGTTTAGTCACATACATAGGTTTCTTTGATTGCCTGTATATTCTGAATTGTGTCCCTGTATATAAATGAATCTGTCAATAGAATTTAGAGACTTGAATTCAGATTAGCAAACCTATATAACTCAAATATGATTTTAAATAGAAACAATAATACCAAGGCTGCATGCTTATTCTCAAAATGAAACATGAAAAATTCTAATATCTATAACGACCTTTATCTCTTAATCAGTATGAAATGGCTGGACACTCATTTTTTTCTATAAACCCTTTTTACAAGATTTTATACAAATGACAAGACATATTACACGATGTTTTTGCCTACTCATTAAAAAATGTTTAATAAATTATTTAAGCATCTCATTTTATTAATATTCTACAGTCCTCTGAAAAACTTGAAGCAATTACAGAAATTTGTTTTAGATGTATTTTTAAACAAAGAAGTTGTGTCATATATATTTTGCAGTCAATTTTTTTGTATTATAATGTTCTAAGAGATTTTTTCACAGTAGCATGAAAAAATATCTTGCTCACTTTGTACTACTGCATAACAGTCCATAGTACAAATGCACTGTAATTCATTTAACCACTTCTCTATCAGTGCTGTTACAACCAGTACTGCAATCATCCCCTTTCAAAAGTCTCTTTGTTTATATTCGATTATTATTATTTGAGATGGATTTTTGCTCTTGTTACCCAGGCTGGGGTGCAATGGCATGATCTCTTCTCACTGCAACCTCCACCTCCTGAGTTCAAGCAATAGGCCTGCCTCAGCCTCCCGAGTAGCTGGGAATATAGCCGTGTGCCACCATGCCCAACTAATTTTGTTTTGTATTTTTAGTAGAGATGCAGTTTCACCATGTTAACCAAGATGGTCTCAATCTCTTGAGCTCGTGATCCACCCGCCTCAGCCTCCCATAGTGCTGGGATTATAGGCATGAGCCACCACGCCCAGCCCATAGTTGATTTTTTAATAGCAGATCTATAGAAGAATGAAGTAACAAATTTAATGTTTTATGTAATTTTTAATTTAATGAACACTACTAAATTACCCTCTACATACTTTATTTAAAATATCACAAGAAGTCTCTTAACCCAGGAGTGTGTCTAATGTTTACCAATGAGTGAAACATATTATCTCTTTATTTTAATTTCTATTTTCATGATGATTGATAAAGTTGAACTTTTTTCACAATTTTGAGGCCTTTTTTCCTTCTGTGAATGATCTTTTTATATTTTATACTAGTTATTTCTTTTCTTATCGATGTGCAAATACTTTTAATCTTTTTTTTTTTTTTGAGACGGAGTTTTGCTCTTGTTACCCAGGCTGGGTGCAATGGCACGACCTTGGCTGACCGCAACCTCTGCCTCCTGGGTTCAAGCAATTCTTCTGCCTCAGCCTCCCAAGTAGCTGGGATTACAGGGGCACACCACCATGCCCAGCTAATTTTTGTATTTTTAGTAGAGATGGGGTTTCACCTTGTTGACCAGGATGGTCTCGATCTGTTGACCTCGTGATTCACCCGCCTCAGCCTTTCAAAGTGCTGGGATTATAGGCGTGAGCCACTGCACCTGGCCCACTTTTAATCATTTTGAAATTAGTTATCTTTATATGTACTGGTAATATTTAAATGATAATATAAAGTATAACACATGCAATAAAATTTAATAAATTAAGTATACACTTCAATAAGTTTTATAAATGTATAGTCATGGAAACGCCGAGAAAACCATGCATGAACATAGCCATCACCTCAAAACATTGACTCATGGGCTGGGCCCAGTGACTCATGCCTGTAATCCTGGTCCTTTGGGAGGCCAAGACTAGAGGATCACTTGAACCCAGGATTGAAGACCAGCCTTAGCACCATAGCAAACCTCCATCTTTGCAAAAAAAATTCAAAAATTAGCCAGGTACATTGTTGCATTCCTGTGCTCTCAACCACTGGGGTGGCTGTCCAAAAACAAACAAAAAAAATGGCTGGGCACAGTGGCTCATGTCTATAATCCCAGCACTTTGGGACGCTGGGGTAGGCAAATCATTTGAGGTCATGAGTTCAACACCAGCCTGGCCAACATGGTGAAACCTGACTCTTCTAAAAAGTACAAAAATTAGCCAGGCATGATGGGGCATGCTTGTAATCCCAGATACTCAGGAGGCTAAGGCAGGAGAATCACATGAACCCAGGAGGTGGAGGTTCCAGTGAGCTGAGATTGCACCACTGCACTCCAGCCTGGGCAACAGAGAGAGACTCTGTCTCAGAAAACAAACAAACAAACCAGAAGTTCCCTCATCCCCCAGTCTTTAGTCACTGGTAACCACTGATCTTCTGTCTGCCACTTTAGACTTATCAAGAGGTCTGGCATTTTCTGACCTGCATTTATTTTTGGATGGATGATGTACAGTGCAGATACTGTGATAAAAGAGATCATATTAGGAAGACTCTTGGGTAGCGCCAAGTTTTGACTTTACCTCAAAAGCAGTGAGGACCTATTAGTGGACCTTTAATAAGTGAGATCTTGATACAACTTGCATTTCCAAATCTTCCAGAAGCAGTAGAGAGAATTGATTGAAGAAATGTGAACCTGGAGGTAATGAGTTCAGGTGAGGAAATAAGACAATAATACCTGCTTGTTTCTTTATTGTTGTTCTGTTTTGTTTCAAGCTTTTAGCAGCCTGACACCATGGGTTTTAGTTTCTTCATTTAGTGATAAGTGGAAAAGAGGAATGAGGAAGCGGCTTTACTGGTTCAATCAGAAACAGAAACTAAGAACCCAGGACTGTATTCTCTCCATTCAACACACCTGCAATAATAGGAGGGCTAGTGTAGTGGGTACAGGGCTGAGAGATTTTGAGCAGGCCACTATAAGCAAAACTTGGAGAAATGAAGGGTTATAGTCAGGATTTGGGGCTCAAAAGCAGGAAGGGTAGTAGAGCTTTAATCACACACACACACACACACACACACACACACACACACACACACACACACAAATAAAACAGAAGCAGGACTGAGGTACAAAATAAAATGATGGACTTAAACTTTGATAATATTTAGACTGAAATATTTGTGAAATATTCAGGTGAAAATGTCTAATCATTTCCAAGACCAAGAAAAATGTCTGGATTAAGGTTATCAATTTGGAAGTCATAAAGTAGACATTGAAAGCAATATGATTTGTACTCCTATTCCACTAACAAAATGTATTTCTTCTCCTATATTTCTTCCTTGAAATTAGAAATATTCTCCTTTTGTAATATCTGTATCTTTCTATCTCTTTCTACTTGCACTTAACTCTTTCAGGCTTCAATCATTTTCAACATGTAGAACCATAATAACTTTGTCCCTGAAGTCCCTCACCTAACAGTTTAAATATTGCTGTCACAGCTCTTGACCCCACCCCTCTGTTTGGCTAAAGGTTCCTCTTCTTCCTGTAAAATTGCTATCAGTCTCACAAGGTCCAGTTCTAAAGAACTTCTTCATTTAACCCTGTTATGATCATATCCCCTACACACATGCATTCTATTTTTGATTTTCTACTTGTTTCTACTATTTCTATTTTCTACTATATTCTACTTTCTAGCTTCTATTTTCTACAGAAAATAAAATGTACCTATCACTTTAAGATACAGAACATATAATAATTAAAAAATAGAATTTTAACATTGTCATTAAAAAATAAGATAAAATGAAAGAATAGCTCAAAATGAGAAATATTAAACATGCAAATTGTGTAAAAAAGAAATGTGTAGATAATAAAAATACATGCCTCAACATGGAATTTGTAAAATGAATTGAATTTATAATATATTGTTGCATTAAAAAATCTGTATTATAAAGGAGAGAATGCTTAGTATAATTAATAATGACTTAGTATAATCGATAATGACCAATGCCAAAAAGGTTATTGGAATCATAAAAGACACATTATTTCTTGTAATGTTAAATTTCAGCTAAACTTTCCCTCATAGATGTTATTTAAAAAAGTAAAAACATGAAAATGCATTGTTAAGATAAATTACTTTTTAGAAACCATCAAGGCAAAGAAAGTAAATCAAAAAATCGTTTTTGATGTTTCTTAATGAATTCCCATACTAGTATTTATAGTTGAATAAAGCCTTAAATATTTTTCCTAAAACATAAAGGTACATATTTTAATATATTACAGAAGACTTGTAAATTAGTGCTGTCCCACTGGCCCTAGACCTTGGAGAAATTTAGGGCTAAGACTGAGAACCCATTTACTCATATATGTAAGTAACATAGATGTGCCAAGTCACATAGATGAGTTGCTGTATCTCCTTGTGGTTTCAGTGTGCATTAGAGACCAAATCCTATTCATCCCAATTTATTTTTAAATACCCATGATGAGTTTTGGCTTATGTTTTTACAGAGAGGATGGAAATATCAATGAAAGAGCTGAAAATCATACACTTTTAACACTTGGCAGCTGCACCCACTTGCTGTTTCAGGGGTATTCTAGGTATCCATGTGGGCCAGCTCTGGCCCATAGGAGGCCTATTAACAAGGTTGGTTTCTTTATGCCTGCTGCGTTGGACCAAAAAAAAAAAAAAAAAAAACATTAAAAGCCTGTTATGGCTCTATCTTTTACACTTGTTTCTTTAGAACTCATGTCATATCATATCTATTTCCCTATCTTCAAGTTCTCTTTGTTTTTGTCTTCCTCTCAGGCTTATGACCAACTCTTTGCCTTGCTACTTTTTTTTTTTTCAATAATGTAGCCAGAATACAATTCTAGCTGGATTCCCTGGTTCCCACACCCGGAGTCGAACCCTGGACACCTGGATGGAAACCAGGTGTAGCTGCAGCTGGACAGTAGGTTCTTGGCCTTTCTAACCCTGAAGAATGGGGAAAAGGGTCCCAGAGACTCGGTGAGTTTTACAGCTGAAATACAACTCGTGGACCCAGAGAGTTTGTGATAGTGCGATTTATTAGGCAGAGTGAAAGAACAGCTGCTTTTCTGGGAGGGGATGGGAGAGGATTCCAGCCCACGCTGGGTCAGCTACTATTTACCCTTGAGTTATTCCCTCCCCATTCATGTTCTCGTCCAATGAGGGGAGTTCTTTCAAACATCCTACGGATTGATTGATCTTTGACTCTATTACTGGATTGGCTACTTATTTTATAACGCTGAGTCACAGAGTCCCCATCTCCAAGAGCCGGAATGGGAAAATCAGAGACAAAGGACCCTACCTGGCCAGAGGCGGGGAAAATTACAGACAGAGAGTTCTTGGGACGGTGAAACAAAGAGCCCTACCTGGCCTGAGGCCGGAAGACTGGAACAAAGGGCCCTAGCTGGCCAGAGGCAGGAAACCCAGATAATTCCGGCACTCTAAACAGCGCCCCCCAGCGCGTGGACCCTGGGAAGTCCCTCTAACACAGTCCCTCAATAAGATTTCAGATTGAACACCTATCCTAATCTATCATCTAACTTGCCTCTATTATCAGTTTGATCCATTTTCCTGTCCTTATTCTTACTGCACAATTATATAGGTCCTCCTTGTATATACACAGACTTGATTTGGAAATGTGATTTTAAAATCGTGCTACTCCCATTCCCAGAAAACAATATGGAAATGGAAATTTGGGCATGAAAAGCATATCGGAAATAACCTATAAATTGACACATAGTAGATGAAATCAAGTCAACTTGAAGAGAAACAGACTAGCCCTCATGGGTTTGGTTAATTAATTGTGTGTGCGGGGGGTGCGGGGGGGGGGGTGTTGGTTGGTAAATTGTGTTTGTGTGTGTGTGTGTGTGTGTGTGTGTGACTGAGAAACATTTTTGCAGTGTTCTTCTACCCAGTTTTCAATGCCTACACGTTTTTTGTTTACACAGCCAATAAGCAACTTTAATGACATTTTTAACTTTGGTTTTGTCAGGATGCCAGATTTTCTAACAGGTAACCTATTTGGTTATAGTTCTACTCTAGTGCCTAGGGCGGTGCATTTCACCCAGCTGCTTCCACAGGAGATCATCCTCTTGTGGTGAATTCCTCCTAGCTGTATACTAGTCAATTAGGAGGTGCGAATAAAGTTTCCTTGTCTGTTTGAGAGGAGTTTGTTCCATAACTGCTTCAGAGGGTGTTTCACTTAACTTACTCTTAAAGAAACTTGAAGGTAAATTAGTTGTATGCATTGTTTGGAATACGAATATTGGCAGTGCTGAGGATTGGTGAAGATATTGGGCATTGAGGAAATGTCTCATGCCCTGGGTTTATCATATTTGCTAAAAACTATACCTCATTACCTGGGCATAAGAGATGATGGATCATCTGCATTGCCTCCTTTCCCTGACTCAGCCTTTCCTTATTTCCTATTGCTCTTTCCTATGAAAACCTTCCCTCTCTATTCCATCCTTCCCTCACCCATTTCTAGGTTCTGCCAACTTTTCTTGCAGAAATAATCTCATCTCAATTTTGTTGATGAAAAGAGTCAAACTCTATAAAATATTTGAGATTTATTATGAGCCAAATATGAATAACCATGGCCTGACACGGCCCTTAGGAGATCCTGAGAACATATGCCCAAGGTGGTCAGGGTGATGCTTAGTTTCATAGATTTTAAGGAGACATGAGACTTCAATCAGATACATTTAAGAAATAATTAGGGTGGTGGTGGGCACCTGTAATCCTAGCTACTCAGGAGGCTAAGACAGGAGAATTGCTTGAACCTGGGACGAGCAGGTTTGGAGGTTGCAGTGAACCAAGATCACGCCACTGCACTCCAGCCTGGGAGACAAGAATGAAACTCCATCTCCAAAAAAAAAAAAAAAAAAAGAAAAAAGAAAGAAAAGAGATATTTAGGTTGGTGCATAAGTAATTGCAGTGGTTTCTGCATTGTTGGAATTTGCCGTTTGATATTGAAATACATTCTTAAATAAATGTGGTTATGTTATATATCATTTTAATGGGCATTTCTCACTTTATGACTTTTTTTGCTAATGATGTATTACTTGCTCTTTATTTTATGTTTATTTTAGACTATGGAAATGATGTTAGACAAAAAGCAAATTCAAGCAATTTTCTTAGTTTAGTTCAAAATTGGTTGTAAAGCAGTAGAGACAAGTCACAACATCAACAATGCATTTGACCCAGTAAGTGCTAATGAATGTACAGTGCAATGTAGGTTTAAGAAGTGTTGCAAAGGAGATGAGGGTCTTGAAGATGAGGAGCATAGTGGCCAGCCATCAGAAATTGACAATGACCAATTGAGAGCAATCATTTAACTGATGCTTTTACAACTACACAAGAAATTGCTGAATAACTCAGTCCCAACAATTCTATGGTTGTTCAGCATTGGAAGCAAATTGGAAATGTGAAAAAGATTGATAAATGGGTGCCTCCTGCGCTGACCAAGAGTAAAAAAAAAAAAAAAACTCATTGTTTTGAAATGTGGTCTTCTCTTATTCTGCTCAACAACAATGAATCATTTCTCAACCAGATTGTGACACTCTATCGAACATGGATTTCATATGACCAGCTCAGTGGTTGGACTTGAAAGAAGCACCAAACTAATTCCTAAAGCGAAATTTCCACCAAAAAAAAAAAAGGTCCAGGTCACTTTTTTGTGGTCTCCCACCCATCTGATCCACTGCAGCTTTCTGAATGCCTGGGAAACCATTACAGCCGAGAAGTCTGCTCAGCATATCGATAAGATGCACCCCAAAACTTCAATGCCTGCAGCCAGCATTGGTCAACAGAAACGGACCAATTCTTCTCCATCACAGTTCCCAACTGCATGTCAGACAACCAGTGCTTCAAAATTTGAATGAATTGGACTACAAAGTTTTGCCTCATCTGCCATATTCACTTGACCTCTCATCAACCAACCACCACTTCTTCAAGCATCTCAAAAACATTTTGCAGGAAAAGTGCTTCCATAACCAGCAAAATGCAGAAGATGCTTTCCAAGAGTTCATTGAATCTTGAAGTCCTGATTTTTGTAATCCTTAGGAGGATTACAAAACTTCCTCAGTGATAAGAAATAAACAAACTTATTTCGCATTGGCAAAAATGTGTTGATTGTAATGGTTCCTATTTTGATTAGTGAAGATGTGCCTGAGCCTAGTTGTAATGATTTAAAATTCACTGCCTGAAACCTCAGTTATTTTTGCACCAACATTTACATTGGTTTGGTCCAGAGAGGTGGGACAACATGAAGGAGGAGGTGGAGCTTCCAGTTTACAGGTAGAATTAAAAATTTTTTGAGTTTATCTAAAGAACTGGGATCAATAGAAAAGAAATATCTTGGTTAAAGATAAGGGATTGTGAAGAGCAAAGTTCTTATTATGCAGATGAAATCTTCAGGTAACAGACTTCAGAAGGAACAGATTATAAATGCTTCTTATCAGCTTAAATGTCTGTCTCAGTGGTTCACCTCCACCTTCCATCATGGCCTGAACTAATCTCTCAGTTTAAATTTTAAGAGTGCCCTGGCCAAGAAAAAAGTTCATTCAGACGGTTGGAGACCTGAGAATTCTATTTTTGAATAATAATTTCCTTCAGGTTCCTTCTATTTCTTAGGCCTCATGAATCAACTTTTATCCAGTGTTTTGAGCCTGTGAGAGCTGGTGTCTTGATCTAGTGCTATCAGCTCTCCTGTAGGTAAGATGATGAGTTTTGTCCAATGGGAGAGCAAGGGACAAGGTCAGGCTTGGTGGAAGGTTGGGGTCTCTTCCTTGTGGTGTAACTGAGTTTCTATCATGGTAACCATAGGTGAGAAATCCCTCCCACTAACATAATGCTAATCCTATTTTTGACAAAAAAGCAACCCTTAGGCCAGGCACTGTGGCTCACACCTGTAATCCCAGCACTTTGGGAGGCGGAGGCATGCCGGTCTCCTGAGGTCAGGAGTTCAAGACAAGTTTGGCCAACATGGTGAAACCCTGTCTCTACCAAAAATACGAAAATTAGCCAGGCATGGTTGTGTGCATCTCTAGTTGCAGCACTTGAGAGGCTGAGACAAGAGACTGGCTTGAACCCAGGAGGCAGAGATTACAGTGAGCCAAGAGCCCATCACTGCGCTTCAGCCTGGGCGATGGAGTGAGACTTCATCTAAAAAAAAAAGCAACCCTGTTTTTTAAGAGAGCATTTCTTCTTTATAAAATCTCTTTTTTATGAGGATTAAAAATCCTCAGGAGGATTACAAAACCTCCTCAATGATAAGAAACAGCACTGTGTCCAAAGAGCTTTTCTCTAATAACTAAATTTCTCTCTAACCAGAGTGCGGGTCAGAAGAATAAAAGGCAGGAGGTGACCTGTGACTGTCAAATGGAGCTGGGACATGAGGCCTTGCCAAGTGGCTTGGGCCTCTCATGGAATCGCAAAAGGATTTTGACATGGATCCTCCCAAGAGAGAATAGTCAGAGAACAAATGATCCTCAAACAACTGATACAAATGATGACTATACTCACCAAACTTTGAAAGATACACAGCATCCCTTCCACCTTTGAGTCCCTGATGCCAGCCTCAATGCCAGTGAAGACAATTAAGCCTCACTTTTTGATGGGGCATAGCAAGATCATATTGCAGAAGAACATGCAGGATGGGAGATACCCTTGCAGTTATTTTTGGAAGATACAATCTGGGACACAAGGCATCCCTGCTGGGATCTGTTCAAATCCCTGACCCACAGAATCCATGAGCACAATAAAATAGTTGTTGTTTTACAGCACTGAGTTCTGGGGTAGTTTGTCATGCAGCCATAGATAACCAGAACAGTAGCCTATGAGACAACGGCTGCTACAAGCTTTACTGCTGCTGCAGGCAACACTCAAGAGCTGACTGGCAGCCCAGCTGAAGATCTCACAGCTTGGATTCAATGAAATGAGATCCTGGATGTGCTAACTTTGGGAAATGAAATTAAGACTTCATTTGAATGTCACAGAAGCCAAAGTCATGGGAGAAAAACAGATGGTTCTTAAGAACTTGGAGGTTTCTTAGTTCAGAGTCCCAAACACCTCCATGGGGCTCTTTGTTGTGCTATTTTTTGAAACAGTTGCTTACCTGGCTATCTTATATATGGAGAGAGATCAAGTAAGGCCTTTGGGCATGTTGATACTGATCTTTGCTCTAAAGCTCTCGCTTTATTTTTCAATAGGAACTAGTGGAAGATAATTTGTAAAATTACCATGATATTTTTAGAAAGTTATAAAATGTGTTCCCACTTGCTCTTTTTCTTTCTTTTTTTGAGATGGAGTCTTCGTTTGTTGCCCAGGCTGGGGTGCAATGGCATGACCTTGGCTCACTGCAACCTCTGCCTCTTGGATTCAAGAGATTCTTCCTGCCTCAGCCTCCCGAGTAGCTGGGTTTACAGGTGCCCACCACCACACCTGGCTTATTTTTATATTTTTAATAGAGACATGTTTTCACCACGTTGGCCAGGCTGGTCTTAAACTTCTGACTTCAGGTGATCCACCCACCTCAGCCACCTACGGCTATGTTGAGGCTGGTCTCAAACTCCTAACCTCAGGTGATCTTCCCCCTTCCCAAAGTGCTGGGCTCACCAGCGTGATCCACCATGCATGGCGACCCTACTTGTTCTTTTTTCTTGTATTTTTTCAGTATGGGAAGATCAAGATCTTTAAAAGCATGTATTAAAATGTACATTCTAACTAGTTTCTTCACAGTCTAGCCCAGCACCCCTTGCCATACAAACTGAACATCATTCTCTAAAACTCAAGAAGAAGCCAACTAATTATAACTTGATGTTGCATATAGCCACTCAATAGCAAAAGAAGATATATGTATGAATTGATATGTATATGTATATATACACACACATATATATGAAAGTGATATAGATATATGTGTATATATACTAATATATTTATATATATGCCCACATATATTAGCATATACATATGCACATATATATAATTTCTCCTTGGACTTTTTTTCTTTCCTATTTTAAATGTGAAGTTCTGGTTTATTCCTCTGAATAAAAATTGTACACTTTGTTATTTAGTCTATCCTTGAGAAATTGATTTATTCTCTATGAAATTATTAAATCAACAGTCCGATCATAAAATACTCCAAACTGTGAGGGAGTAAATAAGACAGTTTTCAGATCAAAAGGGTTCTAGGTGTTCAGCTTAGAATTCCTACTATGATATTCCAGTATCACAGGGTGCTGCTTTCTACTATGGGTGCATATTATCCAAATAGTTACAGAGAATATTGAAGAAAAAATGAAAAGAGGTGCTTTCCAGTTTGGCAGTGTGCATTGGTTTGTCTTCTAGTAAATCAAGACTATAGACCATGTTGCAAATATGAAACTTTCACTAACTTATACCATCATCCAAAATACCTATAGCATATGTCACAAACTTCCTGCTATGCATGTGTGTATGTGGTGGTATTTATGTATACAAAATTGCATGTAATTGATTATAATATAGCAAACCATTCTCGGTTTCAGAAAAAAAAGCACATTCATTTGAATTAAATTTTATACAATTAGAAAAATCAAATATATAATTACATATACTGTTATAAAAATAATAATACAGGAGTTAGTAAATTATTTTTAGGCAGCTAGAAAGGATGAAAGTTCTCAGTGGAATTTTCCTTTAATAAAAAGCAACCCCCAAATCATTTTTTCTCTAACAGAAAGCAGCCTGAGAAGTCAGGTATAAATATGCAAACTAGAAGCTTTTATATGTAAATACTGGCAGCTGTACCTGGAAGCCAGCTACATTTGATACAGTGTTTCTGGCCCTCTTTTCATGGCATGTACCAGGTGTCATGGCAGCCTCCAGATAGAGCCACGTGTGCAGAACAACATGGTGGCCAGACAGGTAGCTGTATTTGCATATTAAAAGGCTAGGGTGGGAAGGCCAGTTTTTCGCAGGCTGTGTAAATGGCACACCTGGTCAAACCAGTCCCCTGAGCCATGTGTAAATCAATCACCACCTCCCCAAGCCCTTGTACAAAACCGATTATCTTCTCTTGCAAATCAGAGATCCTATTTTGGGGGACCCGCTTTCTCAACAACAGGAAGCTTGTTATCTCTCTATTAAACTCTCTGCTCCTGAACCCACTCCCCATGTGTGTCTGTGTCCTGAATTCCTTCTGGACCTAGACCAAGAGCCAGGGTATATACCCCAGACAACAGAGCCATTTCACTACCAACAAAAATTATTCCAAAAATAGATTTGTCTCAGACTGGAAAACGTGATTATTGTCCCATGCCAATAGTTACAGAAGTGCCTCAATATTTTTAATGGCTATGTAGCATATTGGATAATAGCACCAGCCTGTCATAAACTACCTTCAGCTCCTATTTTTGGTATGACATTCAGGAAGTTAATAAGCTTTGTGAATTTTAGTTTCCTTGTCTGTAAAATAATGACTATAAAAACTCTGAGGACCAAGAGTGACTATATATAAAGCTGTAAGAATTCAGGAAGTTATTTTATGTAAAGTACTCAGAAGAGTGCCATGTACATGGTAAACAATAATAGCAATTGTGATTATTAGTATTATCAACTGTATAGGAAGATACTATAATTTCTTTAACAATTTACTAGCATGTATACCTGAATTGTTTCCAGCATTTTGCTATTACAAACATTCCTCTGATGGGCATGATTTTATGCACATCTTTTCCCATTAGATCCTTAGTATTTCTTAAAGTAGAATTTTGGGGTGAAATTAATGTATATTTTAAAGACTTTTTATCTATACCGTCAAATTGCCATCCAACTTTTCTCTTATCAGTATTGTATAAAATAGGAACTTGAAGTATGTCTTACTTTAAACATTTTTAAAGTAATATGCAGATATTTTGAATTCTATTGTTTAAAAATCTTAATATATGTGAGGGAAGACTTTTAAATGATTTAAAGAAATGCTTTACATTTGGTTGATATGCAAATAATTCAATTATGCTAGATAATTTATTTGCAAATTATTAATTCTGTTGATGACTACTAGAACATTAATTCCAGATGAGCTTGGACCAATTCATCCACAGTTTGTAATAATAGGATCTGGATGAAGGATTTATTTTAAACTTTACCTAAACTAACAATAACTGTTAAGTAAGTCTACTGTCATAAGTATCATGGAATCTGGAATCTCATAGATAAGTAATGCACTAAAGACGTAAGAGTTACATGCTGTTAGCATCTATTCACACCCTAGTCTCTTGGTTCGCATGGATGCCTGGGAATTATAGATACTGATTTTATCAGATATTTAACCTTCAGTGTACATTTACTACAATTAGAGTATCAGCTGCTTTCTTCTTCCTCCTTCTCCTTCCTCTTTTCTTCATTTTGCTATGTTTGAAAATACGTTTTTCCACTGCAACTACAAGGTAAATTATTTGAAAAGCTTTTAGATTTAGTTCAGAACAACAAAATAATTTAATATAAGCTGATGTTAAAAAAAATAGTCTTGCCAAGCTCGGTGGCTTATGCCTGTAATCCCAGCACTTTGGGAGGCCAAGGCAGGTGGATCACAAGGTCAGGAGATCTAGACTATCCTGGCCAACATGGTGAAATCCTGTCTCTACTAAAAAATACAAAAATTAGCCAGGGGTAGTGGTGCATGCCTGTAGTCCCAGCTATTCAGGAGGCTGAGGCAGGAGAATCACTTGAACCTGGGAGGCGAAGGTTACAGTGAGCCAAAATCGCACCACTGCACTCCCCCTTAGGAGACAGAGCAAGGCTCTGTCTCAAAATAAGTAAATAGGTAAATAAATAATAAATAAAATTGTCTCAATATTGTTCTCATTGCTAGTCTTTGTGCTTCTCCATTTAGCGGTCATAAAATTTTAAAGCGAGTTAATCATTTTAGGTCAATGCAAGAAATATCTTTACTTTAGACACCTCTTTAAAAGAAGAGAGAACCCTGGAATAGTCATTAAAATGGATTGAGTTGGCAAGTTGCACTCATTCTGATATCTTCCTGTTCTGCTGGTTGCCAAATGCTAGAATATCTGTTCTGGATATTGTGGATGTCACACAGAAATAGGAGAAGAACAGTTGATTTTCCATAATTGATTTATTCTTTATGATGTTGATGTCTGCCCCAGTCCTCTTGCATGAGGACTTAATGGAGTTTTATTGCTATTTTTTAAATGTAGGCCCATGCTTACATTTTCTCACATTCTGTTTGCCGTAAGCTGAACTGTCAGGGTTCATTGGAGGCTAATACAGGGCAATCTCGTATTCTCAGTGCCAGAGGGGAAGGAACTGGTTAGAAACCAAACGATTAGTGGTTACTTGTGCATGTCAGAAGCTCTAGCAAACATACAGTCAATTATTGAATAGGTTTTGCCTCAGGTGAATGTAGTTCATGTAGGCAGGATAAAATTGCAATTGAGCTGATGAAATGCACCTTTTCTTTGCTGAGGAGTAAAATCAGAACTTGATGGAGAACTGTATCTGCAAGGTAAATCAAAATGATCATTAGCTTGACATGAATGTTAACTTTTTTTTTTTTAAAGAAAGCCATCAACTGAGCATGGATTAACTCTTAAGATTTGTCAGGGGTTTCAAGTAAATCCATTAGAATTTTGTTACGATTACATTGTTTTTTAGTTAAAAAAAGTATAAACAATTGAACTGGAGCCTGCCATTTGGCAGCAAGCCACTGACGTTCATTCTCATCTCTTTTGCCTTCTACATGCTTGGCTGTCCTAAAAATAAGCATCATTTTAATGAATCGCTGACTACTTTATTGACTGACCTCAGAACTTGATCAATTCTTACTAGATTGAAATCATGAATTTAGGAAGCATACATTGCAGTTCAGTCCAAATCAGATTCAAAACATTAATAAGGACAGTAATAACATCCCTGCCCTCATTAGAATCCATCGAGTCTGAATTGCTTAATAAGGCTCTATTCATAAAAACTAGAAGAAAATAGCACTTAAATCCTGAGAAAATGAGAAACTGTGCAAAAATATTTCAGTAATAGCCACAATTTTACCGGGTGAAGCACAAAGAGAAGAAAACCCGGCTCCCAGCATCTTATAATGCTGCTTCTATGTTAGGATTGTAGAAGACTCATGCCACATAAACGGGGCATAGAAATTTCCTGATTCAAAGAGCAGGATGTGAACTTACATCCGACTTGTTTAAGTAGTTTATATGTTAATTAAATTTAAAAATTTAATGGTTGAAACACTAATCTTCTTTTAGCTCTAAGCAGCAATTTTGCTGTTAGAATTATGACAATTTTTTAAATAAGGAATATCTATTAGCTGGTAGAAAAAACTGATTTTAGGCAAAACTAACGTGGAGAGAATCAATAGATGCTCAATCAGTGAATTTTTAAACTTAACCCTTTCCATTGATGGTAAATACCACAGAAAGCCATGCACCACTTTTAGTTTCTCAGAACTGGAAAGGAGAAACACAAGATTATATGGCTGAATATTTCAATCCCCACCTCTGAAATTCATATCATGTCAGGAGTGATACATCAGCCACAAAGACCAGTAAATACAAGAAGAATTTATTTCACTCAAAATACAAAATATAGGGTTACTTTAGAATATAATATAGAGGTTTAAAAAAGGAATATTCTAGATATCTGAGTTATGTGAACAGGCAGAAGGTGGCTTTTCATCATCACACAAAAAAAATTTAATAACTAAGCAAAGCAAAACAAAAACAAATACTGAGATTACAATCAAACCTTATAATGAAAGAAAATTCAATTTCTAACACCATAGTCTTAGCAATAAAGAATTTTTAACAAAATGCAGCTATGCTTTTATCGATGTCTATCATACTTGGTCTGATGAAATAAAAAAATAGCAAAAGAATAGTGGTTGTGAATTGATAAAGAGTTCAGAATATTCTTAAATCCTTTTGTTCTAGTGGAAAGATGAAATATCCTAATATAGATATATACATTTTATTTTTATTTATAAATATATATCATGATAGAAATTTAGAAAAATACTGCAAAGAATAAATTTTTTACATGAACATAATGAGAAGTTATATTTAACATATTAATAGTTAATATAATTGATATATTGAAAATTATATCTTATTTTTATGATAAAGAGTTTTGTATTGCCCAAAGAGAGGTTTGGCCTTCCGGGAGGTAATACTTGGGTCCAGCAATGTTTTGCATACTAGGAGGGTCTTGGTTTACTGGTTAGTCTTAACAGTGTGACTTCAGTTGGCGAGTTTGGGTAATGTAGTATAGATCAACCTGAAGACTGAAATCAATTATGTGGATAATCAATTAGTCAATGAATGAATGATGCCTACATAATGAAACACTAACAAAAAGTCTGGACTCTGACATGTTAGGTGAGCTCCTCTGGTTGGCAATAATTAGTGCAGATTGGTAGACATTATGCTGGGAGGGTAATGTTTCCTGATTCCTGGGGGACAGGCCAATGGAAGGTCCATATTTGGAAACCTCCTAGAACTTGCCCTGTGAATCTCTTGTTTTGGCTTATCTCTATCTGCATCCTTTCCTGTGATAAACCATAAGAGTGAATAATTGTTTTTAGTGTATTCTGTGAGTCTTTCTAGTGAATTATTAAAAGTGAGAGTGGTTTTGGAAACTTTCTAAAACCAGTTGGTATCATAAGTTAGGGTAATCTTTGGAACTCTGCCCTCAAACTTGGTGGTTGACCTTAACTCCTCATAATTTAAAATAGGCTGTGTGCCTTACAAATGATGTATTTGAATGTAAACCATCCATGAAATCAGTATGACAATTTCTAAATTATTGCTAATTTTTAATCAGTTGTTTGTGTGATGTATTTAGAAATGGATATCACTATCCCAATAATATCCTCTTTGAGCTATGCTTTAATATATGGAACTCCATTAAGCTTTTTAAAAGACCGTCATCAAATATGTAGAATTCTATTAATATCAACAATATATTCATCATAATCTATATTTTCTCAACTTCAGCAGAGCTAATAGCAATTGCATTAAAACTTTTTAGCCCTTACAATATTGACCATGATTTTGTAAGTTCCACATCTCCATCATCAACATTACCACATTCTATCACAAATGTTTATGGCACTGCCTGAAATATGAACCATGCTACTTCTGATCTAAGGCTTAAAATTAAGGCCCATATTAAGTGCTGCCTCAACATTTGGTGAAATCGATAGGGCCATGAAGGGTCTAACCATAAGCCCCCATCTCCAAATTCATGCTCCAGTTTTCTAGCAAAACACCACAGTTCCCACTTATCCTTGAGCAGCATTTCTAGTTTTCTGCCAACCTAGAGATTTATTCATACTAGTCAATCACATTCTTCTGCATAAACCAGGATGCACTTCACTCTGTTGATACTACAAAGTTTGCCTCCCAAAGCTCTGGTTTTCCACTGTGTTCCTTATTGAAACCCCTATGGATATATGTGACTAATAAACTGCTTTCAATGTCATCTGTCTGTTTTCAACTAACTCTTTGACTATACCCACAACCCTAAGGTAGGGATCCTTTTCTCGCTAAAAGAATAAATAGGAAACAATTAAAGCTATACTGTCAGTTAGATTTTAAATATCATATTTGGGCCTCAGTTTCTAATCAGTACAATGAGGATCATAGTGAAAATTATAGTATTAATCTGTCTAAATATATATTAGAATTGTGGGCAACATAGATTGAACAGTATATAAGCATTATCTTTCACATTTAATAATTAAGCTATGTTTCAGTGCCCTTAATATGCAGGTATTCCATTTTTTTAAATAAACTGTCATATTAAATGACAATAAAATTCAACTCTTACAGTAAACAGAGATACTCAAACCCATGGTATTGTTTTTGCCTCTGCCAACCCCAACATCCCTGTCCACTACTCACATCCCTTTGCTGTTGCTTATAACCCCTCTTTGTAAGAGTCCACTGTACCTGGTTAAACATCAATTTGTCTCTCATTACTATACTGTCTATGGCTTCATTCTCAGTCTTCCTGAGGCAAATCCTGTGTATGCCTCAGTTTGATTAGTGGTAATGACAGTGACTGCAAATGAAACTGTCTAATAACATATGGCCGTTATCTGTGGGCATGCAAAAGGAAACTGAGAATTTTCTCTTGGACGTGCTGTCATTATCACCATGGAAGACATTTCATTTTCTGGTATCTGGGCTTACTCTGACTATGGAGATTAATGAGAACAGGTGTTAAAGAGCCATGGTGAGCTGACTGACTCACACGCATGGGACAAAGGTGAGGAAGAGCTAACTGTGGTAACTGAAAGATGGACTTTTCTTAGCAGGAAAACCACCAATAAAACCAACAGTAGATATAACTGGAATGGGATTCTATAAAACCCCTGTGTAAAGGCTCAGGGATTCAACATAAATTTCCAGGATAGCCAGGGCAATGGATAGGGTGAAAAATGTTCCAAACATTTGAGAATCTGACCTAAAATGTAAAGGACGTTAGCATCTTTACAATCAATACCGTCATCCTAGTGTATATAAACTAAACATCAATCTTGGTCATAATTACACTTTCCCTTATTAAATATTTTACCTATTACAACTTTTAGATAATTTTGTCCTTGTGATTAAATTACTAAAATTTAAACAGTAGAATGAATCAAAACAATGAGGCTTTACTAGTATAGGGAGATAGCTTATTGGATCTCAACAAAGTAAATTTGCTATTAAGAAAGCTATCTCTGGGCCGGGCGCAGTGGCTCAAGCCTGTAATCCCAGCACTTTGGGAGGCCGAGGCGGGTGGATCACAAGGTCAAGAGATCAAGACCATCTTGGTCAACATGGTGAAACCCCGTCTCTACTAAAAATACAAAAAAAATTAGCTGGGCATGGTGGCGCATGCCTGTAATCCCAGCTACTCAGGAGGCTGAGGCAGGAGAATTGCCTGAACCCAGGAGGCAGAGGTTGCGGTGAGCCGAGATCGCGCCATTGCACTCCGGCCTGGGTAACAAGAGTAAAACTCCGTCTCAAAAGAAAGAAAGAAAGAAAGAAAGAAAGCTATCTCCAAAACTGTGTCTCTAAAAGGGACCTCCAGGGTCAAGCTGGGTCATCATTTTGGTAGGATTGATGCCAGAAAACACAGCTGCTACTGAGATATTTTTTCAGAAAAGGAAGTTTGCCCTCTGAGTCATTTCAAATTAAATCTTCATCGCAGGCCTGTGTATGTGTTTTAAAGGAAAGTCTATAATCAGAGTTCCAGTTTTTAGCAACTTGGGACATAATCTCAGAGTAACAATTCAACCATTCAAATGCTCAAGGCTGAGAGTAAATACCACATTTTTGTGGTTAAAAAAATAATGAATTCCAGAGGATCCACCATAAATAGCTCAATTACCCCATCAAGTGTTTTCATGTACAGTCAGTTCTCTGTGCTCTCTGGTGATGATGCACACAGCATCTGTTCTATTTTTCTCTTTGTTGTAACACTTCTGGGTAATGTTATTGAAGCATCACCCGTGGGTTAAACAAATGCCCAAACTTCAAGAGGAAGTAATGCAAAAGTTGTAGTGCTCAAAATAAGACTATTAAACTGAGGAGGAATGAACCTATACCCAGAATAAAGAAAACTAAATGAGGCAGAACTGTTTTCACTGTGGAAATAGGTACAAAGAAATGTATGTGAGTAGAAAACCTGGAAGGAGCCCAATTAAGAAAATAGTAGAGTTTCTCCTGTCCCTCTGGTTAGTAATAGAGATCTGGGAAGTCCCAGAGTGAGCAGACATCCTTGACCTTGTAGTCTTAAAAGAAATGTGAAAGGAATTAAAAGAAGGACATAAATTTTATAAGATGGCCATAACACAGCTCTAATGGCTTGCTGAGAATAGTGACAAAGTACAGACATGTTGCTATTTTATTTTAGATAAATTCTGACCTAAGCTTGAAGGAAATTGCTCACTAACAAAACAAAATACATTTATTGAATCTTAGGATTTAAGGTTCACATCTTTCAAACTTGGCTTGAGCCATGCTTTGGGCATTAGTACATAGGACAGTAAGTTAACTTTTTGTTAATTGGGCATGGTCTCAGGTTTGCCATATTTTCTTTGGTTTTAATCAAGAAATTTAGCACTACAAGATATGTGCAGCAGAATTACAATAATAATAACAAAACAACCAACTACAAACACATTTTGCTCTGATCAGTTACAATGAGTCCACACCATTAACTACCTCAAATTTGACGTACATAAAAAGAAGAAATACAGGAAAGATAGGAAATACTGGTTGCCTACAGAGTTCTCACAAAACCACCATATTTCTGCAGTTGTTATCACTGTTCTGCAAATGAAGAATTTGGACTCATGTAAAGCTCACACAGCTAATAGATGCATAAACTTGAATGCAAACATAGCACATATGATTTTATACCTTGTGCTTTTTCCACTAAATCTTACCACCTACCAAACAATTGTATTATCCATTCTATTATGCGAGCCTAATCAGCAGAAAATAGGATGTTCTACTCAGTGAGCAGAGATAAAGAGAACCATGGTCTCGATCTCTTGACCTCGTGATCCACCCGCCTCGGCCTCCCAAAGTGCTGGGATTACAGGCTTGAGCCACGGCCCCGTCTCTACTAAAAATACAAAACATTAGCTGGGCATGGTGGCACGTGCCTGTAAACCCAGCTACTCGGGAGGCTAAGGCAGGGGAATTGCCTGAACCCAGGAGGCGGAGGTTGCGGTGAGCCAAGATCGCGCCATTGAACTCCAGCCTGGGTAACAAGAGCAAAAACTCCGTCTCAAAAAAAAGAGAGAGAGAGAGAACCATGGCGACCCTGAATAAAACAGTAAAGGAAGCCATGGAAAATTTTGATAGGATAAATTATTGATATCACTGTTTCTCCTCCACTCCTACTGATAAAGTTGTTACAGTTTCCAGACCGTATGTGTCCCTTAGCCTCTGGGCACATTGAAAGGTTACCAGAAAAAAACTAAAGATAATTCCTCTTCCTGCCATTGTGAATATCCAAGCTGAAGAAATGATGCTTGATGTGCCAGAGGCGAAGAAGGGAAATGCCAACGTCTTTAAAGGATATAGACAGGAGTAGGGAAAGGAAGAGGGTTTTCCCCAAGTGTCAAGATAGACTTGAGAAACAGATTTTCCGATTTATGGAACTAGATTTACCATCTCAAAAACACTAAAGAAGATGGAAAATAGATTTGAAACTATTTTCATTCTTTAGGTGCCTTGAGAGCCACAGAACTCTCTGAATGTCAAAAAAAATGTATGGACTTAGTTCATAGCACCTCTAGAGGAACCTATATGAAACAACCTGGAACCATGGGACGCTTTCACAAATGCTCTTGCTTTGAAAAACTCAAAATATAAATAGAGAGGGAACACCAATAATGGCAGAGATTTACTTTTCTCCCAATCCGATGGAAGAGGAACTCAATATTTATTTCATGTGTCTGAAAAAAAATATATAATTGATTGTTCCTTCTTATCCCTTTTTGTGGAGTGAGAATCATATTGTTTTACGTAGGTTGAAAACAAACTGTTTCATAGCCTAAGATATATAATTAACAGAAACAAATGGAGAAACAAACAAAAACTAATCCTGAACTTGAAATGAAGGGAATGCAATTTTGCCTTGGTTCTTTTAACTGGTTTAGAGCATTGAATTTATTAAATAATCATTTTCCACTGTAGATTCTCAACTATAAAGAGATAATTTTTATTAGAATGTCAGTATAGTTGCTTTCTGATATAATATATAATAAATGGAATAACCATATAGTTATCAACTAAGAAAGTTTTGAGAGTTAAAACGAGTGCTAAAAACAATTAAAATTATATATTTTTAAATATTTATATAGCTGACAAACTGATTTAATTATATTAGAATATCTAAAAATACTTCGTTTCAAAAATTATTTTCAAAATTACTTTTTCTAAAAATTAAAAATAATATTTATCTCTGCACATTGGAGCAAAAACTTTTGTATTGATTATTAAATATGTGAATATGAAAATAACATATACAGTAATTTGGTTTCTAGCTATATCTCTCTAAATTTCAATATTGCTGGTTTTATTTTAATTGTTAAAGAATATGTGTTTTATTAATATGGATTTATTTTCAATTTTTTCTTATACTTGCCTGCAATCTTCTTTAAATTTTATTTTAGGGTTAATATTCTTAAATGTTTTTACATGTGGAATTGATTTTTTCTGTGAATCATAATATTTTCAACTGAGAAAATACTGTCAGTGCTGAGATATCTCATAAGTTGAGAGAAAATTCTGCTAACTGGAATATGTTTTTAATTCTATGTTTTTATATTAAAATTTATGAATATTTAAGCTCAAACTCTGTCACAAGTACTTTTTCCATGCCTCAATATTCAATACCTATTTTGGCATATATTTTTAGAGAAAAAAATTCTCAAAAATGTTTTCTGATGTCATGATTTTTGAATATTTAGCAGAATTTAAATGTTGCAAAATTGTATAGCTTTGATATTTATTTCCATTCTGGGATAGAATATAAATTTACCTCATTAAAATAAAAACTGGAACACCACCAAGAAATTCTTTCACAGGTTGCACCACCCAAGAAACAAGTTTAGAGTTTCAAAATTATAATGTATGCATCACTTGAACTCCATATCTTATTTTATAAAAATTTTCTCCTCATTTTATAGAGATAAATGTCAATATCTTATTTGCAAGCACTTTTTAAGTTACTACAATTTGATAAACTTTTCAAAGCTGAAATTTGTTGGTTCATCTTTCATTGAAAAATTTGGTTAAAGGTTTCCAGAGTGATAATAAAATGCAAACAAGAACTTTAAAACCCATCTATACAAAGTTAAATGGAATTGTAAATTGTTCAGTTTGATTTACAAAAGACTATTTTAAAAGCTTAAACATTTCTTAAGTACAATTATTAAACAGGCAGTAATTCAGTGTTGTTATGATGAAACACTGAATTTTCTCTATTCACCATCAGCTTTCTTAAAAGTATTTTATAGTTCAGTGCTTCTCTATATGCTTATAAAAACATTAATACATTTTGAGAACTGTAACTTAAACTTGGATTAATAGAATATGGAGACTTGATTGTAATCAATTTTAAATTATGTGTGTATAAGATCCAAATTCAAGCACATTTCATTGTTCTAGTTTTCTTAATTTTATGAGACCATCATTCTAAACCCAACACAATGTTCCATTAAAATTTGTATTTGCATTATAACCATACAGTCAAGTAATTTTACTTTATTTGGACATTTAATCTAAACCAACAGTAGTATTGACAATGATGTAAGGTGCTTCATTTGATGGAAAGATTGTACTTTTTTATATTTTATAAATTGAATTTGAAAAGCCAATTTTTATTGGAGTAAATAATTTTACTTTGAAATTTCCAGTGACAGATATATATCTGGTGATGAAGTCAACACCTTAAGAGTTGGCACATTAATTTCAATAAATATACAAAAAAAACCTTGAAATCTAAAATGAGAAAAAAGTGTTTATTTTTTTAGAATGAGACATAAACTCACCTTATCAGCTACAAGTGTGAAAGTGTAATCTTCACGTTCCATCTTCTTTAAAAACCTGTTTACCTTTGTCTCTACTTATAAGGTAAGCAGGGTTTGTGTGTGTGTGTGTGTGTGTGTGTGTGTGTGTGTGTGTGTTTTGTGAGTCGGAGTTTCGCTCTTGTTACCCAGGCTGGAGTGCAATGGCGCGATCTCGGCTCACTGCAACCTCCGCCTCCTGGGTTCAGGCAATTCTCCTGCCTCAGCCTCCTAAGTAGCTGGGATTACAGGCACGCGCCACCATGCCCCGCTAATTTTTTGTATTTTTAGTAAAGACGGGGTTTCACCATCTTGGTTGGTTGGTGGCTCAAGCCTGTAATCCCAGCACTTTGGGAGGCCGAGGCGGGTGAATCACGAGGTCAAGAGATCGAGACCATCCTGGTCAACATGGTGAAACCCCGTCTCTACTAAAAATAGAAAAATTAGCTGGGCATGGTGGCGCGTGCCTGTAATCCCAGCTGCTCAGGAGGCTGAGGCAGGAGAATTGCCTGAACCCAGGAGGCGAGGTTGCGGTGAGCCGAGATCGCACCATTGCACTCCGGCCTGGGTAACAAGAGCAAAACTCCGTCTCAAAAAAAAAAAAAAAAAAAAAAAAAAAAAAAAAAAGAAATAGTGTCCCCAGGGTGAACGGTGAATGTTCAGATTGCATGTTTATCACCAACTTTTTGAGAAACTACAATCCATTCCATAATTTTTCATTAGACATGTACTTTCTATTTTTTAGCTCATTGACTCAGACAGGTTTATTGCTAAATAAACAAAAAGAAATACAAAACAAAGAAAACTCCATAAAATATTGCTTTCGGTAGCTCAAGTCTATTTCCTATCCCCATATTTCTAAACCTAGCCTACATTTCCCACTTTCCCACTGATTCACTGATTAGCAGCCTGGATGCTTGGTGTATTTTCCAGATTGTAGCCTGAATTACACAAGCTCACTGGCTAAGTAGCCTGAGTACATGGCAGGGGCAGCATCATCATACACTTTCTCATCACTGAGAGCAGGAATTAGCTGTCCCTAGCCATTTCTGTTTTAAAGCCCAAGCACATTTTATCAGCAAAGCCTTTCTTGCTGTACTTCAAAGAAAATGTTAGATATGTTGCTTCTGGAAAGCACCAGGTTATTGCTGGTCATCTTTCTGATTTAACCACGTTAACATCGGAAATCTATCATTGCATGTACATTTCAAAGACTATTAAACAAGAACATAGTAAAAAAAATGGAGGGCAAATTCATTCTGGCTTATTTTAGTGCAACCATTATTTAAAATACCTTATTAAAGAAGTAAAGCCAAGACAAAGCTTAACTAGACTGGATGTCTGTACAACAGGTATAAATCAGGACTGTACCCACAACATACATATATGCTCATGTTAATCATGGATTATTGACAGAGAGAGACTTCATTTCCCTTTCTGAAATGGCTGTGGTTTTACAGAGTTAAGTGGTTGATTACTCTTAGTTGAAGCTGCTAAATTATTGGAAAGTATGCTGAGCAAATTTTTTCTTCAAGAGAAATATAAGGAAACCATGTGTAGGGCTTTTGATCAAAGAATATGGCTGCCACAGCAGAGGAATTAATTATTATTCAGGATGAGGGTATGTGATGGTGTGTAGTTATTGTAATCATAATATAACTTTTTTTTTTAACTACTTAGATAATGGAGCAGAATAAAAATTGGTTATAATACCTGATAGTTTACTTCACATTTTATAACAAAAATAAGTTAGAAAATAACTTTTCTTCAGTAGATCACAACTTAAAATAATAAATAAGTGATTGAACATGGCCAGCATTCAGGATAATGCAAGAGTAGGTGTATGAATGTAGAAGTTACTAGTCTTTAGCATTAGCCATAAAATAAGGGGGAAAAAAGGTACATTACTGGTCAACATTGTCTAAGATGACTTGACAATATTCTACTTATGATTAATTCGCATAGCGATATAGTTCACCTATACATCAACTTGTAGGAAGAATAAGTCAGGTTTCTTAAAAAAATTGTAAGTTGGGGTAGAATCAAGATAAAAATAAAACATAATATAAAGCCAAACATGGCATCAGAACTTAGAATTCCTAAGTTTTATAACATTGTTAGGTATGTTTCATAAAATAAGTTCTTGAGAACACCCACAGATTATATAAAGTGAACATTTTAGTATCTGTGGCTTCACATTGTTCACAAGCTAATGACAAGCTAGATTCTCAGAAATGTTCTTTTTTTCTGATACTGATAACAGTAAAAAAAAAAAAAGATTCTTGGAATGGTATAGAACACCTACTAAGATTGAATATTTCCTCTTCTCTTTCTTCAAATAAGTATCCCAGGCCTACCCAGTGCAAATAAGCTTGAAACCAGCAATGCTAGGAGTTACAGTAGAGCCAAATCGATGGGTGAATGCCCTGTCCAGAATATATTCCCATAGTTGTCACTATAAACTAAGGAGGCTATAATCACTAGAGCAAGTTTATCATTTACTCCCTCTTATTCTTCAAACTGAAATCCAACACTACCAAGTATGTTCCTTGAGTAAACATATGAGAACTTTTAGATACAGATAATATATGGCTCTGAGATGTTGACACGCTGGAAACTATTGATTCTGAAACTGTTTCTAGTAGAACCTGGTAGAACTTGTGGCAAAATAATTTTCTAAAAATAGATTAATGGTAACTGTAAATCATAGAATACACAAAAATTCATTGATATATGTATATATAAATACATTTAAATATAGATGTAAATTTAAGTACATGAATATATACATAAATATGTATTTACATAAATTCATATAGTTGTACACAAAGGTGTGTAAACATACATGTACACATTTGGGGTCCTTATAGCATAAAGTGAGTTATAGAAGTCATCATATGTGTGTCCATGTATTTACAGTACACACACACACATACATACGTACATACATATGTTGACTTACACAGTATGTCCCCTTACAAGAGATCAGCAGTGTAAAGAAGACTCATATCTAGCATTTAATAATGAGTGTAGGAAAAATCAAGTGCATAAAGCATCCTAAATCAAACACCTTTAATTTACCCTTATCAAACATATGCAGAACACAAGCTGATAAGATATATTGTCATTTTCTTAGTGGCTGATATGTATGGACTAAGATGTCAAGTTAACACAGGTAGCTGGCTTTCAGTCTGCCAAAGAAAGCACAAGATAATCCAAATAGGTTGTTCAGGCTCCTATTATAATGGGAATGGCATCATTAAGTTTAGTTGATAAACTCATCATTGAAACTCCAAGCCTTCAAAATGTATCAATGGAACTCACCTTTTAAATAGCATACCTTTACTTATCCATGCACAAAATATTTGAGAATATTTGGATTGAATATTTTGAAGGCTATCAATAGACTTATATCCTTGTATTTAGTTAATACATTTCTATGTTGTCCTGAAAAAGGGAAAGTCAGTGTCTCAAAGCAAACACTAAAGAGAAAAAACAGAAGAGAGCAAGTTTTCCGTTGTTGTTGTTATTTTATTGTTTTGTGGTTTTGAGATGGGGAGTTTCACTCTTTTTTTTAATTTATATTTTATTTTTTTTTAGAGATGGGGTTTCACCATGTTGATCAGGCTGGTCTCAAATTCCTGACCTCATTACCCACCCACCTCAGCCTCCCAAAGTGCTGGGATTACAGGTGTGAGCCACCGGGCCTGGGCTGGAGTGCAATAGTGTGATCTTAGCTCACTGCAACTATCACCGCCTCCTGGGTTCAAGTGATTCTCCTGCCTTAGCCTCCCGAGTAGCTGAGACTACAGGCATGCACTACTATGCCCAGCTAATTTTGTATTTTTAGTAGAAACAGAGTTTCACCATGTTGGCCAAGCTGGTCTTAAACTCTTGACCTCAGGTGGTCTGCCCACCTTGGCCTCCCAAACTGGTAGGATTACAGGCATGAGCCACCGAGCCTGGTTGGTCAGTTTTTTTTTTTTTTTAATTTAGTATCTTTTAAGTCTATTAGTTGAATCCTTCAAAACCCATCAGCTCTCCCTAAATGGAGTTCCAAACATGCTTTAAAATTTTGGAGTTTATGTTAGAGATTCAGGTGTCTTTGGTTATCATTCAAATACCCACTAATGTGCATCTCATCTCTAGAGGACTTATTTATATTTCATCAATGGATTTAATTATATATTGTCACTCAGATGAATTTCTATAGCTTCTAAATTTTGGTTTCAGGTTTTTATTTAAATTGTGGTTTACAATTTTATCTGCAACTTGCTATCCAGGTTGCAAAATAAAACCCAAGTTTCTAAACGGTCCCCAAATGAATAAATTTTACTTTATCATACATTTAAAATTGGTTCCAAATTTTAATTTATAATTTGGACAAACATAACAAGAATGTATGTGTATATATATATGTACATATATAAAAATATGTGCATATATTCATATACACACATATTTTAATTTTTAATTGAGTTTCATATGGATTATAGTGTTATATAACTTTTTCCACATTAACATAATTATGAAGGAAAATCAAAATAAGCCTGGTAGCACAACAGCACTAGAAGAAAGAGCTTATTGAACTTTTGCCAAAGTAGGGGTTCCATGAGCTCTGTAGAGCTAAAAAGAAAGAAAGAACCAAATAGGAGAAAGTAAATAAGGAGAAAGTATCACAACTTGTCTTCAATATCTATCCCTGGTTAGGGATTTTCATTTGGATTAGCTTGGCACAAACAACCAATCCCAGTGAACATTTAGCAAATACCGCCTATCTATATTGTCATATTGTTTTATGAAATAATCAAGAACTTGGTCCCAATTTTCTCACCACTATCAACCATAGAAAAGAGTTAACCAGTTTTTCAGTGACTCAGCTCATATAGAGCATACCTTTCTGACTTCCTTTTCTGCCTTCCTCTTCCTCTCACCTCTAGGCTTATATTGAAAAGGCTTGTGTGATTAGGTCAAGCCCACCTGGATAATCTCTCTACGTTAAGGTCAACTGTTTTAATCTTTAGTTACATCTACAAAATTTCTTTTGCCAGATTGTGTAACTTACTCATGTATGTCATGGACATAATACCAGAGAACATAGATCATGGGATTATGTGGGTCATTTTTAAAATGTTATCACTATAAATAAATTATATGTATTAGTTACTCTGATTTAAAAAAATCCTATTCCTTGCCTAGTTCCAAAAACCAAGCCACTGTTTAAGCCCAGAACATGTTAATGGAAGAAGAGGTCATGTTGTGAGGGGTTTAGGTTGGACCCTCCAGGGATACAGAAAATATATACTATAATGATTTCTCTAAGTCTTAGCCAAAGATACAGGCAACTTTTTATTCAGGTAGCTATACAAAGGGGAAATGGGAATACCACATATATTTTAGGAAAACCAAACATGGGATCTGATTTGACATAAGGCCTGAAGAGTCATCATGGCCCCGTTAGAGAGGAGGCATAGGGGACCACGTAATAAATTGAGTTCTGGCCTATGTCTGGCTTCAGTGTATCCCAGGGCTCTATGGACTGAGTTAGTGGTTTCCTTGGTTCACACATGTTTATCTGAGATTAATATACTTGGAAAGTAGAGTAACCTCTACACTAAATTTTTGGCCTGCAGAAAAAAAAAATATATTTAAAATGGAACAAGCAAAAGGCTCTGAAAACACACCCCAACCAAGGTAAGATCGTAATTCAAAAACAGCATCATATGGGATGGGGATTGTAGTGATTGTTTTCAATCTTAAGGCTCTCAGAGATGCAGGGGTGATTTCCTCATCATAGTCTGTTTAATTTACCAGTATGACCCTACAAACAAAAACCAGGTCAATCTTTGGGAGTAATTATAGTTTACCACACTGTTATAACTTAAAGAATAGGAGCTTTCAAGCTGAATTCACGCTCTTTCCATTTAGCCCACAGCCACTGGCTGAGCATAGCAGAATTAGATCCTGGTCATTTTGTCCAGTGATTTCTGCCAGTGTGATCTGTCTCTACCAATGATTTTTTTTCCACAGCTCTGTGTTGGCTCTCCAAAACATTGTCAGATCGACACTGTAGTCTGAAGCACTTCATATTTAATCCTGCTTCCTTCTCATGTCTCACAAGGGTTAACCTCAATAAGTGTCTTTAACTACTGTCTAGCTTCTGATTCCTGAGGGACCCAAGTGATGTAATAATAACTGCAATTAGTTGAAATGTGTCAAATATGTTCCAGTTCACGAGTCCATGATGTCACACAGAGTTATCTTTGGTCTCCTTTGAAGGACACCAATAAGCAATTAAGTTTTAGGTATTATAAATGTGTAAGTGGATGGGAAAAGAAAACATTATTTTCTTGACTTTCTGATGTTAAATCTACATTAGTGCTGTCAAACAGTTTATAGGGCAGTCATTTAATTATATATGTGTGTGTGTGTGTATATATATATATATATACATATATATATATATAAGCTTTCTATTTATAGAAATAGTCTAGCTACTAAATAAAAAAAAAATCAGTGAAAAATTAGGAATGACCATTTTAACACCAATTTAATTAAATGAATTTAAACTGATCATCAGTGCTTGCTAACAGCCAAAGGGTACAGCGAGACTTTCATGTCTCCTGATGTATGAAATATATAAAACCACCTAGAAAGGGTTCCTGCAACAAAATCAAACTTGCATCTAAGTCTCCAGCTATAACTACTGATTTATACGATATATAGGAGTGATTAAATATGTTAAATATCACCATGAATACAATCAGCAATGTCTATACCCTGGTATGCTGCAGAACAAATGACCCAATGTATTTAAGAAATCAATCTCTGAGAGAGAGAGAGAGAGAGAGAGAGAGAGAGAGAGCGAGAGAGAGAGGACACCTGTATGTTTAAGGAGAATTCAGACACCTACCAACAAATTCAAATTTGTTTAATTAATTGATTAAAATATATCTAAATTGCTTCAAAATAATCTGGAGGGTTGAATAGAGGTATAAGAAAAACAAGATTGGCCAAGGGTTTATAATTATTGAAGTTAGATTAAAGGTACAAGGGAGTTTATTATACTCTTCTTTGTTCTGTAGTATATATTTAAAACAACATCTTTTAAGAATTTAACAATTTTAAAAAGGTACAACTTTTTTCTGAGAAGATAGTAAACATTGTGGATTAAACCAGTGACTTTGGTGTTATTAAGTACTAAAAAGAAATTATATTATATAAATATTCATCCAGTGTACAGTAACCTCTTAGTACATGAATCTCTTAGTCACCTTATATTTTGTCAAGTTAAGAACAGGAACAATCAGCTGAATCTTCAGAGAGGGGAAAAGTTACTTCTATCACATTCTCAATAACTAGAAAGCCCCTCCTTAACTCTTTAAATTTCTGTGACCTTGGTTCAGTAAACACCATCTTGAAACACAGCTGCAAACACCCTTGAACTCTCGACCATCTCCTTCACATCAACCTCTCTTCCACTCTGCCACTCTGGCCATCTCTCATCCTATACCAGACCAGCTGAATGTTGCTGGACAAAAACAGCACTAATTAGAGTGATACTTGCATATGCTCATAATTACCAACTTCAGTGTTAATTTCTATCAGATTGTCTTTTCATATTTCTTTAGGAAACTAACCTTTCACCCCTCCTTCACTGCCACTCCATTCGCTTCTTTTTATACAATCAGTGTACTCAGATTATAACATTTTCCTGCTTAGAAATTTCCAGTGATTTGTCATTCATATAAAATTCAGTGACAGTTACGGTATTGTCTGACTTTTGTATCTCCATCATCATCTTCTGCTACCATGCAGGCTTCTCCAGCTACACTACATTTATTTAAATTCCCTGAGACCCTCAAAATATATTTGGATTGCTCTTCCCATACTCTATTTAATTCATGTTAACTCTTCAGTTCTTAAAAGCATACTCAGATATTTCCTTCCAATGTAGGACTCATAGCACATTGACCCACCCAGGTAGGTATGACTATGTTGGAATAAGATTTTCAACTTCAAAATCAGATTTCCTAGATTTGTATCCTGATTCTATCCATTACTAATTGTATCACTGTACAAATTTCTCAACCTGTCTTTAAATAGCATATGTAAAATATATGTAGATAGTATATAATTCCACTCTTACAAAATTTAAATTTTTTTATGTTTTGAACATGTTCTTACAATATGCAAAAAATTACATAAAACATCATAAGAATGGAGTTACATAAGATACTTGGAGCTTTTAGAACCATGACAAGCATCTTACTAAACATTCAAAAAAAGTTAACATTTCGGTATATTAACAAGCTGAAATATATTGTGAAAGTCCTGATTGATCTCTCCAATCTTTTCCAAACAAGGTCATTGCACATTTTCCCGTTTTGTTAAAAATATTTTTATGCAACTTTCTGCACGAAAATAGTCAGTATAATGAACTAATAAAGAGAAATCACACTACAGAATTAAAGTCCCTGTCAGATATGATTCTATCAGTCCAGCATGGTTCTGCACCGAATCAGACTGACAATTGTATGTTATGAAAACTCTGGTGTCTGAATTCAGAAGTTGCCAGCACATGCTTCCAAACACATGGCAGAAATGTCCCCAGGCGTTACATTCTCCAAGAAAACCTTCTGGTCTAAATAAATTGTCAACTGGAAGACTGTGTGGGGAAGATTTTTTGAACTATGTTTTTCTGATGTTACTTTCTTATTTTGTATATATTCCTGTCCATTTCCATATCACCATTCCAGAAGACAAAGCATCTGTAATTAGTTTTGTTTTGCAGTACACAGCCAAACACCATCTTCTTTGTCTTTGAACTGTAAACTGTAACTAAATTATACCATCTGTGCTAGAGGTGAGGATGTGAGTTGGAGAATGAGACATCCATATCTGTTCACCATAATATAGACTTCAATATATGGCTTTAGAAAGTTTATCTGACAGTCCCCATGTAAGACTTTTAGTTGTCTGAATATGGAATTTAACTTCATGAAAAGCCCATCTCCACTTGTTAATTTGGTAAAATGCTACTGATTTCAAAGGACAACTTGATCAAACTCTGCAAAACCTTTTTTGTTTATTCGTTTGTTTTAATCCCCTTAGCAAAGTTAATTACTTGTTCTCTCTGAAGGAAGATTCAATTATATCCTTCCTAATACATAATATGTTATTTTATGATTGTCAGATTGGAAAAATTAACTCTTCATCGCCAGAGGTTGATTCTTAAAGAAAGCATGGCATGCAACAAATTTTCAGTAAAATTTATTGAAATAATGAGTGAATGTATATGCTATTAATTCACAATTTTTACAATGTAGTAAGTTCAAAAAATTACAATTTACTACTCTTTTCTTCAATTGGCAGCTATGGCATTGTAATCCTGTCTGCATTTTAAATGAAATGTTCTCAGTTAAGTATTAAATTCTTATATAATATATATGTGATCATACGTAAATTATTTTATGTGTACATGATTATGAGATATGAACTTAAAAAGGGGGAAATTCACCTTCTATAAGAATGTCAGGATTAGATAACAGAAATATACACAATGAAGACATTGGTAAAATTAAGAAACACAGAAAACTCAAAATTTTTGAAAATTATACAATGCACTTCTAAATTAGACACGGATCATATAAGAAACTACAAGGGAAAAGAAAATATTTTGAACTAAATTATATTGAAAACATAGAAAATGTACGAAATATTGCTAAATAGTCACTTAAAATAAAAGTCGTAGCTTTTGAAAGTGTTGTTGGAGCTCCATTTGTTGTTGGAGAAGTGAACACCTCTCAAATAAGTTACTGTTTTAGCATCCTTTGTCAGCAATACTTCACCTGCATTTGGCAATATGGCTTTTATTTAACTGTGCCTGGATAAACACAGATTTTGTTACTAAAAAGAAAAAGAATGATCAATGTTTGGGTAGACAATAAATTATCTCTGCTAAAGTTTCAACTTCAGAGACAACTAAATATTGCATAATAAAGAATACACAATTACATGTTAATTAGGCAGATTGAGTAATTCTACAATGTATATATACTTCAAAACATTATGTTGTTCATGGTAAATATGATTCTATCTGTCACTTAAAAATGTTTTTAAAAAGAATATGTAATCATACAATGTGGTGTAAATGTAATGTATTTAAGTAGTCATTCATGCAAACTGAATTTTTATTTAAATATAATTATGGTGAAAATGTAATGGTTATATTCAGGAAAGTGAAAGCAATAAGGTGATGGGAGCAGTAGAAAGGGTGGGATATGAAAGTCTAACCCTCACCTGGAAATA
Source organism: Saguinus oedipus (assembly GCA_031835075.1). NCBI lineage: Eukaryota > Metazoa > Chordata > Mammalia > Primates > Cebidae > Saguinus > Saguinus oedipus. The sequence continues at coordinate 73,777,898 of CM063185.1, forward strand.
TTAATTTACATATGTCAATGAAAAGAGTCAAACTATGTAAAATATTTGATGAGATTTATTCTGAGCCAAATATGAGTGACCATGGCCCATGACACAGCCCTCAGGAGATCATAACAAGTGTCCAAGGTGGTCGTGGTACAGCTTAGTTTTACATATTTTAAGGAAGCATGAGACAGCAATCAAATATATTTAAGAAATACATTGGTTTGGTTCAGAAAGGCAGGACAACTCAAAGTTGAGGGGAGGGGCTTCCAGGCCAAAGGTAAATTTAAACATTTTCTAGATGACAATTGGTTGAGTTTATCTGAACATCTGGGATTAATGGAAAGGAATGTTCAGGTTAAGATAAAGTATTGTGGAGACTAAGTTTCACTGTGCAGAGGAATCTCTCAGATAGCAGATTTCAGAGAGAGAGAGCAGGTTGTAAAACGTTTTTTATCAGAAACTAAAAGGATGCCTGGCTCTTAGTTGATTATCTCCTGGATCTGGAAAGAAAGGAAGGAAAACAAAGTTGGAAGAGGAATCTCTACAGAAGGTGGATTTTTTTCTACAAGAGACTTTGAATGGGAATTTCAAGGTATGACAAGGAAATATATTTTGGGGTTATTTTTTCCATCTCTCATAATGTTATGCCAGAGTCAGACTGAAAAACTAAGTCACAATATATAGGTTTAAATAAAACACATTTGATGAGAATTTATGATTTTGCAGGGCATTACTCCCTAGACCCCTTAGTTAGGAATTTGGGCAAGATAAAAAATCAGACCTTAGTCCTTGAATAGCAGAAAAAATTATGGATAGGGAGCAAAAACCGGTTAAGGAGAGAAAGAACTTTTTTAAAGACTTGTAACATTATTTTATATGTAAATTATATAAATGTAATCATTTTTTAAATAATAGAGATTAAATTAAGTATATGCTCAACTAGAAACTATGAATAATGTTCAGAATGTACAGAAGATCATTACTGTCTCTTCCAGTTCCTTAAAATAAAAAGTAATACAATTTCACATCAATAACCCAAAAAATTTAAAAAAAGAAAAAAGATAAATATATAATGCATTTGGAAAGTAGAAGTTATGGGGAAAATGTAAAAAGAAAGTCAAACATTGCAACTAATCCTGCCTTTATGAACAGCGATATCTGTGATACATACACCTTGAAATTGACTGTGAAAGGACAGTTAGTGACAAAATTAGAGAGAAGACTTTTGCTTCTAGCCATAAATTTGTGGCTAAACCTAGGCTTGCCCTCTCTTTAAAAATGACTGGGAAAACTGGAGAAAATATAAGGAAAAATCTGTTTGCAGAAATTAGTTGGCAGCCAGTATAGGACTGTGATCCCTGAAAGAAGTAAAACAATTTAAGTGAGCATCGCAATTGTCATGGATTTCTGCCTGAGGCACTTCCTGGACTATATAGCTCAGAGTGAGAAACAAGACAGAATTAGTTAAGAATACAGAACTTGGGCTGTGGGGAAGACTGAAGTACCTGTAGTTTACTGGATAAAGTAGCAGAGAAAAGTGAAGTATACAGAGAAAGAGCTCCAGAAATTTATGTAGTAGTACCCTCAAGTCCCTCGAGTCCTTGACTGAATGGTTTCCGCATGTCTTGTGAAATTCAATGAGGCCGGTGTAGGGACCATGGAAAACTTCCTCTTAGCCCTCTGAAGGTTCATTGCAAATCAGCTTATGAAAGACAGATTAATAAGAGAAAAGTGATATAAATTTATTAATGTGCATGGGGAAGAACCACAGAGTTATTACACCATCACACAATGAGGTACAGGTGACCATGTTCCCTTCTTCTTAGAGGAAGTGGAGATGGGAAAATGTGGATAATATTAGGGGAATAGTAAATGATTTTTAGGGAAATTCAATGGGTTTGAAGACCCTACAATGACAATGACTTTTGGGACCATAGAGCAGACAAAGGTTTATGACAAGAGTCTGTTCTGATGTTCTGACAAACTTCAGTATGAGTCCAGATAATAAAAACTAAGGGAAGGGACCAAAGTATTGATTTCTTCCTTGGTGGTTCCAGCCTTTGGCAGATAAGAAAACTTGGGGAACAACTTTATCCTGTGTTTTGGAGAGACAAAGAATGGAGAGACAGGAGGGAGGAGAAGAAGGTTAGAAAGAACTTGAGGCTTCTTCACTTCAACACCTCAAGGTGCCATATGTGTGGGTATCAATTGCTGAGCCTCAACACTGCTTAAGAACTACCAGCAACTTATAAACTGACCAATTCTGACAACTTACACAACACTCAAAAATGGCAGTTTTATCCAGTAAGACTGATAAGACCTTAATTTTAAACATTGTTTGAAAAGTCACAGAAAAAAACAAAAGTGACACAAGTGAAATTTTGAATAATCTTATGTCTGTTGTAAACATTATAGGAGTTATAGAAAACTTATCAAGTAAAGCCCTTGCCTAGTTTTCTTGAATTATTTCAAACATTTAAGGAACAAATAGCATCTTTTCTTTTTTAACATAAATTCTTTCAGGAACAAAGAAGATAGAATGTATTAATTAACATTATAAAGCCAGAAAAACTTTGATAGCAAGAATCAACAAGAGCTATTATAAGAAAGGAAAGTGCATACTAATCTTTCTCATAAACTTAATCAAAAATATGAAGGAAAATATTTAAGAACTACATTCTAATTTTATAGGATATCAAATGATTAATATGTCAAGTTCCAAACAGAGTGGATTTCAGAAAGGAAAGTTTGTTGTTATAATTGAAACTCAGCAATGCAATTATCTTTATTTATAAAATAAAACTATTTCAAAAGGTTAAAAAAAATGACAAAATTTAACACCCATGTAAAATACTGTTATTAATAAAAAATGAATTAGGATTCAAGAAAAGCTTTCCTAAATCATAAAAGTACCTTAAAATAGTATAGAAAATATCATTCTTAATGGTGAGTTATTAAAAGTTCTTTTCTTGAGATCAGGCAAGAATCAAAGATGTCCACCATTATCATGTCTAATTCATCATTGTATTGAAAAATAGCCTATGAAGAAGTTGAGCAAAATAAATAAAACTTGTTAGGTTGGTGCAAAATAATTATGGCTTTTGTCATTAAAAGTAGTGGCAAAACTATAATTACATTTGCACCTACTAGTATCAGTACTGCAATGGAAAAAAATGGATTATTTTTGCAAGTATCATAATTTTGCACATGAGCAATGTAAGAATTATATCATTGCTCAAAAATTTATTAAAACTACTAAAAGAATATAAGAAGAGTCCTGGAAGCCAATGTTGACGTACCATACTGTTGTGGCTTTTTTACTTCCATAGTTCAGCAGGCAGGAATATTACAGCTTTTTTATTCCCACTGCCCCCAGCTCAGGGAGGAAGAGCTTAACAGTTCTTTTACTCCCGCAGTTGGGCGAGTTCCAGGTTTTTGTCTTGTGAGCAAGAGGAATAAGGTGTGCAGACATAGAAGAGGGGATAAAGCAGAAAGTCCAGCAGGCAGGAATGTTACAGCCATTTTACTTCCACTACTCATAGCTCCAGAAGGAGGAGAAGCTTAACAGTTCTTTGTCTCTTGCAGTTTGGTGAGTTTCAGGATCTTGTCTAGTGACCAAGAAGAATAAGGTATGCAGACACAGGAGGTGGGGTAAAGCAGAGTAGGATTTATTGAGTGAAAGAAAAGCTCTTCACAGCAAGAGGGGAACTGAAAGTAGGTAACCCTCTGTTTGGCTTTTTTCCAGGGATTTTATGCGCTTAGAATGGGGGAATGGATGCTGATTGGTTTACAGGGCTTGGAAAAGTCACCATTCGATTGGTCAAAAGGCATCATTCAGAAAGAACCAATCAAGAGAGTGTGTAAGACAGAGATGGAAATTCTCAATCTGATCTGTGGATTCTATCCAGAACTGATAGCACAGTTTTCAGGCTTTAGACTGTCCTTGGCTTAAAGGTTGAATAAAGACACAGGTTCTCAAACCACTCAAACTGTTTAGAAATCGTGTTGTTGTTGTTGTTTTTCTTTTTCTTTTCCTTTTTTTTTTTTTTTTTTTTGAGACAGAGTCTCACTCCATCTCCCAGGCTGGATTGCAGTGGCAAGATCTTGGCTCACTGCAACCTCTCCCTCCAGAGTTCAAGTGATTCTTTTGCTTCAGCCACCTGGCAAATTTTTGTATTTTTAGTAACTAAGGGGTTTCACCACATTGGCCAGGCTGGTCTCGAACTCCTGACCTCAAGTGATCCACCCTCCTCGGCCTCCCAAAGTGCTGATGAGCCACTGCACCTGGCTTTCAAACCATTTTAAGTAAGAAAAGACAGATTTGTCTGGCTTTTAGTACATTGCTGAATTGTCCCCCAATCTACATTTTTAAGGAAATGGCACCTGGGGAATGGCAACACGAAGTCACTTGGCCAAAATGCAAACCATTTCATGTTCTTCAGTTTTTGAAAATCCTTCCATTTTGCCTTTTGTATCCAGTTTGCTGGTCTTGCCTTCTTACACCAGCATGTGAATTAATTGATGAAGGTCAGAATATTTGGGCTCAAAGGTTTCAACAGTTAAGTCCAATTTTCTCCCAAACCCTGTAGGATCTTGGAAACAGATGCTTTAGAAACAGAGGGGGAAAATGTATTTACATTTAGACCAGGGAAGTCTTATATATAATAATCTTAATTTACATTATGGTGAAGTGGAACACACAGTGGTAGGCTCCCCTCTTCCTGTGGGAATTACCTTGAAAGGGGCTCTCAGAACAGAAGTTTCAGGGAAGGGGCCAGAGCCCTGGGGACTCTCCTCAGGTGATGGTGATGGAAGAAGAGGCAAGGCAGGACAGGACGGCTCAGGTGAGGGAGACTATGCAGGTGCAGGGCCGGAGGAGAAGGAGCAGGTGGAGGTGAAAGAGCAAAGCCTCCTCAGTATTTCTCAACTCAGAAAAAGTCTGCTGACATCCTTCGGTTTCCTCCTCAATGGAGGCAATTTTCTCAGTTCTTTTAGAAATTTTTAGGTATAATTGGAAGCAAGTCTCCCATTTCATTTGTCTGGTTCTAAAACCATTTTTTTTTTTTTTTTTTTTTTTGAGATGGAGTCTCGCTCTGTCACCAGGCTGGAGTGCAGTGGTGCACTCTTGGCTCACTGCAACTGCTGCCTCCTGGGTTCAAGCGATTCTCCTGCCTCAGCCTCCCAAGCAGCAGGACTACAGGCGCACCACCATGCCCAGCTAATTTCTGTATTTTTAGTAGAGACAGGGTTTCACTATGTTGGTCAGGATGGTCTCAGTCTCTCGACCTCATGATCCACCCACCTTGGCCTCTCAAAGAGTTGGGATTACAGGTGTGAGCCACCACGCCCAGCATAACCAAGATTATTAAGCCATTCTAATTTGTCAAAAGAGTCGCACTGATTTTTAAAAAATAATCTAATGAACTTTTTGATGTCTTTATATATTAAATATTTACATCACTTAAATTGTTCAAAAGTATCAGATTCCTCTCTGCTACCAACTTTCTTTCTTTTATTGTACCAAACTATCAAGAACATTAATTTAATTTACAGCTAAATCTATTATTTTTTCATGTTAGAAATTCAACAAGAAAATTTTTCCCTAAGGAAACATCACATTTAAAGCATAAATATACTGGGCGAGGTGGCTCATACCTATCATCCCAGCCCTTTGGGAGGCCGAGACAGGCATATCATTTGAGGTCAGGAGTTTGAGACCAGCCTGGCAAATATGGTGAACCCCCCCCCCCAAAAAAAAATATAAAAATTAGCTGGACATGGTGGCATGCGCCTATAATCCCAGCTACTCTGGAGGCTGAGGCAGGAAAATCGCTTGAATCTGGGAGCTGAACTTGCAGTGAACTGAGATCATCCATGCACTCTAGCCTGTGCTACAGAGCAAGACTCTGTCTCTAAATAAATAAATAATAAGGCATACGTAGTAAAACAATAATAAGGAACAGGGTCTTCCTCTTCCTCTGTTATCTAGGCTAGAGTGTAGCCTTGCAATCATAGCTGACCAGCGTGGAATCTGAAGGCTGGATTGGAGGTCCACAGAGGAATCTCTGCATAAATAGCGCCTCCCAGAACGCACAGCTCTGCCAGAGAATAGAGGTGATTGAGTTGGGAAAATCGACAGCAGCAGACACTCCATTATAGCGAAGAAAAAGAGAACTTCGCTTTCCACCTACTGTCTTATAACGAAAAAGGGGGAAAAAAAGAAAAACAATTAAAAATAACTTTGATTTTTTTTTTTTTTTTGTCTAGAGCTACTTAAGTAAAAGCGAACCGTAATTATAAGCGACCACAGAATTAAAGCATAAAAACTATAAACACATCCGTATGGCCATACATCTGTTCTTAGAAACTGAAAAATCAGGGGAGAGTGCGAACGCAGCCCCCCACTACCACGAATTATACAGTCGAGTCTTCCACATTTGGGGAAATCACAGGAGTCAACACATCGGGAGTGCAACGGATAAGCCTCGCCCGGGGAAAACCACCTTCGTGATCATGGCATCTCTCCTTCCAGGCAAGTATGAGTTGAAACCCCTCCGCCCCGACACAGCCTCATACGCCTCACCCTTTACACGCACGGTCACTTACCCCGGGCACCGCACCCCCAGCCCTCCTAGCCCGGACACACAGCTGGGATCTCGGGTCCGACCGGCGGTCCTGGACTCGCTCCCATGGCGGGGATCTCCTTCGTCGGGAAGCAGCAGATGCCAAGCAGCAGCCCCTGCGCTGCCTCATCTGCATAGAAGTCGTCCTCTCCGTGATGTCACCGACAGCGCCTTCCCAGTCCGGTCTGCTCCTCCGCCACACAGCCGACCGAGCCGGCGGGGAAGTGATGTCGGCCTCTCGGTTCCCTTCCCCGCCCCCCCTCCCCCCGCGCCACAGGTCTGTTGTCTCCCAAAGAAGCGGGTCCTCATCCTATGTTACCAAGAACCCATTCGGCAGCCAGCTGGAGCCTCCGCACCCTTCATCAAATAATGGTTTTTAATTCGCAGACTAGAACGTTTAGGATTACAATATAAACCGGTTCTCTCCACGTCCTTATCCTTGTGATGTAGCTTCCCCTTGAAATTGGAAGCCGTTCAGTATCAGAGAAACCGTATTTAGGAAACTAGAGGGGCGGCTCGGATGCCTGCACACCTGCCGTCCAGGTCAGAATCGCAGTCTCACCTGTCTTGGCTGAATGCTGCGGTCCTCCCGGGAATACAAACCAGTGATAACGGTTTTATCACTCATAATGTTGTAAAGACAGTTTTCCACTTTCATGAATCTTGTGTTTTTTCCTCCAAATTCAGTATTGTAGAAAAATATGCTGCCCGAGAAGAGACGATTGGACACTCTCACGCGTGGCACTGGACAACATCATCTCCTGCACAGCCTTCTTCAGACCTCAGCGCTGACCTCACGTTTGTATTTTATATTCTGGAAAGACAAAAACAAAATAATCCACATTTGACACAAATACCTGGGATACATCTTGTGTGCCCTGTTTAACAAACGCCTGGATCTTCTTTCCATGTATTGGATTATAACGCGGGAAACACTGTGAAGTAAGCAGGTTGGAATGCCCAAGTCAAAGACCGTTTGAACACTTACAAGTAGATTTGAGACTGGAGTAGTACAGGGCGGTCACAGGATAATGAATTCTAGGCAGCAGATTTACAGGACTTGAGGCTATGGGCTGACATTGAAAACCCAGGGTGTAGATCAAACTTGCTGAGACTGACTGACCCAATCTGGTGCTGGATTTGATGTAGGTTTCACCTAGGACCTCACTATGTGCTCATTTACATATGAAATCACACACCCACCAGTGCCAGGACAGTTCTGAGACCACCAATATTTTATATAAAAATCGGTGGCATCACAGCCGAGAAATCTCCACCTTTACCCAGGAATTTTCCTGAGTGTTCCACTCCCTGTTTGAAGAAACCATCAAGATGAAAGCCCAGACCCCATTGTTCTCTCTCTTGGGTTTGCCCAAACTCCCCTTCTTCAGTGTGTACTTTTTGCTTTGCAGTAAATCTCTTCTTTAACTATTTACTGACTTATCTTTGACTTCCTTCTTGAGATGGTGTCAAGAGCCTGGACACCACAGCTGGGGTCGAGATCCCACCAGTGTTCGGTGACCTCCCCCAGCCCACCAGTATCAGATTCTATTCCATCGCTCAAATCACAAAACACTTGAGTGGTGAGTTCTCCTTTGGAGACTGTAAAGCACAGATTCTGTGGCATGGTATCCAGTTAGGCCACTGGGAGGCATGGCAAAATATTGAAAATGAGGGATTAGGTGACAGTGTAGCAATGGCTGAGTACTAAATACTTGATCCAGGCCCCATTCCCTGGATACTGACAGGGAGATGCACTGTCCAGGTAGTAGCAGAGAAATATTTTTCTGGGGATCTGACCAGTCTTTTCAGAAAGAACTGGCACCATCCTGCACATGTGACCACCTGAAGGGTTCTTCCTGTCCACTGTACACTCAAAATCGATTCATGGAGACCATGGATTGCAGTAAAGAGTTTAATTGACACAGGCCAGCCATGACATGTGGGGGACGGTGTTACTACTCAAATCAATCTTACTGAAGGCTCAGAAGTGAGGGGTCTTTCAAAAATAGTTTGGTGGGGAGGCTAGGGTTTGGGTGGTGCTGACTGTTGGGGATAAAATCTCAGGGGTGTGGAAAATGGCCCTCTTGCACTGAGTCAGCTTCTGGGTGGGGCCTGAGGGACTGGTTGATTTTCGGTCCAAATGGTGACATCCGGTAGTCAGAAATGCAAAAGCCTGAAAAGATATCTCAAGAGGCCAATCTTAGCTTCTGTAACAGTGATGTTCTCCCCAGCAGTAATTGGGGAAGCTGCAAATCTTGTGACCTCTGGAATAATGGCTAGTAATGATCTAACAAGACACACATCTCAGTAGAATTCAGGCCCCTTTCATCCTCCTAACTTGGTGGGCTTTCATTAATTTCACTGGGATAATTTCATTTTGGGGAAGTCATCATTTAAACCAATCTTTTTGGCCATTCCCAACCTTTTTGCCATCAGGGACTGGTTTCATGGAAGACAATTTTTCCAGGAAGAGGGTGGGCGATGCTTTCTGGATGAAACTGTCCACCTCAGGTCATCAGGAATTAGTTAGATGAGACAGGAAAAGCACAGGGTGGTCACAGGATTAGTCAGAGTCTCATAAGGAGCATGGAACCTAGATCCCTCACATGCACAGTTCTCAATAGGGTTCGAGCTCCTATAAGAATCTGATGCCGATGCTGATCTGACAAGAGGCAGAGCTCAGGTAGTAATGCTTGAAAGCCTGCAGCTTACCACCTGCTGTTCGGCTGGGTTCCTAACAGTCCCAGGGAATAGTACCTTCTGTGGCCCTAGAGGTTGGGGATGCCTGATTTAAACTATAAACTCAAAATTTTTCAAAAATAGCTTGGGAGCAATTGCACAGGAATGAGTGAAGGCAGCTAGCCTATAAGACTGGAACCAAGATGGAGTCAGCCATGTCAGATTTCTCTTATTGTCATAATTTTGCAAAGTGGTTTCAGAGGGACTACACTGGACGCTTGTTAAAAACCTGAGGCAGATTTTAATGTATGTACTATGGTAGGCAAGAGAGAGCAACAGAGAACTGAGCTCAACTCTCTTTCAATTGGCCATTTAAGTTTAGTAGTAAAAGACTGGTTAGTGATAGCAATGCATCGTAAAACCTTCAGAAGGAACGGAGACTGTTTTGTGGACCACTTTGGTTTTCTTTTTTGCTTGTACCAGTTTTAAGTCATTAGTTTTTAAAATCAGTACTTTTTAATAGAAACAACTTGACCAAAAATTTGTCACAGAATTTCGAGACCCATTAAAAAAGTTTAATGAGAAAAGAAAAGAACAAGAAAAAATGAAGCTTTATAGACAACCGCAAGATATTAAAGTCAGTGGATGGAAAATTACTAAGAGCAACTGGATTAGCTATCAAAGGTGGTTGGGAAGACTCTTGCTAAACTCGGCTCAACAGGATTCTTTTCTAAAACTGGACTTGGCAGGCCAGGAACTAACAGAGAAAAGGGCTCAGAGGAAGCTGACTGAGGTTTGGTCAAAGATGGTGTCCTTGTCAGCTCTACACTGAGGCTTCTGCAAATGAACGAAGACCAACAAAATGAAAAAAAAAAAAAGCAGAGGCTGCATATTCTGAGCTTACTGTAGCAAGGAGGCAGCCACTGTTACTTGCATTTTGGCAGAGACTTGAAGGCAACCAGAAGATTGGGAAAGCTTTTTAAAAAGAAAGGCTTCAGGTGTGCTGGGATTGGGGCTGCCAGCATGATGAGGCTGCAGACAGATGAAGAAAATACAAATATTTTACCCCAGAATATATTTCTTTGGCATATTTCAAAGTGGCTGTCAGAGAGCCAGCAAACAAAAGTAACTCTGCAAAGCTGTCTTTTTTTTTTTTGAGGCAGAGTTTCAGTCTTGTTGCCCAAGCTGGAGGGCAATGGTGCCATCTCAGCTCACTGCAACCTCCACCTCCCAGGTTCAAGTGATTCTCCTGCCTCAGCCTCCTGAGTAGCTGGGATTACAGGCATGTGCCACCACGCCCAGCTAATTTTATATTTTTAGTAGAGACAGGGCTCCTCCATGTTGGTCAGGCTAGTCTGAAACTCCCAACCTCAGGTGATCCACCCACCTCGGCCTCCCAAAGTGATGGGATGACAGGCGTGAGTGACTGCTCCCAGTGAAAATTATTTTGTAGGAAAAATTTACACCTGTGGAGAATCTGCATTAATCCAGCCTTCTCTTGTCAGGATTGAGAAATAAAAATAAGCTTTAAGCCCTACAACCGGACTCCCTCTTGGCTGACAGGACCACAGAGAAACCTTGAAAACTGAGTTTCTGGCTATGACAGGATCGGAGGTTGCACATTGCATATGCCCTCCTAAAACCCCTCCCTCTCTAACTGCCTTTATGAGGCAGGAGAACAGCAGAGCGAATTGGAGGTTGGATAAAAGGCAGAATGAGTAAAAGCAGAAACAAGCAAGGTGAAGGGGCGTGTGGGCAAGAAGCAAGATAAGAGGCAGAAGTCGAGCAGCGAAAACAAAAAGATTTAAAAAGCAAGCAAGGCCGGGCATGGTGGCTCACACCTGTAATCCCAGCACTTTGGGAAACAGAGGTAGGCAAATCCCCTGAGGTCAGGAGTTCAAGAGCAGCCTGGCCAACATGGTGAAATCTCATGTCTACTAAAAACACACAAAAAACTAGCCGGGTGTAGTGGTACGTGCCTGTACTCCCAGCTACTCAGAAAGCTGAGACAGGAGAATTGTTTGAACCTGGGAGGCAGAAGTTGCCATGAGCCAAGATAGCATCACTGTGCTCTAGATGGGGTGACAGAGGAAGACTCTGTCTCAAAAAAAAAAAAAAAGCAAAGACCCCATGGCTGGCAAGATCCAAACCAGGAAAGGGGCAGCTGCTCAGAGCTAGACATGTACATTAGAGAGAAGAGGTATCCTTAACATGACCCCATACAATAATCAGCGCATTAAAGCCCATGCATATAGACTGCATACATGCATGGACTTAAAAGTATGGGATGGAAGCAACCTGCAAGCCCACAAAGACCTAAGTAACTAAGCATTCTCCCTATCAGGTGAAAGGTAAACACTCCTAAAGATTAGCCATCCTTGTGAAGAGAAGGAAAAAAACACACATAAAAAGACTCAGTGTATACACCAAACTAATACCGACGTCATCTCCCAGAGGTCAGGCCACTCTCCCCTCTCTGAGCGTGTTACTGTGCTTAGTTAACTTTGCTTTGCTGCTTTGTGTGTGTCGTGTACAGGTCTTTGTTTGGGACACCAAGAACCTGGAACTGCATGGCACCATCTGGTAACAATTAGGCTTGTTTGTCCTAAGGGTTAACACACAAGCCCTCCCGGAACGACTTGCTTCACCACAGTTACCAACAAACAGCCTGAGGCTTTCTGTCACTTTTGTGGTTCTGATAAAACAAGCAACCAGCATTCCCTCCTGATAAGAGACCACTGACCCGGGAATGAATCCGGCCAGCCTGCAGAGGAGGGAATGAAAAAAAGCTGGAAAATACATGTGGAAGGGCCTATGGTAATGGTCCAATTCAGACTCCTGAGCAGGAAGAAGTCCGTATCAAGATACATACAGTGAAGACACGAGGACATGGAGCTGCTGATTGCATCCCAAGACTCGGCAGTGAAGAGGATTCTTCAACATGGAAAAGAGAACAAGTAAACCCCAGGCCCTAGGAGCTAACTTGAGGGGATTTGTTTGTGGGGGGTGGAAGAGTTCAATTCTGTGGAGGCATTACTCAGAACTCAAGACAGTCTGTTCTTCCACCTTTCAAAGATCATGGGGAAAATGCAGGTATCCAGCACTCCACACATGAAGGTACCATGGGATAACTGCCCCAAGACAGCTGATGGTTCCTTGAAAAACCTAGTTTGGTACTCAAGTAGTCAATTTTGCTCTCCAGGGAGGAGCGTCTCAATGTTTATCACAGCCTTGAGTTGGAGGGGAATTGCTACGGGCACCTAGCAAGACAGGTAAGTGATGCTACGATGCACAGGACAGCCCCAATGAAAAACCCTGCAGTGAGGGTTTTCATGTCCTTGGCTTCAGCTTTTGACGTCAGAAGACCACAAACACCACTCTCAAATGTTTACTCATGCCACCATTTTATGAACCCGGTCCCATGGAGAGGCACACAGCTTAATTGCACGTATGCACATTTTTCCTGTTATAAATACTCATATTGGAATATTATTTGGTACCGCTCCTGTGAAAGATAGGTTCTCAGAGCGTCATGAAATTGGAAGCATGATATAAACACTGTAATGCAGTAATAACGCATCCAGTTCCCTGCACTATAGAAATACCTGCGGGGAAGACGCAACCGCAATGACCAGAGTCAGTGCATGAGAATGGTGTCTGCTGCGTTCTTTGTCCTCGTAAAACTGAAACCAACCTCTTCTCAAAAACCTTTTTTTTTTTTTTTTTTAGATGGGGTCTCACTCGCTTGCCCAGGCTGGAGTGTAGTGGTGCACTCTCTGCTCACTGCAGCCTCCATCTCCCAGGTTCCAACAATTCTCCTTCCTCAGCCTCCCGAGTAGCTGGGATTACAGGCACCTATAATTGATAGAGCAATTGCTCTATCAATGTGAACATGGGTCCCATGGAGAGGCACGAAGCTCAATTTCGCATCTGCACATTTTTCCTTTTATAGATATTCATACTGTAATATTTTCTGGTACTGCTCCCGTGAAGGATACAATTGCAGACTGTACTCAGATTAGAAGCATTATACAAACTCTATAATGTGTCACTGGCACACCCAGTTCTCTACACTACAGAAATATTAAATCCAGGCACATCCTGGGGATACTATTGGCCTCCTATTGTTAAAAAATAAAAAACTAGAGGCACATAAATTACTCGTTTAAGCAAATAATGGACTGAATTAGAATTTTATCGCACCAGAAGTGGGTTCCTAGCTCTCTGTTTCAGGATTCCTGAGGTGCACAGGTTTAAACCAGGCACTTCAGAAGATCCCTGGTTAAGAATCCGGTCGAGGAGGTGGGCTGGGCTTTGACTCGGATCAGTCACAAATTAGTGGCTTAGGACTTCTGGAAGATAAAATTACCCCACTTATCTAGTGATTGACAATTCGCGACTGATTTAAAAGTTCCAAACTAGCGTCCCTGGGTGGGCTCGAACCACCAACCTTTCGGTTAACAGCCGAACGCGCTAACCGATTGCGCCACAGAGACAGGTGCTGGGTCCCTACTGGGCACTATAGGTAGAGCGCACTCACTAAACTTCCTCCGTCAAGTCCATCCTCACAGCCCGCCGACAGGACGACTGAGCAAGGCCTTGGAAAACCGGAGAGACCGGGGCGGTCACGCTGACACCCGCGCGTTGGAAGATTTTGGAGCTAGGACAGATGAACGGCGTTCGCCCACTCCTCCCCTAGCCTGTTTCAGAAGTCCCCGGAATCTCCCTGGCCCGAACCGCCTGAGCCCCCTAGAGGCCCAAGGGAAGCTGAGTGCCCGGCGGGCTCCCGGGATGGCTCTTCCGTTCTTTGCGCCGCCTTCACCCACTAAGGGAGCCTCTGCCCACCCTGCCCAGTCGTTTTAGGGGCGCTGCGGAGCTTCCGCTGCAGTCTTCGGATCCTGTGTCCCGCACGGGGGCTCCACCAGGGCAGGGATGGGGTGAGGGTCGCTCGTGGGTCCCCTCGCAGGGAGCAGGGTCCTGCACTCAACAGGGCGCACGACTAGGACTTTAGAATGAATGCATCGTCGCCTTTAGCTTTTAGTCCTCTGAAGAGCCCTGAGAATGGAAATCATGACGGCTTTTTCCACGGGAAGTTATTTTCACAAAGGGTTTGTTAAGGTTGATTTCTAGGCACCCCGCGGGCGGCATCGGGCAGGGCCTTCAGGAGCACCTCCAGCGCGGTGGGGCTGGGGGCGCAGCTGGACGGCGGTGGGTCCTGGCGGGAGAGCGGGAGATGGGAAGGGAAAAGCAAAAGCAGAAACAGAAGTTGGGGAGCGGTGGACCAGACACCGAGACCTCCTAAAAGGCTCCTGCGGAGGCAGAGGCGGGACCTTCTGGCAGTGAAAATTGTTTTTTTGGTTTTGGGGGGGATATTTTGTTTTTGTTTTGTTCATTTTAATTGTAGCAGAGTGAGGAAATGGAGAGAGAACCTGAAAGAACTCCCAAACGTGAGCACCTATTGCTCCCCAAGAATAAGATCTTCCAGAAGAACAGGCTGAAAACTAGGTGCCTGGGAACCCCAAAATCTTTGGAGGAGTAGCATCCCGTGACCCTCTGCGTTCTTTTCGGCAAAGGACTTGCTTCCATTGTTTGTTCAATTGTCTGTTTGTTAATTAAATAAAACCCTTTTCCTATATCTTTATAATTACAAACAATGCTGCAGTCGTCATTCTGTTCCCTTCTCTCCAGCCACTCTGTGCTTCTCTAGGGTGGAGGCCTGGAGGGCAGTTGTTCCAGCAGAGTGATCACATGGCTTTTATTTCATTCCACTTTTTTCCTTTGTTGCTTTATTAGCTATAACTCTTTCCTTATTTCGGCGACTGCTGTAGCGTTTGGGATACATCTTTAATTCACCACAGTCAGCTTTCAAGTGACATGCCTCCCTTTCTGGCCTTTATCTTAGTGTTATCATGTATTTTTCTTTTATCCATTAAAAGTTTGTAATTCGTTATTACTTTTACTTATTACGTCAAATATTTTTTAGAATATTTAAAATCTAATTTAATTTATTCTAATTGAATCTAATCAGATCCAATCTAATTTAAATAAGAAAACGTGTAGTATGTGCTTTCTAAAAGCCATTTCCAATATTCCCTTCTTTGTGTAGGTCCACATTTTTATCTGGTATTGTTTTCCTTCCACCTGGATGACTCTTAAGTTTTCCTGCAGTGAGGGTTGGTGAGTTATTTTAGCTTTTGTATGTTTTCTTTTTCCTTTTTTTTATTTTTTTGAGTCTCACTCTGTCCCCCAGGCTGGAGTGCAACAGCGTGGTCCTGGGTAACTGCAATGTCCACCTCCTGGGTTCAAGCGATTCTCCTGTCTCAGCCTCTGAGTAGCTGAGATTACAAGTGCCCACCATCATGCCTGACCAATTTTTGTGTATTTAGTAGAGAAGGGGTTTCACCATGTTGGCCAGGCTGGTCTTAAAACTCCTGACCTCATGATCCACCCACCTCAACCTCCCAAAGTGCTAGGATTCCAGGTGTGAGCCACCATGCCTGGCTGATAGTTATCATTTATTTTCCTATTAACCATTTTCATTATCCGTGAATTTCAGATTTTCCTAAAGTAAGAACCTTAAGGTTACTCTGGGCATGGTGACTCATACCTCATAATGCCAGCACTTTGAGAGGCTGAGGTGGGTGGATCCCTTGAGCCCAGGAATTCAAGATCACCCCCTCAAAACCCTGCCTTAAATAAAAAACCAAAACAAACCAGAAAAAAAAAAAAAAACACTTAAGATTAGATAAATGTTGTTTGTTTGTTTTGGCCAATAACTCAAGACTTAGCTATTTTCATTAAACAAACAATATTAATTGCCTTATTTATCAAAAATTACACAAACAAAGATCATTCTTTTTGGGCATAGCTTTATAACCCCCATTTCAAATTGACACCTTATACTACACAACAGAGCTAAATATACAACCACTTGGCCAGTAAATTTAAATGAAAAGGCACGTCATCAATTCTGAAGCCATTTCTAATTCTGTTTTACCAATAATTTAAAACCAGTTTATTTACTAAAGATTTACTTACGTCTCATGAACTTGTAAAAGCATTTGTCTTCAGGTCTAGTTTATCTGACAGTGTATTTCATTTAAGTGCTTTTTTTTCCCCTTTAAGTCAATTAAATTGAGTTTTTAAAATATACTTTTAGTAGTGAAACATATATATGACACATAATTATATAATGTATTAGACATGCTGATAGGAGTAGATCTTATACATTCAGAAGACTCTTCTTTTTCCTCCTATTTTAGACTTCCAATTTTTTGATCACCTGTTTCGTTGCTCTAGGCAGTTGTCAGCTAGACAGTCCTAATTTATATATTAAAGGAACACCTCTTAGGTGAAACATCAGAGAGCAAAACTTAGCTATCAAGGTATAATGAGAAAGAGTCTGGTGCCCTAGAGGGAGATGGAAAATGGATGCTGAATCAAACAGAACATCACAGAAATCCATCCTAGGATTGCATGAGTACACCAGTTTTATTTAGATAGTTCTAAATTTAGTCTCTATCTTTTCACTGGACCTCAGCTCTCAGCAGAGCTCACAGTGAATCCTTAATCCTCAAAAGAGCATTACCCTGGGTTAGGCCACATAATTATTTTATAGTGCATTTTGTTACAAAGATATTTCTCTAAGTGTCTAAACACACCCTTTCTTATTGTAAACACCCCAGGAGCATCCTCTGTTGTAATAACTATTTTAGTCAGTACTTAGTTAAAAAAAAATAGGTAGCACAATACAAAAGCAAGCAGTTTAAGATCTGAGAGGAACTTTTCTGTTTACATTCTTGGAATTCCATAAGAAAAAACAGAGGTTTCTACCCCCAAAAAAGTCTGGCAATCCCTCCATTCTCATTAAGAAATCCCAGGCTGTTAGAAACTATTTCAGGTCCCTTATGCAGCAGAGGGTGGCCAGGGAAAGGAGAGACAGACAGAAGTAACCAGAGAAACAGAATTCAGTCAGCAGAGAAGAAAAAGGACTTTTTCTCAAACAACAAGGTCCCAGAAGACAAAAGAAGTATTAATGACTTTTAAATAGATATATTTTAATATATATTAACATATGTAAATATGTGTGCGTATTATATATTTTTAATATATATACATATATTGAAATATACATATTAAAGATCCTTTTAACTCTTATTACTACATTTCGGCTGGGACAAATAGCTGATATTTCAAAAGCAACCCAAATATCAATTGGAAAGAAATTGATTTAGGAACCAAATCCAGGTTGTCATGGTGAAAAAGGCGCAGAACCTTAGCTACTGAACTGTAGCCTGGGGAGTGGGGTGACAGCCATTGCTCTTCTAGTTTGGTCTGGCTAGCAGAAGTGGTCCTGTGATATAAATAAAGACCCTTAGGTACTCAAAACCTTTATTTTCTTGATGGCTGCTTTTTTTTCTCCAGCTCTCCCTCTTTTTTTAATTTTAATTTCATTACTTCTTAATCTTTTTTTTTTAATCATCCAGTTTCTACACTTTAGCTGTGGAATTTTTATTTTTAATTAATTTTTTTCATGGAATTATCCAATTCAGAGGCCTTGTTCCCCATAATTTGGAATATTTTTTTGGATTTGATCAAGTCAGATAGAACTGGTCAAACCCAATGAAAAACAAAAGGGAAATAAAAACAAAACCAAACCAAAAAGTTAAGAAAATTAAAGACTGCACAATTCATATGATTGCTGAGTGCTCCAGTAGGAAGGGGAAATTATGATCAGTTAGTTTTTAATCTTACCTTGAGTCATTTAGGAGAATTTCCAAGACAAAACACAGATTCGGTTATTTACCTAGGAATGGAGAGACCAGGCTGCAGACTGCTCTGTACCATCCTAGAAGCAGGAAAACACTCAAACTCTCCTTCCCTGGTCGAAGTGAGCTGAGGGGGGTGAGGGCAAAAAAGAAAAACAGAAGTGAGCTGAAACAAGAAAGGAATTGCCTGTGCTCCATCATCATGGAAGCGGGAAAACTTGCCTTCATTGTTGGAAGCATGTAAAACTCCAGAAAATGAGCTCTACAGCAAAATAAGCCTTAGATCTCAGCCACATTTTGGGAAATCAGGATTCTCTGGAGGCAGAGATCTCTGAGGCTTCAGCAAATTGTCCTATTAGTTTGAGCAATAAAGATAGCTCAGGCTGGTACCAAGCACCAATTGGAGATTTGTCAAAGGTCAGGGCACCTCCACTCAGAATCCCTTCATGGTCATCAATTGTAAACCAAAAAGTATGTGAGACAGATCTGAACTGACTTAGAAGGCTTATTGTAGACTCTGACTCATATGTAATTTCGTCTTCCTGGAGGTGTGGCAGCCAGGTGCAAACTGTAGGGACCTGGCAATAGTTTAGGTATAACAGAGATTAAAGACTTTGTCTAAGCGGTAGCTTGGCAACTTCGGGAGCCAGCTTGTCATCCTAGAGGGATTAATGCTTGGCCTGAGACGTAACAACGCTCCTCCACGTTACCTTTTAATGTGGGAAGTAAGCTCTAGTGTGTTTCTGTAGTGTGGAATGTTTAGAAATAATATCCTTGTCACATTTGTCAATATCCATGGCTGATCTAGACACAATACCATCCAGTCACTGTTTAGCCCTGATTTGCATGTGAGGCTTTGGGCTGGTCATCTGGTAACTTCTCGCTATTCAGTGGGGATGCAGTAACTGGAACTTCAGAAGGACGAGTTACTGGATACCTCAAAAGCGGTGAAGATATTAGAAGCCCTGGCCTTCGGGCCCAAGGAAGAGCAGTGTTTATGGGTAATAATCTGTATAAAACTGATAGGATGCTACAAGGAGGGCTCTTAGAACTTTGGGGTAGGTGAAGGTTGGAGCCTTGATGAATCAGGGGCCTGTGGCTTCTAATAGCATCAGGTGCCTGTACTCAGCCACCTTCAGCAGCTATCTGGCTCTAGAGAGCCATAGCACTCCAGGAGAGGAGAGAAAGCTGCACAAAGCCCTTGTGGTTGTGTCCCCCAATCTAGAGAGACATAATAGCATGCAGGGACAATGCAAAAGACACTAGGCAGGGACAATGTAAATCTGTTTACCACATATTGTAAATGCATTTAAAAATATTGTTAGCTCATATCTGCAGGTAGCACTAATTATAAGGTTGTTGGACTGAGGACTTTATTTTTGACAGTGACTTTCACCATCTTCAAAGTCAGCAACGAAGAATTTCTTCCTCATCGAATCACTAAACTGTTTTGAATCTCTCTGACTTCCTCGTTCACTGAACTCTGACCTCTAGACCCAGACTTTAAAGGCCCATGTGATTAGATTAGCCAGCCTGGATAATCTCCCTATTTTGAGGTTCATTTAATTATATCTGTAAAATCCCTTTGCCATACACTGTAACATAATCATGAAATTAGCAACCATAGGAAAGCTGCAGTGACTTTGAAACCAACCCAGTTGTCCCATAGAACTGATGTTTACGGTTTCTTTTGAATACACATAGAAACTGACCCTCCCAGTCTTGAAATTTGAGAAAGTTACATTTGTATTACCTGAGTTCCTTTCTCAGGAAACCAACTATGGGTCTTCCAGAGAGTATCAAAGAACTGAAATTTACCAGAGTACCCCCTCTGGATAATGAGATATGAGACCCCTCATCTCATCCTAATTGCCTAAGCGCCCACCTGTTTCCTGTTGACCAATTCCTCCTTCTTACCTCGCCCTAATTCCTCTTCTCCTGCATGTAATTACATTTCTTCCCTGCTCTCTAAACTCCACATTTGAGTTGGTCAGGGAGCTGGATTTAAGACTGATCTATGCCTCTTCAGCTGCGGAACCTCAGGAAAGCCTTCTTTCCTGTCAGTACTACTTGTCTCAGTGACTGGATTTCCGTGCAGTGAGCACAAGACTTAAATCAAACCCCTGGTGTTTCAGTAACAACTGTGCTAATACTAGACAAAATAAACAAAGAGAGTTTTTTTTTTTTTTTTTTTTTTTTAAATGGAGTTTCGCTCTTGTTGCCCAGGCTGGAGTGCAATGGCATGATCTCG
This sequence comes from Saguinus oedipus, assembly GCA_031835075.1. Taxonomy (NCBI): domain Eukaryota; kingdom Metazoa; phylum Chordata; class Mammalia; order Primates; family Cebidae; genus Saguinus; species Saguinus oedipus. The sequence continues at coordinate 73,798,207 of CM063185.1, forward strand.
GCTCATCGCAACCTCTGCCTCCCGGTTCAAGCGATTCTCTTGCCTCAGACTCCCGAGTAGCGGGGATTACAGGCGTGCACCACCACGCCCGGCTAATTTTGTGTTTTTAGTAGAGACGAGGTTTCTCCATGTTGGTCAGGCTGGTCTTGAACTCCTGACCTCAGGTGATCCGCTGCCCCGGCCTCCCAAAGTTCTGGGATTACAGGCGTGAGCCACCATGCGTGGCCTAAAAAAGGGACTTTAACACAAGTTACCAAAGAAATGAGTATTTTGTAATGATAACAGGTTAGTCTATCAGGAAGAAAGTACAATTATAAACACAGAGGCATCTAACCGAGCCTCAAAACACGGGAAACAAACGCTGACGGAATTGAAGGGCGGCTGCAGCTGCAGCAGGACGCCTGAAACCGCGCGCCGGGAACCTGGGGCGGGGGCGGGGGCGCGCGGCCGCTTGCGCCCCGGGGAAGCCGCCCGCGCGCTGGGACGGCAGCTTGAGCAGCGGCTACAGCGGCCTGGAGGAGGACGCCCAGGACTTCCTTCACCGCCAGGACCTGCTGCTTCAGGAGAGCGCCCCAGGGCAATGTTGAGAAAGAGAAGGAAACCAGGCCGGGCGCGGCGGCTCACGCCTGTAATCCCAGCGCTTTGGGAGGCCTGGGCGAGGTCAAGAGACGGAGATCATGCTGGTCAACATGGTGAAACCCCGTCTCTACTAAAAATACAAAAATTAGCTGGGCATGGTGGCGGCGCCTGTAGTCCCAGGTACTCGGGAGGCTGAGGCAGGAGAATTGCCTGAACCCAGGAGGCGGAGGTTGCAGTGAGCCGAGATCGCGCCACTGCACTCCAGCCTGGCACCTGGCTATGGAGTGAGACTCCATCTCAAAAAAGAAAAAAAAAAAAAAAAAAGAAGGAAACTCAGTAACCTCAGCGAAGAGAGGATCAAAGAGAAAGTTCATAAATACAACTTAGCAGTCACAGAGAAGTTGAAGATGACCATGAATTCAAATGGGATTTACTTTTCAGACAATACCCATCTTGGAGGCAGACTTAAGCTGTTATGCTGTGCCACACAATTTACTGAGACAATCTCATCTTCCTAAGCATTTAAGAAAAGTTGAAAAAAAATAGAACTAGCAGCTATAAAATCTATGCGGCACATCCTGTTTAATTTTGCACGTGGCTTCTCTTTAGGACATTGATGAGGTTTAGTGACATTGTCGCCCCAGCACTTTGCCTTTATTGTTCAGGGAATGCCTTTGTGACTTCTATGCTGGTTTTACTACTCAGACTATGGCCTGGGTTTGAGCATATTGTTATCAGCCACCTGGTTTTTCACTCATTCATCCCAGCGAATTTACATTTTATGAGGCGTTTGTTTCTCAGATTAAGACACTCTTAGGACCTAAAGCAGTAGCTGATGGGCATCTGAGTTTTTTTAACTACTTGAAGTAGACTGTCTAACTAGGCGTCCTCATCTGTATTCATTCATCCAGAACCTCGCTCACTGTCATGCGCACTGCACATTGCCATTTGGAACCTACTGTATTGAAATTCTGTCCGTTCATGGTTCTTGAAGACTGAGGTTTTTCCCCAAACACTGGTTACTGCAGGAGCATTTTTAATGTGTAAGTGAAGGAAAAAAGGCCACTAAGGCCAAAGATTTTTTAAGAATCACTGTACAAATCGTTATGTTCTACTGTCTAAGCTTTGCTGTAATACTGTTTTCTCTGCAGCATGCGGTGGTACAGGAAGGATGTTAAATGAAGGGGAAGTATTGCGGGAGAGCATCTTAAATGGCAGAATTAAAAAGTTACAATATTTATCATTTTGATGGGTTTCAGTTTGTTTTTGTAGGGAAGATTTTTCTCCCCTAACATTGTTTCTAGAACAGAAAAGTTGTTTCCATTATTAAAAATCTAAGCTATCAGTTAAAAAAAAAAAAAGAAACCGAAGGGAGAAATAGACAATTCGACAATAGTAGATGGGGACTTTAATGCCATATTTTCAATAATGGGTGGAACAACTAGGCAGAAGATCAATAAAGAAATAAAGGAAGTAAACAACACAACAGACCAGACATCTATAGAATACTCCACGCAGCAAGAGCAGAACATGCTTCCTCTCAAGTACACATGGGCCATTCTATAGGACAGACCATCTGCTAGCCCTTAAGATAAATCATAATAAAAGTAAAAGGATTGAAATCATGCAGTTTTTGAGACATCTCACTAGCCAGTACTCTTACAGCATAGTTGCAGGTTAGCATGGAGGGTGTGCAGTTCGTTGGTCCTCCTTCCTTCAGTTTGTCATGACAATGGAGGTGACCATGGTAGCCCAGGGACGTCAGACAGCTGAAGGGAAAAGACAGATGTTCCAGAACAGTCTCCCTAGTGTCAGTGTCACAGAACCAGGGAGGAAGTGATACATAGGAAGTGAGGGGTGCATCAGGGTACTGCTTCTCTTCTGCCTATCTGTGCCTGTCATTAAAAGCTCAGCTTCTGTTCCACTAAACCCCATTGCACAGGAATGCCGAGTATCACCACCGACTGCCACAGACCCATGACCTTGATTTTCACCACGTTGTGTCTGAGAGTATATCCTTAGGCCAGTGGCTTTGGGTCAGTGCAAATCTTTAGTGTTCCATAAAAACTGCTTCAAACATATAAAATAGTAAGTTTATAAGTCATTCTAAATTAGGTGGCTACTACATGTGTTTAAAGAGATACACATAATTATTTCAGTGATTGTGACAAATTGGAAAGAGCTTGAGGAGTTAAAATGAAAATCATAAGTGACGAGCATAAAATACATATATAGAGATTATAACACAAAGCAACTGACACATAGAAGAGGAGAGTGGGGTTAGGAGTTATGAATATCAAACTGTCTTCTAATTAAATGAAAAGGCAACATGGGCCAGGAGTGGTGCTTATGCCTGGAATCCCAACACTTTGGGAGGCCAAGGTGTGAGAGTAACTTGAGCCCAGGAGTTTGAGACCAGCCTGGGTAACATAGTGAGACCCCATTTACACAACACACACACACACACACACACAATAGCTGAGTGTGGTGACATGTGTCTGTAGTCCTGGCAATTCAGGAGGCTGAGGCAGGAGGATCCCTTGAGGCTAAGGGTTTGAGGCTGCAGTGAGCTGTGACCACACCATAACACTCCAGCTTGAGCAGCAGAGCTAGACCTTATCTATTAAAAAACAAATTAAAAAAACCTAACGTGCTTCCCCAGTGAAGAAAAAGATGCCAGTATAACATTGGTTTGCTGCAATAAGAATATTAGGACATTGACCAAAAGCCTTTTATTTCTTATTTTGTTTTTATTTTTTGAGACCGGGTCTCACTTTGTCATGAAAACTGGAGTGCAGTGGCATGGTTTGCTTCCCTGCAGCCACAAACTCCTGGACATAAGCGATTTTTTCACCTCAGTTTTCTGAATTGCTGGGACTGCAGGTGTGCACCACTATTCCAGGCTCAGTTTAAAATGTTTTGTAGCAGCAGGGTTTTGCTCTGCTTCCTGGGTTGGTCTCAAACTCCTGAGCTCAAGGGATCCACCCACCTTGGTCTCCCAACATGCTGGGATTACAGGTGTGAGCCACTGCACCTGGCCTCGAAATCCTTATGAGTAAATTATTCACACACTGAACAGAATATTCAGGGTTTGTCTTACAGTATTAAAATGAAGTGGAAAACTGGAGAATAAAGAGGAATACCAAGACTATCTAAAAGTGGTACATTTTTAATTAGGAAAATATGACTTCATGTCCATCCTCAAGGCAGTGCTAGGACTTGGGGAAATATGTATTCCCTGATGTTTTCTATGCATTTGCAATTACAAACAATGAGAATGTGGGTAAATTTAAGAAAAAGAGGCCTGTGGTTTTGTCACAGGGGTATACAAAGGTTGAGAATGACTGCTGAGGGCGGGGTCTCCATTGGTGGTGACTTCAGAAGAGACCTTGTGTTTCCACACAGCCTAGGCACATGGAAGGCAGAGATCCTAATATTCCCCGATGCCCCCACCTTCTGATTCTGCTATTGTGACTCCAAACTGTTACCACACACTTGGTCTTACCTCTGGCCTTCCTGTCAGAGTCTGAAGCACACCACTACATCCAGCTGACTCTGCTTTTTTTATACCTCAAATCTATCTGTACTTGATTTCTACAAAACAGCCACAATGGCAAAAAAAAAAAAAAATATATGGAATGCTGCCAACCTTTGTGTGTCATCCCTGCACGGCGGCCACACCAGCCTTCCGTGTAACATCCTAATTTTAGTGTAGGTGCTTCTGAAGGGAGCACATGCCATGCCCAGCTCAGCTTTTTTATATTTTTCTGTTTTTATGTTTTTTATATGTAGCGGGTTGCGCTGTGTCATTCGAGGCCAGTCTCGAACCTGTGACTTCACGATCCACTTGCCTCGGCCTTCCATAGTGTTGGGATTACAGACGTGAGCTGCCGAGCCCAACCCAAGTTTTCTTTTTGTTTTAAAGACCAACATGGGGTTTCACCATGTTGGTCGGGCCAGTCTTGAACCCGCAACCTCACGTGATCCCCCCGCCTTGTTCATTGAAGTGCCTGGATGACAGTCTCCCATGAGACACCATACCCAGCCAGCTGAATTTATTGTTAAAAAAGAAGTCAGAGAGACTGAGCTGGGCACTTTGACTCACGCCAGCAATTTTAGCACTTTGGGAGGTTGAGGTGAGCGGGTCAACAGAGGTCACTAGTTCAAGGTCAGCCTGGGCATCCCAGTGAAAACTCACCAACTTAAAAAGAAAAAGAAAAAGAAAAAAAAATCAGACAGATCATTTTGTACAATTGTAAAAATGCGAGGTGCCGGGTGACTCCACCTCCCGCCCTGCCTTTCTTTAAGATGTACTGTTTCCCTCTTGTCAGCCAGGCTAGAGTGCAATGGTGCAATCATGGCTTATTGCAACACCTGCCTCCTGGGTTCAAGTGATTGTCCTGCCGCAGCCTCCCAAGTAGCTGTGGTTGCAAGTGCCCACACCACCACGTCCAGCTAACTTTCTTATTTTTTATACCTCACATCTATCTGTATTTGATTTCTAAAAAACTGCCACAACAGCCAAAAAAAAAAAAAAAAAAGACGGAATGCTGCACACACTTGAATATCATCCTTGCGCTGCGGCCACACCAGAATTCTGTGTAGAATCCCAATTTTAGTGTAGGTGCTGCCGAAGCGAGCACATGCCATGCCCAGCTAAGCTTTTTTATTTTTTTCTGTTTTTATGTTTTTTATAGGGAGCAGGTTGCACTGTGTCATTCGAGGCCTGTCCTGAACATGTGACCTCACATTCCACTGCCTTGGCCTTCCAAAGTGCTGGGATTACACGCGTGAGCTGCCAAGCCCAACCCAAGTCTTGTTTTTGTTTTAATGAAGTGGTTTCACCAGGTTAATTGGGCTGGTCTCGGACCCGCAACCTCATATGATCCACCTGCCTTGGTCTTTGAAGTGCCTGGATGGCAGGCCCCCAGAGCTAACGTGCCCAGCCAGCAGACTTTAATGTTAAAATGCAAATCAGAGACACTGGGCTGGTTGCTGTGAATCATGCCAGCAATCCGACCACTTTGGGAGGCCGAGGTGGGCGGGTCACCTGAGGTCACAAGTTCGAGGTCAGCCTGGGCATCCCAGTTTAAACCCACCTCACTTCAAAAAGGAGAAAAAGAAAAAGAAAAGAAATCAGACAGATCCGTGGGTACAATTGTAACAAAACCAGGTGCCAAGTGAATCCGCCCCACACCTGGCCTTTCTTTATGAAATACTGTTTCCCTCTTGTCACCCAGACTGGAGTACAACAATGTGATCTTGGCTTATTGCAACACCTGCCTCCTGGGTTAAAGCAATTGTCATGCCAATGCCTCCCAAATAGCTGGGGTTGCACATGTCCACACCACTACGTCCAGCTAACTTTCTATTTTTTTGTACCTCAAATCTATCTGTATTTGATTTCTACAAAACAGACACAATGGCAAAAAAAAAAAAAATACGGAACTCTGCACTGTTTTGCGTGTAATCATTGCACTGCGGCCACACTGGACTTCTGTGTAGCATCCCAATTTTAGTGTAGGTGCTGCCGATGCGAGCACATGCCATGCCCGGCTCCGCTTTTTTATTTTTTTCTGTTTTTATGTTTTTATAGGGAGGGGGGTTGTGCTGTTTTTCAAGGCCAGTCTCAAACCTGTGACCTCACGATCTGCCCTCCTCAACATTCCAAAGTACTGGAATTACAGGTGAGAGCTGCTGAGCCCAACCCACATTTTGTTTTCATTTTAAAGACAGGGTTTCAGTATGTTGGTCGGGCCAGTCCGCAACCTGCAACCTCGTGTGATTCGCCTGCCTTAATCTTCGAAGTGCCTGGATGACAAACTCCCATGAGCCACCGTGCCCACCCGGCCGACTTTATTGTTAAAAAAGTAATCAGAGAGACTGGGCCAGGTGCTGCAACTCACGCCAGCAATCCTAGCACTTTGGGAGGCTGAGGTGGATGGCTCACCTGAGGTCACAAGTTCGAGGTCAGCCTGGGCATCCCGGTGAAAACCCACCTCACTTAAAAAAAGAGGAAAAGAAAAAAAATCAGACAGATCAGTGTGTACAATTGTAAAAACGTGAGGTGTCGGGTGACTCCACCAGCCGCCCCGCCTTTCTTTATGATGTACTGTTTCTCTCTTGTCACCCATGCTGGAGTGCAACAGTGCAATCTTGGCTTATTGCAACACCTGCCTCCTGGGTTCAAGTGATTGTCCTGCCACAGTCTCCCACATAGCTGAGGTGGCAGGTGTCCACCACACCACATCCAGCTAACTTTCTGTTTTTTTTTTTTTTTGTACCTCCAATCTATCTGTATTTGATTTCTACAAAAGAGAAACAAAGGCAAAAACAAAAATACGGAACACTGCACATTTTTGCATGTCATTCTTGCACTGCGGCCATGCCGGCCTTTTGCATAGCATTCCAATTTTAGTGTAGGTGCTGCCAAAGCAAGCACAGGCCATGCCTGGCTCAGCATTTTTATTTTTTTCTGTTTTTATGTTTTTTATAGGGAGCGGGTTGCGCTGTGTTGTTAGAGGCCTGTCTTGAACATGTGACCTCACATTCCACTGCCTCGGCCTTCCAAAGTGCTAGGATTACAGGCATGAGCTGCCGAGCCCAACCCAAGTTTTGTTTTTGTTTTAACGAAGTGGTTTCACCAGGTTAATCGGGCTGGTCTCAGACCTGCAACCTCGCATGATCCACCTGCCTTGGTCTTCAAAGTGCCTGGATGACAGGCCCCCGAAGCTAATGTGCCCAGCCGGCAGATATTATTGTTAAAATGCAAATCAGAGACTCTGGGCTGGTTGCTGTGAATCACGCCAGCAATCCGAACACTTTGGGAGGCTAAGGTGGGCAGGTCACCTGAGGTCACAGGTTTGAGGTCAGCCTGGGCATCCCAGTGAAAACCCATCTCACTTCAAAAAGGAGAAAAAGAAAAGAAATCAGACAGATCAGTGGGTACAATTGTAACAAAACCAGGTGCCGAGTGAATCCACCCCATACCTGGCCTTTCTTTATGATGTACCGTTTTCCTCTTGTCACCCATGCTGGAGTGCAATGGTGTGATCTTGGCTTATTGCAACACGTGCCTCCTGGGTTCAAGTGATTGTCCTGCCACAGCCTCCCAAGTAGCCACTGTGGTGGCGGGTGTCCACCACACCACGTCCTGCTAACTTTCTGGTTTTTTTTTTTTTTGTACCTCCAATCTATCTGTATTTGATTTCTACAAAAGAGAAACAAAGGCAAAAAAATATACGAAACGCTGCACACCCTTGCATGTCATCCTTGCACTGTGGCCACGTCGGCCTTCTGTGTAGCATCCCAATGTTAGTGTAGGTGCTGCCAAAGTGAGCACGTGCCATGCCCGGCTCAGCTTCTTTTTTGTTTTGTTTTTATGTTTTTACGGGGAGAGGGTTGGGCTTTGTCGTTCGAGGCCAGTCTCGAACATGGAACCTCACAATCTGCACACCTCGGCCTTCTGAATTGCTGGGATTACAGGCGTGAGCCGCCAAGCCCAACCCAAGTTTTGTTTTTGTTTTAAAGATGGTTTTTCACCATGTTGGTCGGGCCTGTCTCGAAACCACATCCTCGCATGATCTGCCCACCTTGGTCTTCAAAGAGCCTGGATGAGAGGCTCCTGTGAGACACAGTGGCAGGCCGGCCGACTTTATTGTTAAAAAAGAAATCAGAGGGACTTGGTGGGCACTGGGACTCACGCCTGCAATCCTAGCAATTTGGCAGGCTGAGGTCGGTGCATCAACTGAGGTCACGAGTTCGAGGTCAGCCTGAGCATCTCAGTGAAAACCCACCTCACTTTAAAAAAAAAAAAAAAGAAATCAGACAGATCAGTGTGTACAATTGTAAAAACGCGAGTTGCCGCATGACTCCACCAGCCGCCCTGCCTTTCTTTATGACATGTTGTTTCTCTCTTCTCACCCAGGCTGGAGTGCAACAGTGTGATCTTGGCTTATTGTAACACCTGCCTCACGGGTTCAAGCGATTTTCCTGCTGCACCCTCTCAAGTAGCTGGGGATGCAAGTGTGCACACCACTACGTCCAGCTGACTCTCTTCTTTTTTTTTTAATACCTCAAATCCATCTGTATTTAATTTCTACAAAACAGCCACAATGGCAAAAAAAAATACGAAACGCTGCCAACCTTTGCGTGTCATCCCTGCATGACGGCCATACCAGCCTTCCATGTAACGTCCTAATTTTAGTGTAGGTGCTTCTGAAGCAAGCACATGCCATGCCCGACTCAGCTTTTTTGTATTTTTCTGTTTTATGTTTTTTATACATAGTGGGTTGCACTGTGTCATTCGAGGCCAGTCTCGAACCTGTGACTTCACGATCTGCTCGCTTCAGCCTTCCATAGTGCTGGGATTTTAGGTGTGAGCCACTGAGCCCAAACCAAGTTTTTTTTTTGTTTGTTTCAAGACCCACATAGCGTGAGCCACTGAGTGCAACCCAAGTTTTCTTTTTGTTTTAAAGACCAACATGGGGTTTCACCATGTTGGTCGGGCCAGTTTCGAACTTGCAACCTCACGTGATCCCCCACCTTGTTCATCGAAGCACCTGAATGACAGTCTCCCATGAGACACCGTGCCCAGCCTGCTGAATTTATTGTTAAAAAAGGAGTCAGAGACACTGAGTCGGGTGCTGTGATTTACGCCAGCAATTTTAGCACTTTGGGAGGTTGAGGTGAGTGGATCAACTGAGGTCACTAGTTCAACGTCAGCCTGGGCATCCCAGTGAAAACCCACCACACTTAAAAAAAAGAAAAAGAAAAAGAAATCAGACAGATCATTGTGTACAATTGTAAAAATGCGAGGTGCCGGGTGACTCCACCTCTGCCCTGCCTTTCTGTATGAGGTACTGTTTCCCTCTTGTCAGCCAGGCTGGAAAGCAATGGTGCAATCATGGCTTATTGCAACATCTGCCTCCTGGGTTCAAGCGATTGTCCTGCCACAGCCTCCCAAGTAGCTGTGGTTGCAAGTGTCCACACCACCACGTCCAGCTAACTTTTTTTTTTATACCTCAAATCTATCTGTATTTGATTTCTACAAAACTGCCACAATGGCAAAAAAAAGAAAAAGATGGAACGCTGCACACCTTTGTGTGTCATCCTTGCACTGTGGCCACACTGGCCTTCTGTGTAGAATCCCAATTTTAGTGTAGGTGCTGCCGAAGCAAGCACATGCCATGCCCAGCTCAGCTTTTTTATTTTTTTCTGTTTTTATGTTTTTTTATAGGGAGCGGGTTGCGCTGTGTCATTCGAGGCCTGTCTCGAACCTGTGACTTCATGTTTTGCCTGCCTCAGCCTTCCAAAGTTCTGGGATTGCAGGAGTTAGCCGCTGAGCCCAATGAAAATTTTGTTTTTGTTTTAATGACGTGGTTTCTTCATGTTAATCGGGCTGGTCTCAGACCTGCAATCTCACGTTATCCACCCGCGTTGGTCTTCAAAGCGCCTGGATGACAGGCCCCTGGAGCTAACCTGCCCAGCCAGCAGACTTTATTGTTAAAATGCAAATCAATGGGCCAAGCGCTGTGACTCATGCCAGCAATCCGACCACTTTGGGAGGCAGAGGTGGGCGGGTCACCTAAAGTCACGAGTTTGAGGTCAGCCTAGGCATCCTGGTGAAAACCCACCTCACATCAAAAAGGAGAAAAAGAAAAAAAAAGAAATTAGACAGATCAGTGGGTACAATTGTAACAAAACCAGGTGCTGAGTGAATCCACCCCATGCCCAACCTTTCTGTATGACGTACTGTTTTTCTCTTGTCACCCAGGCAGGAGAGTAACAATGTGATCTTGGCTTATTGCAACACCTGCCTCCTGGGTTAAAGCAATTGTCATGCCAATGCCTCCCAAATAGCTGGGGTTGCACATGTCCACACCACCACATCCAGCTAACTTTCTATTTTTTTTGTACCTCAAATCTATCTGTATTTGATTTCTGCAAAACAGACACAATGGCAAAAAAAATACGAAACTCTGCATTTTTATGTGTGTCATCCTTGTACCTCAGCCACGATAGCCTGCTATGTAGCATCCCAATTTTAGTGTAGGTGCTGCCGAAGTGAGCACATGCCATGCTTGGCTTAGCTTTTTTAATATTTTTCTGTTTTTGTTTTTATAGAGAGCAAGTTGCGCTGTGTCTTTCAAGGCCAGTCTCAAACCAGTGACCTCATGATCCGTCCACCTCAGCATTCCAAAGTGCTGGGATTACAGGCGACAGCCCCTGAGCCCAACCCACATTTTGTTTTGATTTTAAAGATGGGGTTTCAGTGTGTTGGTCGGGCTGGTCCACAAACCACAACCTATTGCCCGCCTTAATCTTCGAAGTGCCTGGATGACAAACTCCCGTGAGCCACCGTGCCCAACCGGCTGACTTTAGTGTTAAAAAAGTAATCAGAGAGACTGGGCCTGGTGCTGTGACTCACACAAGCAATCCTAGCACTTTGGGAGGCCGAGGTGGATGGCTCACCTGAGGTCACGATTTCGAGGTCTGCCTGGGCATCCCGGTGAAAACCCACCTCACTTAAAAAAGGAGAAAAAGAAAAAGAAAAGAAATCAGAAAGATCACTGTGTACAATTGTAACAAAACGAGGTGCCGGGTAAATCCACCCCACGCCTGGCCTTTCTTTATGACGTACTGTTTCCCTCTTTTCACACAGGCTGTAGTGCAAAAGTGCAATCTTGGCTTATTGCAACACCTGCCTCCTGGGTTCAAGCGATTGTCCTGCGAATGCCTCCCAAGTACCTGGGGTCACACAGGCTGTAGTGCAAAAGTGCAATCTTGGCTTATTGCAACACCTGCCTTCTGGGTTCAAGCGATTGTCCTGCGAATGCCTCCCAAGTACCTGGGGTCGCAGGTGTCCACACCACTACCTCCAGCTAACTTTGTATATTTTTTTGGACCTCAAATCTATCCGTATTTTATTTCTACAAAACAGCAACAATGGCAAAAAGAAAAATACAGAGTGCTGCACACCTTTGTGTGTCATTCTTGTGCTGCGGCCATGCCGGCCTTCTGTGTAGCATTCCAATATTAGTGTAGGTGCTGCCGCAGCTAGCACATGCCATGCCCAGCTCAGCTTGTTTATTTTTTCTCTTTTTATATTTTTTATAGGGAGCGGGATGCGCTGTGTTTTTCGAGGCCAGTCTCGAACCTTTGACCTCAGGATCCACCCACCTCAGCATTCCAAAGTGGTGGGATTACAGGCGTGAGCCGCTGAGCCCAACCCAAATTCTGTTTTTATTTTAAAGATGAGGTTTTAGTATGTTGGTCAGGCAGGTTGCCAACCCACAACCTCGCATGATTCACCTACTTAATCTGCGAAGTGTCTGGATGACAAACTTCCATGAGCCACCGTGTCCGCCCGGCTGGTTTTATTGTTAAAAAAACATCAGAGAGACTAGGCCGGGCACTGTGACTGATGCCAGCAATCCTAGCACTTTGGGAGGCTGAGGTGGATGGCTCACCTGAAGTCATGAGTTTGAGGTCAGCCTGGGCATTCCTGTGAAAACCCACATCACTTAAAAAAAAAGAAAAAGTAAAAGAAAAGAAATCAGACGGATCAATGTGTACAATTGTAACAAAACGAGGTGCAGGTGACTCCACCCGTCGCCCCGCCTTTCTTTATGACGTACTGTTTCCCTCTTGTCAGCCAGGCTGGAGTGCAACAGTCCGATCTTGGGTTGTTGCAAAGCCTGCCTCCTGGGTTCAAGTGATTGTCCTGCCAATGCCTCGTAAGTAGCTGTGGTTGCAAGTCTCCACACCACCACGTCCAGATAACTTTCTTTTTTATACCTCAAATCTATCTGTATTTGATTTCTATAAAACTGCCACAACTGAGAAAAAAAATATGAAAAGCTGCACACCTTTGTGTGACATTGTTGCGCTGCAGCCATGCCGGCCTTCTGTGTAGCGTCCCAATTTCAGTGTTGGTGCTGCCGAAGCGAGCACATGCCATGCCTGGCTAAGCTTTTTTATTTTTTTGTTTGTATGTTTTTTTATAGAGAGCAGGTTGCATTGTGTCGTTCGAGGCCTGTCTCAAACCTGTGACCTCACATTTCACCTGCCTCGGCATTCCAAAGTGCTGGGATTACAGGCGTGAGCCGCCGAGCCCAACCCAAGTTTTGTTTTTGTTGTAATGACGTGGTGTCACCATGTTGGTTGGGCTGGTCTCGGACCCACAACCTTGGGTGATGAACCCGTCATGGTCTTAGAAGCACCTGGATGACAGGCCCCCAAAGCTAAGGTTCCCAGCTGGCCGACTTTATTGCTAAAATAGAAATCAGAGAGATTGTGCTGGGCTATGTGACTCACGCCAGCAATCCGACCAGTTTGGGAGGCCAAGGTGGGCGGGTCACTGGAGGTCACAAGTTCGAGATCAGCCTGGGCATTCCTGTGAATACCCACCTCACTTAAAAAAAGAGAAAAAGAAAAAGAAAAGAATACAGACAGATCAGTGTGTACAATTGTAACAAAACGAGGTGCCAGGTGAATCCACCCCATGCTCGGCCTTTCTTTATGATGTACTGTTTCCCTCTTGTCACCCAGGCTGGGGTGCAACAGTGCGATCTTGGCTTATTGCAACCCATGCCTCCTCTGGGTTCTAGCGATTGTCCTGCCAATGCCTCCCAAGTAGCTGTGGTTGCAGGTGTCCACGCCACCACATCCAGCTAACTTTCCATTTTTTTCTTTTTTTTATACCTCAAATCTATATGTATTTGATTTTTGCAAAACAGCCACAATGGCAAAAAAAAAAAAAATATATGGAACGTTGCAACCCTTTGCCTGTCATTCTTGTGCTGTGGCCACGCCTGCCTTCTGTGTAGCATCTCTATTTTAGTGTAGTTGCTGCTGCAGTGAGCACATGCCATGCCTGGCTCAGCTTTTTTATTTTTTTCTGTTTTTGTTTTTTATATGAAGCGGGTTGCGCTATGTTGTTAGAGGCCAGTCTCTAACCTGTGACATCACGATCCGCCCACTGTGGCATTCCAAAGTGCTGGGATTACAGGCATGAGCCGCCAAGCCCAACCCAAGTTTTGTTTTCATTTTAAAGATGGTTTATTACCATGGTGGTTGAGCCGGTATTGAAACCGCAATCTCGCATGATCCACCCGCCTTGGTCACGGAATCGCCTAGGTGACAGACTCCCATGATCCACTGTGCCCAGCAGGCTGACTTTATTGTTAAAAAAAATTCATAGAGACTGGGCTGGGTGCTGTTACTCACGCCAGCAATCCTAGCACTTTGGGAGGTCTAGGGAGGTGGGTCACCTGAGGCCAAAAGTTCAAGGTCAGCCTGGGCATCCAATAAAAACCCACCTCATTAAGAGAGAGAAAGAGAAAAAGAAAAGAAATAAAACCAGTGTGTACAATTGTAAAAAACGAGGTGCTGGATGACTCCACTCCTGGCCCTGCCTTTTTTATAACGTAGTGTTGTCTTCTTGTCAATCAGGCTGGAGTGCAAAGATGCGATCTTGGCTTACTGCAGCTTCTGCCTCCTTGGTCCAAGCAATTGTTTTTCTGCAGCCTCCAATAGACCTGGGGTTGCAGGTGTCCACACCACCACATCCAGGTAAATTTCTTTTTTCTTTTTTTTGAACCTCAAATCTATCTGCATTCGATTTCTACAAAACAGACACGACAGCAAAAACAATACAAAACTCTGCACCTCTTTGCGTGTCATCCTTGCACTGCGGCCACGCACACCAACCTTCTGTGTAGCATCCCAATTTTAGTGTAGGTGCTGCTGAAGTGAGCGCATGACATGCCCTGCTTAGCTTTATTATTTTTTTATGTTTTTATGTTTTTTATATGAAGCGGGTTGCGCTATGTTGTTAGAGGCCAGTCTCTAACCTGTGACATCACGATCCACCCACTTCGGCATTCCAAAGTGCTGGGATTACAGGCATAAACTGTGGAGCCCAACCCATGTTTTGTTTTGAAGATGGTTTTTCACCATGTTGGTCGGGCTGGTCTCGAAAACACAACCTCACGTGATCCGCCCGCCTTCGTCATGGAAGCGCATGGGTGACAAACTCCCATGATCCACCATGCCTGGCTGGCCGACTTTATTGTTAAAAAAGAAATAACAGAGACTGGGTTGGGAGCTGTGACTCATGCCAGCAATTTTAGCACTTTGGGAGGCCTAGGTGGGTGGGTCACCTGAGGTCACAAGTTTGAGGTCAGCCTGGGCATCCAATAAAAACCCACCTTATTAAAAGAGAGAAAGATAAAAAGAAAAGAAATAAAACCAGTGTGTAGAACTGTAAAAAACGAGGTGCCGGAAGACTCCACTCCTGGCCCTGCCTATTTTATAACTTAGTGTTGTCTTCTTGTCAATCAGGCTGGAGTGCAAAGTGCAATATTGGCTTACTGCAGCATCTGCCTCCTCGGTCCAAGCGATTGTTTTTCCGCAGCCTCCAATGGAGCTGGGGTTGCAGGTGTCCACACCACCACGTCTAGCTAACTTTCTTTTTCTTTTTTGAACCTCAAATCTATCTGTATGTGATTTCTACAAAACAACCACAATGGCAAAAACAAAAACAAAAACGGAATGCTGCACACGTTTGCGTGTCATTCTTGCATGGCGGCCATGCCGGCCTTCTGTGTATTGTCTCAGTTTTAGTGTAGGTGCTCCCAAAGTGAGCACATGCCATGCCCGGCTCAGCTTCTTTTACTTTTTCCTGTTTTTATGTTGTTATAGGGAGCGGGTTGGGCTGTGTCTTTCGAGGCCTCTCAAAACTGTGACCTCACAATCCGCCCACCTCAGCATTTCAAAGTGCTGGGATTACAGGTGTGAGCCACTGAGCCGATCCCAAATTTTGTTTTTCTTTTAAAGATGAGGTTTCAGTATGTTGGTCGGGCCAGTCCTCAACCCGCAACCTCACGTGATTCACCTCCTTAATCTTCGAAGTGTCTGGATGACAAACTCCTGTGAGCCACCATGACCGCCTGGCTGACTTTATTATTAAAAAAGGAATCAGAGAGACTGGGCTGGGGTTCTGTGACTCACACCAGCAATCCTAGCACTTTGGAAGGCGGAGGCGGGCTGGTCACCTGAGGTCAGAAGTTCGAGGTCAGCCTGTACATCCCGGTGAAAACCAACCTCACTTAAAAAAGGACAAAAAGAAAAATAAAAAAATCAGACAGATCAGTGTGTACAATTGTAACAAATAGAGGTGAAGGGTGACTCCACCTCCTGCCCCGCCTTTCTTTATGACGTACAGTTTCCCTCTTGTCACCCTCATTGGAGTGCAACAATGCGATCTTGGCTTATTGTAACACCTGCCTCCTGGGTTCTGGCGATTGTCCTGCCAGTGCCTCCAAAGTAGCTGGGGTTGCAGGTGTCTACACCACCAGGTCCAGCTAACTTTGTATTTTTTTGTTTTTGTACCTCAAATCAATCTGTACTTGAATTCTACAAAACTGCCACAACGGCAAAAAAAAAAAAAAATACGGAACTCTGCACCTCTTTACCTGTCATTCTTGCACTGCAGCCACACTGGCCTTTGGTGTAGCATCTCAATTTTAGTGTAGGTGCTGCCGAAGCGAACACATGCCATGCCCCGCTCAGCTTTTTAATTTTTTTTATATATATTTTTTATAGGGAGTGGGTTGCATTGTGTCCTTTGAGGCCAGTCTCGAACGTGTGTTCTTACGTTCCACCCATCTCAGCATTCCAAAGTGCTGGGAATACAGGCGTGAGCCACCAAGCCCAACGCAAGTTTTGTTTTTAAGACGGGGTTTCACCATGTTGGTCAGGCCTGTCTCGAACCTGCAACCTCGCTTGATTCGCCTGCCTTTGTTTTGGAAGTGCCTAAATGACAGGCTTCAATGAGCCGCTGTGCCTGGCCGGCCGACTTTATTGTATAAAAGGAAATCAGAAGGACTTGGACAGGCGCTATGACTCACACCAGCAATCCTAGCACGTTGCGAGGCCAAGGTGGATGGCACACCTGAGGTCACGAGTTCGAGGTCAGCCTGGGCATCCTGGTGAAAACCCACCTCACTTAAAAAAGGAGAAAAAGTAAAAGAAAAGAAATCAGACAGATCAATGTGTACAATTGTAACAAAATGAGATGCTGGGTGACTCCACCCCCTGCCCCACCTTCTTTGTGACATACTGTTTCCCTCTTGTCAGCCAGGCTGGAGTGCAACAGTCCAATATTGGGTTTTTGCAAAGCCTGCCTCCTGGGTTCAAATGATTGTCCTGCCAATGCCTCGCAAGTAGCTGTGGTTGCAAGTCTCCACACCACCACGTCCAGATAACTTACTTCTTATTTTATACCTCAAATCTATCTGTATTTGATTTCTACAAAACCACCACAATGACAAAAAGAAAAAAAAAATACAGAATGCTGCACACCTTTTTGTGTCATCCTTGCGCTGCGGCCACGCCAGCCTTCTGTGTAGCGTCCCATTTTCATTGTCGGTGCTGCCGAAGTGAGCACATACCATGCCCAGCTCAGCTTTTTTATTTTTTTCTGTTTCTATGTTTTTTATAGGAGGCGAGTTGCGCTGTGTTGTTCAAGGCCTGTCTCAAACCTGTGACCTCATGATTCCACTGCCTCGGCATTCCAAAGTGCTGGGATTGCATGCGTGAGCTCCCGAGCCCAACCCAAGTTTCGTTTTGGTTTTAAAGACAGGGTTTCACCATGTTGGTCGCGCTGGTCTCAGACCCACAACCTCACGTGATCAACCCGCCTTGGTCTTCGAAGCGCCTGGATGACAGGCTCTCGTGAGCAAACGTGCCCAGCCGGCCGACTTTATTGTTAACATAAAAGTCAGAGAGATTGGGCTGGGCGATGTGACTCACGCCAGCAATCCAACCACTTTGGGAGGCCAAGGTGGGCAGGTCACTGGAGGTCACGAGTCGAGGTCAGCCTGGGCATCCCGGTGAATACCCACCTCACTGAAAAAAAGAAGAAAAATAAAAAGAAAAGAAATCAGACAAATCAGTGTGTACAGTTGTAACAAAACGAGGTGCCAGGTGAATCCACTCCATGCCCGGCCTTTCTTTATGATGTACTGTTTCCCTCTTGCCACCCAGGCTGGAGTGCAACAGTGTAATCTTGGCTTATTGCAACCCCTGCCTCCTGGGTTCTAGCAATTGTCCTGCCCATAGCTCCAAAGTAGCTGTGGTTGCAGGTGTCCACACCACCACATCCAGCTAACTTTCAATTTTTTCTTTTTGTTGTATCTTAAATCTATATGTATTTGATTTCTGCAAAACTGCCACAATGGCAAATAAAAAATAATGTGGAACGCTGCAACCCTTTGCCTGTCATCGTTGTGCTGCTGCCATGCCGGCCTTCTGTGTAGCATCCCAATTTTAGTGTAGGTTCTGCCGCAGCGAACACATGCCATGCCCAGCTCAGCTTTTTTATTTTTTCTGTTTTTATATTTTTTATATGGAGTGGGTTGCGGTATGTCTTTAGAGGCCAGTCTCTAATATGTGACGTCACGATCCACCTGCTTCAGCATTCCAAAGTGCTGGGATTACAGGTGTGAGCCGCCGAGCCCAACCCAAGTTTTGTTTTTGCTTTAAAGATGGCTTTTCACCATGTTGGTCGGGCTGGTCTTGAAACCGACCACGTGATCTGCCCACCTTGTTCATGGAAGCCCCTGGGTGACAGACTGCCATGAACCACCATGCCCGGCCAGCCGAATTTATTGTTAACAAATAAATTAGAAAGACTGGGTCAGGCACTGTGACTCACGCCAGCAATCCTAGCACTTTGAGAGGCCTAGGTGGGCGAGTCACCTGAGGTCACAAGTTTGAGGTCAGCCTGGGCATCCAATAAAAACCCACCTCATTAAGAGAGAGAAAGAGAAAAAGAAAAGAAATAAAACCAGTGTGTACAATTGTAAAAAACAAGGCGCCGGAAGACTCCACCCCCGGCCCCACCTTTTCTATAATGTAGTATTGTCCTCTTGTCAATCAGGCTGGAGTGCAAAGGTGCAATCTTGGCTTACTGCGACATCTGCTTCCTCGGTCCAAGCGGTTGTTTTTCCGCAGCCTCCAGTGGAACTGGGGTTGCAGGTGTCTAAACCACCACGTCCACGTAACTTTCTTTTTATTTTGAACCTCACATCTATCTGTATTTGATTTCTACAAAAGAGCCACAATGGCAAAAAAAATAATAATAATAATTGGGAATGCTACATACCTTTGCCTGTCATCCTTGAATGGCGGCCACGCCAGCCTGCTGTGTATTGTCCCAATTTTAGTGGACATGCTGCCAAAGCGAGCATGCCTTTGCTTTTTATTTTTTTCTCTTTTGATGTTTTTTTATAGGGAGTGGGTTGCACTATGTTGTTCAAGGCCAGTCTCGAACCTGTTGCCTCACAATCTGCTTGCCACGGCCTTTCAAAGTGTTGGGATTACAGGCGTGAGCCACCAAGCCCAACCCAAGTTTTGTTTTTGTTTTAAAGATGGGGTTTCACCACGCTGGTCGGTCCAGTCTCGAACCTGCAACCTCGGGGGACCCATGCACCTTGGTCTTCAAAGCACTTGAATGACAGTCTCATATAAGCCACCGTGCCTGGCCGGCCTTCTTTACTGTTAAAAAAGAAATCAGAGGAACTGGGCCAGGTGCTGTGACTCACACCAGTAATCCTAGCACTTTGAAATGCTGAGGTAGGCGTGTCACCTGAGGTCACGTGTTCGAGGTCAGCCTGGGCATTTCTGGGAAAACCCACCTCATTTATAAAAAGAGAAAAAGAAAAAGAAAAAGAAAAGAAGTCAGACAAACCAGTCTGTACAATTGTAAAAAATGAGGTGCCGGGTGACTTCATTTCTGCCCTGCCTTTCTTTATGACATAGTATTTTCCTCTTATCACCGAGGCTGGAGTGCAACTGTGTGATCTTGGCTGATTGAAACATCTGCCTCCATGGTTCAAGCGATTGTTTTGCCGCAGCCTCCCAAGGAGCTGGGGTTGCAGGTTTCCACACCACCGTGTCCAGCTAACTTTCTGGTTTTTTTTTTTTGTACCTCAAATCTATGTGTATTTAATTTGTACAAAACAAACACAATGGCAAAAAAAATATATGGAATGCTTCACACCTTGTCGTGTCATCCTTGCACAGCAGCCACACCGGCTTTCTGTGTAGAATCCCAATTTTAGTGTAGGTGCTGCCAAAGTGAGCACATGCCATGCCCTGCTCAGCTTTTTTATTTTTTTTCTGTTTTTATGTTTTTTATAGGGAGCGGGATGTGCTGTGTTGTTCAAGGCCAGTCTCAAACCTGTGACCTCACAATCCACTCGCCTTGGCTTTCCAAAGCGCTTGAATTGCAGGAGTGAGCCACCGAGCCCAACCCAACTATTGTTTTGGTTTTTGTTTTAAAGACGGGGTTTCACCATGTTTGTCAGGCTGGTCCCAAACCCGCAACCTCAGGTGATCCCCCGGCCTTTGTCTTCAAAGTGTTTGAAGGACAGGCTCATGTGACCTACCGTGCCTGGCTGGCCGAATTTATTGTTATAGAAAAGTCAGAGAGATTCTGCTGGGTGCTGTGACTCACACCGGCAATCCTAGCCCTTTGGGAGGCCGAGGTGTGTGGGTCACATGAGGTCATGATTTTGACGTCACCATGGGCATCCCGGTGAAAACCTACCTCATTTAAAAAAAGAGAAAAAGAAAAAGAAAAAAAATCAGTCAGATCAACAGATCAGTGTGTACAATTGTAAAAAACTTGATGCCAGATGACTCCACCCCCCGCTCTGCCTTGCTTTATGACATAGTGTTTCTCTCTTGTCACCCAGGCTAAAGTGCAATGGTGCAATCTTGGCTAATTGCAACATCTGTTTTCTCGGTTCAAGTGATTCTCTTTACGCAGCCTCCCAAGGAGCTGGGGTTGCAGGTTTCCACACCACCAAGTCCAGCTAAGTTTCTGTTCTTTTTTTCTTTGATGTACCTCAAATCTATCTGTATTTGATTTCTACAAAACAGCCACAACAGCAAAAAACAAAATTATGGAACACTACACACCTTTCTGTGTCATCCTTGCAAGGTGGCCACCCCGGCCTCCTGTGTATCATTCCCAATTTTAGTGTAGGTGCTGCCTAACCAAGAAAATGCCATGCCCGGCACAGCTTTTTAATTCTTTGTCTGTGTGTGTGTTTTTTTTTATACGAAGCATGTTTTGCTCTGTCGTTCAAGGCCAGCCTAGAACCTGTAACCTCACAATTCGCTCACCTCGGCCTTCCAAAGTGCTGGGATTACTGGCGTGATGCGCCAAGCCCAACTCAAGTTTTGTTTTTGTTTTAAAGATGGGGTTTCACCATGTTGGTCATGCCGGTCTCAAACCCACAAACTCGGGTGATCCTCCCACCTTGGTCCTCAAAGAGCTTGGATGACCTGCTCACATGAGCCAATGAGCCCGGCCAGCTGACTTTATTGTCAGAAAATAAATCAGAGAGACTGGGCCTGGCGCTGTGACTCAGGCCAGCCATCCTAGTACTTTGGGAGGCCCAGGTTGGTGGGTCACCTAAGGTCACGAGTTTGAGGTCAGCCTGGGCATTTTGGGGAAAACACACCTCATTTAAAAAAAGAGAAAAAGAAAAAGAAAAGACATCAGACAGATCGGTGCATACAAATTTACAAAATGAGGTGTCAGATTACACCACCTTCCGTCCTGCATTTCTTTATGATGTAGTGTCCCTCTTGTCACCCAGGCTAGACTGCAGTGGTGCAATGTTGGCTTATTGCAACATCTGCCTCCTCAGTTTGTGCGATTGTCCTGCCCCAGCTTCCCAAGTAGCTGGGGTTGCAGGTGTCCACACCACCACGTCCAGCTAACTTTTTGTTTGATTTTTGTACCTCAAATCTATCTGTATTTGATTCTACAAAACAGCCACAATGGCAACAACAACAAAAAAAACAGAACACTGCACATTTTTGTGTGTAATCCTTGAGTGGTGGCCACGCTGGCCTTCTGCAAATCATCCCAGTTTTAGTGTAGCTGCTGCCGTAGCAAGCACATGCCATATCCGGCTCAGCTTTTTATTTTTTTTCTGTTCTAATGTTATTTATAGGGAGTGGGTTGCACTGTGTTGTTCAAGACCTGTCTAGAACTTGTGACCTCACGATCCGCTCGCCTTGGCCTTCCAAAGTGCTGGGATTACAGGTGTAAGCCACTGAGCCTACCCCAGAATTTGATCTCATTTTTAAGATGAGGTTCCACCATGTTGGTCGGGCCGGTCTCAAATCCACAACCTTGTGTGAGCTGCCCACCTTGGTCTTTGAAGTGTTTGGATGATAGGCTCTCATGAGCCACCGTGCCCAGCCAGCCGAATTTATTATTAAAAAAGAAATCAGAGAGACTGGGCCGGGCTCTGTGACTCATGCCAGCAATCCTAGCACTTGGGGAGGCTGAGGTGGGTGGGTCATCTGAGGTCATGAGTTTGAGGTCAGCCTGGGAATCCCGGTGAAAACCCACATCACTTAAAAAAGGAGAAAGAGAAAGAGAAAAGAAATTAGACAGATCAGTGTGTAGAATTGTAGAAAAACGTGGTGCCAGGTGACTCCACCACCCGGCCCTCCTTTCTTTATGATGTACCGTTTCCCTTTTGTCACCCAGGTTGGAGTGCAATGGTGTGATCTTGGCTTATTGCAACATCTGCCTCTTCAGTTCAAGTGATTGTCCTGCCGCAGCATCCCAAGTGGCTGAGGTTGCAGGTGTCCACACCACCATGTACAGCTAACCTTTTGGGTTTTTTTTTGTACCCCAAATCTATCTAAATTTGATTTCTACCAAACAGCCACAGCAGCAAAAAAGAAAAAAAGGAACGCTGCACACCTTTGCATGACATCCTTGGGCAGCAGCCAAAACGGCCTGCTGTGTAGCATCCCAATTTTAGTGTATGTGCTGCGAAAGCAAGCACATGCCATGCCCAGCTCAGCATTTTTATTTTTTTCGGATTTATGTTTTTTATAAGGAGCATGTTGCACTGTGTCGTTTGAGGCTAATCTCGAATCTGTGACCGAACGATTCATCCACCTCAGCCTTCCAAAGTGCTGGGATTACAGGCGTGAGCTGCCGAGCACAACCCGTTTTGATTTCGTTTTAAAGACGTGGTTTCACCATGTTGGTCGGGCTGGTCTCACACCCAAAACCTTGCATGATCCGCCCACCTTGGTCTTGCAAGAGCCTGGATGACAGGCTCCCATGTGCCACCATGCCCGGCTGGCCGACTTTATTGTTAAAAAAGAAATCAGAGAGACTGGGCCGGCCACTGTGACTCATGCCAGCAATGCTAGCACTTTGGGAGGCCGAGGTGGGCTGCTCACCTGAGGTCACGAGTTCGAGGTCAGCCTGGGAATCCCGATGAAAACCCACCTCGTATAAAAAAACAATAAAAGTAAAAGAAAAGAAATCAGACAGAACTCTGTGTACAATTGTATAAAAACAAGGTGTCGGGTGACTCCACCGCCTGCTCCGCCTATCTTTACGATGTACCATTTTCCTCTTGTCACCCAGACTGGAGTGCAATGGTGCAATCTTGGCTTACTGCAGCATCTGCCTCCTGGGTCCAAGCAATTGTCATGCCTCAGTCTCCCAAGTAGCTGGGATTGCAGGTGTCCACACCACCACATCCAGCTCACTTTCTTTTTTATTTTTTACTTCAAATCTCTCTGTATTTGATTTACACAATAAAGCCACAATGGCAAAAAAATAAATAAATAAAATACAGAAGGCTGCACACCTTTGCATGTCATCCTTGCCTGGCGTCCATGCCAGCTTTTTGTGTGGCTTCCCAATTTTAATATATATGCTGCCAAAGAGAGCACATTTCATGCCAGGCTCAGCTTTTTATTTTTTTTCTGTTTTCATGTTTTTTATAGAAAGTGGGTTGCGCTGTGTCACTTGAGGGCAGTCTCAAACGTGTGACCTCACGATCCGCTTGCCTCAGCCTTCCAAAGCGCTGGAATTACAGGCGTGAGCCACCAAGCCCAACCCAAGTTTTGTTTTGGTTTTAAAGACAAGGTTTCTTCATGTTGGTCCTGGAATTCAGACCTGGAACAAGCAAACCTGATAGACATTTACAGAACCCTCCACACAAAATCCATAGAATATACATTCTTCTCAGCACCACATCACACCTACTCCAATATTGACCACATAATTGGAAGTAAAGCACTCCTCAGCAAATGCAAAACAACTGAAATCATAACTAACAGTCTCTCAGACCATAGTGCAATCAACTTAGAACTCAGAATTCAGAAACTAACTCAGAACCACACAGCTTCATGGAAACTGAACAACTGGCTCTTGAGTTGATTGGATAAACAAGGAAATGAAGGCAGAAATAAAGAAGTTCTTTGAAACCAACGAGAACAAAGACAAAACATACCAGAATCTCTGGGACACATTTAAAGCAGTCTGTAGAGGAAAATATATAGCAATAAGTGCCCACATGAGAAGAGTGGAGAGATCCAAAATTGACACCCTATCATCAAAATTGAAAGAGCTAGAGGAGCAAGATCAAAAAAACTCAAAACCTAGCAGAAGACAAGAAATAACTAAGATCAGAGGAGAACTGAAGGAGATAGAAACATCAAAAACCCTTCAAAAATTAATAAATCCAAGAGCTGGTTTTTCAAAAAGATCAACAAAATAGACAGACCACTAGCCAGACTAATAAAAAAGAAAAGAGAGAACAACCAAATAGATGCAATAAAAAACGATAAAGGGGAAATCACCACAGATTCCACAGAAATTCAAACCGTCATCAGAAAATACTACAAACAACTCTATGCACATAAACTAGTAAACCTAGAAGAAACTGATAAATTCCTGGACACCTGTGTCCTCCCAAGCCTAAACCAGGAGGAAGGCAAAAATATGAATAAACCAATAAGTAGGTCTGAGGTCAAGGCAGCAATTAAGAGCCTACGAAACAAAAACAGCCAAGGTCTAGATGGGTTCACAGCTGAATTTACCAGACACACAAAGAGGAGCTGGTACCATTTCTTCTGAAACTATTCCAAATAATCCAAAAGGAGGGAATCCTTCCCAAATCATTTTATGAGGCCAACATTATCCTGATACAAAAACCCGGCAGAGACTCAACAAGAAAAAAAAACTTCAGGCTAATATCCATGATGAACATAGATGCAAAAATCTTCAATAAAATACTGGCAAACCGACTGCAACAGCACATTAAAAAACTTATCCATCACGATCAAGTAGGATTCATCCTGGGGATGCAAGGCTAGTTCAACATACACAAGTCTATAAACATAATTCACCACATAAACAGAAGCAAAAACAAAAAACACATGATTATCTCAATTGATGCAGAGAAGGCATTTGACAAAATTCAACAGCCCTTTATGCTAAAAACCCTCAATAAACTCGGTATTGATAGAACGTATCTCAAAGTAATAAAAGCTATTTATGACAAACCAACAGCCAATATCATACTTAATGGGCAAAAACGGGAAGCATTTCCTTTGAAATCTGGCATTAGACAAGGATGCCCTTTCTCACCACTCGTATTCAACATAGTACTGGAAGTTCTAGCCAGAGCAATCAGGCAAGAAAAAGAAATAAAGAGTATTCAAATAGAAAAGGAGGAAGCCAAATTGTCTCTATTTGCAGACCACATGATAGTATATCTAGAGGACCCCATAGCCTCAGCCCAAAAACTCCTGAAACTGATAAGCAACTTCAGTAAAGTCTCAGGATATAAAATCAATGTGCAAAAATCACAAGCATTCCTATACACCAATAACAGACTCAAAGAGAACCAAATCAAGAATGAACTGCCATTCACAATTGCTACAAAGAAAATAAAATACCTAGGAATACAACTTACAAGAAACATAAGGAACCTCTTCAATGAAAACTACAAACCACTGCTCAAAGAAATGAAAGAGGACACAAACAGATGGAGAAATATTCCATGTTCATGGTTAGGAAGAATCAATATCGTGAAAATGGCTATACTGCTCAAAGTAATTTACAAAATCAATGCTATTTCCATCAAACTACCATTGAACTGAAAAAAACCACCATGAACTTCATATGGAACCAAAAGAGAGCCCACATAGCCAAGTCAATTCTAAGCAAAAAGAACACAGCAGGAGGCATCACACTACCAGTCTTCAAACTATACTACAAGGCTACAGTAATCAAAACAGCATGGTACTGGTACCGAAACAGAGATATAGACCAATGGAACAGAACAGAGGCATCGGAGGCAACACATCATATCTACAACCATAAAATCTTTGATAAACCAGACAAAAGCAATGGGGAAAAGATTTCCTGTTTAATAAATGGCGTTGGGAAAACTGGCTAGCCTTGTGCAGAAAGCAGAAACTGGATCTCTTCCTGACACCTTACACTAAAATTAACTTCAGATGGATTAAAGACTTAAACATAAGACCTGTCACCATAAAAACCCTAGAAGAAAATCTAGGCAAAACCATTCAGGACATAGGAGTAGGCAAGGACTTCATGACCAAAACACCAAAACCATTTTCAGCAAAAGCCAAAATAGACAAATGGGACCTAATCAAACTCCACAGCTTCTGCACTGCAAAAGAAATAGTCACTAGAGTGAATCAGCACCAAACAGAATGGGAAAAAATCTTTGCAATTTACCCATCTGACAAAGGGCTGATATCCAGAATTTACAAAAAACTCAAACAGATTTACAGAAAAAAAAACAAGCCCATTCATAAATGGGCAAAGGATATGAACAGACACTTTACAAAAAAAGACATACATGAGGCCAACAAACATATGAAAAAATGCTCATCATCACTGGTGATTAGAGAGATGCAAATCAAAACCACATTGGGATACCATCTCACGCCAGTTAGAATGACGATCATTAAAAAATCTGGAGACAACAGATGCTGGAGAGGATGCGGAGAAATAGGAACACTCTTACACTGTTGGTGGGAGTGTAAATTATTTCAACCACTGTAGAAGACATTGTGGTGATTCCTCAAGGCCATAAAATAAAAATTCCATTTGACCCAGCATTCCCATTACTGGATATATATCCAAAGGACTATAAATTGTTCTGTTATAAGGACACATGCACACGAATGTTCATTGCAGCACTGTTTACAACAGCAAAGACCTGAATCCAATTCAAATGCCCATTGATGATAGACTGGACTGGTGAAAATGTGGCACATATACACCATGGAATATTATTCAGCAAAAATGATGAGTTCGTGTCTTTTGTAGGGACATAAATGAATCTGAAGAACATCATTCTCAGCAAACTGACACAAGAACAGAAAATGAAACATCACATATTCTCACTCATAGGCGGTTGAGGAAAAATGAGAACACATGGACACAGGGAAGGGCGTACTACATACTGGGGTCTATTGGGGGGAATGGGGAGGGACAGCGGTGGGGGAGCTGGGGAGGGATAGCCTGGGGAGAAATGCCAAATGTGGGTGAAGGGGAGGAAGGCAGCAAAACACACTGTCATGTGTGTACCTATCGCAACTCTCTTGCACGTTCTGCACATGTGCCCCAAAACCTAAAGTACAATAAAAAAAAGAACTAGTTAAACTTATAAAAACTGTTAAAAGTATGCTCAAATTTACTGAGAGAATCATGGGTACATCATACAATCGTAACGTTCTACCAGTTTTACATCAATAAATAAGGCAAAAATCTTACCCCTCCTACCTACCAGGAGGTATGCGTCCCCGCTCCTGGGTGAATGGAAATGGTGCCTTCTGGGCAGGTTGTGCTGCTGCCTCTAGCACCTCTTTTTGGCAGCGTTACAGGTTCAAGGACAAAGTAGGCGTTGGGGAACGGGGGGGAGGGCAGGCTCAGGCGCGTCCTTCTCACGGGGCTGGGCAGGTTCAGAGAAGGGCAGAGCAATGCTACCCCAGGAGAGGGAGCGTCCCACCACCCCTGTCTCAGGAGGGCACTGCAGGAGCTGGATGGGAAAGCGGAGGGATGAGGGAATTCAGTCTGGGCCAGGTGGCCCATTAGTCCTTGATGGTGACGGAGGGGCGCTTGGAGACCGGAGAAGTCCCAGATCAGGAGCCTGGCTTTTCCCAAATCTCCCACTATGTTCCGGCCCGCTCAGGTAACAAGCTTACTCCTCCTTCTGCAAACACCAAGCGGGCTGTCCTTTCTCCTGCCGAGATGGGAGTGGGGACAGCCTGCAAGCGAATAGCTCAAGAACCAATAGCTCAAGAACACCGGCCTGCGCCCTGTGTTCAGCGTGGTGTCCTGGCTGGTGCCCCTCGGAGCCCACAGGAAGCAGCGCGGCAGGTGTGCAAAAACCCAGTATCAGGCAGCCGTGAGCGGATGGATGCCCCAGGGAGGTGAGGCCGCTGGCAGTCAGAACGCTTTGCCAAATTCAGTGGCATGATGTTGGATTTTTTCTCTTATATTTTTGTGTAGGAGTTTTACAGCTTTTGGCCTTACATTGACGTTTTTAATCATTTCGAGTTTTTAAAAATATGGTATAAACTACAATTCTGACTTCTATATTTTACTTGTTGATTGTAAGTCTTCCCATCATTGTTTGTTAAAAAGGGCTGTTCCCTCTCCATAGTTTGGCCTTTGCACCCTTGTTGAAGACAATTTTGACCATATATACAAGACTTTTTTGGAGGGGGTGTCTCTATTATTTATTATGTCTACATGTCTTTATTTAATACATTTCTTTTTTGATTTTCTCCTTTCTGTTTTTTGAGACAGGTTCTCTGTCATCCAGGCTGGGGTGCAGTGGTGCGACCATGGCTCACTGCAGCCCGAATCTCCCAGGCTTAAACAACCCTCCCACTCAGCTTCTGGAACAGCTAATACTACAGATGCATGTACATACTACAATGCCTGGTTAATTAAAATTATTTTTTTTCTTTTGTAGAGATGAGGATTCCTCATATAATGTCCATGCTGGTTTGAACTTCTGAGTTCAAGGAATCCTCCTACCTCAGCTTTTCACTGAGGGTACAGATGTGAGCCATAGAACCTGGCCTCAAAATACCACATTTAAAAATAGTTATGCATCACTGCAATTAGTTTTTTATTTAAAAATTATGAGGTCTCCACATTTGACATTCTTTTGCAACTTTAATTGGGTATTTTTAGTCTTGAGATTCCATACGTTTTAGATTTTTTTTATTTCTGGAAATAAATATTATGATTTACATAACTATTGCATTTAATATGTTTTTTATTTTATTAGTATAGACTTAAAGAATATTGTCTTCTAATCTATGAACATGGGATATCTGTTCAATTGTCCAATCTACAAATATATAATATTTTTTGAATTGTGACAATTTATTTCAGCAACATCTTGTAATTTCTATTACACAAGTCTTACATGTCTTTGCTTGTTGATTCCAAAGTATACTCTTTTTAATGCTAGTTTAAATGGAATATATAAATCTTTGATTGTGCATTGTAGTGAAGAGAAACACACTTAAGTTTTGCATTCTCAATTTTGCTAAATGCAACTATTAGTTCTAAAATGTATTGTGTTCAGCATTTAGAATTATATATGTATATATATATATACATATATAATATCAAAACAGGTAATTTTACTTTTTTCTTTAGAATCCGGATCTTTCTTTCTTCCTTTTTTCTTTCTTTCATTCTTTTTCTCTTTCCTTTTTATTTCTTCTTTCTGTTGTTGCCTAGTTTGTTTTGCTTGGACTTTCACTGCAATTTTTGAATAGATGTAGCAACAGGGGATAACTTGCCTTAGAGGATAAACTTTCAGCACTTCAGTATAATGTTAGGAATGAGTTGTTTCTTGTTTGTTTGTTTGTTTGCTTTGAGACAGGATCTTACTCTGTAGCCCAGGCTGGAGTCCAGTGGCATGATCTGGGCTCACTCCAACCTCTGCCTCCTGAGTTCAAGTTATTCTCATGCCTCAGCCTCCCTAGTGGCTGGGATTACAGGCATATGCCACAAGGAGAAGCTAATTTTATTATTTTTAGTAGAGACAGGGCTTCACCATATTGGTCAGGCTAGTCTGAAATTCCTGGTCTCAAATCATCTACTCACCTCTTATTTTCCCAAAGTGCTGGGGCTATAGGCATGAGCTTTCACAGCTGGTTGGTGATGAGTTTTTCATCTGTCTTTGATTATGTTAAAGTACTTTCCTTTCATTTCTAGTTTGCTGAGTGGTTTTTTTTTTCTTATGAAAAGATGGCTAATTTTGTCAATAGACATTCCTGCATTATTTGAGATGATTGTATGGTTTGTATCTTTTAGTCTGTTAATCGAATATATTAAATTGATTGATTTGCATGTGTTGAACAAAACTTAATTAAAGAGATAACTCCCCCTTGATCATGGTGTATAATCCTTGCAATATGTTATCGAATTTGATGTCCTAATGTTCCAAGGAGAAATTTTACATCAAAAGTCTTCAGAAAAATTGGTCTCTAGTTGTATTTTTTGTGTGTGTGAGGTTTAGTGTTATGTTAATGCTAGGCTTATAAAATAAGTTGAAAATGGTTTTCTCTTTTTTATTTTACTGAAGTAGATTTAGAATGATTGGTGTTAACTAACATTTTGAAAAATATATATATTTAGTGAAGTGACTTGGGCCTGGGATTTTTGAGGGGATGTTGTTAGGTTTAGTTTTAGTATATTCTATATTTTTAGACATTTGTCTATTTCTTTTAGCTTATCACATTTTTTCATATATATTTCGACTTAAACTTTTATAATCTTTTCTTTCCCATTTTTGTGGTATCAGTAATAATAGGTCCTTTTTTATTTCTGAATTTAATTATATGAGATATCTTATTTTCTTTTTAAATCTAACTTAATTTTTTTGATCTTTTTAATAAAACAAAATTTTATTTGCTGTTTCTATGGCGTTTGTTATTTATTTATAACTGCTGAAATCCTTATTAGTTTCTTATGTTTGATAACATTTAGTAGTTAATTGAGATAGATTTTTTAATGTACACATTTACGACTGCAGTTGAATACAGGCTCCAGATGCATTCAATATGCTTTTGTCTCCAGTTACGTTGAAATTTTTACTGTGATTTTTTCTTTAACCCATGAATGTTCTGTAGGAGCATGCTACTTAATTTTTTTCTTTTGAGAAGGACTTTTGCTCTTGTTACCCAGGCTGGAGTGCAATGGTGCAATCTCGGCTCACCACAACCTCTGCCTCCTGTGTTCAGTCAATTCTCCTTCCTCAGCCTCCTGAGTAGCTGAAATTACAGGCATGCGCCACCATACCCAGCTAATTTTTTGTATTTTTAGTAGAGACAGGTTTCACCATGTTGATGAGGATGGTCTCAATCTCTTGACCTCGTGATCCACCTGCCTTGGCCTCCCAAAGTGCTGGGATTACAGGCTTGAGCCACCGTGCCCGGCCTTGAGTTTTATGTATTCGTTAATTTTTAAACTTTTCCTCTGCTATTAATTTCTAGTTTCATTCCATTTTAGTTGCAAATAATACTTTGTATGATTTTAATTTTCTCGAGTTTATTTCTTTGTGGTGTGATATGTGATATTGTGTGAACAATGCTCCATGTGCATTTGAGAAACGTGGATTTTGTTGTTGAGTAGATTGTTTCTTTTTTTCTTTTTACTTTCTTTCTTTTTTTTAAATTTTTATTGCATTTTAGGTTTTGGGGTACATGTGCAGAACGTGCAAGATAGTTGCATAGGTACACACATGGCAGTGTGTTTTGCTCCCTTCCTTCCCTTAACCCACATTTGGCATTTCTCCCCAAGCTATCCCTCCCCAGCTCCCCGCCGTCCCTCCCCTATTCCCCCCAATAGACCCAAATGTGTAGTACCCCCCTCCCTGTGTCCATGTGTTCTCATTTTTCTCACCCGCCTATGAGTGAGAAATGTGGTATTTCCATTTCTGTTCTTGTGTCAGTTTGCTGAGAATGATGTTCTCCAGATTCATCCATGTCCTTACAAAGGACACAAACTCATCATTTTTGATTGCTGCATAATATTCCATGGAGTATATGTGCCACATTATCCCAGTCCAGTCTATCATGGATGGGCATTTGGGTTGGTTCCAGGTCTTTGCTACTGTAAACAGTGCTGCAATGAACATTTGTGTGCATGTGTCCTTATAGTAGAACGATTTATAGTCCTTTGGATATAAACCCAGTAATGGGATTGCTGGGTCAAATGGAATTTCTGTTTCTAGGTATTTGAGGAATCACCACACTGTCTTCCACAATGATTGAACTAATTTACACTCCCACCAACAGTGTAAGAGTGTTCCTATTTCTCTGCATCCTCTCCAGCATCTGTTGTCTCCAGATTTTATAATGATCGCCATTCTAACTGGCATGAGATGGTATCTCAATGTGGTTTTGATTTGCATCTCTCTAATGACCAGTGATGATGAGCATTTTTTCATGTGTTTGTTGGCCTCATGTATGTCTTCTTTTGTAAAGTGTCTATTCATATCCTTTGCCCATTTTTGAATAAGCTTGTTTGTTTTTTTCCTGTAAATCTGTTTGAGTTCTTTGTAAATTCTGGATATCAGCCCTTTGTCAGTTGGGTAAACTGCAAAGATTTTTTCCCAATCTGTTGGTTGCCGATTCACTCTAGTGACTGTTTCTTGTGCCGTGCAAAAGCTGTGGAGTTTGATTAGGTCCCATTTGTCTATTTTGGCTTTTGTTGCCAATGCTTTTGGTGTTTTGGTCATGAAGTCCTTGCCTACTCCTATGTCCTGAATGGTTTTGCCTAGATTTTCTTCTAGGGTTTTTATGGTGCCAGGTCTTATGTCTAAGTCTTTAATCCATCTGGAGTTAATTTTAGTGTAAGGTGTCAGGAAGGGGTCCAGTTTCTGCTTTCTGCACATGGCTAACCAGTTTTTCCAACACCATTTATTAAACAGGGAATCCTTTCTCCATTGCTTGTTTTTGTCTGGTTTATCAAAGATTATATGGTTGTAGATATGTTGTGTTGCCTCCGATGACTCTGTTCTGTTCCATTGGTCTATATCTCTGTTTTGGTACCAGTACCATGCTGTTTTGATTACTGTAGCCTTGTAGTATAGTTTGAAGTCTGGTAGTGTGATGCCTCCAGCTGTGTTCTTTTTGCTTAGAATTGACTTGGCTATGTGGGCTCTCTTTTGGTTCCATATGAAGTTCATGGTGGTTTTTTCCAGTTCTGTGAAGAAAGTCAGTGGTAGCTTGATGGGGATAGCATTGATTGTGTAAATTACTTTGGGCAGTATAGCCATTTTCACGATATTGATTCTTCCTAACCATGAACATGGAATGTTTCTCCATCTGTTTGTGTCCTGTCTTATTTTGTTGAGCAGTGGTTTGTAGTTTTCCTTAAAGAGGTCCTTAAGTTTCTTGTGAGTTGTATTCCTAGGTATTTTATTTTCTTCTTAGCAGTTGTGAATGGCAGTTCATTCTTGATTTGGTTCTCTTTAAGTCTGTTATTGGTGTATAGGAATGCTTGTGATTTTTGCACATTGATTTTATATCCTGAGACTTTGCTTATCAGGTTCAGGAGATTTTGGGCTGAGGTGATGGGGTCTTCTAAGTATATTACCATGTCGTCTGCAAATAGAGGCAATTTGGCTTCCACCTTTCCTATTTGAATACCCTTTATTTATTTTTCTTGCCTGATTGCTCTGGCTAGAACTTCCAGTACTATGTTGAATAGCAGTGGTGAGAGAGTGCATCCTTGTCTAGTGCTGGATTTCAAAAAGAATGCTTCCACTTTTTGCCCATTAAGGATGATATTGGCTGTTGGTTATTCGTAAATAGCTTTTATTACTTTGAGTTATGTTCCATCAATACCAAGTTTATTGAGGGTTTTTAGCATAAAAGGCTGTGGAATTTTGTCAAATGCCTTCTCTGCGTCAATTGAGATAATCATGTGGTTTTTGTTTTTGGTTCTGTTAATGTGGTGAATGACGTTTATAGACTTGCGTATGTTGAACCAGCCTTGCATCCCCGGGATGAGTCCTACTTGATCGTGATGGATAAGTTTTTTAATGTGCTGTTGCATTCGGTTTGCCAGTATTTTATTGAAGATTTTTGCATCTATGTTCATCATGGATATTGGCCTGAAGTTTTCTTTTCTTGTTGAGTCTCTGCCGGGTTTTGTTATCAGGATGATGTTGGTCTCATAAAATGATTTGGGAAGGGTTCTCTCTTTTTGGATTATTTGGAATAGTTTCAGAAGGAATGGTACTAGATCCTCTTGGTGTGTCTGGTAGAATTCGGCTGTGAACCCATCTGGACCTGGGCTTTTTTTGTGTGGTAGGCTCTTAATTGCTGCCTCAACTTCAGACCTTATTATTGGTCTATTCATAGTTTCGGCTTCCTCCTGGTTTAGGCTTGGGATGACACAGGCGTTCAGGAATTTATCCATTTCTTCCTGGTTTACTAGTTTATGTGCATAGAGTTGTTTGTAGTATTCTCTGATGATGGTTTGAATTTCTGTGGAATCTGTGGTGATTTCCCCTTTATCATTTTTTATTGCATCTATTTGGTTGTTCTCTCTTTTCTTTTTTATCAATCTGGCTAGTGGTCTGTCTATTTTGTTGATCTTTTCGAAAAACCAGCTCTTGGATTTATTGATTTTTTGAAGGGTTTTTCGTGTCTCTATCTCCTTCAGTTCTGCTCTGATCTTAGTTATTTCTTGTCTTCAGCTAGGTTTTGAGCTTTTTTGATCTTGCTCCTCTAGCTCTTTCAATATTGACGATAGGGTGTCAATTTTGGATCTCTCCACTCTTCTCATGTGGGCACTTATTGGTATATATTTTCCTCTACAGACTGCTTTAAATGCGTCCCAGAGATTCTGGTATGTTTTGTGTTTGTTCTCATTGGTTTCAAAGAACTTCTTTATTTCTGCCTTCATTTCCTTGTTTATCCAATCAGTATTCAAGAGCCAGGTGTTCAGTTTCCATGAAGCTGTGCGGTTCTGAGTTAGTTTCTGAATTCTGAGTTCTAACTTGATTGCACTGTGGTCTGAGAGACTGTTTGTTATGATTTCCGTTGTTTTGCATTTGCTGAGCAGTTCTTTACTTCCAATTATGTGGTCAGTTTTGGAGTAGGTGTGATGTGGTGCTGAGAAGAATGTATTTTCTGTGGATTTGGGGTGGAAAGTTCTGTAAATGCCTATCAGGTTTGCTTGTTCCAGGTCTGAGTTCAAGTCCTGTATATCCTTGTTAATTTTCTGTCTGGTTGATCTGTCTGCTATTGACAGTGGAGTGTTAAAGTCTCCCACTATTATTGTGTGGGAGTCTAAGTCTCTTGGTAAGTCATTAAGAACTTGCCTTATATATCTGGGTGCTCTTGCATTGGGTCCATATATATTTAGGATTATTAGCTCTTCTTGCTGTATCGATCCTTTTACCATTATGTAATGACATTCTTTGTCTCTTTTGATCTTTGTTGCTTTAAAGTCTATTTTATCAGAGACAAGAATTGCAACTCCTGCTTTTTTTTGCTCTCCATTTGCTTGGTAAGTCTTCCTCCATCCCTTTGTTTTGAGCCTTTGTGTATCCTTGCATGTGAGATGGGTTTCCTGGATACAGCACACCAATGGATTTTGGTTTTATATCCAATTTGCCAGTCTGTGTCTTTTGATTGGTGCATTTAGCCCATTTACATTTAGGGTTAATATTGTTATGTGTGAATTTGATACTGCCATTTTGATGCTATCTGGCTGTTTTGCCCATTGGTTTATGTAGATTCTTCATTTTGTTGATGCTCTTTAGCATTTGGTATGCTTTTACGATGGCTGGTACTGGTTGTTTCTTTCTATGTGTAGTGCCTCTTTTAGGAGCTCTTGTAAAGCAGGCCTAGTGGTGACAAAATCTCTGAGTACTTGCTTGTTCATGAAGGATTTTATTTTTCCTTCACTTATGAAGCTCAGTTTGGCTGGATATGAAATTCTGGGTTAAAATTCTTTTCTTTAAGGATGTTGAATATTGGCCCCCACTCTCTTCTGGCTTGCAGGGTTTCTGCCGAGAGATCTGCTGTGAGTCTGATGGGCTTCCCTTTGTGGGTGACCCGACCTTTCTCTCTGGCTGCCCTTAGTATTTTCTCCTTCATTTCAACCCTGGTGAATCTGACGATTATGTGCCTTGGGGTTGCTTTTCTTGGAGAGTATCTTTGTGGTGTTCTCTGTATTTCCTGGAGTTGAGTATTGGCCTGCCTTGCTTGGTTGGGGGAATTTTCCTGGATAATATCCTGAAGAGTATTTTCCAGCTTGGATTCATTCTCTTCATCACATTCTGGTACACCTATCAAATGTAGGTTGGGTCTCTTCACATAGTCCCACATTTCTTGGAGATTTTGTTCATTCCTTTTTGTGCTTTTTTTTCTAATCTTGGTTTCTCATTTTATTTCATTGAGTTGATCTTCAACTTCTGATATTCTTTCTTCTGCTTAGTCAATTTGGCTGTTGAAACTTGTGCATGCTTCATGAAGTTCTCGTGTTGTGTTTTTCAGCTCCTTCAATTCATTCATATTCCTCTCTAAGTTGTCCATTCGTGTTATAATTTCCTCGAATCTTTTTTTCAAATCTTTTTTCAAGGTTATTAGTTTCTTTGCATTGATTTAGAACATGTTCTTTTAGCTCACTGAAGTTTCTCATTATCCACCTTCTGAAGTCTGATTCCATTATTTCATCACACTCATTCTCTGTCCAGCTTTGTTCCCTTGCTGGTGAGGAGTTTTGATCCTTTGTAGGAGGTGAGGTGTTTTGGTTTTGGGTGTTTTCCTCCTTTTTGCGCTGGTTTATTTCCATCTTTGTGGATTTATCCACCTGTTGTCTTAGTAATTGCTGATTTTTCAATTGGGTCTCTGAGTGGATGCCCACATTGTTGATGATGAAGTATTTCTGTTACTTAGTTTTCCTTCTAATGGTCTAGCCCCTCTGCTGTACGAGTGCTGAGGTCCACTCCAGGCCCTGCTTGTCTGGGGTACACCTGTAGCAGCTGCGGAACAGTGAGGGATGCTACCAGTTTCTTCTTCTGCTATCTTTGTCACAGAATTATGCCCACCAAGTGTCAGTCTGATTAGTCCTTTTTTGAGGTGACTCTTTGGATATACAGGGTCAGGGAGCTGCTTGAGGAGACGGTCTGTACTTTATAGGAGCTCCATTGCTGAGCTGTGAGCTCCATTGTTAATTCAGGGTTGTTGGGCACCTGTGTTTTGGTCTGCTGCAGCAGAACTTATAAAACCCCTCTTTTTTTTCTCCTCAGATGCTCTGTCTCAGGGAGTTGGGGCTTTCTTTATGACTATGTGTTGCACTGTCCTGCCCGGCAAGGAG
Organism: Saguinus oedipus; assembly: GCA_031835075.1. Taxonomy (NCBI): domain Eukaryota; kingdom Metazoa; phylum Chordata; class Mammalia; order Primates; family Cebidae; genus Saguinus; species Saguinus oedipus. The sequence continues at coordinate 73,835,039 of CM063185.1, forward strand.
GTAGTCTATTCACTATTTGCCTGCCAAGGCTCTGCCCTGCTAGTGCGGGTCTGCCCTGCTGCCGGGGGGGCTCCATTCTACTGTGGTGTGCTCCGCCCTGCTGGTGGAGTCTCTCTGTTATGGCAGGTTGCCTTGGCAATGGGAGGCTGCGTCAGCACTGGGCCTGTGCCTCACTAGGGGCAGATTGCATCCTTAGTGGCAAACGCCCCTCCTCCACGGGGCTGCACCATCCTGGATTCAGCTGAGCCTGCAGCAAAACTGTCAACCCTGAGCGCCTCCAATCGCCGCCCTGCTTGTCCCTGTGAGGGTGGGACCCGCTGAGCCTGATCCCCTGGCTCCCTGCCTCAGAGTCTGTCCTCTCTCTCTCTTTTTCCCCCCAATTTGAATGGTTGACTCTCTCACTGGCACCCCAGTAGCCTGCTGATAGAACACTGTGACCCGTGTGATCTCCCATGCCGCTGCCCACTGTACCAGCTCAAATCACGCTTCCCAGGAATCTCCTAATCTGGCTCACTGTCCAAGTCCCATTTAATCAGATGGATATGTCAATCTGCCCTTCCAAATCTCAGATTGTTGGTTTAACAGGGCACCCAGACCAGTGAGTTTTGTGCCAAGTGCCGCTGCACTGCGGCACCGGCTGAACCAGCCGCTTGAGCCAAAACACTGGCTGCACTGGTGTCCCGTTTCTCTCCTACACCTGGGAATTTCCTTGTTCTGTGGGCAACAAAGGTTTGTTTGAGAATGCAGCTAGGACTCACCCTCTGCGCCTTCATTGAGAGCTGCAATCCTGAGTTGGTTCTACGGTGCCGTCTTGGAAATCCTCCTCCCAAGAAATTTTTAAATGATATGCCAACTTTCTGTTAAAAGTTAGAGCCCTAGTAATGAATTCCCAAAAGGTTTCTCAAAGTGGAAGAGATGGGCCATAGAAGTGTAGCTCACTCCCAGATCTGCAGCTGTTTACCTGCTTGCCTATGTCCCATGAAGTCACATTCTGCACCAGCTGGACATCTATAACACTTGGCTGATTCTCCATGGAAAACAATGGCTTGGGAGGCTTGTCTGTGAGTAAAGCATTCCTCAGATAAGGAGAAGCCACCACAAAGGAAGGTGGCCTCAGAAGTCTTGGAGAATGATAAGGAGTGACGGGCACATTCTTCAGTCCCTGGGAGCAGCTCTGTGTTCTCTACTGGAGCAGATATGGAATAGTCCAAGAGTGCACCTTGGGCCACAGGGCCAAGGCCCGCCGGGCTGAGGATCTAGTCTTCTGGGACAGGGACTTGCCAGGCTTTGGGATGGGCTCTGAAGGTGGAGCCCAGAGCTCTCTGCTTCAGGCTTAGAGGCTGAGTGGGAGGAGACGCCTGGCAAGAGTGGGGCAGGGCTTCTCCGGTAACGGTTAACGGTTGCCGGTTGCCGCTGCTGCCATGCTCCTCCCCTGGCTGTAGCAGACGCCAATAGGTTTAGTCTTACAGCAAAAACACTTCAGCCAATCTGGTATTTCATGGAAAATTAAGAAGACACAGCTGATACCCATGTATGTTTTAATAATTAATAAAAGCATCACCAGCTCTCTATGTTTGTAATTACTCTTTCTGATTAATCATCCTCAAATCCACCCTCAACCTCTCCAAAATATTCTTGAATTAAATTCTTCTTCATTATACAAGACTGTTATTGTTTTATTTGTTGTTGTGTCATTTACACTATTGTATTAAACTCACAATAGGGGTGTCATTTTTCCCATACTGCAAAAGGTATACTTCCATTCGAATTATTCGTGTGTATCTCTTGAACATGGAACTACTCAGTACGTTACTCTATATTTTTGGAAACTTAACCTTCAGGATAGCCCCCAAGACATTTTACATAAACTACCTCAAACATATTAGCAAATTACTTTCAAATCTCTTAGATTTTTGAAGGACATTCTCGTTCCCTACTATTATTTTTACTTGAGCTTTCTCACTGGTGGTATGAAAACTCTTATAAAATTTAAGATTTCATGCCATTCTTGGAGAAATTAAGACAAGTAACATTCTCAATAATGAAAACAGATGACATGATTTGGAATATTCAAAAACATAGCAAGAAGTAATGTATTTGTTTTACCAAAACATGTTTATTCTTTTTGAAATCACTATAAAATTTTGGAGGTAAAAATTTAATTTCTGAAGTAAATATTCAATACCTGAAACAGGAATGCTTTTGTTTTATCAGTATGTTTATTATTTAAGAAAGACTTAACATGTGCGTCCTCAAGAATTTGATAGGGATTTACTAAAGACAATTTTTTTAAAGAAATCAGAACGAGTTTCCTTACAAAATCTCTGTAACAAAGGCAAGACCCTTTGTGCCACTGTCATTTCAGAGTCTGATGCCTATTTTAAATTAACGTTTTGTTCATCCGTTCACTTGCCCACCGCACCCAGAGTTTTGATCACTTTCTTCCAGACTGCCGAGAAGAGCCTGTGTGCTGCATCAGCTAAGGTTTCTGATTAGCGTTAGGATAATAATGAAAAAGTACCAGAGGAATCAAAGAAAGGAAAACAGAACAAAACTAAAATCTTCCTGGGCCATCTTTTTCCCTTTCTTTATTTTACCAGAGAGAAGCATTTAACCCAAATTTCAACATTTACAATAGCCTAAGGGAGCTTAGAAACTTTATTGTTTTGACATAAAACATCGTTACCTTAGTACAAAGTGCTTAGATCAAATAGCTATTTTGACCTCTAGAGAGAGACTGTTGTCAACGTCTCTTCTCCAGAAAAGCAATTCCCTGTGTCCGATTATCACTCTTATTTACATCTACATCCAGACTAAACCATGTGTGGGAACTTAATAACTGGATGAAATCTGTTACTGAAATACTGTTACCACCACCAAATATTTTAAGAAAATGATTTTTACGTGTTATTCTGTGATGAGAAAATAATAAGAATAGACACTTAATCCCTAAGGACAAGGTTTTAGCATCCAACTTACCTGATAAGATTTTTTTTGTCTCCAAGTTCCATGCAAAGTTGCATATTCAGTTCTAGAGTTTTCAGCCTTGGGCTTCTTTTGCAACACAGACTGTCCCTGTTATCTCTCTCTTGGAGTCCATTCCGGACACACAAGGGATAATCGAATGAAACAAAACCAATCAAAACCTGCATACGATGTAAAGAACTACAGGCAAAAATTTCTCCAACTTAATACTGTATAAAGTTCTTAGGTTATTCCAACCACAGGGTTTCTTCCTCAGGAAAGAAACAATGTTTTCCTCCACTGGTTCTCTGAAAAACAAATAAACATATAACTAGTGTTTAATTAATGATAAAATTAAATTACCTCTTTTCAGCATTATTGCTTAAGTTAGGCCCTTGAAAATTTAACTCCATATAATTAATACAGTAGAGGACCACAATGTTTTGTTAACATTTATGCAAAAGAAATTGAAAAACAACCGATTCAATATACTTTATAGTACTTTACCTGTAAATGAACATATAACTGATGGAAGACATGAACTCTGGAAAATTATTTTAAAAGATTATTTCAGTATTTCTTCATTGTCTCTATGATTTACTCAGAGCATTTCAGATTTCATAACTTATCACAAATGACTTCTACATCTGAAATGCTCAACCTGGGAACAACTACACACAACATTTTCCCACATGCATGTATGGGTACCAATGTTTATGAAAAAAAAAATAATTTCTAGGCAACTGAGAAGCCCTAAAGGAAAAGTTCTCACATAGCCAAAGTCCTAGAGAACGTAAAACCAACTAAAATGTCTTATAAAAGACCATTTAAAACTAATTCATTTAAAAGTCACATCCTTCATTTCAGAATGCATTTACCATATAAAAGATCCTATAGAAATGTGTCATAGAACTCAATGTACATGAGTATTAGCAGCCAATGGGATAGAAAGCTCTACCAATCACAGCACATTCTCTGCAAAGATTTTGTAGTACCCATATGCAGACCGCTGCTCCTTAGAGAGTGGAAGAAAAAGAAGGCCCTGCTTTCAAAAATTACTAAGGCAGCTAAAATTTTGGAGCATTTTTAAACTAGACTAGATACCAAATACTTCTAAACAGAATTACATTATACTGTAAACACATTAATTTTTCCTTACATGACTGACACTTCATTCCTTTATGATACCAAGCACACTGTTATTTCATACCATGGCTAACTCATGACTTGTAAGCTTTCCTTAAGTAACCAGGAGTCAACTAAATTAATTATTGAAAACCCATAAATGTGTTTCTCTTGATGATGGCAGTGTGTTTTAATTTTATTAGGAAAGTAATTAGGAAGAAAAATTTAGATGATTAAAAGAAAGGACTTTTAATTGCAGACTCAACACCTACAATTCTTACTTCCAAAGAACAATTCTGAGCCTCGCTCCTCCAAATGTCAATCAAGACCCCTATTTAGTGGCATCCAATTAGTGCCTACAAGAAATACAGAAATCCAGGCTCACTGCCACACACGAATTACAATAGACCTTTAAACAAGAATCCTAAGTAGAGGAAAGACACATAAGTTTAAGGACACAACTCTAGCCCTTAAAGGGTTCTGAAGATGGGACAGCTCGGGTCCCTCCAGCCCTAGATGCGCCACAGTACCAAAGGCTCCTGGACAAAGTTGATTGAATCTGTGTTGTGCCCGTCTTGCTTTTCCAGGAGTTACCCGCCTCCGGATGAGCAGGTGATAATAACACCTGCAGGTAGGAGCCAGAACCCACTACTATGAGGCTTTGGAAAGCACCAGGGAAACAAAGAATTCGGGGAGCTGCAGCCCACAAACCGAGCAAAACGCTGACCGGCAGCAGAAGGCAGGCGGACTACAGAGAAACCGCGCTGGAGTGCACGGGCCACACTCATGTCACCATGTCCCCCCCGCACGCGCGCGCACACTCGTCGACACACTCGGAAATATATATGCATACACACACTCACATACACAGAAAGACACACGAAGACATCCAAGAGTCGCAAGGAAACACACCATGCCCCGCAGCTCCTAAGGCTGTGGGGTTCTGTTCTCTTCCGGAAGCCCCTGCGGGAAAGAGCAGCCCCGCCACAGGCAGACCGGCGGTACCTGGCAATCCCAGCCGAGAGGGCTGTCAATGAGAGGCACCTTCACCCTGTCTGGGACGGCGTGAAGCATCGTGAGGATAACTGCGGATCGCCGCGGACGTCCCTGAAGCCTCTCCAGATCAATTCTCGGCCTGGTTAGTCCTGCCGGATTCCTAAAATCGCAGGACTCCGCGATGATCGCGGGGAGCCAGGGTCCGTTTCCCAACCCTGAAGCACTGCCAAGGAGAGCCCCTGCGTGGCTAAACTGCTGAAATCGTCCCAGGCAACCGTGGCTGTCACTGTGACGCGAGCCCCGGCTCAGCGCTAGGGTTTGTGACAGGCGGCTTGCGCATGCGCCTTTCCGTGCCCAGCTAGGGAACCGCAATATCGGCGCTGTCCAGCTGCTGCCGCCCAGGTTCAAGGTGGATTCGGTTGCAGGGGCGGCCCCGGAAGGGTGCTGCGTGCCACAGGCAGCTTAGAACCCTGACAGTCCTGACTTCAGTACCTCCTTGGGCCCACTCTTCTGTTCCGATCTTGTGGAGAATGAGGGCGCTTCCGACCTGGAGGCGGGCACTCTGGGGTCACCAGTAAGTTCCCCAGCCCCATGAGCTGACTGCCACATTTCGACCTGGGCAACCCACCAAGAGGCCCTGCCGTGATCTCCAACCACAGGGATTCCTGCTTCGCAGCACTACTGTCTGGACATGAAGAGAACAACCACAAAGAGGCAAGAACAGTGTGCCCCAAAGGTGGCAACACCTGGAACTGGCTTCTCATGGTGGCCGATCAGGTGTAGAGGATGTCTCCAAAGTTCTGTGTGGTGAATCCAAAATCGAGGCAGATGTCCAGGCATGCCGCTGAGAACACCCAAGAAAGCCAAGCACAACAAGATCACATTTGCGATCTGAAGAGGGCCTGTTCCACAGGCCAGGCCTCCTTCAAGAATTCCGGCCAGAAAAGTTGGGCGGAGCACCCAAAAGGGCCAACCGCCCCAAGCACCTTACCGGGATCACTACACCCCACCTGGCATGCCCCCAGCCATTTGCAGTTTCTTTAGCTCCGTGAAATCCCTGGCATTAAACAGGTTCATTGTTGATATGACCTGTAGGACCTACAGCAAAAAGACTTCAATCAAACTCATATCAAACATGCACAGACACACACACACACACACACACACACACACACACACACACTCGTCTGTATGAATACTAATAGGTTTAGTCTTACAGCAAAAACACTTCAGTCAATCTGGTATTTCATGGACAATTAAGAAGACACAGCTGATACTCATGTGTGTTTTAATAATTAATAAAAGCATCTCCAGCTCTCTATGTTTGTAATTACGCTTTCTGATTAATCATCCTCAAATGCATCCTCAACCTCTCCAAAATATTCTGGAATTAAATTCTTCTTCTTTATAGAAGACTGTTATTGTTTTTGTTGTTGTTGTTGTTGTTGTGTCGTTTACACTATTGTATTAAACTCACAATAAGGGTGTCATTTATCCATACTGCAAAAGGTATACTTCCATTCGAATTATTCGTGTGTATCTCTTGAACATGGAACTACTCAGTACATTACTCTATATTTTTAGAAACTTAACCTTCAGGATAGCCCCAAGACATTTTATATAAACTACCTGAAACATATTAGCAAATTACTTTCAACTCTCTTAGATTTTTTGAAGGACATTCTCGTTCCCTACTATAATTTTTCCTTGAGCTTTCTCGCTGGTGGTATGAAAACTCTCATATAATTTAAGATTTCATGCCATTATGGGAGAAATTAAGACAAGTAACATTATCAATAATGAAAACAAATGACATGATTTGGAATAAACAAAAACATAGCAGGAAGTAATGTATTTGTTTTATCAAAACATGTTTATTCCTTTTGAAATCACTATAAAATTTTGGAGGTAAAAATTTAATTTCTGAAGTAAATATTCAATATCTCACACAGTAATACTTTTGTTTTATTAGTATGTTTATTATTTCAGAAATATTTAACATGTGTGTCTTCAAGAAATTTTACAGGGATTTACCAGAAGACAATTTTTTTAAAGAAATCAGAACGAGTTTCCTTACAAAATCCCTGTAACAAATGCAAGACCCTTTGTGCCACTGTCTTTTCAGAGTCTGATGCCTATTTTATATTAACTATTTGTTCACCCATTCACTTGCCCACCGCGCCCAGTGTTTTGATCACTTTCTTCGAGACTGTCAAGAAGAGCCTGTGTGCTGCATCAGCTAAGGTTCCTGATTAGCATTAGGCTGAATAAATGAAAAAAGTACCAGAGGAAGCAAAGAAAGGAAAACAGAACAAAACTAAAATCTTCCTGGGCCATCTTTTTCCCTTTCTTTATTTTACCAGAGAGAAGCATTTAACCCAAATTTCAACATTTACAATAGCCTAAGGAGTTTAGAAACTTTATTGTTTTGACACAAAACATCATTACCTTATTTTGACCTCTAGAGAGAGACTGTTGTCAACGACTCTTCTCCAGAAAAGCAATTCCCTGTGTCCGATTATCACTCTTATTTACATCTACGTCCAGACTAAACCATGTGTGGGAACTTAATAATTGGATGAAATCTGTTACTGAAATACTGTTACCACCAACGAATATTTTAAGAAAGGTCTCATCCTGCTATGATTTTTACGTGTTTTTCTGTGATGAGAAAATAATAAGAATAGACACTTAATCCCTAAGGACAAGGTTTTAGCATCCAACTTACCTGATAAGATTTTTTTTGTCTCCAAGTTCCATGCAAAGTTGCATATTCAGTTCTAGAGTTTTCAGCCTTCGGCTTCTTTTGCAACACAGACTGTCCCTGTTATCTCTCTCTTGGAGTCCATTCCGGACACACAAGGGATAATCGAATGAAACAAAACCAATCAAAACCTGCATACGATGTAAACAAATATAGGCAAAAAATTTCTCAAACTTAATACTTTATAAAGTTCTTAGGTTATTCCAACCACAAGGTTTCTTCCTCAGGAAAGAAGCGATGTTTTCCTCCACTGGTTCTCTGAAGAACAAATAAACATATACCTAGTGTTTAATTAGTGATAAAATTAAATTACCTCTGTTCAGCATTATTGCTTAATTAGGTTGTTGAAAATTTAGCTCTTTGTAATTAACACAGTATAAGACCACAAAGTTTTGTTAATACTAATGCAAAAGGAATTGAAAAATAACCAATTGAATATACTTTATAGTACTTTTTCTGTAAAGGAAGGTATAACTGATGGAAGACATGAACTCTGGGAAATTATTTTAAAAGGTTATCTTAATATTTCTTCATTGTCCCTAATTATGATTTACTCACATTGTTTCAGGTTTTATAAGTTATCACAAATGATTTCTACATCTCAAATGCTCAGCCTGGGAGCAACTACACATAACATTTCCCCACATGCATGTATGGGTATCGATGTTTATGAAAACAAATAATTACTCGGCTACTGAGAAGTGCTAAAGGAAAAGTTCTCACACAGCCGAAGTCCTAGAGAATGTAAATCCAGCTAAAATGTCTTATAAAAGACCATTTAAAACCAATTCATTTAAAATTCACATTCTTCCTTTCAGAATACATTTACCATTTAAAAGATCATATAGAAATGTGTCATAGAGCTCAATGTACATGAGTATTAGCAGCCAATGGGATAGAAACCTCCACCAATCACAGCACATTCTCTGCAAAGATTTTGTAGTACACATATGCAGACCACTGTTCCTTAGGGAGTGGAAGATAAGGAAGACCCTGCTTTCAAAAATTTCTCAGACAGCTGAAATTTTGGAGCATTTTTAAGCTAGACTAGATACCAAGTAATTCTAAACAGAATTACATTATACTGTCAACATGTTAATTTTTCCTTACATGACTGACACTTCATTTTTTTAGGATACCAAGCACACTGTTATTTCATACCATGGCTAACTCATGTCTTGTAACCTTTCCTTAGGTAACCTGGAGTCAACTAAATTAATCATTCAAAAATGGTAATTCTGTTTTCCTTGATGATGGCAGTGGGTTTTCATTTTATTAGGAAAGTAATTAGGAAGAAATGTTAAGATAATAAAAAGAAAAGTCTTCTGGCATTACAAAAACCCAGCAGAGAGTCATCAAGAAAAGGAAACTTCAGGCCAATATTTATGGTGAACATAGATGCAAATATCTTCAATAAAAAACTGGCAAGCTGATTGCAACAGCACATTAAAAAGCTTAGCCATCATGATCAAGTAGGATTCATCCTGGGGATGCAAGGCTGGTTCAACATACGCAAGTCTATAAACGTCATTCGCCACATAAACAGAACCAAAACCAAAAACCACATGATTATCTCAATTGACACAGAGAAGGCCTTTGACAAAATTCAACAGCTTTTATGCTAAAAACCCTCAATAAACTCGGTATTGATGGAACATATCTCAAAATAATAAAAGCTATTTACAACAAACCAGCAGCCAACGTCATACAGAAGTGGCAAAAACTGGGAGCATTCCCTTTAAAATCTGGCACTAGACAAGGATGCCCTATCTCACCACTCCTATTCAATATAATACTGAAAGTTTAGCCAGAGCAATCAGGCAAGAAAAAGAAATAAAGGGTATTCAAATAGGAAAGGAAGAAGCCAAATTGTCTCTATTTGCAGACAACATGATAGTATATCTAGAAGACTTCATCGACTCAGCCCAAAAACTCCTAAAACTGATAAGCAACTTCAGCAAAGTCTCAGAATATAAAATCAATGTGCAAAAATCACAAGCATTCCTATACACCAATAACAGACTTAAAGAGAGCCAAATCAAGAACAAACTGCCATTCACAATTGCTACAAAGAGAATAAAACACCTAGGAATACAACTTACAAGGAATGTAAGGGACCTCTTCAAGGAAAACTACAAACCACTGCTCAACGAAATAAGAGAGGACACAAACAGATGGAGAAACATTCCATGTTCATAATTAGGAAGAATCAATATCCTGAAAATGGCCATACTGCCCAAAGTAATTTACAGACTCAACGCTATCCCCATCAAGCTACCATTGACTTTCTTCACAGAATTGGAAAAAACGACCTTGAACTTCATATGGAACCAAAAGAGAGCCCACATAGCCAAGTCAATTCTAAGCAAAAAGAACACGCAGGAGGCATCTCACTACCAGACTTTAAACTCTACTACAGCATACAGTAATCAAAACAGCATGTTACTGGTACCAAAACAGAGATATAGACCAATGGAACAGAACAGAGGCATCAGAGGCAACACAACGTATCTACAACCATACAATCTTCGATAAACCAGACAAAAACAAGCAATGGGGAAAGGATTCCCTGTTTAATATGTGTTGTTGGGAAAACTGGCTAGCCATGTGCAGAAAGCAGAAACTGGACCCCTTCCTGACACCTTACACTAAACTTAACTCCAGATGGATTAAAGACTTAAACATAAGACCTGGCACCATAAAAACCCTAGAAGAAAATCTAGGCAAAACCACTCAGGACATAGGAGTAGGCAAGGACTTCTTGACCAAAACACCAAAAGCATTGGCAACAAAAGCCAAAATAGACAAACGGGACCTAATCAAACTCCAAAGCTTCTGCATGGCAAAAGAAACAGTCACTAGAGTGAATCGGCAACCAACATAATGGGAAAAATTTTTGCAGTTTATCCATCTGACAAAGGGCTGATATCCAGAATTTACAAAGAACTCAAACAGATTTACAAGAAAAAAACAAACAAGCCCATTCAAAAATGGGCAAAGGATATGAACAGACACCTTACAAAAGAAGACATACATGAGACCAACAAACATATGAACAAATGCTCATCATCACTGGTCATTAGAGAGATGCAAATCAAAACCACATTGAGATACCATCTCACACCAGTTAGAATGGCAATCATTATAAAATCTGGAGACAACAGATGCTGGAGAGGATGTGGAGAAATAGGAACGCTTTTACACTGCTGGTGGGAGTATAAATTAATACAACCATTGTGGAAGACAGTGTGGTGATTCCTCAAGGACCTAGAAATAGAAATTCCATTTGACCCAGCAATCCCATTAATGGGTATATATCCAAAAAACTATAAATCGGTCTACTATAAAAACACATGCACTCGAATGTTCATTGCAGCACTGTTTACAATAGCAAAGATCTGGAACCAACCAAAATGCCCATCGATGATAGACTGGACTGAGAAAATGTGACACATATACACCATGGAATATTATGCAGCAATCAAAAATGATGAGTTCGTGTTCTTTGTAGGGACATGGATGAAACTGGAGAACATCATTCTCAGCAAACTGACACAAGAACAGAAAATGAAATACCTCATATTCTCACTCATAGGCGGGTGATGAACAAAGAGAACACATGGACACAGGGATGGGAGTACTACACACTGGGGTCTATTGGGAGAGATAGGGGAGGACAGTAGAGTGGGGGGAGCTGGGGAGGGATAGCATGGGGAGAAATGCCAAATGTGGGTGAAGGGGAGGAAGGCAGCAAAACACACTGCCACGTGTGTACCTATGCAACTATCTTGCATGTTCTGCACATGTACCCCAAAACCTAAAATGCAATAAAAATAAATGAATAAATAATAAATAAAAAAGGAATGACTTATTTTTAAATCATTTTGCTCTGTTTATACCACAGTCACATTTAAATTGGCAGAACTGTTCCCATGACAGACAAGACAGGGACCTGTCATGCAAGGAAAAGTAAGTGCAGTTTTTCATTAAGCTGGAGAAGTACCATGGTAACACAAGAATGGCTGTAGCAATCTCAGACAACAGCGCCAAGGTTTGCAACTGGGTAGGAATAAAAGCTGCTCCACAGTAATTGGCCTAAGATTACTAATGCTTCCTAAGTGGCATTTCCTAATATACCTGGTAAGCAGATCACGTGTAACACAGATGTAAATGGAATACAATAACACTTCTGCACAGTAAATTCTGTAAGTTCCTGGGCAGGTTTTACAGATCTCTTTCATCCATGATAAATAGTTGCTAAGTTATGATTCTGCAAAAGTAATCCCATAAATAAGACATCCAGGTAAGTTTTATAGCCAGTGAAATTCTTAGGCCAAAAGATAAATAGCCCACAAATAATTATGGGCTGTACATGTATGACTGTGTATGTACGCATTGAGTCTGGCCCATTTCCATTCCAGATACCTCTGGATCCACTCTTTTTTTTGAGACAGAGTTTTGCTCTTGTTACCCAGGCTGGAGTGTAATGGTGCAATCTCTGCTCACCACAACCTCCGCCTCCTAGAACCAGGCAATTCTCCTGCCTCAGCCTTCTGAGTAGCTGGGATTACAGGCATGCAGCACCATGCCCAGGTAATTTTTTGTATTTTTATTAGAGAAAGGGCTTCACCATGTTGACCAGGATGGTCTCGATCTCTTCACCTCGTGATCCACCCGCCTTGGCCTCCCAAAGTGTTGGGATTACAGGCGTGAGCCACCATGCCTGGCTTTTTTTTCCCCCTGAAAAAACAACTTTAATAATCTCTAAATTTTAAGTGCTTATTTTAAACAGTACATGGCTGTATATTAAAGGGCTATATATGTACCCAACACAAAAGCACCCAGATTATAAAGCAAGTTTTTAAAGCCCCTTGAAGATGTTGAATGTTCTTCATCAGACATTACATTTATCCTGCATATGTTCAGTATTAATTCTCTGATGTCGAACACAATGTAAGGATTTATTAAAGACTTTTCTGCATTTTTAACACTTGTGGAGCTTCTCTCTTGTATTAATTCTCTTATGTTCAATAAGTTGTGAGAACCACCTGCATGCCTTGCCACATTCTTCACATTTGTAGGGATTATCTCCAGTGTGAATTCTCTTATGATTGTGTTATGATGGTAACACAAGAATGGCTGTAGCAATCTCAGACAACAGCGCCAAGGTTTGCAACTGGGTAGGAATAAAAGCTGCTCCACAGTAATTGGCCTGAGATTACTAATGCTTCCTAAGTGGTATTTCCTAATATACCTGGTAAGCAGATCACGTGTAACACAGATGTAAATGGAATACGATAACCTTATGATTAGTAAGGTGTGAGAAGCACTTAAAGGTTTTGCTATATTCTTCATATTTATAAAGTCTCTCTTCCATATGAATTCTCTTGTGGTTAATAATGGTTCAGGAGCAGGTAAAGGCTTTGCTACATTCTTGAAAGATGTAGGGTTTCTCTCCAGTGTGAATTCTCTTATGTTTACTAAGGTCCAAGAACCACTTAAAAGCTTTTCCACATTTATTACATTTGTAGAGTTTCTCTTCAGCATGAATTATCTTATGTCTAGCAAGGTCTGAGAACCACCTATAGGATTTGTTACATTCTTCACATTTGTGGGATTTCACTCCAGTATGAATTCTCTTATGATTAGTAAGGTGGGTCTGCATTATATATATTGTGTGTGGGCCACAGTGGGAGTGAGACTGGACATTCAGTTTGTGTGGGAGCTCAGTGAAGCCTGTGACTATGGGCTTTTCTCCCACTTCCCTGACAAGGAAGAGGTCTTGTACCCACCTTTCCTAAATTCTGGAAATGTAAGACACAGACTGCAGTTTTATATTGGAGAACATTTGCTGCCATATAACATGACTGTGTATCAGGCAGTATGGCAGTTTAGTATACAGGATGAAGATGAAAGAGAATCCATGGATGATGAGAGCAATTCTCTAGGCAGAGCTGGTATTTGGACAAAGACACATACAATATGGTATAAACCTGTGAGAGAGGATGAAGAAAGTAATAACAATTGTGTTGGTGGTAAAAAAAAAAAAAAAAAAAAAAGGAAGGGCCCAAACATCTCCAACAAAAACTTCCCCTAGAAATGCAAAAAAGCATGATGTTTTATGGCACAATCGAGTGTGCCCATCAGTATCAAATCCTTTAGAAGCTTACCTCATTCCCACACCACCTGAAAATATAACATTTGAAGACCCGTCACTAGATGTGATTCTTCTTTTAAGAGTTTGACATGGATACTGGTATTACTTGTATGATAATGCCTGTGCAAGGAAGTTATTCCAACTAGTGAATTTATTAACAGTAAGTTAACAGCAAAAGCAAATAGGCAACTTCAAGATCCTTTAGTAATCATGACAGGAAACATCCCAACATGGCTTACTGAGCTAGGAAAAACGTGCCCATTTTTTTTTCCTTTGATACACAGCAAATGCTTTTTTTATGTAACTGCATTTGATTGGGACTGAGCAATGCAAAGATTACTTGATACAAACCCAGAAATCAACCAGTCTGATTCTCAAGGTAGCAGAGTTGCACCTAGATTGGATAGAAAAAATGTATTGTGAACAGAGAGGAGCTGCTGAAACAGGCTGAGTCTGTGATACAGGACCTTGACAGCTCACAGGCCATGTTAGAAATCTAGTATGAAAATGAGGTTGGTACAGGTCTTAGGCCTACACTGGAGTTTTATGCACTTGTCTCAGGAATTGCAGAGAGCTGACTTGGGGCTTTGGAGAGGTAAAGATGTAACTCTTAGCAATCCAAAAGGAAGCCAAGAAGGGACCAAGTATATTCAAAACCTCCAGGGTCTATTTGCACTTCCCTTTGGTAGAACAGCTAAGCCTGCTCATATCGCAAAGGTTAAGATGAAGTTTTGCTTCTTAGGAAAATTAATGGCCAAGGCTATCATGGATTTCAGATTGGTGGACCTTCCCCTTGGCTTACCCTTTTATAAATGGATGCTATGGCAAGAAACTTCACTGGCATCACATGATTTGTTTGACATCGACCCAGTTGTAGCCAGATCAGTTTATCACCTAGAAGACATTGTCAGACAGAATAAAACACTTGAACAAGATAAATACCAGACCAAAGAGAGTCTATAGTATGCATTGGAAACCCTGACTATTAATGGCTGCTCTGTTGAAGATCTAGGACTGGATTCACTTTGCCAGGGTTTCCCAATAGTAAACTGAAGAAAGGAGGGAAGGATATACTAGTCACTATCCACCATTTAGAGGAGTATCTAAGACTGGTTATATTCTTGGCACTAAGTGAAGGCATTTCTAGGCAATTTGATTCATTCAGAGATGGATTTGAATCAGTCTTCCCACTCAGTCATCTTCAATACTTCTACCCAGAGGAACTGGATCAGCTCCTTTGTGGCAGTAAAGCAGACACTTGGGATGCAAAGGCACTCATGGAATGCTGCAGGCCTGATCATGGTTATACTCATGACAGTCGGGCTGTAAAGTTTTTGTTTGAGATTCTCAGTAGTTTTGACAATGAGCAGCAGAGGTTGTTTCTCCAGTTTGTGACTGGTAGCCCAAGATTGCCTGTTGGAGGATTTCAGAGTTTGAATCCACCTTTGACAATCGTCCAAAAGACGTTTGAATCAACAGAAAACCGAGATGACTTCTTGCCCTCTGTAATGACTTGTGCAAACTATCTTAGGTTGCCCGACTATTCAAGCATTGAGATAATGCATGAAAAACTGTTCATAGCAGCAAGAGAAGGGCAGCAGTCATTCCATCTTTCCCGATCACAAGAAATGCAGTGTCTGCCTGTTACAGCAAAAGAAACAAATCATGATTTCTTTTCTTATGTATCACCTGAGTCAAGGAAACATGTTACACCTTCTTGTTGTAGGAAAAACGGCTTGCAGATTATAAAGAGACATTTGGTTGATATTCAATAATGGCCTCATGGACTTAAAATAATCAGGCCCTAAAACATTGTTGTGATGAGGTTTCTTTAGCAAGTTATTGTTTAAATTATCATTTATTTGATGAGTGAAGTTTTTAACATGCTTTGCTGTGTGCAATTTTAAAAAGGGATGTATTTCCAGGCTGGAACAATAAATGCCACTGTCCAGTTAAAAAAATATATATATATATACCATGGAGATCCATGTATGTACAGGATACATACTTATATGCATTTTAAGTATGTATATATGCTCATAAAGTACATATGTACAAAAACAGTACACAAACACTTACTTGTGTTTTCTCTATCTTCTTTCCTTTATTCATTATCAGCACCAATGAAGCAAAGACCCCTGGCAAAGCATATGTCTTCCAGTTGTGCCTCTTCTCCTTGGTGGTCTTCTTAAGCAACAGACTCTTCCACAAGACAGTCTACCTGCAGTCTGCCCTGAGTAGCTCCACTTCCACAGAGAAGTTTCCTTCACCGCATCCGTCTCCTACCAAACTGAAGGCTGCTGCAGGCCACTGTGTTGCCTGCCATCCAAAGGGGATGGGTGGGATTGGAAGGAAGCTGTGGCAGTTCTTTCCTTGTTCACCTCCCCCTGCTAGGGAAGGCAGGACCCACTCTGCCAAGGGCCCTCTGTGTATTCCCTTCTCTGAGGAATTGGAATTTTTGTCTCTGGCGCATGTAAGGCAGAATGTTTCCGACACCAGTGTGTGGATTTTTAACATCACTGCGAGTCTGAAAGGACCACAGGTTTTTCTGCAACTATTTTCTAGCATTTGCCAGTCCTTGTGCCTGGACTGATTTGAATACTTTGTTTTTCTTCCTGTGCCATTTACCCTCCCACCTTTCCATCCTGCCTTCTACCACCCTTGAATGAATGGATTTTGTAATTCTAGCTGTCATATTTTGTGTATTTGTTATTTTTGTTGATTTTCTGTGAAGCACATACATTAGATATGGGAGGCAAAGGAGTGTCCCAGTTGCTCCTGGTCACTCCCTTTATAGCCATTACTATCTTGTTTCTTGTAACTCAGGTTAGGTTTTGGTCTCTCTTGCTCCACTGCAAAAAAAAAAAAAAAAAGGCCTGAAGAGATGAGCTAGGAGGAAAAACCTCACAGCCAGATCTGCTGGGTTTTGAGGAGTGATTTTCTTTCTTCCCCTTGAAGGGGAAAAAGCTATTTTCACTGGTACATTTAAAGTCCCCCAACTATAAGGAAGTACCAGTTCTGGACAAGTGCCACTGCAACAACACTAAACCTGAACTTTTCAAATCTGTTGGGGGTGGGAGACAGCGGGAAGAAATTTACTGTTGGCCATTGCCAGGTCTATTTCAAAGGAATATTGGGTGCTGCAAATAGGAACTAAAGGGGTAAAGGTATCAAACCCATGATTGGTTGATGTTTTCATGTCATTTTAAGAGATTAAATGTGGGGGGCAGATGTCAAAATACTTGTACAATTTTAGAATGTCACAATTAAACATGAGCTCGTTTCCCACAAAAAAGTATATTTTTAAAAAAATACGTATTCATATGTATGTACACAACTTTACACATATTTTTTCCAATTTAAATGAATACAACTTTTATTATCCAAAATAATCTTGGAAGGAAATTTTCTAATATACCCATTTTTAGATAATGAGATCAACCATTTGATGAGAATATTTCTAACTGTATCCCCTCCTTACTTGACTTTTTTTCATCAGTTTAGGACCGAGTTGTATGCACTGTGGCTCTCTGGGATAGTTAAGGGGGTGCAGTGGCTGAGGCTTCCCCTGCCCTAAATGACCGGGGCTGAGGGCTTGCCAAATGGCTTTGGTTCTGTAACGTCTTCCTTTGCTACTCATTAGAAAACACATATCCTCCCTTCTTGACCGCACAATTCTATCTGCTATTGCCTATTGGGAGCATAGTCACATAAGTTCTAAGGTCCTTCTAGTTCCAAAGCCATTGAGACACTGAGAGACTGGAGATTACTGAGAAATCTCTGCCAATAATATATGATATATAAAGGTAACTGTGATTCCATGAAGAATGAATAAAAATTGAAAACAAAACAAAACCAATCTTGTTTAAATTATTAAATGAAGTTTTAAGAAATCATGGAGTAGGCAGATGTATTGTCTATCAAATTAAAATTCAGGTAATATGTGTCAGTTATCAGCTTGATAAGTATAATCTGTAGGGTTGATTTAACTAAAGGTCTAACCCTAAACCATGTGAGATATTACTGGGTTACTAAATACAGATGAACGGCTTCCTTTTTTCTTTAAGGAAGAATCCCAAAACGATGCCTAAATCAGAAGCAGAAGACCCATGTTGTAATGACACATCTGATCATCACCCTGAGTTCCACAAAGCTACAGCATGTTACAGAAGGGATGCCGGTATGTGGGGGGGAGATTTAGAGTGTAGATCTCTATGTATTTCCAGCTCTGTCACCAACTGGCAACATGACTTTGAGCAGAAACTTACTTTCTTATTAATTCCATTCCCTTACTATAATATAAAGGAGCATAACTAGATAAGTTCTAAGGCCCTTATAACTCCAAAAGGCATGATTAATTCTGTGAGGCACTGTAAAAAATTGGAGATTCTGAAGATGAATCTCTTCCAAAGTATGAAATATAAAGGTGATTTTGATTCTATGAGGAATTAAAGACTATACGTGCACAAACAAGAAACTGTATAGAACCTATGAATCAACTTGTAAATAATCTGCTTTGTGTTATAAAATCTGAAAAGTACTATAATTATTCTTGTCATAACTGATGCCACTAATAAAATTTTAAAACCTAAAAGCCTAAGTGAGAATACTTAATTACTCACTCTTTTCAAATTATATTGTGCGTGTGTGCATGTGTGTGTGTTCCCAAATCAACCTGGGAATTGTTACCATGTACCTGATGGGGGCTGCTCCACTGAAGAAAAAATACAAAAATGTATGATATGTACTTTTTTTTACATATACTGTACATACGGCACCTATACACTACATAATGTATATACATACATAAGTGGCATGTACACATAAGAGTACTTGTATACATACAGTACACACAGTACATACTGTATATACATATGTATGTATGTATACAGTATATATGTACATATATATACTGTATATGCTTGTACATCCACATATATACAAAAAAGTATGTGCTTTTCTATATATCTACATATAGATTAAAGTACTGCCTGTTTTTTGCCAGTACTGCCCCCCAGTAAGTGTGTATGTACAGTAAGGGTACTGTAAGTGTCTTTTTTATGTTTAAAATTAGTGACTTTATTGATACAAACTTTGCAATGAAAAGTGTCATCCTAATAGGATAGTAAGAATCAGTTTCTTTCTCATACACACTTGAAAAAGTAGCCAGATGCATTTTTAGTCACATGGTTTAACTTCTGGTTGCTGTCTCTGTGAAATCCAGATTGTTCTGGGGAAGGCCAGATTAAATGCCCTGCATTTCCTTCTCCCCTGGAAGTAAGAAAGTGATAAATTCCAAACAACATGCAGCAGTGAACGGATGTAGAAACAAAGCAGTAAAGAGAGGCCAAAAAGCACATCTCCTGGGAGAAAGAGCCCTTGAAGTTGCAGGGTCACTGCCAACCTTCAGCAGCTGGGGGCTCCTGCTGAGTAATGACAGTGGGGACATATTAGTCACTGGTTTTGCTTTTATTTTATTATTATTAAAAACATTTTTTAGAACATGAAGTTCCCTAAAAGCCCTTTCTCAAAGAATCACAAAACGATAAAGGTTTAGAAAAACTATAATTTTGTGTATGGTAAAGTCTTGTACAGTGATTAGAACACCTAGTTAAGACACAAACCTACCCTGGATATAAAAGATTCCATTGCAGAGCAATTTGCAACACACACAATATCTTAGGGTCTAATTCAGTCTCCTGGTTATGAAGTAACTGTTAGGTTCAGAATAGACAGCCATGACTAACAAGACCCCAAATCTGTCAATATCTGCATAGTACGTGGCACAGGATAAACATTCAATGTTTAGTAAATAAATATACAATCTGCCAGTGGAAGGAAAGAAGGAACAATGACACTACCCATTTGGGTTTGAAGAATAAGAGAGTTAGCAGATAAAGAGGTTGAGTACCTGACTTTTGACCTGCATATCAGTTCTCTGGACTATGTTATATAAATATAACACCATTAGGCTGCCTATTTCTGCCAAATATGGAATTTACTGGTATAGTTTGGTACAACTTTAGTCCTATCTTTCCCAATCCCAGGCATGTTAACAGTCCTTGAAAAATCATGCTACATTACTTTGCAGGAAAATACTTCTAGTGTACTTACACAATGTAGGTACTAGGTGCACCTACATTGAAGTACTTGATAGTCTCAGGTCTCATTTATAGAGGGGGCATTGCATGTCATCAGGAACACCATGCAGAGTGTGATGTAAAGCAGGCCCATGCGAATATCCAAGTGGAAGAAAAGAATTGCATTGGCCACTTTACTAAACATGAAAATGTTGCCTATATATTGCTCCATGGTGATGGATCTGCAGTTCTTCATCATCACAATGGCACTGAGTGGCTTCTTCACTGTTGAAGGAATATATGCAGTATCACGAATTTCTAAGAAAGAAATTGGTCAGTGTTTTAAACTTATTTTGAAAGCACTAGAAACCAGTGTGGATTTGATTACAACTGAGAACTTTATGTCCAGGTTCTGTTCCAACCTTTGTCTTCCTAAACAAGTGCAGATGGCAGCTACACATTCAGCCTGTAAAGCTGTGGAATTGGACTTGGTTCCCAGGAGGAGCCCCATCTCTGTGGCAGCAGCAGCTATTTACATGGCCTCACAGGCATCAGCTGAAAAGAGGACCCAAAAAGAAATTGGAGATATTGCTGGTGTTTCTGATGTTACAATCAGACAGTCCTACAGACTTATCTATCCTTGAGCACCAGATCTGTTTCCTACAGAATTCAAATTTGACACCCCAGTGGACAAACTACCACAGCTATAAATTGAGGCAGCTAAAGTCAAATTCATGAATACAGAACTTTGCATATTGTATATAGCCTATAAAAAATAATGGGTTGAGCCTTCCATGAGGAAGAACAAGGCATGGTACACATTCCAGGGCTGACTACTATTGCTTGGCATTCTGTATGTATACAGTAGTGAAACATATTTAATGATTTAAATTCTTATCAGATTTCTTTTGTAGCAATCTAGGAAACTGTATTTTGGAAGATATTTGAATTTATGTAATTCTTGAATAAAACACGTTTCAAACTAAAAAAATAAAAGGAGAGAAATCCAAGATGGCTGATTGTTAGCAGCTTGGGATAGTGGCTCCCAGTGAAAGCAAAGAAAATGAGAGGATGCCACACTTTCAGATGAATTCGTGTTTAATAATTACAGGCACCATGCCCCCCCACTTCCCCCTGCCCAGGCAGCAGCAGGGGTGGTGCAGGGTGTGGGGCATATGCCCCCAGCAGCGAGGATGGCAGTCCTGAGAGTGATTTTCAGAAAATAAATAAAAGACCCCAAGGGCAGGCATTGGTGCCTGTACATACACCATACAAGTGCTATGATGGGTAGCATCATAGCATATTCATAAAGGTGTACATTGTTACACCTTCAAATTTGAAAATACAAAATTAGCCAGGCGAGGTGGTGCAAGTCTGTAATCCCAGCTACTTGGGAGGCTGAGGCAGGAGAATTTCTTGAATCCTGGAGGTGGAGTTTGCAGCAGAGATTTCACTCTAGCCTGGGCAATGAGAGTGAAACTCTGTCTCAAAAAAAGGAAAAGGCCAGATGTAAAGGCCAGATGCATCTACCATCTTATTTATAGGAAATGTCCAGAATAGGCAAATCTAAGCCATAAAATAGATTAATGGCCTGAGAGGCTAAGGAAGTAGGGGGAGGGAGTGTGGTTAAGAAGTATGAGTCTTTCTTTGGGAGGTTTATGAAAATATTCTAAAATCGATCGTGACAGTTACAGAACTCGAAATACACTAAAAATCAAACTGTGCATGTTGAATGGCTGGGTTGTATGGTATGTCATTATACTTCAACAAAGGTGTTAAAAATCCAAGCATTTCAAAAACAACAAAAAGCCCTACTGCAACACTCCTGTGTTTTCTCCTTCCACATTCGGGGTTTTTGAGCTGAAGCCACAGACAGGTCTCCCTGGGTTAGAGGCGCTCCCTGCTGATCAGATGATTTATGATGGGAAAATGACTTTAGATCATACTGTTTTCAAGGTCTCACTGGCTTTTGGTGGTTGTTGTTACTGTGCCTTAATTTATGTGTGGATTTTGATTAGTGAAAAAGTGGTTTTGGAGATAAAATAATTCTGACTCAGTAAAAAAATAATGTATGTACTTATGTACTTGTATGCCTCACTGGTAGCTTGCTAGTAGTAGAGCCAAGTTGCACCTCTGGGGCTTTCTGTAAATTCGTTTTTGTTTTCTGAGTGAAAAATCCACTTTAATAATCCAGCTTCAGCTCACCTGAGAACCTCCCCTCTCAGGTGCAAAGGGCTGGCAGAGAAGTCTTTCCAAGAGGGCTCAATTCACTAAGAGATTATGGCTCAGAGAAGGAAAGAGCTCAAAGAAACCTTTGAAGAGGGTGAGGGTCTGGAGGACTCCTGTGGTGCAGGCCATCTCCTGGATAGAGTGCATGGCCAGTTGGGGGCTGCCTAAATCCAGTACCCGCAGCCCCAGCCGAGAAGCCAAGATGAGTCCAATGGTGGTTCCACAGGGGGAGTCATTCCGGACCATGAGGTCCTGTCGGGGGACGTTGACTTTGTTGGCCGCCTCTTGGATCAGGGCCTCTGACACTGTGTTTGAGGCATAGCATTGCTTGCTTTTCACCTTGATCATAGGGCCCTTGTGGAATAAGGGCCGATGGGTTTCCTCATGCTTGTCCAGGTAGTTGGGGTGCACGGCATGGGCATGGGCCATGTCTGTGCTGATCATGAAGGACTTGGGTATGGCTTCCTCGAAGGCCGTCGGGTGCTGGCACAAGTCTGAGATCTGCCACAGCACCAGCTCTGTCAGCAGTGACTGTGCTCCCTGCGCACTCTCAGATCCCCCCTCTTCGTTGTCATGGAGTGATCATGCACACGTGAGGATCCATGGCCAGGGAGCCAGGGCCTGCACAGGAATCTATCAAGGCCTGCAGGGCACAGAAGGAGCTGTGCAGATTGTCCAGCCAAGGAGCAAAGATGAAGGCACCACCCAAGGGTGCTTTTAAAATGCAGCAGGAGGCACCACTCAAGGATAGTGCTTTAAAATGCAGCACGAGGAAATGTAAATACTCAAAGAAGTGCGTGGTGACAATGGCCATCAGAACACACTACAGAATCCACACTGCTTCCCCTTTTACCTAGAAAAGGAAGCTTCTAGGCTACCTCCTCCTCCTCAGCACACTCAACACCTGTAAGTGTCACCTTGGCCAGGCCTCCATGAAGAGGCTTGTCCCCTGTGTGGGAGGGATGGAGCCAGGCTGGACATGGTCAGTCAGCACCGCGTGCAGTGTTGCCATGACTGAAAATGGCTCTTGCATTTTTTGGGTAAATGGAGACTTCCAGATTCTGTCAGGGTGCCCTCATGCCTGGAGTGGGGCTGGTGGCTTCTGGCTATGGGGCCCATGACAGGCCTTTCCCCTTCCCTTCCTCAAGCCAGAACTCCTCGTCCTGTTGTGGGCTCATTACTTGTGACCAAGCAAACGTGTACTGCACATACCAATAAGTACACTTCTACACAAGTAGAAGAGGCTGTATTTTTTTTTTTTTTTTTTTTGCAGCACAATTTATTACCTGGTCATAGTATTTTAGTACATTAATGATTTAACACCATGTAACCTCTTTCGACATGGAGCAACCAAAAGAAAAAAAACTTCAAAATGTGCAACAATAATAAATATCAAGCTTTCTCATCTAATATATATATAATGAGTCTTTTCTGGAAACATCTTAAAAAAATATGGCAACCACTTGTCCATGGGTAGGTATCTGATGTTGATGATGCTTATATTCAGAACATATCACCTCAGATCCAACACAGTTATTTTTACGTCTTTTACCAACACGTTTGCATATGCTGAACAGCCGAGGCTCCTTGGTGTGTGGATAAAAGCCCTTTTTTTACAAGCAGAAACCTCAAGCATGCCAGCATTTGTGAGCCTGAAGATGCCAGTGTCTTTATGCTTTGGGGAGCAAACAATGTTAATGGCCTCTGGCAACATGAGTTGATAGGAACAGTGAGTGTGAAGATCAATGCTGGATAAGAAGGCCGTTTGGGTCGGATGTGTAAGGATCCATCCTAGAGTGAGGAGATCATGTTGATCATGAACATTGAATAATTTTTCCACATTCTCCACGTCCCAATAGTCTGGTCCCACAAACTGCTTTGGCACAATTACATGGGTAATAGTAAATTTATTATGTGTCAGTTTTCCACAGAGTATTCCACAGGTTTCTATTCCTCTCACTGTATTAGATTCTGCCAGCTGCAGAACAAGTACATCTTGTGGTGCTTGGTATGCATCCCCTTTGGCATACCTGAGGAAGCATGATTCATCTTTCCAAATTCAAGTGTCACCTCTTCCATAGAACCTATTCATACTCCTTCCCCAAACCCCCATTAAAACAACATGCTCTTTTAGGCTGCAAAGAAACTAATATTGGAGCATCCATAACCTTTGGCACAGTCTTGTTTGAAACTGGTCTGTACTCCCCCACTAGACTGTAAGCACATTTAGGCAGGGACCTTGGCATTCATGCCTATCTCTCTGGCCCCAGCATTGAAAGGTCAATTCTCTCCCAGGTGCCCCAGTCGCCCGCCAAAAAGGTGCCGAGATCTATGCAATTCACCTGCTGAAACAGCGTGCTGAGATTCGTGGTGCTTTTCTGCCTGGGACTCTTCTGGTCTGCTCCTGACTTCAGTCCCCCTACCAATCAGCTGGATGGGTGACTCTGCCTTCTCAGAGCTCCAAACGTCAACTAAAAGGTCACCCAGTCCCACATACTCTGCACTGAGAACCGCCACACCGGGACAGGCAAAACAGCCGCGCCAGCCAAAAGAGTCATGCTGGCGACCAGTGGGGCTCCTCCGCTGGGAATCTCCTGGTCCGTAAGCAACAAAAATTCATCTGGAAGTCTGGCGTCCACTCATTCCCTGTGCCTTCACTGGGAGCTGCAACCCTGAGCTGCTGCTAGACAGCCATCTTGGATCAGATCAATATTGTTGTCAATTATTTCTTTTTTTATTAGGTACAAAAATAACTACAAAGGCTTTATTACACTGTAGGACACAAATCAGGTTTTATGTAACTTAGAAATCTCATTCTAACATTCTTTTAAAAATGCCTGTAAATTCTCAGTTTCAAAAAAATGCGCTTTTACTGGGTTGTTCAGTAATAGGTTTATTTCTCTTTAGCATGTGTTTGTTGTATATTTGCTTAAAATTCAAAAACTTTGCTTAAGAATTCTTATCTTTTTGGAAATCACGCTTTGACATAGGGTTCTCATATATTCTGTAGGAGTACATATAGCATTGTGTGACACTCTGTGGGCTTAGTTTGGTTGTTTCTTTATAATAAATTTCCTTTCTGGGTCATTAGAAACTTTGGTCTTTAATAACAAAGTAAGATGTCTAGAAGAAAATGGGTAAAAATTATCCTCCTTAGGTTTTAGATAATGGGTATTTTCATACTCCGTATTGGGTTTAGTCATATGAGAAATAGCTAAATTAGAAAACATTTCACATTTTGAGTTTAAAATTAGAAATGACATGATTGTTATATATTTATTTAATATAATGTATGTAAAATATTTTTCCTCCAAGGTTGTAATCACAAATGGAAAAAAGGTGTAATATGCCTTATAGGGGCTGAGGCTTTTGTTACATTGAGACTTGGTATTACTTTAGAATAAGATGCACTTACAGAAGATGCACCTAGAAGATGTGTTGATTAGTTATATTCAACTCATGAGAGAAACATGAAAAGCTTTGCTTTTTAAAGTGACAAATACAACATTTTTGGATGAGTGATTTTAGGTGATATTACAAATGGTGCCAGGCATATAAATTCATGTGCCTTTCAATTTTAAAACCTGCATTTCAGAAACTATCACTGTGCTACCATCACTTGCCTTAGTGATTATTTTCCTGTGAATCATTTTTTTTTTGCAATGGATGCATATGATATACATAGTTTCAGGGTACAGGTAATAATTTAATACACTTATTTAATTTTTAAAGGTGAAATAAGAGTATTGGGATGTCTATATCACCTTAGTATGTCTTTTTTATGTTAGAGTCATTCAAATATTTCTCTTCTAGCTATTTGAAAATGTACAGTAGATTGTTCTGAACTATAGTCATCCTATTGTTCCAATAATAGGTCTAATTTCTTCTACCAAACTATATATTTATATGCATTAATCAACTTCTCATTATCAACACCCCCCCCATGCCCTGCAGCCTTTCCCAGCCTCTGGCAACCATCAATTTATTCTCTGCCTTCTTGAGATCCACTTTTTCAGCTATTATATATGAGTGAGAACATGTAATATTTTTCATTCTGCACCAAAAGTATTTCACTTAACATAATGATCTCCATTTATGCCATGTAGCTGAAAATGACAGATTTCCGTTCTTTTTTATGGGTGAATAGTATTCCATTGTGTATACATACCATATTTTCTTTATGTTTTCATCTGTTATGGGCACTTAGGTTGACTCCACATATTGGGTGTTGTGAGTAGTGCTGAGGTAAACTTGGGAGTGCAGTTAACTTTGTAATATATTAATTTTCTTTCTTTTTGATGTATACCAATCAGTGTGATTGTGGGCATATGGTAGTGCTAGTTTTACTTTTCTGAGGATTCTTCAAGCTGATCTTCATCATGGCTCCATTATAAAGAGTGTGGGAGTGTTTCCCTTTCTCAGTGTGCTTGGCAGCCTGCTTGCCTTAGACATTAAATCACGTGCTACTGCAGTATTCTGAGTTGCAATTAGTTTTTCATTTTAATATCTATAAATATTCAGGCAACCAGACAGCTTGTTAAAGTTAAGCCAAGTACAGTTTTTCAAAGAGTGGTGAATTGATGGGAGAAGTGGCCAAATCATTACTGTGTGTGGGTGTGAGCATATTTGAGTGCTGTGAGGAAATGAGGTGGGAATCTCCCTAAGTGGGATTGAGTCATTTCTTTCTTCTTCCATGCAAAATGGGTAGTTTTTAGTGTGGATTTCTGAGTGTGTGAGTGATGAAAAAAATAGGACCCGTGCCCTGACCCAGTTGCAGCTATTGCCTTCACATGGCTGAAGTGCCTTGTGTTCTAGGATGTTACTGGGCAGACAGCCAGTATTAGCACCTGCTTTTGGTCCTTGTGAGCACAGCACTATGATGAGAAATGACTGGCAGAATTTTGGCTTACAGGCTAATAGCGGTAATAAACGGAATGCAGTTAATATTTCAACATAATTCCATAATTTGGTTCAGGTCAAAAAAAGTCATTTTAACCAAAACTTCTATTACAGAAGAAAATCTTCCAGGAATTATAAAATTTGTGTCTGGCCAGGTGCGGTGGCTCACACCTATAATTCCAGCACTTTGGGAGGCTGAGGCAGGTGGATCACGAGGTCAAGAGATCGAGACCATCCTGGTCAACAAGGTGAAACCCCGTCTCTACTAAAAATACAAAAATTAGCTGGGCATGGTGGTGCGCGCCTGTAGTCCCAGCTACTCGGGAGGCTAAGGCAGGAGAATTGCTTGAACCCAGAAGGCGGAGGTTGTGGCGAGCTGAGATGGTGCCATTGCACTTCAGTCTGGGTAATAACAGCAAAACTCCGTCTCAAAAACAAAAAAAAATTCGTGTCTCAGAATTGGCTCATTTAAGAAACATAATGCTGTTCAAATGTGTGAAGGCTGTCAAAGTTAAAGATTTATTGTATAGCTTTACATTTGCTGAGTTTTCAAGGCTTATAAATTTGAGTATAAGAAAATTGTTACACTAAAAGCAATAGACACAAAAATAAAAAATAAATAGCTGTGTGATGTTATCAGGCTAGCTAGGTGTTATGCAGCTGTGATTCTAAGGCCTTTCTGCAGTGTTTGGTTCATGGAGGTCTGGTAAGACCAGCTTGTGAGACTTGATGTTTTAGAGCAGGTTATTTTCTACAGTGTGAAAGATGCAGTTATTACCAAGAGTTACAAAAAGTGAAGATGGGAGGATGATACACTGAATAGAGTATTAAGTAAGTTTAAGAAAGTTGAAGAGAGCACATACCACATTGCTATTTGCTTCCTTAAAGTTTCAAGAAAATTTAAAAAACACTTTCAGACATAGAAGACATGCAGTTAACAGATTTCATAGTCAAGCACCTGTTAGATAAAGTCAAATGCTGTCTTTGTATGTATACTGCAAGGCATTAGCCAGGTGGTGGCTCATGCCTGGAATACTAGCAGTTTGGGAGGCCAACGTGGGATTATCACCTGAGATTAGGAGTTCGAGACCAGTCTGGCCAACATCACAAAACCCCAGCTCAACTAAAAATACAAAAATTTAGCCAGGCATGGTGGCACATGCCTGCAGTTCCAGCTACTCAAAAGACTGAGGTGAAAGAATAGCTTGAACCCAGGAGATGAAGGTTGCAGTGAGCTGAGATTGCACCACTGCACTCCAGCCTGGCCCACAGAGCAAGACTCCATCTCAAAAAAAAAAAAAAAAGACAGTATTGGTCTATTCAAATAATAAGAATGCAAGTTTGATCACAACAATTTATTGTTCGTTGTCACAGGAACTACTGATTTCTCTTCATAAACCTGTAAACCTGATCAGTGAGAGATCTGCAGCACTACATTCATGATTGATTTTAGTCATTCTTAATTAAGTGATCCGGTTCATTTGCTGGAAGGCTGGCTGCCTGTTAGCCCCCAAAAAGAGCCTTTTTGTAATGGGTATCATTGCAAAGTGAAACGGGAAAGAGTGGGAAGGTACAGCCTCTAGGCTAGCTTGTGATTCACCCTGAAACTCATCATGAGAAGGACATGTGGATCATTAATTATGGCGCCATTGATCAAGATTCCATTCTCTAGGGAAGAAGCCATTTTTTTTCTCCTGTCTGAGAGATATAAAGTGATCCTCCATAAGTATCTTTAGCCTTCCCTTGAAGAGGATGAAGTTGGCCTTGATGGTAATTGATTGCTGGTTGACTTAAGGGAATTTGGCAGGTCAGAGAGATATTCTTCCTCCCTCACTGCTTTCTGAAGAGAGCTGTTAATGAATATTAAATGAATTAATATATGGAAATAATACCTAGAACTTAGTAAATCTCGGTGAATTTTAGCCACTGTTACTGCTCCTGTGAACCTCAATATAAAATCAGAATTGTGACTATGAACAGTAGTCAACTAGCCTTTTTATGTGGACATATTCTTTCATTTCTCTTGGATAAATACCTAGTATTAGAATGCCTAGGACAGATGATAAGTCATGCTTAACTTTTTAATACACTGCCAAGTTGTTTCCCAAAGTGGCTGAATCATTTTTTTCCTAAATTTGTATTGCCTTATAGGTTTTGGGGTACATGTGCAGAACGTGCAGGATAGTTGCATAGGTACACACATGGCAGTGTGTTTTGCTGCCTTCTTCCCCTTCACCCACACTTGGCATTTCTCCCCAAGCTATCCCTCCCCAGCCACCCCCCCACTGTCCCTCCCCCATTCCCCCCAATAGACTCCAGTGTGTAGTAGACCCCCTCCCTGTGTCCATGTGTTCCCATTTTTCTCACCCGCCTATGAGTGAGAATATGCAGTATTTCCTTTTCTGTTCTTGTGTCAGTTTGCTGAGAATGATGTTCTCCAGATTCATCCATGTCCCTACAAAGGACACAAACTCATCATTTTTGATTGCTGCATAATATTCCATGGTGTATATGTGCCACATTTTCCCAGTCCAGTCTATCATCAATGGGCATTTGGGTTGGTTCCAGGTCTTTGCTATTGTAAACAGTGCTGCAATGAACATTCGTGTGCATGTGTCCTCATAGTAGAACGATTTATATTCCTTTGGATCATTTTTTATTTTCAGCAGCAGTGTATGAGAGTTTCAGTGGCTCCACATTCTGACCAACTTTGGTGTGGCCTGTCTTTAATTTCAGCCATTCTGATACATATGTCTTGTGCTATCATTGCGGTTTTCTTATTCCTTACTAACTAGTGATGTAGAGCATGTTTTCTTTTGCTTACTTCTGTCTCTATGTTTTTGTGGTGAAGTATCTATTTAAACCATTGTCCATTTTTTACTAGGGTTATTTATCCTCTTACTATTGAATAATAAGAGCTTTTTGTATATTTTGGTTACAAATATTTTGTTGGATATATGTTTTTCCAGTGTCTTCTTCCAGGTGAGCACTGCCATTTCATTTTCTTAACTCAGACTTTGAAATAGAAACACATGTATTTTGGTGAAGTCAACTACTCTTCTCAAATCTAGCTGAATAGATTTATCCCTTAAGCTTCTTTTGTGGCAAGACAAATACATAGTTGAGAAATTTTTATAGGAGGAACAAAAAATGAAAGTAACTGTACTATTGTCTAATATTAAGTACTGGTATTAGTACAATTATTTGATAATAGAACTTCTTGTTAATATAACATCAGTGAAAAATAATTATAAAATCTTTAGTATGTTTATCTTCCTCCATAAAAAATAAGGTTATCAAATAATGACAGCCACAAGAGTGACTACAAAAGATGGATGTGTCCTGAAAGTCTGGTCTCAGTGAATCTGGAGTGGTGCATACTAGAAGCAGCAAGCATTCAAGGGAAAACTGTAGACAAGGAGGAAACAAGCCACCATGAATGGGGGTCTGTGGCAATAATAAACTATCAAATAAACTCACAATACATATAAATACTGGACATGGATTTAGAACATAAAACATGTTTTATATGTCTAAACAAATAATAGAGAGAGAGGGAAAAGAGACTTATTCTTTATATCAAAATGATCAAGTAGAATTGAAAAACAATAGTTTCTAGAAAAAAATAGAATCAGAAAAATAATTGAGTGGCTTTTGAAACAGCAGATTAGACATAGGTGAGGAGAGACTCAGCAAATTAGAAGACAGATCTGAAATGAATAACCAGCATGAACCACAGAGATAAAGAGATGGCAAATATGAAAGAGGTAAAGGGTCAAGGTGAAGAGAGATCAGATTCTATACATCTGATCTGAGTACTGGAAAAAAGAGAGTGGGGGAAGAGAAAATATTTAAGGGATAATCCATGGGAATTTTCTGGAATTGAAGAGAATCACAAATCTTTACATTCAAAGACATTAAAATCCCTTGTAATAAAAAAATACACCCACAACAACACTGTCCTGAAAGCACACACCACGAGAACAAATAGAAGATGTTAAAAGCAGCCTGAGACAGGAATAGTGAACATCAGTGAAATGTAGAGACAGGTGAACTCTGGAGAAATGCAGTCTCATCTTTCAAGAATGAATTTGAAGTAATCACTAACAGAAAAACAAAATCTGTAAGATTTAAGAGCACTTAAGACCAACAATATATCACTAAAGAAATGTTAATGACAAGGTTAGCAGGAAAGAGAAACTTTACTGAGGGCAGTTATGAGTAGTTAGAATCTAGTAGCTAGTCAGCAAAAGACACACCTGAAAATTGAATCATGTATTTGAAACAATAACAAAGCTGTATGTTCAACAACTTCTTTTTATGATTGGTGAAATTAAAGGAAATAAGACAAAATAAGTCTAAGTGAACAACTGAAAATAAATACAAAAAGGAGGTAATCAGAGTGAAAGAATTATATGGTGCTTGATTATTTTGTGGAGGGAGTTAAAATTAGCTTAATTTTAGACTTTGTTAAATTGTAATGCAAAATGCAGTATAAAATTTTAAGGAAGACAACTAAAAAAATTTTAACACATTCCAAAACAATAGAGGTTTAAATTCCAAATCAAAGAAAAAAAGATAAAATTGTTGGGTGAGGGTGGAAGGAATTTAAATGTATTCAAAAGAAAGCAGGAAGAGAGAGAGAAAAAACTAGATAAAATAGACAAATAACATAAAATAAAGTGAAAGGGTACAGATATAAAAGATTTGAATAAAATTATTTTTCACTTTGATTTTTGCAAACATATATAGTAATTGGAGAATATTATGCAGCCACTTCAATTGCATATGGAGTATTTACAACTTTACTTGACCATAAAGCAAATTTTAATAAATTTCAAATAATTAATAACAAAAATAATAGAGAAAAACTTCCTGAATCTGGAAAAGGATAATGTGATTTTATAATAAAAAGCTTATGTTATGATTAAATGGATCAATGGAAAACAACAAAAACAAAAACAAAAAGCATACCCAGAAACATGAAGGTCACATTTTATGCCACCATAATGATATAAACTGATTTGCTTCAAAGGAATAAGAGATAGTTTGACTTGATCAGAACAGTGATATCAGAAGCAAAAAGAAATGCAAAAATGAATAGGCAGTTCCTACAGAAAATACCATTAAAAATAGGACTTTATAATCAGACAAAATATTATTGAAACCAACATAAAACAGAATTGATTCGGAAGTATATACTACTGACTATCTATAAACTCTGTATGGAAAAAAAGCTGGAGGAGGTACTCCAGGAAGAGGAGAAAATAAATTCAAAGAAATGTATTAAAAGGACAAATAAACAGGCAGCAAAAGCAAATAAATAAAAATAACAAATGGTAAAAATTGATTAGGTCTGAATTAGTGCAAATATTTAAGTAAATCAGCTACATGAAACATCTCCAATGTTATCAACACAGCGAGTCAGATTATAGGGTGGAGTGGGTGAAGTTTGCTATTTTATTTTACTTTCTAAGTATGAATGGAATTTAGAAATGTTAATACAATGTTTTGTACAGTTGAACTAACAGCTAGTTGGTTACTTTCGGATTTTCTACCTACACAGTCACATTCTATGGAAAAAATGACAGTTGCTTTTTTATTTCCATTCAATTATTTTCCTTTCTTTTTTTTACTGCATTTTAGGTTTTGGGGTACATGTGAAGAACATGCAAAATAGTTGCATAGGTACACACGTGGCAGTGTGATTTGCTGCCTTCCTCCCCTTCACCTATATCTGGCATTTCTCCCCATGCTATCTCTCCCCAATTCCCCACCCCCAGCTGTCCCTCCCCTATTCCCCCCAACAGACCCCAGTGTGTAGTGCTCCCCTCCCTGAGTCCATGTGTTCTCATTGTTCAACACCCACCTATGAGTGAGAACATGTGGTATTTCATTTTCTGTTCTTGTGTCAGTTTGCTGAGAATGATGTTCTCGAGATTCATCCATGTCCCTACAAAGGACACGAACTCATCATTTTTGATTGCTGCATAATATGCCATGGTGAATATGTGCCACATTTTCCCTGTCCAGTCTATCATCGATGGGCATTTGGGTTGGTTCCAGGTCTTTCCTATTGTAAACAGTGCTGCAGTGAACATTCGTGTGCATGTGTCCTTATAGTAGAACGATTTATAGTCCTTTGGATATATACCCAGTAATGGGATTGCTGGGTCAAATGGAATTTCTATTTCTAGGTCCTTGAGGAATCACCACACTGTCTTCCACAATGGTTGAACTAATTTACACTGCCACCAGCAGTGTAAAAGTGTTCCTATTTTACCACATCCTCTCCAGCATCTGTTGTCTCCAAAGTTTTTAATGATCACCATTCTAATTGTCATGAGATGGTATCTCAATGTAGTTTTGATTTGCATCTCTCTAATGACCAGTGATGATGAGCATTTTTTCATATGTTTGTTGGCCTCATGTATGTCTTCTTTTGTAAAGTGTCTGTTCATATCCTTTGCCCCAGAGGACCTGAACAATGGGAGGAGACCTCCTGCCATCAGTCACCCGTCGTGTGGGTTGTCAGCTCACTACTGTGTTCTAGGAGGCAGTTTGTCTGGCTTTAACCTTGAATGCGAGAGGGTTCCTGCTCCTGAAACTGTGAGGGGCCTGCCTCATTGGTGTTTTCTTGGTCAGGCCCTGTTCCCAGAAACAGGGCCCGAGCAGTCAGGTTTAATTTATCTTTTAAGTTTCTCATCTGTTTAGATGCAGCCTGAAACTCACTTCCCTGCTCCTTTTGATGGCCTGTGGGGAACTCTGGATCCCCCTGTGGAAGGGAAAAGTAGAGAGCTGCTTGCTTTTGTCACAGCAGTTTAGGCTCAGCAGTGTCGTGCTTTCACCCCAGGCTTGTTGGTTAGAGCCTGTCCATGGTTTCACCCAGCAACAAGGGGGCGTGGAAGTGCTGTGTCCCATGCCTGGGAGGGAAAATTGAGACTCCACAGAAAGCAGTGGTGATGACTCAGCCCCAAGAAGCTAAAGTTCCCAATCCCAAATGCAAGCTAAGCCATGGTATGCCAGCTGCTTTCCACCGACCCCTCTCTCTTCCCTGATTCCTGAGATTCCTGAGCCAGGTGTCTTAATCACCATCCCCCACCAGCGTGTCTGGCCTCCATCTCATCTTTTTCCCACAATCCCTGTGCTCCCATGCCTTCCTCCTGCCCAAGAAGAAGTCATCACATGTCCCATTTTCCTATTTTCTGAGCTGGTACTCATATTCCCTGGCTTCACTGGGTCTTAAGAATCACTGGCTAACAGGATTTACTGCAGGAAAGGAATGAAAAATTTGCAGCGTATTTCTGTGTTCATTACCTGTGCAGCAGGCACCTCATGGGAATTGCAATTTTGCCATGAAAGTTTTCCATTTTTCCGAGAGTAAGTAGTTCCTAGGACTGATTTGGCAGCTTTCCACACAGTGTGGAAGCCCTTCTAGGAACATCTACATTCTAAAATAGGTACCTAGCAACTTCTGCCCTTTGGTTTTCAAACTTGCTTTCATTCAAAATACACAAAGGGGCACCTAAAGATTATCTGACAGTGCACACTCTTGACAGACACTCTGATGTCTTTGAAATGTAACTTTTTAAAAAAATCATCACCATCCCCATGGAGGTGTGTTTTGCTCAAGCCCTCCAACTGCTTTCCAGGCCCTCCCATCCATAGACAGCTGCATTTTCTCTTCTAGGGAACATGATATTTTCCTTTTTTCCTTTTCAGAGCCACTAGTGAATGATGCATCAACTAAGGTGACTTTCATTTCTGATTAAGGGGGTGAGGTCACACTAGCAGCCTTTTGTGAGCCAACTGGGATCCCTAATGGTACAGAGACCCTAGGTTAAAACCAAAACATGGGATTCCTAAGAGGTGAGTTTATTTTGTAGCACAGAAACTGGTCCAAGGCAACCATTCTATTGACAAAGGCTGATAAAACATCTCAGTCATCTTTGGACCTTAGTGGAGACCTTCCTGGACTAGGAGGCTGAGAGGAGGACTTCCTTGTTCCTTTTCCTGTCATCTTAGCAGCTGATGTCTTTTGATACGGTGCCACGTCTCCTCAGTGAAAATCAAGTGAGGTGGACTTTGCTCATTCTCATGCTCATCTTACTCGGCAGGATAAATGTCCCCTGCTAAAAATGTTCCTTTGTCAGTGGGCTTTACATTTTATGATGCTCAGACTGCATTCTTTTTACATCCACCAAGAGAATACTATATTTCATATGACAGATAAGTTCCCCTGGTCCATGGGGACCTTCCTGAGGGCAGGGACCAGTGTCACTTGTCTTGGACCCAGCCGGACACAGCACAGCCAGGACCTGTGGGGACTGGTTCTGGGTGTGGATTAGAATCCAGGAACCTGGCCCAGTTTTTCTGACTCTGTTTTCTTTTCCACCTTTTCCAAACCAGCCCAAGAATCTGATTTTCCATGCTCTTTGTGCATTGTGGTGGCCCTGTCTGAACTAGCAGCCCCGGGTTTTCTCTGGTGCCAGCTGGGTGACTCAGAGGAAAATATTGGTCACCAGTTTCTGCCCCAAAGGCCTAGGAAAGAGAGCTACCACTTGCACTTCCTTTTTACATGCCTCCAGCCAGGCACTTTTCCCATTTAGTGGTCACCTCAACTAGGTCATGGAAGCACAGAGAGAAGTGCCTTGCCCCAGGTGTGTAGTTTATAAGTGAGCTGTGGGGAGAGGAGGTGCTGAAATCCACATCTTTGGAAGCTTTTGGACTCAAGTGCACTCCTCCGTGTTTGCCACATTTTTCCATTCTCAGTGACAGCCTGGGCTGCTGCTCCTGCCTCTCACTGGCCTCTTTGCCTCCAAGCTGCCTACCTTTCATGAAGCACAAGGTGGAGTTTCCAACCCAGCATCCCACGTAGCCCCTCCACTGCCTGTGTCTTTCAGTGGACCCCCAACGCTCTGAGAAAATGACTCGAGCTCCCAAGTGTACACATCCTTGTAACACTGAGCATGCTGACAAAAATAAAATGACATGCCTCCTTTTCTAGTGAAAAGAAATAGCTGGGCATTGCAGAAAAATTAGAAAATATCAATCAGTTAAAAGATATGAGAATATCCCCCTTCACAGACAAAGAACAGTATCCAACTCTATATAAAAGAGAAAACAGTCCCTTAAAGGCAGCCACACTTGGAGAAACAATGAGAAATAAGCACTGGAATCAGACAGCCCTGCTCGGGCTGCTGTGATGATTAAATGTGTTATGACATAACTTGCTTAGCAACTGTGCTTGGTTCATAGGAAGTGCTCAATAATATCAGCTATTCTTGTTTTCATCCATAAATAGAAAACAAGCAATGAGAGAATCCATGATCTTGTAAGAGCATCCTCTCTCTTCCCGCCAGGACAGGGGTTCAGGGTCCTTTTCCAGAAACATAAGACTCATCACCAACCAGAGACAACCTACCACTGTGACATTTTGATACAACTCTTTCCACATGTGTATATTTTACACAATTCTGATCATGCATTGCATACCATTTTTTACCAAATACAATCTATTATAAATGTCTTTCCATAGCTTAAAAGAAGCTTTGTGCCAAAACAGTTCATCATGTCCTGTTTTCTTTCAGTGAAAATTCTTGTGATGTATTATTTTCCTAACAAGTAGAGATGAAGTAATGGAAACTGCCTCTAAAGCAGAGAGCTCATGCATTCTACTTATTTGCTTACATATCTGGCTACCTTATTAATGGCATCTTGAGGGCAGGTATGGACATGTCATGCCCAGTTCCTACCCTTGTGCCATCTCCAAGCAACACAGAGCAGACCCACCATGAGTAGATTTTGCAGTCAGCAGTGGGAGTGCAATGGTGAGCTGCTTCATCCCTTGTCTAGGAACACAGTACGTTTTCATGAAGAGGAAATGGGGACATCTCAAGGCCTCCTGCCAATGCAGCCAAGGTTGGTTAAGGTCTATGGTGGGGATATTGTTAAAGAAAGATCTCTGAGCACAT
Organism: Saguinus oedipus; assembly: GCA_031835075.1. Taxonomy (NCBI): domain Eukaryota; kingdom Metazoa; phylum Chordata; class Mammalia; order Primates; family Cebidae; genus Saguinus; species Saguinus oedipus. Next base: position 73,872,227 of record CM063185.1, read on the forward strand.
TTCTTAGCACCAAATAGCAACCAAATTCTCAGGTTCAGGATCGTGAAAAAGGTGGCTTAGGCCAGTATTCTTGACCTGGGGTGATTTTGCTCACCTCTGCCTTCCTAAGACACATTTTTTATGGTGACAGCTGTGGTGGGAGGAGGGCTGCTGCTGGCATCTAGTAGAAATACAATCCATGGGACAGCTCTCACAGCAAAAAACTACCTGGTCCCTTGTGTCAAGTGCTGAGGTGAATAAACCATGGTTTAGAGTGGGCTAAGTGAGGTTTTAGAGACTGGCTGGCTCAAAGGTTTTCAGACCATGTTCTGCTTCTGAGGGTGGAGTGGGAGGGAGTGGGTGGGGACCCTAGCCACATTTTTCAGCCAGTCAGAGCAGGCGCCCTTTATGTCAGCTTTTTGATACTAGAATTCTGTGTTAGATTTTCTTCAGTTTTTGGCTACCTATAGCAGCAGTGTTGGCATGATGAGCTCTTTCAAATGTTAAAAAATAAATGTTTATATTACTCATTTAATTGTTTTCATCTTGGCTATAGAGACATTCTTTAATTAGGCATGAGTCAACTATTTCACAGGCTAACTTACCAATATGAGTAATTTACACAAGAAGCACAGCACAACCCTGAAACACACTTTTTATAAAACTTTCAGCCTTGCAAGAGTGCCTGGTTGTTGAATTTCTTAGCACAAACTCTGTTTCCATGTGTGGTAAGCCCCTCTTGTCAAAGTCAAACAGAATAAAATATGGCAGGGTGCCATATTCTAACTAAGAATCCACAAACATATAGGCCACTTATTGTAAATCTTCCAATCAAATGCCACAGGTGTATCAGTATAGCAGACCTATTCAGAGAGAACTGATTTTTTTTCAGAACCATCCAGAGACCTCAACTAAGAATTCGAAGTACCTACCCACCAATGAATCTGCCTCCACATTACATAATTCCACCGTTTGTGTTGCCCTTTGCACAGGTGAGCAAGTTGCCATATTAAGCAGTCCCATATGGCCCTCCTTACTCTCTCCTGTTTCTAAGCAGCAGGCCATTTTCCTCAATCTATTATTTTGTATTCTCTGCCTTCTTGCCTTCAGAACTGAAACTCATGAGTCTTATTTTAGCAAGTTAAGGTTAAAACTTTACAAAGAAGGTAAAAGAGTCATTCCATCTTCATTTTCTTTCCTGTGTAAACATGATTTTACTTCCCTTTCAGGACCTTTTCTCCCATAACTGCCTCACACCCTAGGCATTGACCAGTAAGACTGATGTCCAATTTCATCAAGAAATTCTTCAAGCATCTTCTTTTTGGTTCCATCTCTTTCATTGTATCAAGATTCACTGAAGAACAAAATAAGACAAAATGACTATCTGCTAGGAACAAGGAAAAATTTTGCCAATCTAATAAATAAAGATCTACTTAGATTGACAACCATGGCCTGAGTATAAATTCTAGTAACGCATGAGCAGAGATTTACCTCATGGCTTCCAAATGGTCAAAAAAATGGATATGCTTTAGAATAAATTGTCTTGACAAGTTCCCCAGAGATCAGTGGACTCATACTCTGAGGCTAGGAAATTTCAGTTGCCTGACTGAACAAGATGACAGAGGCTTTTCTTCAGGATCATTTTCCAGCAAAAATTTCACCCATTTGAGGAGTTACTGCGCTCATGGTGGTTCCATGTGTGTGTGTGTGCATGTGTGCGTAGGCAGGTGGACTTTGAAAATGTATGGGAGCTGTAGAGATTGTGACAGTGACTCTGAGGCTGGAGGCGAGGACAGTAAACATCACAACTGCTTCAATGCACATGCTTCAAATTGTCTTCAAACATCTTTGTTAAATCTCATTTACAGAGTATATGTTCAAAATAAAATAAAGTTTTCCAGAAAGACACAAGCATTTGCATGTTTATCACAGCACTGCTCATCATAGCAAAGACATGGAATCAACAAAGTGCTCATCAATGGTGGATTTGATAAAGAAAATGTGACACATATGTACCATGGGCACATCCATAAGAAAAAGAACAAAATCACATCCTTTGCAGCAACGTTGATGCAGCTGGAAGCCAAAATTCTAACCAAATTAACACAGGAACAGAAAACCAAATACTGCAAGTTCTCACTTAGAAGTGGGAACTAACACTGGGAACTCATGGATATAAAGATGTCAACAATAGTTCCCATCTTTATGGGAACTAGTAGAGGTGAGGAAGAAATGGGGGCAATGGCTGAAAAGCTAACTTTGGGTACTATGCTCACTCTCTGGGTGATGGGATATTCATATCCCAAACCTCAGCATCACACAATATATCCAGGTAACAAACCTGAACGTGTGCCCCCTAAATCGAAATTCAAAGTTAAAATTATATTAAAAATTGCTAAAAGAATGGCAAAAAGTTCTGTATCACTTATGTATGCTTATTTTCCAATAGTAATATGTTTAATAGTTGCTACAGGTGTAATTTAAAATGTATGCAGGCTTAAAAATATATTTTTTTCAAAATCCTAGAGATGAAGATTACACTCATATGATTTAAGGAAAGTATAATATCTGTCACATAACCCAATTTGTAACACTGGTCTTCCTTGTCAGACTCATCAGACAAATCAGATTTGTGTTCCACCCCAAAAATTCTGCTTTCATTTTTTATTTTATGTAAATATATTAATACACATCCCTGTGACAAGCATCTCACCTCTGAATTTCAGTCATAAGATAGGGAGGGAGCGGGAGAAGTGACAGGGCCTTACCAGGAATTTATTGCATGGTTGACATGAGGTGCAGTCCCTGCGCTATTTCCTACTGAAATCTTCTTTGCTTTGCTCTTACTAGCTATTCCTTAAGGAGGTTTGCATCCTCAACTGTCTCTTTGTTTGGCATCTAGATGTTTACCCAGGCTTGGGTCATTCAGCATAGTAAGATTTAGGAGGGGGAGGATGTTTGCCTTCCTCTTGTAAAATAGGAAAGGGTAAGGTGACCATACAATGCAGTTTTGTCCCAAGTAATCTTGGTTCACACCTGATGCCTTAGCGTAATTATTAACAGTGCCCTCATTCACTCTCAAAAGCAATGCAGTTGGATATCAATAATGGGGTAACCCTGGCCAGGTGCGGTGGCTCATGTGTGTAATTCCAGCACTTTAGGAGGCTGAGAAGGGAGACTCACTTGAGTTTAAGAGTTTGAGATCAGCCTGGTCAATACAGTGAGACCACATCTCTATAAAAAATATCTTAATAGCAGGGTAATTCCAGGTAAAGGCAATCATGGAGGGGGGAACACATCAATTTTAGGAAAAAGCATATATAAATTAAGAGTGTGATGTCTTCATGTACCCCAGTGTTTGTATGAACACCAATGTGAAGACAGTTGTCTTGGAACATTATTTTATCTGACCAGAACTTTGCTCTGAAATTTTTCTACACAGAACCTATTATTATAGACAAGGTACAAGTACAACCCAAATCAATGCCAAAGCCAATTATTTATTTAGAAGCACTAAGAAGCCTCCTGAAAATCGTAGTTCTCATCCCTGAGATGAAATAATACCTCAAGTCTTTTGCCAAAACCCAAGGATGACAGGTCTTTCAAGATCCAGATAATACTCCTCCATAGGCATTCCCTACACATTTGTTTCTCAGTGATTTCAAGGCAGAGTCAACTACCAAAACCCACATGGATCAGTAGTAATAAGTGAAAACTGTCTGCTGATAATTCTTAGCAGACTCTGATTTTCTGCATTGCATTTTCTGTTTTCTGTTTTCCAATCCAGGGTTCAAGACACTGGTGGTATTCACAAGAGAAGATGAAATAGCTTTCAACCTAAATAATGTTTTTCTAACTTTCAAAGAAAAACAATGAGTTAATTATCAAAATATTTAGTAAGTCAATCTAACAATTTTTTTCAACCTTCGGTTGCTGTTATCACTTGATTATAAGAGAATCTAATATAAAATAATGTATGATTGAGTTACAAATATATATTTCATAATTCCAAAATTCCATAATTCCAGAATCAAATTCTGATTTTCTGATTATCAAAGAAAAAATGTATTTTACATGAAAATACAACTACGCCTTTTAAACATTGATTTAAAATAGTGATTCTACTTGGGATTAAATAAATATTTCAAAATGTCTTTAATTCAACATAGCTTATTTATTGAACTACTAAAACTTGATTCCATGTGATTTCTTCCATATTTACATCAGAAAATCTATTGCATTTTGAAATCAAAAAAGAACAGCCTGTCATCAACATTTGGAACACAACTAGCATACAGAGAGCAGTGTGAAGAAAGGCATATAGGCAAGATTAAGGGTAGGGACTATGAAAGGAAGACTGTGAATGAACTGTGAAGAATTCCTGACAAAAAAATACATCAAATCTAGCTGTGGACTCAGAACACAAAGTCATGAAGCAAACAATTTTGCAACAAGCCATATCTACGGTGCTTACTATTCATATTACATACAAGAGAAGCGTGGATCACAGGCGTGAACAGTAACAACATGCAGCATCAGGTAATGTTTACATATGATGACTGACTTCATCTTAACCCCTAGTATAAAGGTGAGGAAACCAAAGCTTAGAAAGTCAAGTATTGATATGGTAACAGTTGAGTTTGAATCTTAACAAAGTCTGCCTGACTTCACAGCCCATGCCTAGTCCATTAGACAACACTATCTACCCAGAGGCAAGCATATTTTAACCATGTATCAAAGAAACTAAGAAACATGATGAGACAACAGGAGATGGAACAACAAACATAACCACACGGAGCATATGGACAGACTGACTTACATGTTACAGTAGCTGAATGTATATACATCATTGGGGGTAAGAAGGCAGCAGCCACTCACTGACTGGACTTGTTACTACAAACATCCAGAACACATCATGTGAGTAACAGTAACAGCAGACCTGCCTATTGCATACATGTCTGGGTTGAACCTCCCACAAAATCTCTCCATGGCCTTACTTGGCATAATACCCACGTCCTGTTCTATACACTTGAAATCACTTGGAAACCTTTTTAAAACAGTAAATGAGCAAAATATCTAAGAATTCTCAATAAATCTATCTAGGATGGGTCCCAGGTACAGACAGGATTTTTAAAAATTGCTCAGATGATTCTAATATATATTTAGGGCTAGGACACACTGCACCCTAATCTACTGTTTTCCAATCCAGGGTTCAAGACACTGGTGGTATTCACAAGAGAAGATGAAATAGCTTTCAACCTAAATAATGTTTTTCTAACTTTCAAAGAAAAACAATGAGTTAATTATCAAAATATTTACTAAGTCAATCTAACAATTTTTTTCAACCTTCAGTTGCTGTTATCACTTGATTATAAGAGAATCTAATATAAAATAATGTATGATTGAGTTACAAGCATATATTTCATAATTCCAAATTTGTTTTATCATTATTGTGCTGGGCCACAAAGAACTCCCTACTGTTCAGGTTCTCAGTTACCCAAACAAGTTTGAAAATCATGGTTGTATTGTCTCCAGACAGCACCTAGTAGGTGTACTTTTTCTGTGAAGAAGTAAAATTGTGGGAATGAAGAGAGGAATTGGTTGTATGTGAAACACAAATGAAAAGGACCCAAGGTTAGACTGGCATACTTTATTAGTTTCTAATGATAATTAATAACTTATCAAAAGTTCAAGATGGCAGTTGGTTGCTCATCCCTCAAAAGACATTTTTCTACAAGATGCTTTAATAGTTCATTCAATCCATCAAGTACTGTCAGCTCTTCTATAGGAATTCTCATAGTGAGGTGAGTCAGAAAGACAATCGGATTGTGTTATTTTATGGCTTGATTGCTAAAATACTTGAAGACTTACATGTAGAACCACCCTTAAAAGCATATATGTTGCTCTTGCTCTATTTTAAAGTAAATTATAGTTAATTCAGTTTCAGTAAGCATAATGCCAAAGCAATTTATGTTAGATTCTGAAGGTACATCTAGCTAATTAGAAATTTTATTCTTTATGCTAAAACTAATTTACATGGGAAAACCACACTAAAAGCAGAAATAGCTATAAAAGCCAAGCCAAAAAATGGAGAACAATAACAGAGTTACTTATTTCTTGCAAAACACTAGACCTTTTTTACCTTGAGGAGGTCAGCCTTCTCCTGTGGTTCTGTGTGACACATCTCATTGATAAATATAGAAATTATTGCTCCAGTGACTGACAGACAGAGATCATCAGTCTCTCCTCTGAAGCTTCATAAGCATCACATGCAATGCTGGGACTGTGTTCTACTCAATTTGTTTTCAAGAGAGATATTTTACTTTTTCTTAATGTTCAGTGTTCTATATATATATTAAGAAAGATTCCATCAGTAATGAAAAGAGATGATGACAATTAAATGGTTATCTTCTAGCTCCTGCTTACCAGAGGTTTCTAAGGTCTTTTAAACCATATAACTCATACAGTAATTTTTAAAGGAAAGCAAACTTGAAATATCTCCTGTCACTCCTCTTCGTGTTTTGCAAATGTTTAACATTTTTTTCTTTCTTACCCCAACTTCAGCTGAAATTAGACTTGCAATTTTAATATAACAACTTTAGGTGGCAAGGCTGTGTGTCAGTCATACAATTCAAATTACATGTAAGTGCCCTACCACAAATGCAGATGACTCTGGTCCAATCGATCTCAGAAACATACGTTTTTTTACTTGTTAAAATGTAAAATTTGAGAAACTAAAACAAAAGCACTTATTAAATGAGCATCATTTTTAAAGCTTATGCTAGAAAGCAAACTTTAAAGATGTTAGATTTGTTTTCCATTAATACATAAGGTTTTCTTTAATAACTCAACCCAAAATTTTCTTAATTTTAAGAGGAAATGCTTTCCCAGAAGGTCTGCCCTAAACTTTTAGTATGATTTAACATCATGTTGGCCTCAAGCTCCTTCCTATTTTTAGCCAGTTTTCTCTTCAATTAGCAATTAAAAGTTTAATCACCTCATCTAGTTTATTCACTTTAAATGTGTGATCTTACTTATCTTTCTTCTGTTTGTGAACTTTTTTTTATAACTATAGAAAAAATGGCTATGAGAAAAATAATTAAATACAACCAACCAGCCAGCTTAATCAATACCACCAGCCTTCCTCAACAGAAAGATACACAATATTGTTATTAGCTATATTCATAGTATGGCCCATTTATTTTTTCGTATATATACTGCCAAAGTGAGCACTACACCAAGCTTTCTTAAATCTCAAACTATTACTTGAAGTACCTCTGTGACATCTTTTCCCATTTAAAACAACTTCATCTCAACACCATTTCCAAGGATATTTGCTTAAAGAATCTCTAGAACTTTAAACAGAGTATATTGAACAGCATCATTGGAGACATTAGATCAAAGCTCCAAACGAGTTTCACTAAATCTATATGATTTACATACAGAAATGGTTAGAAAACCAAGATAACTGAAACCACACACTGAAGTCAAATTCAACTCAGTGAGAAAATCATCTGAAACACACCTCATTCCCAAATCAATTATCATATGGATTAACAACAATGACACTATGCTAACATTTCTTAAGCACATATTATCCATAACCAGCTCAAGTGTCCTTATTCTGACAAAGCTTCCAAAACCTCATCATGCAAAGTTGAGAACTCTATCTTCCTTCTCTTTTAATATGATTTGAATGTCTAAAATGGCATTTTTTATATAGCATTGTCAATGTGGAGTTATTTGTAGTTTGTTGTGAGCTACTAGATTTAGGCACCCCAAGATCACCAAAATTTGCTTTTATCTGTCCTCCTGGAACCAATTAAACACTGTTACCTTCACAGACCACTCACTTCTTTATATACATATGCCTTAAATCATGTATTTGATTTTATTGATGATTTTTTATACTTTGTAAAAGTCCCAAGCCAGCAGATTTTGTAGTTTATGCTTCTCCTTCTTGTTATTTGTTACCTCATTTTATTATCTTTGGTAACGTATTAAAATTAGGGATATTATACTTACATTTTGGATGAATATATAAACTATCCTTTTAGTTTGTGAAAATTCTTTCTTGGCCAACAGTTAAATGACTACAACTTTGGTTGAAAAATCATCAATACAACATAAGATCAGTCAAGACCTCCTCCACATTGTGAAAACCAGATAGACCTCCCAACTCAACTTCAAAAGCACAAATGTGGCTTGGCACAGTAGTTCATGCCTATAATCCCAACACTTTGGGAGGCTGAGGCAGAAGCTTTGCCTGAGCACAAGAATTTGAGGCCAGCCTGGGCAACAAAGTGAAATCCCATCTGTACAAAAAAAAAAGCTTAAAAATTATCTGGGCATGCTGGCATATGCCTGTGGTCTCAGCTATTCAGGGAGCTGAGGTGGGATGATGGCTTGAGCCTGGGAGGTCAAAGCTGCAGTCAATCATGCTCACACCTCTGCATTCCAGACTATGACTGAGCAAGACCCTGTTTCAAAAATAAATAAATAAAATCAATGTTTTAAATTGCTATTGCTAATCATGATAATAATGACAGTGATTGACAATGCCTGAAGAACTGACCTCTTAGTTTTGAAACTGAGGAAATATCCTTAAGATTGTTTTTCTTCATAACTATTATGCCTATAATGATTATTTAGGAGTATTAAACAAGTTATACTACATGTCAGCTCTGCATGAGCCTGTGGTGGCATTGAGCAATAGACAGTTCACCTTGAGCCATCCAGGTCAATTTCTTTCACATGAAAACTTTTGTCAAAATTATTTGCGTGTAAGAGAGTAAAGAATGAGAGGAAAAGCCAGGTGCGGTGGCTCAGGCCTGTAATCCCAGCACTTTGGGAGGCTGAGGCGGGTGGATCATGAGGTCAAGAGATCAAGACCATCCTGGTCAACATGGTGAAACCCCGTCTCTACTAAAAATACAAAAAATTAGCTGGGCATGGTGGTGCATGCCTGTAATCCCAGATACTCAGGAGACGGAGGCAGGAGAATTGCCTGAACCCAGGAGGCGGAGGTTGCAGTGAGCCAAGATCGCACCATTGCACTCCAGCCTGGGTAACAAGAGCAAAACTTCATCTCAAAAAAAAGAAAAAGAATGGGAGGAAGGTGTGTCTCACTTCCCTTCAGAGCATCTGAAACAGGAAGTTATGACTCCTAAAACACCTAAAATCTAAATGACTCTTAAAGTTTACCTAATACTTAAATAACCATTAAAGTTTACCTAGCCGTACACAGTGGCTCATGCCCATAATCCCAGAACTTTGGAAGGCTGAGTCAAGTGGATCACTTGAGCTCAGGAGTTTGAGACCAGCCTGGGGAAGATGATGCAAGTCCATCTCCACAGAAAATGTAAAAATTAGCCGGGCCTGGTGGTACATGCCTATAGTCCCAGCTACTTGGGTTAGAGGTGGAAGGATCACTTGAGCCCAGCAGGTGGAGGTTGCAGTGAGTCCAGATCATGCCACTGCACTTCAGCCTAGGGGATAATTAGTGTAATTTTGGTCTTTTAAAAAAGTTTACTGGTGATGTCTATTGTAAAGGCAGATTCCAGGGTCCCACCTCCAGCAATTTTAATTTTACTCCCACTTTGATAGATGATGAAAGAGGCTGCAAAACAAAATTTGAGCAGGAGGAAGTCTACATAAATCACAAATTACAATCAGCCCAAATGGCCACTTTACCAAAAAAAAGGTAAAATTGTGTTCCAATCTTATATTCAATATTAAAATTTTTTATTTGGCATGAATTCTGTAAAGGGGACAGTCGTGAATGACAAATGGTGAAAAACACAAGGTTGGCATGGAGAAACCAGAAGCCATAGTTTGGTAGATTATGCTTCACGTCTCCAAAATTTTTGCTGTAAATTAATAAACTCAAAGGTGTTTTCTCTTCAAATATCACCAGATCAAATGACACCCAAAAAACAGTTTGCTTGTGGCCTGTTAGCTTCTCTACAACAATAATTTCAACATTTGCCAAATTTTTAATTTAGAACTGGCAAGATCTCTAAATGTTTACAGAGAAATGTTTTGCTAGTGAATCATAACACCCATCTACTGTAATCAAAGAGGCTAACAAAAGTGAAATTAATCAACAAAAAATACAGAAAATATTAAAATAAATAGCCATCTTCTTAAAATTTCCAGCTCAATATGTACATAATCTGGAGTTTTACACAATTCAAATCTTTTCAACCATGTAAGTTGAGAAGTTTTCTCTAGGACTTAGGAGGCTTATTTAAAAGAAAAGGATGTCTTTGGCTTGTGTTTTATTTTCCTGTACTAAAATGAAACTACATTGTTATTTTAGCAACTGTATTTGGATTGATACAATTTAAAACAGTTCTTATTCAACTAGCTTCCTGAAACACCACCACTTGCAAATATCTGTTCTTTGGATATGTATGCATCTGCAAATTTTCCTTTCAAAAAGATGCTTTAACACTTCAGGGTAAAGAAACAGCCCACCTGGACTTGTGTGTGTAAGAAGTAAATACAGCAATAAAAACAAATGTGTGATGGTGTCCAAGCTGCAAAGATCCCTAGATTTGTCCACACTTACTCCAGGCCACTGTTAACAAATTGTCCTTCCACTGGTATTAGCTTAAAACAACTAAACCAACTACTCACACCAGACTTAAAATAGTTATGATATTTAGTCAAAGATACTCATCCTATTTGCTATGTTTATATCACTTTAACTTTATATGAGAGTCCGAATTGAGAACAACGCCTCTATGGTAGTAGCCATGCCCTAAATATTTGAAGTGGGTTTATATTATTTATTTTGTTTTAGAGATTATGGAAACTTCAGTTGGAAGAATTTCATGGTAAGCTGTAGGGCACCTCTTGTAAATTGCCGATTGTTTATTAGTGTACACTTTTAAACATATTATTCAATAACTCCCATAAATTCTCATCTTGTATGTGAGTGTGAATTTGTCCCTTGAGCTAGTCTAAGGCAAGGATTACATCTCCTAGTCCACACTTAACTCAATTAATGTTGTACATTCTGGATGACAGGTTTAATAAGAAATTGGTTTCCCAAACAAGGTTTTGTTCCTCAAACACCTAGTTCCCCTGATTATCATGAATTCCTATTTTTTTTTTCTTCTAAATGTCAAGGGAGAGTTTAAAGATTTAAAATAATTCTAAGGAGCTACTTAAATCTAAAGAGAAGTTGCAAATTAATATAAAATCAAAGAGCAGTCAGACAAGGTGGGGCATGTCTATAGTCCTAGCTACTCGGGAGGCTGAGGCAGGAGAATCACTTGAGCCTAACAGGTGGAGGTCACAGTGATCAATGATCACAAAACCGCACTCCAGTCTGGGCAATAGAGTGAGACTCCATCTCAAAAAAAAAAAGGGGGGGGGCAGTAAAACCCTAGGTTTTCAAGATGTGTTTCACACAATTAAAATTAGAAGAAATATCCTTTATATTCGCCAACAACAAAACCAAAATTGCATTAGAAAGGATGTAGAATCTTAGTAGGCAAACTTAATTCCTTAGTTGTAAGTCATAAGAACTAGTTATTGAACCAAGAGTATCAAGATGAACTTTGTCAATTTGCAAGTCCAATTTGTGTGCATCTTTACTGACCTAACTATTGCAAGGTATTTACTTTAAAAAATATTCTCCCCATCAAATTTTTTATTTATAGACTCTAAAAGCCATTTCAAATACTACATCTTTCTACTGCATAGACTCTTAAGTAAGCAATCTGATAACTTTCAGAAATTAACACATGATTAAATTTCCTGATTCAATATTTTTAAATTCCACAACAATCTGTATATTTAACAGTTAATGTGTTTGTTTTATTAATTTTTATACAATTTCTCTATTAAATATACCTTTCACTGTTACCTTTCAAACAAACCTTTTGTATTCTTTGACCTTTTAAAACACACATGTGCACACACACAAAAGCGTGCAGAAACTTTTATGCAGTATGAGAAAATATTGGGTGTGTGATAAAGTACTTCCTAGGGTGACAGGTATTCATATTATGACTTTTCAGGCATATTTTCCTGATCCTTTTAAAAAAATATATAATGGATGATGTCACCAATGACAAGTACAGAACAAAGCTACACAAAAAAAGCCTTTAAAACTGAAATTTATTTCAAACAACTAGGAAAGGCATAATGATGCAGAGAATACCTTCAGCCCATCTGCCAATGACTTAAAACCTGCTGATTTCTTAAAGAAATATGTAGAACAATATTGCTTTTGAAGGGGGTTTCATTTTGTTGTTCATTTTACGCTGCATTCATCTGAAACAAATCTCTTTTGGTGTGTTACATCTTAAAAACACAATTAAAAACATTAATTTGATCTGACCCACCAGATCATATAACCTTGATTGCCCAGCACACTATGACATTCTCTCACCAGAGCAAGAGAAAAATGACTGAGATTAAGAGTTGTTTCAGGGGTAGCTCCTGGTGTTACTACTCCAGGAAGGGAGAAAATCTGGTTGACCAAGCAATCCTTCTTTCCTCATCACTGTACATAGACAACTTGTGTGTGACAAGACAAAATAGGGCCATCACTGAGACAAGACTTCAAAAGAACCATAGAACTGTTGGTGTTTCTTATCAGACTCCTTCACAAATTCAGAAAAAGTAACAGAGAGCAGGACACAAATAAATATAAAATTTATTTTCTCATTTTTTTCTTACTTAAGAAAACCTGTCTCTGATAATGAAAATAATATGTGCAGATTATATTTTAAATGGAAAAGTAAAATCAAAATGACTCATAATCCCACAATTATACTATCCAGAGAATGGTCAGATTCTCTTTCCTCAAGTATTCTTTTTTTAAAAAATTTCTTTTTTTTTATTGCATTTTAGGTTTTGGGGTACATGTGCAGAACATGCAAGATAGTTGCATAGGTACGCACGTGGCAGTGTGATTTGCTGCCTTCCTTTCCTTCACCCACATCTGGCATTTCTCCCCATGCTATCCCTCCCGAGCTCCCCACACAGTGTCCCTCCCCCATTCCCCCCCAATAGACCCAAGTGTGTAGTGCTCCCCTCCCTGAGTCCATGTGTTCTCATTGTTCATCACCCACCTATGAGTGAGAACATGCGGTAGTTCATTTTCTGTTCTTGTGTCAGTTTGCTGAGAATGATGTTCTTCAGATCATCCATGTCCCTACAAAGGACACAAACTCATCATTTTTGATTGCTGCATAATATTCCATGGTGTATATGTGCTACATTTTCCCAGTCCAGTCTATCATCGATGGGCATTTGGGTTGGTTCCAGATCTTTGCTATTGTAAACAGTGCTGCAATGAACATTCGTGTGCATGTGTCCTTATAGTAGAACAATTTATAGTCCTTTGGGAATATACCCAGTAATGGGATTGCTGGGTCAAATGGAATTTCTATTTCTAGATCCTTGAGAAATCGCCACACTGTCTTCCACAATGGCTGAACAAATTTACACTCCCACCAGCAGTGTAAAAGTGTTCCTATTTCTCCACATCCTCTCCAGCATCTGTTGTTTCCAGATTTTTAATGATCGTCATTCTAACTGGTGTGAGATGGTATCTCAATGTAGTTTTGATTTGCATCTCTCTAATGACCAGTGATGATGAGCATTTTTTCATATGTTTCTTGGCCTCATGTATGTCTTGTTTTGTAAAGTGTCTGTTCATATCCTTTGCCCATTTTTGAATGGGCTTGTTTTTTTCCTGTAAATCTGTTTGAGTTCTTTGTAAATTCTGGATATCAGCCCTTTGTCCGATGCGTAAACTGCAAAGATTTTTTCCCATTCTGATGGTTGCCGATTCACTCTAGTGACTGTTTCTTTTGCCGTGCAAAAGCTGTGGAGTTTGATTAGGTCCCATTTGTCTATTTTGGCTTTTGTTGCCAATGCTTTTGGTGTTTTGTTCATGAAGTCCTTGCCTACTCCTATGTCCTGAATGGTTTTGCCTAGATTTTCTTCTAGGGTTTTTATGGTGCCAGGTATTATGTTTAAGTCTTTAATCCATCTGGAGTTAATTTTAGTGTAAGGTGTCAGGAAGGGGTCCAGTTTCTGCTTTCTGCACATGGCTAGCCAGTTTTCCCAACACCATTTATTAAACAGGGAATCCTTTCCCCATTGCTTGCTTTTGTCAGGTTTATCAAAGATTGTACGGTTGTAGATATGTTGTGTTGCCTCCCATGCCTCTGTTCTGTTCCATTGGTCTATATCTCTGTTTTGGTACCAGTACCATGCTGTTTTGATTACTGTAGCCTTCTAGTATAGTTTGAAGTCCGGTAGTGTGATGCCTCCTGCTGTATTCTTTTTGCTTAGAATTGACTTGGTTATGCGGGCTCTCTTTTGGTTCCATATGAAGTTTCAGGTAGTTTTTTCCAGTTCTGTGAAGAAGGTCATTGGTATCTTGATGGGGATAGCATTGAGTCTGTAAATTACTTTGGGCAGTATGGCCATTTTCACGATATTGATTCTTCCTAACCATGAACATAAAATGTTTCTTCACCTGTTTGTGTCCTCTCTTATTTCGTTGAGCAGTCGTTTGTAGTTCTCCTTGAAGAGGTCCCTTACATTCCTTGTTAGTTGTATTCCTAGGTATTTTATTCTCTTTGTAGCAATTGTGAATGGCAGTTCTTTCTTGATTTGGCTCTCTTTAAGTCTATTATTGGTGTAAGGAATGCTTGTGATTTTTACACATTGATATTTTATCCTGAGACTTTGCTGAAGTTGCATACCAGTTTCACGAGTTTTTGGGCTGAGGTGATGGGGTCTTCTAGATATACTATCATGTCATCTGCAAATAGAGACAATTTGGTTTCCTCCTTTTCTATTTGAATACCCTTTATTTCTTTTTCTTGCCTGATTGCTCTGGCTAGAACATCCAGTACTATATTAAATAGAAGTGGTGAGAGAGGGCATCCTTGTCTAGTGCCAGATTTCAAAGGGAATGCTTCTAGTTTTTGCCCATTCAGTATGATATTGGCTGTTGGTTTGTCGTAAATAGCTTTTATTATTTTGTGATACGTTCCATCAATACCGACTTTATTGAGGGTTTTTTTTTTTAGCATAAAGGGCTGTTGAATTTCGTCAAAGGCCTTCTCTGCATCAATTGAGATAATCATGTGGTTTTTATTTTTGGTTCTGTTTATATGGTGAATTACGTTTATAGACTTGTGTATGTTGAACCAGTCTTGCATCCCCAGGATGAATCCTACTTGATGATGGTGGATAAGCTTTTTGATGTGCTGTTGCAATTGGCTTCCCAGCGTTTTATTGAAAATTTTTGTGTCTATGTTCATCGTGAATATTGGCTTAAAGTTTACTTTCGTTGTTGAGTCTCTCCCGGGTTTTGGTATCAGGATAATGTTGGTCTCATAAAATGATTTGGGGAGGATTCCTTCTTTTTGGTTTATTTGGAATAGTTTCAGAAGGAATAGTAACAGTTCCTCTTTGTGTGTCTGGTAGAAATCGGCTGTGAACCCGTCTGGACCTGGGCTTTTTTTGTGTGGTAGGCTCTTAATTGCTGCCTCAACTTCAGACCTTGTTATTGGTCTATTCATAGTTTTGGCTTCCTCCTGGTTTATGCTTGGGAGGATGCAAGTGTCCAGAAATTTATCCATTTCTTCCAGGTTTACTAGTTTATGTGCATAGAGTTGTTTGTAATATTCTCTGATGATGGTTTGAATTTCTGTGGGATCTGTGGTGATTTCCCCTTTATCATTTTTTATTATATCTATTTGGTTATTCTCTCTTTTCTTTTTTATCAATCTGGCTAGTGGTCTGTCTATTTTGTTGATCTTTTCAAAAAAAGAGCTCTTGGATTTATTAGTTTTTTAAAGGATTTTTCATGTCTCTATCTCCTTCAGTTCTGCTCTGATCTTAGTTATTTCTTGTCTTCTGCTAGGTTTTGAGTTGTTTTGATCTTGCTTCTCCAGCTCTTTCAGTTTTCATGATAGGGTATCAATTTTGGATCTCTCCACTCTTCTCATGTGGGCACTTATTACTACATATTTTCCTCTAGAGACTGCTTTAAATGTGTCCCAGAGATTCTGGTATGTTGTGTCTTTGTTCTTGTTGGTTTTGAAGAGCTTCTTTATTTCTGCCTTCATTTCATTGTCTATCCAATCAACATTCAAGAGCCAGTTGTTCAGTTTCCATGAAGCTGTGCGGTTCTGAGTTAGTTTCTGGATTCTGAGTTCTAACTTGATTGCACTATGGTCTGAGAGACTGTTTGTTATGATTTCAGTTGTTTTGCATTTGCTGAGGAGTGATTTATTTCCAATTATGTGGTCAATTTTAGAGTAGGTGTGATGTGGTTCTGAGAAGAATGTATATTCTGTGAATTTGGGGTGGCGAGTTCTGTAAATGTCTATCAGGTTTGCTTGTTCCAGGTCTGTGTTCAAGTCCTGGATATCCTTGTTCATGTTCTGTCTGGTTGATCTGTTTGATATTGACAGTGGAGCGTTAAAGTCTCCCACTATTATTGTGTGGGAGTCGAAGTCTGTTTGTACGTCATTAAGAACTTGCCTTATATATCTGGGTGCTCCTGTATTTGGTCCATACATATTTAGGATCCTTAGCTCTTCTTGTTGTATCGATCCTTTTACCATTATGTAATGACCTTCTTTGTCTCTTTTGATCTTTGTTATTTTAAAGTCTATTTTATCAGAGACGAAAATTGCAACTGCTGCTTTTTTTTGCTCTCCATTTTCTTGGTAAATCTTCCTTCATCCCTTTATTTTGAGCCTTTGTGTATCCTTGCATGTGAGATGAGTTTTCTGGATACAGCACACCGATGGGTTTTGGCTCTTTATCCAATTGGCCAGTCTGTGTCTTTTGATTGGTGCATTTAGCCCATTTACATTTAGGGTTAATATTGTTATGTGTGAAATTGACACTGCCATTTTGATGCTAGCTGACTGTTTTGCTTCTTAGTTGATGCAGATTCTTCATTTTGTTGATGCTCTTTAGCATTTGGTATGTTTTTGGAATGGTTGGTACTGGTTGTTTTTTTCTATGTGTAGTGTCTCTTTCAGGAGCTCTTGTAAAGCAGGCCTGATGGTGACGAAATCTCTGAGTACTTGCTTGTTCGCAAAGGATTTTATTTTTCCTTCACTTATGAAGCTCAGTTTGGCTGGATATGAAATTCTGGGTTGAAAGTTCTTTTCTTTAAGAATGTTGAATATTGGCCCCCACTCTCTTCTGGCTTGTAGGGTTTCTGCTGAGAGATCTGCTGTGAGTCTGATGGGCTTCCCTTTGTGGGTGACCCAACCTTTCTCTCTGGCTGCCCTTAGCATTTTTCCTTCATTTCAACACTGGTGAATCTGATGATTATGTGCCGTGGGGTTGCTCTTCTTGCAGAATATCTTTGTGGTGTTCTCTGTATTTCCTGGACTTGAATATTGGCGTCTTCACATAGTCCCACATTTCTTGGAGATTTTGTTCATTCCTTTTTGCACTTTTTTCTCTAATCTTGCCTTCTCATTTTATTTCATTGAGTTGATCTTCGACCTCTGATATCCTTTCTTCTGTTTGGTCAATTCAGCTATTGAGACTTGTGCATGCTTCGTGAAGTTCTCACGTTGTATTTTTCAGCTCCATCAATTCACTCATATTCCTCTCTAAGTTGTCCATTCTTGTTATCATTTCCTCAAATCTTTTTTTCAAGGTTCTCAGTTTCTTTGCATTGAGTTAGAACGTGTTCTTTTAGCTCACGGAAGTTTCTTATTACCCACCTTCTGAAATCTGATTCTGTCATTTCATCACCCTCATTCTCTGTCCAGCTTTGTTCCCTTCCCGGGGAGGGGTTGTGGTCCCTTGTAGGAGGCAAGGTGTTCTGGTTTCGGGTGTTTTTCTCCTTTTTGTGCTGCTTTATTCCCTTCTTTGTGGATTTATCCACCTGTCGTCTGAGTAGTTGCTGACTTTTCAATTGCATCTCTGAGTGGATGTCCTGATTGTTGATGATGAATTATTTCTGTTTCTTAGTTTTCCTTCTAACAGTCTGGCCCCTCTCCTGTAGGCCTGCTGAGGTCCACTCCAGGCCCTGCTTGCCTGGGGAACACCTGTAGCAGCTGTGGAACAGTGAGGGTTGTTACCAGTTTATTTTCTTTCTTTCTTTTTTTTTAGTGTTCCCTTTTCTCTGCAACCTCACCAGCATCTGTTGTGGTTTGACTTTTTAATATGAGGAGCAAATGCCATGCTGTCCTTTCTTCCCCAGTCTTTTTTTCTTTCTTTCTTTCTATCAGAGCTGTGATTCCAAATCAGGCTTGGATTCTCATCAGCTGTGTTATGATGAGAGCCAATCAGATGGTGGCCCAGGGTTGTTACCAGTTTCTTATTCTGTATCTTTGTCCCAGAATGATGCCCACCAAATGTCAGTCTGATCAGTCCTTTGTGAGGTGACTCTTTGGATATACAAGTGTCAGGGAGCTGCTTGAGGGGACAGTCTGTACTTTATAGGAGCTCAAGTGCTGAGCTGTGAGCTCTGTTGTTCATTCAGGGCTGTTAGGCAGGTACTTTTAAGTCTGCTGCAGCAGAACTCATAAAGCCTTTCTTTTATCCTCAGGTGCTCTGTCCCCAGGGAGTTAGGGCTTTATTTATGAGTATCTGTTGCACTGTCCTGCCCAGTAAGGAGGGAGTCTAGTCACTGCTTGCCTGTAGAGGCTATGCTGAGCTGCTCTGGTTCTGCCCTGATGCTGTGGGCTCCGCCCTGCTGTTGTGGGCTCTGCCCTGCTGCCGTGTGTAATTTCCTGTAGTGCTGTTTATATGGGTGTGGTTAGAACTGCCATGGCGATGGTGGCCCGCCTCCATAATGGCGGACTCTCTCTGTTATGGTGGGTTGCCTTGGCAATGGCAGGCTGTGTCAGCAATGGCAGCATACCTCCATAGGGGTGGAGTGCCTCAGTAATGGCGAACGCTCCTCCCCCACTGAGCTGCACCGTCCTGAGTTCAGTTGTGCTTGCCATGAAACTCTCAACCCTGAGTGTTTCCAATTGCTGTTTTGTTTGTTTTTGTGAGGGTGGGACCCACTGAACCTGATCACCTGGCTCCCTGCCTCAGAGCCTCCCCTTTTTTTTTAAGTTGAACGGTTGACTCTCTCCCAGGTGTTCTAGTCGTCTGCTGAAAGGGCACCAGGATCTGTGTGATTTCCTGTGTGGTGACCCACTGTGCCGGCTGAAACAATGTCACTGCCTGGGAATCTCCTGGCCTGGCTTACTGTTTAAGTCGCGTTTAATCAGATGAATATGCTAATCTGCCTTCCCAAATCTCAAATTGCCAGTTTAACAGAACAACCAGACCAGTGTATTTTGTATGGAGTGCCGCTGCACTGCGGCGCTGGCCAAAACAGCTGCTTCAGCCCAAACAGCCACGCTGGTGTCCCGTGGGGCTCCTACACCTGGGAATCTCCTGGTCTGTGGGCAATAAAGATCCATCTGGAAATGTGGCGTCCACTCACCCTCTGCGCTTTCACTGGGAGCTGAAATCCTGAGTTGCTCCTATAGCGCTGTCTTCTCTTCAATCTCCCAGTATTCTTAAAATGCATGTTATTTAGTGGAATTGCACTCGATCTCAATAAAAAGAGTTTTGCCAATTGTTTCCCAATTGACAAAGAGGTATTAAACATTTATTTTGTGTTCTGCTAGCTTTTGAGTTTTTTTGATCTTGCTCCTCTAGTTCTTTCAATTTTGATGATAGGGTGTCAATTTTAGATCTTTCCTCTCTTCTCTGGTGGGCATTTATTGCTATAAATTTCCCTCCCGATACTGCTTTAAAGTTGTCCCAGAGATTCTGGTATGTCGTGTCTTCATTCTGGTTGGTTTTCAAAGAACATCTTTATTTCTGCCTTCATTTCATTGTTTATCCAGTCCACATTCAGAAGCAAGTTGTCCAGTTTCCAAGTGGTTGTGTGGGTTTGAGTGTGTTTCTTGATCCTGAGTTCTAGTCTGATGGTGCTGTGGTCTGATAGACTGTTTGTTATGATTTATGTTCTTTTGCATTTGCTGAGGAGTGTTTGCTTCCAATGATGTGGTCAATTTTAGAGTAAGTGCAATGTGGTGCTGAGAAAAATGTATATTCTGTGGATTTGGGGTGGAGCATTCCATATATGTCTATTAGATCTGCTTGGTCCAGTTCTGCATTCAAGTTATAGATATCCTTGTTAATTTTCTGTCTTGTTGATCTGTCTAATATTGACAGTGGAGTATTGAAGTCTCCTACTATTATTGTGTGGGAGTCTAAATCTCATTTTAGGTCATTAAGAAATTTCTTTATGTATCTGGGTGCTCCTGTGTTGGGGGCTTATATATTTAGGATAGTTAGCTCTTCCTGTTGGATTGATCCTTTTACCATTATGTAATGTCCTTCTTTGTCTCTTTTGATCTTTGTTGGTTTTAAGTCCATTTTATCAGAGACTAGGATTGCAACCCCTGCTTTTTCTTGTTCTCCACTTGCTTGATAAATCTTCTTCCATCCCAGGAGTGAAGGAGATGGAGACAGAAAAAACCCTTCAAAAAATTAATAAATCCAGGAGCTGGTTTTTTGAAAAAATTAACAAAATAAACAGACTGCTAGCCAGATTAATAAAAAAGAAAAGGAAGTAGAATCAAGTAGATACAATAAAAAATGATAAAGAGGATATCACCACTGATCTCACAGAAATACATACTACCATCAGAGATTACTACAAACAGCTCTACTCACTTAAACCAGTAAACTGGGAAGAAATGGATAAATTCCTAGACACTTGTACTCTACCAAAACTAAACCAGGAAGGAGCTGAAACCATGAATAGACCAATAACAAGGGCTGAAACAGAGGCAGCAATCAATAGCCTACCAACCAAAAAAAGTCCAGGTCCAGAAGGGTTCAGAGTCTAATTCTACCAGACGTACAAAGAGGAGCTGGTTCCATTCCTTCTGAAACTGTATGAAACAATACAAAAGGAGGGAATCCTCCCTAACTTATTTTATGAGACCAACATCATCCTGATACCCAAAACAGGCAGAAACTCAACTGAAAGAGAAAACTTCAGGCCAATATTCGTGATAAACATTGACGCAAAAATCTTCAGTAAAATACTGGCAAACAGATTGCAAGGGCACATCAAGAAGCTTATCCATCACAACCAAGTAGGCTTCATCCCAGGGATGCAAGGCTGGTTCAACATACACAAATTCATTAATGTAATCCATCACATAAATGGAACCAAAGACAAAAACCACATGATTATCTCAATAGATGCAAAGAAGGCCTTTGATAAAATACAACAGCCCTTCATGCTTAAAACTCTCAATAAATTAGGTAATGATGGAACATATCATAAAATGATATAAGCTATATATGACAAACCTACAGCCAATATCATACTAAATGGGCAAAAGCTGGAAGAATTTCCTTTGAAATCAGGCAGTAGACAAGGATGCCCTCTCTCACCACTCCTATTTAACGTAGTATTGGAAGTTCTAGCCAGAGCAATCAGGCAAGAAAATGAAATAAAGGGTATTCAAATAGGAAAGGAGGAAGTCAAATTGTCTCTATTTGCAGATGACATGATTGTATATCTAGAAGACCCCATTGTCTCAGCCCAAAATCTTCTCAAACTGATAAGCAACTTCAACAAAGTGTCAGGATACAAAATCAATGTGCAAAAATCACTATTATTCCTATATACAAATAACAGAGAGCCAAGTCAAAAGTGAATACCCATTCACAATTGCTACAAAGATAATAAAATACCTAGGAATACAACTAACAAAGGATGTAAAGGACCTCTTCAAGGAGAACTACAAACCACTGCTCAACTAAATTAGAGAGGACACAAAGAGATGGAGAAACATTCCATGCTCATGGTTAGAAAGAATCGATATCATGAAAATGTCCATACCGCCCAAAGTAATCTATAGATTCAATGCTATCTCCATCAAGCTACCAATGATCTTCTACACAGAACTGAAAAAAAAAAACACTTTAAACTTCCTATGAAATCACAAGAGACCCTGCATAGCCAAGACAATCCTAAGCCAAAAGAACAAAGCCAGAGGCATCACACTGCCAGACTTCAAACTATACTACAAGGCTACAGTAGCCAAAACAGCATGATACTGGTACCAAAACAGAGACATAGACCAATGGAACAAAACAGAGACCCCAGAAGAAACACCACACATCTACAACCATCTGATCTTTGACAAACCTAGCAAAAACAAGCAATGGGGAAAGGAGTCCCTGTTTAATAAATTATGTTGGAAAAACTGGCTAGCAATGTGCAGAAAGCAGAAACTGGAGACCTACCTGTCACCTTACACTAAAATTAACTCCAGACAGATCAAAGATTTAAACATAAAACCTAACACCATAAAAACACTAGAAGAAAACCTAGGCAAAACCATCCAGGACATAGGCATAGGCAAGGACTTCATGACTAAAACACCAAAAGCAATTGCAATAAAAGCCAAGATAGACAAATGGGATATAATTTAACTCCAGAGCTTCTGTATAGCAAAAGAAACCATTATTAGAGTGAATCAGGAACCAACAGAATGGGGAAAAAATTTTGCAATCTCCCCATCTGACAAAGGGCTGATATCCAGAATCTACAAAGAACTAAAACAGATATACAAGAAAAAAACAAACAATCACATTCAAAAGTGGGTGAAGGATATGAACAGACACTTTTCAAAAGGGGACATATATCAGACCAACAAACATGAGAAAATGCTCATCATCACTGGTCATTAGAGAAATGCAAATCAAAACCACACTGAGATATCATCTCATGCCAGTTAGAATGGTGATCATTAAAAAATCAGGAGACAACAGATGCTGGAGAGGATGTGGAGAAATAGGAACACTTTTACACAGTTGGTGAGAGTGTAAGTTAGTTCAACCATTGTGGAAGACAGTGTAGTGATTCCTCAAGGACCTAGAAATAGAAATTCCATTTGACCCAGCATTCCCACTATGGGGTATATACCCAAAGAACTATAAATCTTTCTACTATACAGATTCATGCACACGTATGTTCATTGCAGCCCTGTGTACAATAACAAAAACCTGGAACCAACCCAAATTCCCATCAATAATAGACTGGACAAAGAAAATGTGGTATATATACACCATGGAATACTATGCAGCCATAAAAAACGATGAGTTCGTGTCCTTTGTAGGGACTCAGATGAATCTGGAAACCATCATTCTGAGCAAACTGACACAAGAACAGAAAGCCAAGCACCGCATGTTCTCACTCATAGGTGGGTGTTGAACAACAAGAACACATGGACTCAGGGAGAGGAGTATCACACACAGAAGACAGTTGAGGGGTGTAGGAGAAAGACAATGAGGGGTGTGGAAAGATGTCACACAGGCGTGAGCTCTGCACCTGGGCTTCCCCCCTGCACAGGGGTAGCCACAACCAGGAAATGCAGAGGTGAGCCTGTGGCCAGTGAGGAGCCAGTGAGTCAGTGTCCTTCTGTCTACTTGGCCCTGAGACACCGCCTCCGTGAGCATGCAGGGACAAAGGCACCTATATGACACCAAGGCAGGTAGGGACACACCCTCTTATGGGCCCACAATCACTCCCTGCTTCACTATTGCTATTTATTTATTTAGAGATGGAGTCCCGCTGTCACCCAGGCTAGAGTGCAATGACAGGATATCGGCTCACTGCAGTCTCCAACTCCCAGGTTCAAGCAATTGTCATCTCAGCCTCCCTAGTAGCTGGGATTACAGGAGACCACACCCAGCTAATTTATATTTATTTATTTATTTTTAGTAGAGATGGCATTTCCCCATGTTGGCCAGGCTGGTCTTGAACTTCTGACCTCAGATGATCCACCTGCCTCAGCCTCCCAAAGTGCTGGTATGACAGCTGTGAGCCATGGTGCTCAGCCTTGCTTCATTGTCTATCCCTTCCTCTTGAATGGAGGATAAGACTGCACTCCCCCGGAACACAACAGCACATGAATCTTCTGTCCCAGGCTCTGCCTCTGGAGAACCCAAGTGATGGTGGGCTGAAGAATGGCGCCCAAAAATGTCCTTGTTCTAATTCCCCAAATACAGGGGTATGTCACCTTCCATATCAAAGGAGACTCTGCAGTCATTGAGTGAGAGACTCTGAAATGGGAGGGTGTCCTGGATAATCTGGGAGCCCAGTATCCTCACAGTGTCCTTCATAAGAGAGACCAGAGAGGCTGCACTGACTGACTGTGAAGGTGGTGGAAGGGGTCCCCAGCCAAGAAATGTGGTGCTTTGATGCCAGGAAAACTGAGGAGCTGGATTTTTTTTTTTAATTAAAATAAAGACCGGAGGTGGTTCATGCCTGTAATCCCAGCACTTTGGGAGGCTGAGGCCGGGGAATCACCTGAGGTCAGGAGTTTAAGATAAGCATGGCCAGCATGGAGAAACCCCATCTTCACTAAATATACAAAAATTAGCTGGGCATGGTGGCACACGCCTGTAATCCCAGCTAGTCAGGAGACTGAGGCAAAAGAATCACTTGAACCTGGAAGGTGGAGGCTGCAGTGAGCCAAGAGCATGCCACTGCACTACAGCCTGGGCAAGAACAGCAAAACTCTGCCTTAAAAAATATTGTTAAATTAAAATTAAATTAATTTAATTAAGTCCAGGATACACATGCAGGATGTGCAGGTTTAATACACAGACAAATGTGTGCCATGGTGGTTTGCTGCACCTATCAACTCATCACCTAGGTATTACCCAGGTATTGCCAGGCACGGTGGCTCACGCCTGTAATCCCAGCAATTTGGGAGGCTAAGGTGGGAGGATCACTGGAGCCCAGGAGTTTGAGGCCAGCCTGGGCAACACAGTGAGACACCATCTCTACAAAACATTTTAAAATTAGCTGAGTCTGGTGGTGTTTCCCTATAGTCCCAACTACTTGGGAGGATCGCTTGAACTCAGGAGATCAAGGTTGCAGTAAGCTATGATAGCACCACTGCACTCTAGCCCAGGTGACAGAGCCAGACCCTGTTTCAAAGAAAAAACAGAAAAGAAAGGAAAGAAAAAGTATGAATAGACATTTTCCATGCAAGGAAATACAAATGTGTAATAATTCTAGGAACAGGTACACACACATATGCTTGAATGCACACGCACATACAAATGTGTTTAGAAATAAACGTGTTCAGAAGGCACTTCATTGAAATACAGTGTGCAAAAGTAGCGAAACTCAGAAATAATATAAATGTCCATCAATAGTATATACTTTTTTCTTTTTTGAGATGAAGTCTCACTCTGTCATTCAGGCTGGAATGTGGTGGCACAATCTTGGCTCACTGCAACCTCAGCCTTCCGGATTCAAGCAATTCTCTTGCCTCAGCATCCTGAGTAGCTTGGATTACAGGTGCTGCCATCACACCTGGCTAATTTTTTTTTCTTGGAGAACAAGTTTGACTCTGTTGCCCAGGCTGGAGTGCAGTGGTGCTATCTCGGCTCACTGCAACCTCTGACTCCCGTGTTCAAGCAATTCTCATGCCTCACTCTCTCCAATAGCTGGGATTATAGTTGCGTGTCACCAAGCATGGCTAATTTTTGTATTTCTAACTGAGACAGAGTTTCACTATGTTGGCCAGGCTGTTCTGGAACTCCTGACCTCAAGTGATTCTCCTGCCTCTGCCACCCAAAGTGCTGGGATTACAGGCGTGAGCCACCATGCCCCAGTAACTATATAAATTAAATTACTCAGTGGGGCACAGTGGCTCATGCCTGTAGTCCCAGCACTTTGGGAGGCTGAGGCGGGTGTATTACCTGAGGTCCAAAGTTCAAGACCAGCTTGACCAACAAGGAGAAACCCCATCCATCTCTACTAAAAATATAAAATTAGCTGGGCTTGGTGGCACATGCTTGTAATCCTAGCTACTCAGGAGGCTGAGGCAGGAGAATCACTTGAACTGGGGAGGTGAAGGCTGTGATGAGCTAAGATTGTGCCATTGCACACCAGCCTGGACAAAAAGAGCAAAACTCCATTTCAAAAAAATAATTTAGCCTGGGTGGGATGGCACATGCCTGTAATTCCAGCTACTCGGGAGGCTGAGGCAGGAGAATTGCTTGAACTCGGGAGGCGAAGGTAAAAGTGAGCTGAGATTCCACCACAACCCTTCAGCCTGGGTGACAGAGACTGTCTCGAAAATAAATAAATAAATGAATAAATAAATACAGTCTCTGCTTAGATAAGCACTATGTGTCTACTGCCTGTAAACGGCTCTTTTACCCTTTCTTTAGTATGGAAAGACACTTTCTAATTGTTACGACTGAAATGTGTTCGCTGTAAAGGTGGGTTGTTGGTGTTCGTTATCCTCTTGCTTGACATCAAGAGGACACATTGTTGCCTCCAGCCCTTTCCTTCCCATGACCTAAGAGGAGGCACACCACTGAATGTATCTCTTTGGATTTGGGAGGTAGCATATGTTTAAGTTGTGAGCTTCTTCTGTCTTAAAAAAAAAATTACTCTGGAGTTGTTAAAATGCACAGATTTTTTTTTTTAAATATTGATTTTATATCTTTTTTGTTTTTCTTCATAAAAATGCATTGATTTGGCAAGCTGTGGGTCATAGGAACTTAAGTGAAAAAAGAAAAAAAAAAAAGCTAAGCCAGTATCAGAGCAATTTGTGTTGAGTGAGTCCAGTTTTGGAAAACAAGTTGCAGGTGTGGGGACAAAGTAGTGCTGATCTCCATTGGCAAGCCCTATGGTCTGGCTGAAAATTCTGGCCAGTTTTGGCCACACCACTTTCTAGCTGTGGGCTTGAGGGAGTCACTTACCTTCTCTGAAACTGTGATTGTCCATCTGCACAATCAGTGCGAATGACCATAGCACTTACCACACAGCATTTCCAGGAGGCTCAGATGACACAATCCAAGGAAATGAACCATTAATACTACTTACTGTCACTGCTTTATTCTGATGCCAACGTTCGCATATGCCTAGAAGTTTGAAGGATTTGCCTCAGCTGTGAATGAATGGTGGCTACAGGTGCTAAGAATGGGTCTGAGGGAGGAGCATGGAGGGATATTTTCTTTTCTTTTTTTGAGACGGAGTTTCATTCTTGTCACCCAGGCTGCAGTACAATGGTGCGATCTTGGCTCACTGCAACGTCCATCTCCCAGGTTCAAGCAATTCTTCTGCCTCAGCCTCACAAGTAGGTGAGATTACTGGTGTACACCACCATGCCAAGATAATTTTTGTTTTTTTTTGTAGAGATGGGATTTCCCCATGTTGTCCAGCCTGGTCTCAAACTCCTGAAATAAATCTGTTCTCCTACCTCAGCCTCCCAAAGTGCTGGGGTTACAGCAGTAAGCCTCCAAAACTGGATTTTTTCCTCTGTGTGTGTGTGTGTGTGTGTGTGTGTGTGTGTGTGTGTGTGTATATATATATATATATATATATATATATAAATTTTCCCTAATTATTATTATTGTTCTGAGACAGAGTGTCCATCAGCTGAGCTGGAGTGTGGTGGTACAATCTCTACTCACTGCTACCTCCAACTTCTGGGTTCAAAGGATTCTGTTTCAGCCTCCTGGGTTGCTGGGATTACAGGAGCCCAAAATAATGCCAAGCTAAGTTTTGTGTTTTTATTTTATTTTATTTTAAGACAGGGGTGTCATCATGTTGGTCAGGCTGGTCTTGAACTCTTGACCTCAGGCGATCTGCCCACATTGGCCTCCCAGAATGCTGGGATTACAGGCATGAGCCACCATGCCCAGCATAAGATTTGTAGTTTTAGTAGAGAAGGGATTTCACCACGTTGGCCAGGCTGGTTTTGAACTCCTAACCTCAGGTGGTCAGGTGGATCACCCCAGGGCCTCCTAGAGTGCTGAGATCACAGGCGAGAGCCACCTTGACTGGCCATATTTGTCTAATTAATTTGTGACCCAGAAAATCCTATTTGAAATCTGCGATCTAGTGTGAGCGTTGTAAAATGACACATCACTGGACACAATCCTGCAGTTACACTAAGGCTTCCCTCATGGACACAAGTGTTAAAACTTTTCAGTATTGGCCAGGTGTGGTGGTTCACACCTGTAATCCCAGCATTTGGAAAGGCCGAGGTGGCCGGATCACCTGAGCTCAGGAGTTTGAGATCAGCCTGGCCAACATGCCCAAACCCAATCTCTACTAAAAATACAAAAAGTTCATAGGGCGTGGTGGCCGGCACCTGTGATTGCAGTTACTTGGGAGGCTGAGGCACAAGAATTGCTTGAACCCGGGAGGTGGATGTTGCAATGACAGAGACTGCACCATTGCACCCCAGACTGGGCAGGAATAGCAAAACCTCATATCAGAAAAATCTAAACTTTAAACACTGCTGCTGGCTGGGTGCAGTGTCTCATGCCTGTAATGTCAGCATGTTGGGAGGCCAAGGCGGGTGAATCACCTGAGGTCAGGAGTTCGAGACCAGCCTGATCAACATGAAGAAACCCAATCTCCATTAAAAATAAGGACATTGGGCCGGGCACGGTGACTCATGCCTGTAATTCTAGCACTATGGGAGGCTGAGGCGGGTGCATCACTTGAGGTCAGGAGTTTGAGACCAGTTTGGCCAACGTGACAAAACCCATCTCTACTAAAAATACAAAACTTAGCTGGGTATGGTGATGTGATACATGTCTGTAATCACAGCTACTTGGGAGGCTGAGGCAGGAGAACAGCTTGAACCTGGAGGTGAAGGTTGCAGTTAGCAGAAACCGCGGCACTGCACTTCAGCCGGGGTAACAAAGAGTTACATCTTTAAAAACATGTAAAAAGAGAAGAGAAAAGAAAAGAAAGAAATGTGGTGTATATACAGCATGGAATATTATGCACTTCAGCCGGGGTAACAGATAGAGAGTTACATCTTTAAAAAAAATGTAAAAAGAAAAGAGAAAGAAAGAAAAGAAAGAAATGTGGTGTATATACAGCATGGAATATTATGCGGCCATTAAAAAGAGTGAGATAACATACTTTGCAGCAACTTAAATGGAATAGGAGGCCATTATCCTAAGTAAACTAACGCAGGAACAGACAACCAAAGACTGCATTTTCCCACTTATAAGTGGGAGCTAAACATCGGGTACACATGGACACAAAGAAGGGAACACCAGATTCTAGGGTCTACATGAGGGTGAGGGGGGATACAATAAAAAAACTACCTATTTGGTGTGATGCTTACTACCTAGGTGACAAAATAACCCATGCCCAAAACCCCTGTGGCGTGCAATTTGCCTATAGAATAAACCTGCACACGTACCCTGAGCCTAAAATTAGAGTTTAACAAAAAGTAAAAAAAAAATATTCAAAATCTAAAACAGAAAAAAGACTAATTATTTATTTTATATTTTCCTTTTTATTCTTTACTTTAAAATTTTTTTTATATTAATTTATGTTTGAGACCAGTCCTCACTCTGTTGCCCAAGCTAGAGGGCAATGTGAGATCACATTTTGCTGCAGTCTTGAACTCCGAAGGCTCAGGTGATCCTCCTGCATCTCAGAGTAACTGTGGACCATAGGTGGGCATCACCACACCCAGTTAATTAACTCATTTATTTGTTTTTGAGACAGAGTCTCACTCTGTTGGCCAGGCTTGAGTGCTGTGGCATGATCTCAGTTCAAGCAAATTTTCCTGCTTCAGCCTCCGGAATAGCTGTAATTATGGTCCCAGGCCACTACACCTGCCCAGGCTGGTCTGAAACTCCTGGAATCAATCTGTTTTCCTACCTCAGCCTCCCAAAGTGCTGGGATTACAGCAGTAAGCCTCCACACATGTATTGTTTCCTGTGTGTGTGTGTAAATTTTCCCTAAGTATTATTATTATTATTCTGAGACACAGTCTCCATCAGCTGAGCTGGAGTGGGATGGTGCAATCTCTACTCACTGCTACCTCCACCTCCTGGGTTCAAATGATTCTGTCTCAACCTCCTGAGTGGCTGAGATTACAGGAGCCACAACAATGCCAAGCTAAGTTTTGTGTTTTTATTTTATTTTATTTTATTTTATTTTAAGACGGGAGTTTCATCGTGTTGGTTAGGCTGGTCTTGAACTCTTGACCTCAGGCGATCCACCCACCTTGGCCTCCCAAAGTGCTGGGATTACAGGCATGAGAGCCAATGCATCCAGCTTGTCTTTCTCTCTCTCTCTCTCTCTCTCTCTCTCTCTCTCTCTCTCTCTCTCTCTCTTTCTGACAGAATCTAGTTCTGTTGCCAGGCTAGAGTGCAGTGGTGCAATCTCAGCTCACTGCAACCTCTGATTCCTGGGTTCGAGCGATTGTCCTCCCTCAGTCTCCCAAGTAGCTGGGACTACCGGGGAGCACCACCACACCCAACTAATTGTTTGTAGTATTTTGTAGTGGAGACAGGGTTTCTCCATGTTGTCAAAGATTGTCTAGATCACCTGACTGTGTGATCTGCCCCGCTCAGCCTCCCAACATGCTGGGATTATAGGCGTGAGACACTATGCCCAGCTTATATTGTTTCTTACCACTGTGTGTGATTCTACAATTATCTCAATAAAAACCTAAGTGAAGAAAGTCACATGATAATGGAAATGTAAGAAAACAGTGTCAAGAGGGGAATATCAATAGCATTAGAAACCAGAAACAGGAAATAAATGGATACACTGGCTGCGGCTTGCAAGCAGTGGTCATTCAGAGTGAAATGAGTAAAGTTTCCCTGTCGTTTTCCAATTACAATGCTTTACAGCAGTGAATTTGAAAATAACATCCCAGGATTAAATACAATAAATAAAAATGCTTCTGGGAGATTCAGGTCAGCAGCCTTGTTTGAATTAGCTGTCTTCAACTGCCAACAGACTATGCTAAAATTTCTCAAAAGGCCAGGTGCAGTGACTCTCACACCTGTAATTTCAGCACTGTGGGAGGCACAGCAGGAGGATTGCTCAAGACCAGGAATTTGAGACCAGTCTGGGCAACATACAAAAACTTAAAAAATTAGCTGGGCATGGTGGTGTGTGCCTGTAGTCCCAGCTTCTCAGAAGGCTGAGGTTGGAGGATCACTTGAGCCCATGAGGTCAAGGCTGCAGGTTCAGGTGCATGCTGCAACACTGGCTATTTTTTTTTTTTTAATGGAATCTGGGTATGTTGCCCAGGATGTTCTCAAACTCCTGGGATCAAGCGATCCTCCTGCCTCAGCCTCCAAATTTCTAGGACTACAGGTGTGACCCACTGGACGCAACCCAACTTTTCACTTTGATATAACTTCAAACTTACAGAAGAGATGGAAGAACAGGACCAAGAACTCCTGAACATGTCTTTCCCTGTGCTTTTCCCATGCTATTTTTGTGGCCTCTGTTGCTTGATCATTCTCTCTGTGTGTATGAACATGCGTGTTTAATTTATCCATATTCCTCCACTTGACTCAGACCAAATAGCATTCTTTGCTTTCTGTGAAAATTTCCGAAGAATACAAAATTGGGACATTTTGGGAGTAAAAGCGCCCTCTGGTGGTCATGCTATTTTTCCATTGAAGTGATTATATATTCTGGATACAATTAGTGGAATTAATTTTTGGTATCTGCCAGTTCCTTGTTCTCGGGTTCCGTAATGGCTGGTTCCATACCAGTGGATTCAGCAAAATCGACAATATTTCGGCCGGGCACGGTGTCTCACGGCTGTAATCCCAGAACTTTCGGAGGCCATGGCGGGAGAATAATCTGAGGTCAGGAGTTTGAGACCAGCCTGGCCAACATAGTGAAACCTCTTCTCTACTAAAAATACAAAAATTAATTGGGTGTTGTGGTGCACACCTGTAATCCCAGATACTCCGGGGGCTGAGGCAGGAGAATCGGTTGAAACTGAAAGGCAGAGGTTGTAGTGAGCCAAGATTGTGCCTCTGAACTCAAGCCTGGGTGACAAAGCAAGACCTTGTCTCCAAAGGAAAAAAAAAAAATACTAACGTTCAGAGTTCTACTTTTGAATTTGTAATGGTGAGCATTTTTTGGATTCCATGTGACAATAGATGACAGAGCTCTTTTACATCCCCGATGCTCCCTGCCCACTCCCCATCTTTTTGAGACAGGTCTTGCTGGTCACCCAGCCTGGAATACAGTGGCATGATCCTAGCTCACTGCAGCCTCAACCTCCCAGGTTCAAGCAATCCTCCTGTCTCAGCCCCACCCAAGTAGCTGAAACAACAGGTATGCACCACCATGCTCTGCTAATATTTGTATTTTTCATCAAGACTCAAAAAAAATTAGGTAAGATCCCATCCCCCATTTGCTAATACTCCTCCTATGGCCTCACCCTCCCAGAAGCAAAATTGACATTTTTGGGATTTGAAGGCTTTTAAAGGCTCCTTGGGATATTTCTTTCTTTTTTCTTTCTTTCTTTCTTTCTTTTTTTTTTTTTTTTGAAGTGGAGTCAGGCTCTGTTGCCCAGGCTGGAGATTAGTGGAGCAATCTCTGCTCACCACAACCTCTGCCTCCTGGGTTCAAGTGATTCTCCTGCCTCAGCCTCCCAAGTAGTTGGGATTACAGGCACATGCCACCACACCTGACTAAATTTTTGTGGTTTTCATAGAAATGGGGTTATCACCATGTTAGCCAGGCTGGTCTGGAACTCATGACATCAGGTGATACACCCACCTCAGCTTCCCAAAGTGCTGGAATTACAGGTGTGCGCCACCGTGCCCAGCAACATGGAATCTTCCTTCTTTCCTTATTTCCTTCCTTCCTTCCCTTTCCTTACTCCCTTAATTCCTTCCTTTCCTTCCTTCCTTCCTTTCCTCCCTTAATTCCTTCCTTCCTCCCTCCCTCCCTTTCTTCCTTCCTTCCTTTCTTCCTTCCCTCATTTCCATCCTTCCTCTCACTCTTTCTTTTTCTTTCTTTCTTTGTTCTTTCTTTCTTGAGATGGAGTCTCACTCTTGTCACCCAGGCTGTCGTGTAATGGCAAGATCTCAACTCAGTGTGACCTCTGACTCCTAGGTTCAACTGATTTTCCTGCCTGAGCCTCTTGAGTAGCTGGGATTACAGGCACCAGCCAGCATGTCTGGCTAATTTTTATATTTTTAGTAGAGATGGGATTTCACCATGTTGGCCAGG
Source organism: Saguinus oedipus (assembly GCA_031835075.1). Lineage (NCBI taxonomy): Eukaryota > Metazoa > Chordata > Mammalia > Primates > Cebidae > Saguinus > Saguinus oedipus. Next base: position 73,905,255 of record CM063185.1, read on the forward strand.
CTGGTCTCAAACTGTTGACCTCAAGTAATCCACCTGCTTAGGCCTCCCAAAGTGCTGGGATTACAGGTCTGAGCCACCACACCTGGCTCTTTTTTGTTTGTTTGTTTTTTGACACAGGATCATGCTCTGTTGCGGTGGCTGGAGTGCAGTGGTGTAATCATAACTCACTACAACCTCTGCCTTCTGGGATCAAGAGATCCTCCCACCTCAGCCTTCCAAAGTACTGAGATTAGGTCAGGTGCTTTGGCTCATCCTTGTAATCCCAGCACTTTGGGAAGGGGTCAGGAGGGTGGATAAAGAGGTCGGGAGTTCAAGATCAGCCTGGCCAAGATGGTGAAACCCCATATCTAAATAAAATGCAATAATTAGTTAGGTGTGGTGGTGGGTGCCTGTAATCCCAGCTTCTTGGGAGGCTGAGGCAGAGAATTGCTTAAACCCGGGAGGGTGAGGTTGTAGTAAGCCTGGATCATGCCACTGAAACTCCATGAAACTCCAACTCAAAAAAAAAAAAAAAAAAGAAAATCCAGAGAAGATGGCGCTGTAGGACCAACTCAGGATTGCAGCTCCCAGTGAATCCGCAGATGGGGAGTGGACAACACATTTTCAGATGGATCTTTATTGCCCACAGACCAGGAGATTCCCAGGTGTAGAAGCCGCACAGGCCGCCAGCCCGGCTGTTTGGCCAGTGCAGCTGTTTGGGCCAGGGCCACAGCGCAGTGGCACTCCATACAAAGTATACTGGTTTGGTCGCCCTGTTAAACCAGCAATTGGAGATTTTGGAAGGCAGATTAGCACATTCATCTGATTAAACAGGACTTAAACAGAAAGCCAGGACAGGAGATTCCCGGGCAGCAACGTGATTCCAGCCGGTGCAGTGGGTCACTGTATGGGAAATCACACAGATCCTGGCACCCTTTCAGCAGATGACTGGAACACCTAGGAGAGAGTCAACCATTCAACTTTAAAAAAAGGGGGGCTCTGAGGCAGGGAGCTAGGTGATCAGGCTCGGCGGGTCCCACCACCACAAAAACAAACAAAACAGCAATTGGAAACGCTCGGGGTTGAGAGTTTCATGGCAAGCATAGCTGAACCCAGGATGGTACAGCTCAGAGGGGGAGGGGCGTCCACCATTACCGAGGCAATCGACCCCTACGGAGGTACACTGCCATTGCTGACACAGCCTGCCATTGCCGAGGCAACCCACCATAACAGAGAGAGTCCGCCACTACAGAGGCAGGCCATCATCACCAAGGCAGCTCTAACCACACCCATATAAACAGGACTACAGGGAATTACACACGGCAGCAGGGCAGAGCCCACAGGAACAGGGCGAAGCCCACGACAGAAGGGCGGAGCCCACGGCAACAGGGCGGAGCCCACGGCAGCTCAGCAGAGCCACTACAGGCAAGCAGTGATTAGACTGCCTCCTTGCTGGGCAGGACAGTGCAACAGATACTCATAAATAAAGCCCTAACTCCACGGGACAGAACACCTGAGGACAAAAACAGGGCTTTATGAGTTCTGCTGCAGCAGACTTAAACGAACCTGCCTAGCAGCCTGGAATGATCAACGGAGCTCACAGCTCAGCACTTGAGTTCCTATAAAGCACAGACTGTCTCCTCAAGTATAAAGTACAGACAGTCTCCTCAAGCAGCTGCCTGACCCCCGTATATCCAAAGAGTCACCTCACAAAAAACTGATCAAACTGACATTGGGAGGGCATCATTCAGGGACAGAAGATTTTATTTTTAGCAGAAGAAGAAACAAGTAGCAACCCTCATGGTTCCACAGCTGCTACAGATGTTCCCCAGGCAAGCAGGGCCTGGAGTGGACCTCAATAGTCCTACAGCAGAGGGGCCAGACTGTTAGAAGGAAAACTAAGAAACAGAAATAATTCATCATCAACAATCAGGACATCCACTCAGAGACCAAATCAGAAAATGAGCAACTACTCAGACGCCACGTGGATAAATCCACAAAGATGGGAAGAAACCAGCGCAAAAAGGAGGAAAACACCCAGAACACCTTGCCTCCTATAAGGGACTACAACTCCTCACCAGCAAGGGAACAAAGCTAAACGGAGAATCAGTGTGATGAAATGACAGAATCAGACTTCAGAAGGTGGGTAATGAGAAACTTCCCTGAGCTAAAAGAACACGTTCTAACTCAATGCAAAAAAACTGAGAACCTTGAAAAAAGATTTGAGGAAACAATAACAAGAATGGACAACTTAGAGAGGAATATGAGTGAATTGAAGGAGCTGAAAAACACAACACGAGAACTTCACGAAGCGTGCAGAAGTTTCAACAGCCGAATTGACCAAGCAGAAGAAAGGATATCAGAAGTTGAAGATCAACTCAATGAAATAAAACGAGAAGCCAAGACCAGAGAAAAAAGCACAAAAAGAAATGAACAAAGTCTCCAAGAAATGTGGGACTATGTGAAGAGACCTAACCTACGTTTGATAGGTGTACCTGAATGTGACAAAGAGAATGAACCCAAGCTGGAAAATACTCTTCAGGATATTATCCAGGAAGATTTCCCCAACCTAGCAAGGCAGGCCAATATTCAAGTCCAAGAAATACAGAGAACACCACAAAGATATTCTGCAAGAAGAGCAATCCCAAGGCAAATAATCATCAGATTCACCAGGGTTGAAATAAAGGAGAAAATGCTAAGGGCAGCCAGAGAGAAAGGACGGGTCACCCACAAAGGGAAGCCCATCAGACTCACAGCAGATCTCTCGGCAGAAACCCTACAACACAGAAAAGACTGGGGGCCAATATTCAACATACTTAAAGAAAAGAACTTTCAACCCAGAATTTCATATCTAGCCAAACTGAGCTTCATAAGTGAAGGAAAAATAAAATCCTTTGCGAACAAGCAAGTACTCAGAGATTTCGTCACCATCAGGCCTGCTTTACAAGAGCTCCTGAAAGAGACACTACACATAGAAAAAAACAACCAGTACCAACCATTCCAAAAACATACCAAATGCTAAAGAGCATCAACAAAATGAAGAATCTGCATCAACTAAGAAGCAAAACAGTCAGCTAGCATCAAAATGGCAGTATCAAATTCACACATAAAAACATTAACCCTAAATGTAAATGGGCTAAATGCACCAATCAAAAGACACAGACTGGCCAATTGGATAAAAAGCTAAAACCCATCAGTGTGCTGTATCCAGAAAACCCATCTCACATGCAAGGATACACAAAGGCTCAAAATAAAGGGATGAAGGAAGATTTAGCAAGCAAATGGAGAGCAAAAAAAAAGCAGCAGTTGCAATTCTCATCTCTGATAAAATAGACTTTAAAGCAACAAAGATCAAAAGAGACAAAGAAGGACATTACATAATGGTAAAAGGATCGATACAACAAGAAGAGCTAATGATCCTAAATATATATGGACCCAATGCAGGAGCACCCAGATATATAAGACAAGTTCTTAATGACGTACAAAGAGACTTCGACTCCCACACAATAATAGTGGCAGATTTTAACACTCCACTGTCAATACTAGACAGATCAACCAGACAGAAAATTAACAAGGATATCTAGGACTTGAACTCAGACCTGGAACAAGCAAACCTGATAGACATTTACAGAACTCTCCACCCCAAATCCACAGGATATACATTCTTCTCAGCACCACATCACACCTACTCCAAAACTGACCACATAATTGGAAGTAAAGCACTCCTCAGCAAATGCAAAACAACTGAAACCATAACAAACAGTCTCTCAGACCATAGTGCAATCAAGTTAAAACACAGAATTCAGAAACGAACTCAGAACCGCATAGTTTCATGGAAACTGAACAACTGGCTCTTGAATGTTGACTGGATAAACAATGAAATGAAGGCAGAAATAAAGAAGTTCTTTGAAACCAACGAGAACGAAGACACAACATACCAGAATCTCTGGGACACACATTTAAAGCAGTCTCTAGTGGAAAATATATAGCTAAAAGTGCCCATATGAGAAGAGTGGAGAGATCCAAAATTGATACTCTAACGACAAAATTGAAAGAGCTGGAGGAGGAAGATAAAAAAGACTCAAAACCTAGCAGAAGACAAGAAATAACTAAGATCAGAGCAGAACTGAAGGAGATAGAGACAAGAAAAACCCTTCAAAAAATCAATAAATCCAAGAGCTGGTTTTTTGAAAAGATCAACAAAATAGACAGACCACTAGCCAGATTGATAAAAAAGAAAAGAGAGAATAACCAAATAGATGCAATAAAACATGATAAAGGGGAAATCACCACAGATTCCACAGAAATTCAAACCATTATCAGAGAATATTACAAACAACTCTATGCACATAAACTAGTAAACGTGGAAGAAATAAATAAATTCCTGGACACCTGTGTCCTCCCAAGCCTAAACCACGAGGAAGTGGAAACTATGAATAGACCAATAACAAGGGCTGAAGTTGAGGCAGCAATTAAGAGCCTACCACACAAAAAAAGCCCAGGTTCAGACGGGTTCACAGCCGAATTCTACCACACACCAAGAGGAACTGTTACCATTCCTTCTGAAAATATTCCAAATAATCCAAAAAGAGGGAATCCTTCCCAAATCATTTTATGAGACCAACATCATCCTGATACCAAAACCCGGCAGAGACTCAACAAGAAAAGAAAACTTCAGGCCAATATCCATGATGAACATAGACGCAAAAATCTTCAATAAAATACTGGTAAGCCAATTGCAACAGCACATCAAAAAGCTTATCCACCGTGATCAAGTATTATTCATCCCAGGGATGCAAGGCTGTTTCAACATGCGCAAGTCTATAAACGTAATTCACCACATAAACAGAACCAAAAACAAAAACCACATGATTATCTCAATTGATGCAGAGAAGACCTTTGACAAAATTCTAAAGCCCTGTTTGCTGAAAACCCTCAATAAACTTGGTATTGATGAAACGTATCTCAAAATAATAAAAGCTATTTGACAAACCAACAGCCAATATCATACTGAATGGGCAAAAGCTAGAAGCATTCCCTTTGAAATCTGGCACTAGACAAGGATGCCCTCTCTCACCAATCCTATTCAATATAGTACTGGAAGTTCTAGCCAGAGCAATCAGGCAAGAAAAAGAAATAAAGGGTATTCAAATAGGAAAGGAGGAAGCCAAATTGTCTCTATTTGCAGATGACATGACAGTATATCTAGAAGACCCCATTGTCTCAGCCCAAAAACTCCTGAACTGGTAAGCAACTTCAGCAAAGTCTCAGGATACAAAATCAATGTGCAAAAATCACAAGCATTCCTATAGACCAATAACAGACTGAAAGAGAACCAAATCAAGAACGAACTGCCATTCACAATTGCTACAAAGAGAATAAAATACCTAGAAATACAACTAACAAGGAATGTAAGGGACCTCTTCAAGTAGAACTACAAACCACTGCTCAACGAAATAAGAGAGGACACAAACAGATGAAGAAACATTCCATGTTTATGGTTAGGAAGAATCAATATTGTGAAAATGGACATACTGCCCAAAGTAATTTATAGACTCAATGCTATCCCCATCAAGCTACCATTGACTTTCTTCACTGAACTGGAAAAAACCACCATGAAGTTCATATGGAACCAAAAGAGAGCCCACATAGCCAAGTCAATTCTAAGCAAAAAGAACACAGCAGGAGGCATCACACTACCAGACTTCAAACTATACTACAAGGCTACAGTAATCAAAACAGCATGGTCCTGGTACCAAAACAGAGATATAGACCAATGGAACAGAACAGAGGCATCGGAGGCAACACAACATATCTACAACCATAAAATCTTTGATAAACCTGACAAAAACCAGAAAAGGGGAAAGGATTCCCTGTTTAATAAATGGTGTTGAGAAAACTGGCTAGCCATGTGCAGAAAGCAGAAATTGGACCCCTTCCTGACACCTTACACTAAAATTAACTCCAGATGGATTAAAGACTTAAACATAATACCTGGCACCATAAAAACCCTAGAAGAAAATCTAGGCAAAACCATTCAGGACATAGGAGTAGGCAAGGACTTCATAACCAAAACACCAAAAGCATTGGCAACAAAAGACAAAATAGACAAATGGGACCTAATCAAACTCCAAAGCTTCTGCACAGCAAAAGAAACAGTCACTAGAGTGAATCAGCAACCAACAGAATGGGAAAAAAATTTTGCAGTTTGCCCATCCGACAAAGGGCTGATATCCAGAATTTATAAAGAACTCAAACAGATTTACAAGAAAAAAACAAACAAGCCCATTCAGAAATGGGCAAAGGATATGAACAGACACTTTACAAAAGAAGACATACATGAGGCCAACAAACATATTAAAAAATGCTCATCATCACTGGTCATCGAAGAAATGCAAATCAAAACTACCTTGAGATACCATCTCACACCAGTTAGAATGGTGATCATTAAAAAATCTGGAGACAACAGATGCTGGAGCGGATGTGGAGAAATAGGAACACTTTTACACTGCTGGTGGGAGTGTAAATTAGTTCAACCATTGTGGAAGACAGTGTGGCGATTCCTCAAAAACCTAGAAATAGAAATTCCATTTGACCCAGCAATCCCATTACTGGGTATATATCCAAAGGACTATAAATCATTCTACTATAAGGACACATGCACACGAATGTTCATTGCAGCACTGTTTACAATAGCAAAGACCTGGAACCAACCCAAATGCCCATTGATGATAGACTGGACTGGGAAAATGTGGCACATATACACCATGGAATATTATGCAGCCATCAAAAACGATGAGTTCGTGTCCTTTGTAGGGACATGGATGAATCTGGAGAACATCATTCTCAGCAAACTGACAAAAGAACAGAAAATGAAATACCGCATATTCTCACTCATAGGTGGGTGATGAACAATGAGAACACATGGACACAGGGAGGGGAGCACTCACAGTGGGGTCTACTGGGGGGAATAGGGGAGGGATAGTGGAGGGGGAGCTGGGGAGGGATAGCATGGGGAGAAATGCCAGATGTGGGTGAAGGGGAGGAAGACAGCAAATCACATTGCCACGTGTATACCTATGCAACTATCTTGCATGTTCTGCACATGTACCCCAAAACCTAAAATGCAAAAGAAAAAATGAAGCAGACAATACTTAATGGAAATAATATGTGAGTAGTTTATATAGTATGTTAGAATCAGATACATGTTATGGAGAGGATAGAAGTGAGGTGTGAAATGCCATGGTAAGAGGTTTACAATTTTAAATATGGCCACATCTCTTAGATACTTTTATCTATCTTGATTTATGAAGAGTTTATTGACACCAACTATCTTTATTATGAAATTTTTTTCCTAAGAATTTAAAAACATAAAACCAGTGATGCACCAAGGTATTTAATGGAGGGAAAGAGTGGGCTCCAGAAGACACCAGGGTAACATCCCTGGTCCTTAAAGGCTGCTGGGAGTTAAAGGATTGCACTTAATTCATGGGAAAGTGGCACAAGCATTTCTTATCCCAAATCAGTAGCATGATCTACCCTCTTGTTTTACATGAGTGGGAAGCAGAGGGAATTTGGAGAAGCTGTGAACAGGTCCTGAATAGGCAAGGGAGGGGCTTGCCTAACCCTAAAGTATTCTCAGTCTCCACTTCTACCTCCCACAGCAGGTGCAAATACTTACATTCACAGTGGGTTTCTCCCTCTCACTTGGATGCCCAAAGCAGCAAGAGCTGATGTGGAGCACTCCCCAGGCTAGGGAGGATGCAGGGAGAAGCCATCCTCATAGCAATCTCTTCCTGAGAGATGCTAAGGCGATAGAGAGACTGCCCAATGTGCCTTTCCAGGGGGTGTTTCTCTCTATTGATTACTTGAAATGATTACATTTTACTTTAGTTGTACCATTGAAATCAGGTTCAGGTAAGATTTCAAACTTATTAAATAAATGGCCCATAGGACATTTGGGGGAATATCTCAAAAAAGAAAATGTAAATAGAATCTACATATGAAAGAATGATCAATTTAACAAGCTTTAAGGGGAATGCAAACTAAACCAATGCAATATAATTTGCAGCCACCAGACTGGCAAAAATATTCAAATATTAATAACATCTAGTTTTAGCAAGAAAGAATATGGGGAAAAATTAGCAACGAAACAGTTATGAAAGTACTGTCAGTATTTAGCATATCTTCTGATCCTGCTTCTGCAAAGCAGCAAACAAAATTACAATACAATGTGATAGTGCTATTCTGCAAATGTGCTTTGCAAGGTGCATCTAAGCCAGCCTAGGCGTGGAGGGATCAAGGAAGGGTTGCTGGAAGAGGTGACACCTGAGCTGAGTCTTAAAGGATGTTATCTCAAGCCTCAGCTCCTCTGCAAAGTGCGGACCTCCACCTCACTGCACTCTGTACATATCTCCATGATTGCTTGCATTGCACTAATTGTTTGTCTTCACACGTATCTTCCCTCCTAGTTTCTAAATTGCTAGGGAGAAACTATGAGTTTTATTTATCATTACACCTCAGCCATGACTGTGTGACTAGCAGAACATTCAATAAATATTTATAGAATCTAAAAAAAAAAAAAAAGAAAGTAAAAGAAAATCCAAAGTGATGAGATTATAGCATGAGTCACTGCATCCAACCAGCTGGGCTCAATTTGTGTAACCTTTCTTCAGCTCTGGAGTCAGTTGGGCATCGTATTAATTATGCGGATTTCTGACTCCACCTTTGGGCTTCTCGGTCAGCCAACTGCAGAGTAGAATCTGGGGATCCCTTGGAGACTAACACCTTTTTAGAAGGCTTCCTGATGTGCTCAGGGGATGGGAGTGTTAGAGGGAGGTGGGTTTGATTATAGAAGGATTGCAGGACACATTCTTGTGGTGTGGACAAACTTCTGTATGTTGACTGATGGATACACTAACTTACCAAGGTTAACTTCACACACAAACACATGCACACACACACACACACACACACAAGTAAAATGGGGCCATGGGAAGAACATGGATAAATTGTAACAGCATCACTATCAGGGATGTGGTAGTGGACTTTAGTTTTGCAAAATGTCACCACTGGAGGAATCTGGACCAAGTATAGAAAAGATCTGTCTGTAATGTTATTATCATTATTATTATTTTATTATCATTATTTCTTGAGATTGAGTCTCACTCTGTCCTCAAAGCTGGAGTGCCGTGGCACTATCATGGCTCACTGTAAATGCCACCTCCCAGGTTCAAGCATTTCTCCTGCCTCGGCCTCCTGAGTAGCTGGAATTACAGGCGCTTGCCACACCCCCAGCTAATTTTTGTTTTATAGAGACAGGGTTTCACCATGTTGGCCAGGCTGGTCTTGAACTCCTGACCTCAGGTGATCCACCCACTTGGCATCCCAGTGTGCTAGGATTACAGGCACGAGAGCCACTGCATCCAGCTTTTTCTTTTTCTTTCTTGTCTTTCTTTCTCTTTCTCTCTCTCTTCCTTTCTTCCTATCTGACAGAATCTAGCTCTGTTGCCAGGCTAGAGTAGAGTGCAGTGGTGCAATCTCGGCTCACTGCAACCTCTAATTTTTGTTTCAAGCAATTCTCCTTTCTCAGCCTCCCAAGTGGTTGGGACTACAGGGGCACACCACCACATCCAACTAATTGTTTGTAGTTTTTTTTAGTGGAGACAGGGTTTCACCATGTTGCCAAAGATTGTCTAGATCTCCTGACTGTGTGATCTGCCTGCCTCGGCCTCCCATCATGCTGGGCTTATAGGCATGTGACACCGCACCCAGCTTATATTATTTCTTACAACTGTGTGTGATTTTACAATTATCTCAGTAAAAATTTTAGTGACGAAAGAGACATGATAATGGAAATACAAGAAAACAGTGTCAAGATGGGAATATCAACAGCATTAGAAACCAGAAACAGGAAATAAATGGATACACTGGCTGCGGCTTGCAAGCAGTGGTCATTCAGAGCGAAATGAATAAAGTTTCCCTGTCGTTTTCCAATTACGATGCTTTACCACAGCGAATTTGAGAATAACATCCCAGGATTAAATATAAAAAAATAAAAATGCTTCAGGGAGATTCAGGTCAGCAGCCTTGTTTGAATTAGCTGTGTTCAACTGCCAACAGACTATGCTAAAATTTTCAAAAGGACAGGCGCAGTGACTCTTACACCTGTAATTTCAGCACTACAGGAGGCCAAGGGGGAGGATTGCTCAAGACCAGGCATTTGAGACCAGTCTGGGCAACATACAAAAACTTAAAAAATTAGCTGGGCATGGTGGTGTGTGCCTGTAATCCCAGCTTCTCAGAAGGCTGAGGTGGGAGGATCACTTGAGCCCATGAGGTCAAGGCTGCAGTGAAGGATGAGGCTGCAGGTGCAGATGTATGCTGCAACACTGGCTAATTTTTTTTTTTAGAAATGGGATCTGGCTATGTTGCCCAGGCTGTTCTCAAACTCAGCTCAAGCGATCCTCCTGCCTCAGCCTCTGAAATTCTAGAATTACAGACATGACCCACTGCACCCAATCCAACTTTTTACTTTGACATAACTTTAAACTTACAGAAAAGTTGGAAGAATAGGCCCAAGAACTCTTGAACATGTCTTTCCCTGTGCTTTTCCCATGCTATTTTTGTGGCCTCTGTTGCTTTATCGTTCTCTCTGTGTGTGTGGATATGCGTGTTTAATTTATCCATATTCCCCCACTGAACTCAGAGCAAATAGCATTCATTGCTTTCTGTGCATATTTCCAAAGAACAGAAAATTGGGACATTTTGGGAGTAAGAGAGAGCCCTCTGGTGGTCATGCTATTTTTCCATTGACGTAATTAAATATTCTGGATACAATTACTGGAATTAATTTTTGGTATCTGCCAGTTCCTTGTCCTTGGGTTCTGTATTTGCTGGTTCCATACCAGTGGATTCAGCAAAATCAACAATAATCAGCCGGTCACAGTGTCTCACGCCTGTAATCCCAGAACTTTGGGAGGCCATGGAGGTAAAATAATCTGAAGTCAAGGGTTTGAGACCAGCATGACCAACATGGTGAAATCTTTTCTCCACCAAAATTACAAAAAAAAATTAGCTGGGCAAGGTGGCATGCAACTGTAGTCCCAGCTACTAGGGAGGCTGAGGCAGGAGGTTCCCTTGAACCTGGGAGGTGGAGGTTAGAGTGAGCTTAGATTGCACCACTGCACTCCAGCCTGCCAACAGAGCCAGACTCTGTCTTAAAAAAAAAAGAAAAGAAAAAAGAAAATATTTGAAACCAGGTGTGGTGGCTGCACCTGCGGTCCCAGATACTTGGGAGGCAGAGGCAGGAGGATTGCTTGAGCCCAGGAGGTCAAGGCTGCAGTGAACCATGATCCCACCACTGTACTGCAGCCTAGGTGACAGAGTAAGACCCTGTCTCAAAATAAAAAAACTTAGGGCTGGGCAAGCCGTGGATCATGCCTGTAATCTCAGCACTTTGGGAGGCTGAGGTGGGCAGATCACAAGGTCAGGAGATCGAGGCCAACATGGTGAAACCCCATCTCTACTAAAAATACAAAAATTAGCTGGGTGTGGTGGCACGCACCTGTAATCTTAGCTACTCAGGAGGCTGAGGGAGGAAAATCGCTTGAACCCAGGAGGCAGAGATTGCAGTCAGCTGAGATTATGCCACTGCACTCTGCCCAGCAACAGAGTCAGACTTTGTCTCAAAAAAATTAAATTAAAAAAAAGAAGAGAAAAAAGAAGCATTTGGAAAAAAAGCAATAAAAATAACAATACAACAAGAAAAAATGCAAAATTTAAAATTCAGTATAATAACTATTTACATAGCATTGATGTTGCATTAGTTTTGCTAAGTGACCTACAGCTGATGTACAGTCTATGGGAGGGTGTGTGGAGGTTACATACAAACACTGCACCATTTTATTTATTTTATTTTTTTGAAACAGATTCTCACTCTGTCTCCCAAAGTAGGAGGCAATGGTGTGCTCTCAGCTCACTGCAGCCTCAGCCTCCTGGGCTTAAGCAATCCTCTCACCTCAGCCTCCTGAGTAGCTGGGCCCACAAGCCCCAGCCACCACACCCAGTTAATATTTCTATTTTTGTAGAGATGAGGTCTCACTGTGTTGGCCAAGCTAGCCTCAAACTCCTGAGCTCAAGCAATTCTCCCACCTCGGCCTCCCGAAGAGCTGGGACTGTAGGCATGAGTCACCTTGCCCAGTTACTGCACCATTTTACATCAGAAACTTGAGCATCCCCTGACTTTGATATCTGCGGGGATCTTGCAATCTCCTGCAGGTATTGAGAAATAACTCCATATATACATTTCACAAATGTTTTCTCAGGGTTGCTGCTTATCTTCTTGTTTTCTGCACATTTGCTTTAAGAAGCAAATTAAACTTGTGTGTGTGTGTGTGTGTGTGTGTGTGTGTGTGTGTGTGTGTGTGTCTGTGTGAGACAGTCTCACTCTCTCACCAGAATGGAGTGCAGTGGGGCAATCTCGGCTCACTGCAACTTCTGCCCCCTGTGTTCAAGCAATTCTCCTGGCTCAGCCTCCTGCGTAGCTGGGAATTTTTTGTATTTTTAATAGAGACTGGGTTTCACCACATTGGCCAGGATGGTCTTGATCTTCTGACTTTCTGATCCACCCATCTCGGCCTCCCAAAGTGCTGGAATTACGGGCATGAACCACCGTGTCCAGTCACAAATTAAACATTTTCAAGTGGCCCAATTCCCATTATTGTGTGTAAGTGTTGGTTACATTTTGCATACTATCTGAGAAAGCTTTGCCCAAACCAAAGTCACAAAGATTTTTCTCTAATATTTTCTTCCAGATTTTTTTTAAAGAAAGAGTTTCACTCTTGTTGCTCAGGCCAGAGTGCAATGGCACAATTTGGCTCACTGCAACCTCCACCTCTGGGGTTCAAATGATTCTCCTGCATCAGCCTCCCAAGTAGCTGGGATTAGAGGTGTGTTCCACAATGCCCAGCTATTTTTTGTAGTTTTAGTAGAGATGGGGTTCCACCATATTAGTCAGGATGGTCTTGATATCCTGACTTTGTGATCCACCTATCTTGTCCTCCCAAAGTGCTGAGATTACAGGCATGAGCCACCGCACCCAGCCTCTTCCAGATGTTTTATAATTTTAGCTCTTACATTCAGGTCTGTAACTTGCATCGAATTCATTTCTGTGTACTATATTATGAGAGGATGGATTCTGCAGAGACAGACATGTTCTGAAAGGGAAGATCTGTAGGAATGTCCAGTTCTTTCTAAATGGAGCCTGCCAAAACTTAATGTAGTTCCAGCCAACGCCCCAGCCCTTCCTGGGCTGCCACCTACACCACACCTTCTACAGGTGCTCAGCTGACCTGGGAGAGGCACAGATGTCCACAGCCACTCTTCTGTCCTTTACCTACTTACTGTGTTCTTAGCATGCACCATCACATTGGGATATATTATTTTAGCTTTTTTATTTGGAGTGGATGGTCTCTTGCTCTGTTGCTGAGGCTGGAGAGCAGTGGTGCAATCTTGGCTCACTGCAACATCCGCCTCCTGAGTTCAAGCAATTCCCCTGTCTCAGCCTCCTGAGTAGCTGTGATTACAGGCATGTGCTACCATGCCCAGCTTATTTTTTTTTATTTTTTGTATGTTTTTAGTAGAGAGTGTTTTACCATGTTGGCCAGGCTGGTCTCAAACTTCTCACCTCAAGTGATCTGCCCTCCTTGGCCTCCCAAAGTGATTGGATTACAGGCATGAGCCACCGCACCCTGCTAGAATATATTTATTATACATGCTATTTGTTAACGTGGCTTTCTGTCCCTCCCTACTGGAATCTGAAGAACATAGGGAAGAATTTTTGTGCTGTTTACTGCTGTGTTCCTCAGTGCAGAAAACAGTCTGAAACGTAGGAGATGCTTTATGACTATGTATTAGACAATAGACACACATTTTTGCATATGCACACAATGTCTTTTTGTTGTTTTTGGGACAGAGTTTGGCTCTGTCACCCAGGCTGGAATGCAATAGCATGATCTCAACTAACCGCAATCTCCACCTCCTGGATTCAAGTGATTCTCCTTCCTCGACCTCGCCAGTAGCTGGGATTACAGACATGTGCCACCAAGCCTGGCTAATATATTTGTATTTTTAGTAGAGACAGGGTTTCTCCATGTTGGTTGGGCTGGTCTCCAACTCCTGACCTCAGGTGATTCACCCATGTCGGCCTCCCATGGTGCTGGGATTACAAGTATGAGGCAGCACACCTGGCCTTTTTTGTTATTTTTAAGACAGAATCTCACTTAGTCACCCAAGATGGAATGCAGTGGTGTGATCTCAGCTCACTGCAACCTCTGCCTCCCAGTTTCAAGTGATTCTGATGCCCCAGCCTCCCAAGTAGCAGGAATTACAGACATGTGCCACCACATCCAGCTAATCTTTGTATTTTTGTAGACAGGGTTTTACCATTGGTCAGGATGTTCTAGAATTCCTGACTTCAGGTTACCAGTCCACCTCAGCCTTCCAAAGTGCTGGGATTACAGGCATGAGCCACCATAACTGGCCACACACAGCATCTTTGGAAGGTAATCCAAGGTAATCACCAGACAGGCTTGTCTCTGGGGATGGGACTAGAGAGATGGGGAATCCCTTACTGGAAAGGGGTCCCGATCCAGACCCCTAGAGAAGGTTCTTTGATCTCATGCAAGAAAGAAATTGGAGGACATCCACAGAGTAGAGTGAAAGCCAGTTTATTCAGAAAGTAAAGGAACTGGGCATGGTGGCTCACGCCTGTAATCCCAGCACTTTGGGAGGCTGAGGCAGGTGGGATACCTGAGGTCAGGAGTTTGAGTCCAGCCTGACCAACATGGAGAAATCCCGTCTCTACTAAAAATACAAAATTAGCCAAGCATGGGGTGCATGCCTGTAATCCCAACTACTCGGGAGGGTACGAATCGCTTGAACCTGGGAGGTGGAGATTGCTGTGAGCTGAGATTGGGCCATGGCATTACAGCCTAGGCAACAAAAGTGAAACTCTGTCTCAAAAAAAGCCAGGTGTGGTGGCTCACACCTGTAATCTCAGCACTTTGGGAAGCTGAGGTGGGCACTCCAACCTGGGAAACAGAGTGACACTCCATCTCAAAAAGAAAAGACAGACAAGACAGGACAGGAAAGGAAACGACAGGAGAGGACAACCCAAGACAAGACAACCCAAAACAAGACAACCCAAGACAAGACAACCCAACACAAGACAAGACAACCCAAGACAAGACAAGACAAGACAACCCAAGACAACAAGATAACCCAAGACAATGCAAGACAAGACAAGCATTTTGGGAAGCTGAGGTGGGCACTCCAGCCTGGGCAACAGAGTGAGACTCCATCTGAAAAAAAAAAAAAAAAAAAAAAAAAAGACAGGACAGGACAGCCCAAGACAAGACAGGACAGGACAGGACAGGACAGGACAGGACAAGACAACCCAAGATAAGATAATCCAAGACAACTTAAGACAAGACAAGACAACCCAAGACAATGCAAGACAAGACAAGACAACTCAAGACAACGCAAGACGACCCAAGACAAGAAAAGCTCCAGTTTCCATATTTTTTGTTTTTTGAGATGAAGTTTCACTCTGTCACCCAGGCTGGAATGCAGTGGCACAGTCTTGATTTACTGCAACCTCCATCTCCAAGGTACAAGTGATTCTCCTGCCTCAGCCTCCCCAGTAGCTGGGATTCTGGGCATGTGCACCATGCCTGGCTAATGTTTATATTGTAAGTAGAGATGGGGTTTCACCATGTTGGCCAGGCTGGTCTTGAACTCCTGACCTCAGGTGATCCACCTGCCTCAGCCTCCCAAAGCACTGGGATTACAAGTGAGCCACTGTGCCTGGTCAGTTTCCACATCTGTAGAACTGGGGACAAGCAGCCCAGCTCCATGGTGCCACTGGGCTTAGGTATGGGGATTCAATGGTTGGAGGAAAAGGATTTCTAAACTAGGCCACCCTCTATGGGTATACTTGCAGCTGGCTATGCTCATGGCTCCAGAGTCAAGGTTTGCAGCCTCATGGCACAGAGGCCTTAATGGGGGATTCCTGCAACCAACACCACCAGCATCTCAGGTCTCTGACCTGCCTGATCAGGAAAATGCTGACTGTGAAGCCTGAGGCATGCAGTTGTACCTAATAAATGCTGGTTTTCATCTGAATCCAGTGGTACCAGCAGCTACAAAGTCTGGCTTCCAATTGCAATTCTGTGCTCTGTGACCCACGACCGGTAACCTCTTTGGGCACAATCTTGCTTCTTGTGCCAGCCCCATCCTGGAGTCACTCTGGTTAGGAAGGTGTGGATGGCGTGGGGCCAAGAGGCCTGTCCTCCAGACTCCGTACCAGAAAATTAACACCCAGGAATACTCATTTTCTTTTTTTTTTTTTTCAGACAGAGTTTCACTTTTGTTACCCAGGCTGGAGTGCAATGGCACGATCTCGGCTCACCACAACCTCCGTCTCCTGGGTTCAGGCAATTCTCCTGCCTCAGCCTCCTGAGTAGCTGGGATTACAGGCATGCGCCACCATGCCCAGCTAATTTTTTGTATCTTTAGTAGAGACGGGGTTTCACCATTTTGACCAGGATGGTCTCAACCTCCTGACCTCGTGATCCACCCGCCTCGGCCTCCCAAAGTGCTGGGATTACAGGCTTGAGCCACCGCGCCCAGCCAGGAATACTCATTTTCTTCTCTCTAAGATGCTGTGTGGGAACACTGGAGTATTAACAAAAAATGAAACAAGTAAGTTCAGCTGTTTGGGGCTGGGTGTGGTGGCTCAGGCCTGTAATCCCAGAACTTTGGGGGTCTGAGGTGGGCAGATCACCTGAGGTCAGGAGTTCGAGACCAGCCTTACCAACATGGAGAAAGCCAGTCTCTACTAAAAATATAAAACGAGTCAGGCATGGTAGTGCATGCCTGTAATCCCTGCTACTCAGGAGGCTGAGGCAGAAGAATTTCTTGAACCCTTGAGGCGGAGGTTGCAGTGAGCTGGGATCACACTATTGCACGCTGGCCTAGGCAACAAGAGTGAAACTCTGTCTCAGAAAGAAGAAATCAGCTGTTTCTCATCCCTCATAGCTGAAAGAGCTACTTCATCCCACAGTCACTGCTCAGCTGAAGATGCTGAGACCACGACAGAAAACTCACCTACCTAAATGCACCCAGAGCTTTCAGGGAAGGGGGCCTGAGATTGGGGGTGGGTGATGAACAGATATCCCTTCAGCCTGCCCTCCCTACAGGCCACCAAAGGAACCCAGGCATTTGGAGGAGGGCGGATATAAGTCACTGCTATAAAAATGTCATCCTCACCCATAGTGTGTGTCCCTCAGGAAATGCTTAACAGGCTCAGGGACACAGGGAGCCTGTCTTGTTCATGCTGTCAGGATAACTATAGGGTCATCTGCTCCTCCAAGCAGGTTCTGAAACACCTGCTATACCTTTGTTACCTAGGAGTACTTTTTTTTGAGACAAATTTTCCTCTCTCACCCAGGCTGGAGTGCAGTGGTGTGATCTCAGCTCACTGCAATCTCTGCCTCTCAGGCTCAGATGATTCTTTCCTGCCTCAGCCTCTCGAATAGCTGGGACCACAGGTGTGCACCACCACATCTGGCTAATTTTTGTATTTTCAGATAGGGTTTCACCATGTTGGCCAGGATGGTCTCAAACCCCTGGCCTCAAATAATCCTCCCCACTCAGCCTCCTAGAGTGCTGGGATTATAGGCGTGAACCACTGTGCCTTGCCAACTCAGTGTAACTTTCTATGACAATGAACATATTCTACTTCTGCACTGTCCATTCCAGAGGCACCAGCCACTTCTGACTACTGATCACATAAAATGAGGCTGATGCAACTGAACAACTGAATTGTTTACTTTGTTTTAACTAATCAGAATTTAAATGCATCGGCTTGGCACAGTGGCTGATGTCTGTAATCCAACACTTTGGGTGGCCAATGGGGGTTGATCCCCTGAGGTCAGCAGTTCGAGACCAGCCTGGCCAATATGGTTGAATCTCATCTCTACTAAAAATACAACAAATTAGCCAGGCATTGTGGCACACACCTGTAGTCCCAACTACTCAGGAGGCTGAGGAAGGAGAATCACTGAACCAAGGCGGCAGAGGTTGCAGTGAGCCTAGATTTTGCCACTGCATTCCAGCCTTGGCAGCAGAGCAAAACTCTGTATCAAAAAGAAAATGCAAATAGCCACACATTGCTAGAGGCCATGGTATTGGCTATCACTGCCCATGTCAGCCACACCTCCACCACTGCCAAGCTAACAGTGCTTCCAGACACAGTTGAGCTCCTGGGGCCCCTCCTCCTGAAGGTCATTCTGCACAGGGGAGGGGAAATAATGGCGAGAGTGTGGTACCCAGCCACTTTCCCAGGGATGTCTCCCACCTCTGCCCCAAACACCACCTAAGCAGCCCTTGAGCCACCTACAGCAGGAAGAGCTTGAAGAAGGCCCTTTATTTTTCAATGATACTTTATACTCAGAAGTTAACTTTAAAAACTGGTTATGCTCTGGGAAGGTACTACCCTCTCTGTGCTTCATCATTCTAAAACGAAGGGGTGCAGCCAACTGATGTTAGACAGGTATTGTATTTTATTTTAATTAATTTTTTTTAAAAAATTGAGACAGTCTCAATCTGTTGCCCAGGCTGGAGTGCAATGGTGAAATCTTGGCTCACCACAAACTCCACCTCCCAGGTTCAAGTGATTCTCCTGCCTCAGCCTCCTAAGTAGCTGAGGTACTGAAACCAGGGATGTCCTCCTCCTCCTGCGGGTGACACCACTGATCATGATAGCCAACTAAGGGAATGAAAAGAATCAGCCCAGGAGGTAAAGGCATGTGAGGATAACAGTGTAAACTCACGTAAGAACTTGGTCCTGTAAGACCCCAGATCCGCCATCTATGACATTTTGGTGTGACAGTAAAAGTCCATATTTCTTTTTTTTTTAGATGAAGTTTCATTCTTGTCACCCATGCTGGAGTGCAGTGGTGTAATCTCGGCTCACTGCAACCTCTGCCTCTTGGGTTCAAGAGATTCTCCTGCCTCAGCCTCCTGAGTAGCTGGAACTACAGGTGCCCATCACCTCTTCTTTCTTTCTTTCCTTCCTTCCCTCCCTCCTTCCCTCCTTCCTTCCTTCCTTTCTTTCCTCTCTCTTTCTTTTTTGAGACGGTCTCACTGTCACCAGGCTGGAATGAAGTGACATGATCTCAGTTCACTGCAACCTCTGCCTCCTGGTTTCAAGTGATTTTCATGCCTCAGCCTCCTGAGTAGCTGGGATTACAGGCATGCACCACCATATCTGGCTAATTTTTGTATTTTTAGTACAGATAGGGTTTTACCATGTTGGCCAGGCTGATCTCAAACTCTTGACCTCAGGTGATCTGCCACCTCAGCCTCCCAAAGTGATGGAGTTACAGGCATGAGCCACTGTGCATGGCCAAAAGTCCTTATTTCTTAAGGCACTCCACTCTTAGTGGAGATTTCTTTTCTTCTCTTTCTTTTTTTTTTTGACAGGGCTGTAGTTTCTATTCTTCTCTCTCTCTCATTTTGTTTTTTTCTGTCACCCAGGCTGGAGTGCAGTGATGCAATCATACCTCATTGCAGCCTCAATCTCCTGGACCCAAGTGATCCTCCAGCCTCAGCCTCCCAAGTAGCTGGGACTACAGGTGCCTGCCACCACACTGGCTCACTTAAAAAGTCTTGTTATCCCTCCCCAGCTCCCCCCGCCGCTGTCAAGTGTGGGTGAAGGGGAGGAAGACAGCAAAACACACTGCCATGTGTGTACCTATGCAACTATCTTGCATGTTCTGCACATGTACCCCAAAACCTAAAATACAATAAAAATTTAAAATTTAAAAAAAAAAGTCTTGTTAGCGTCAGGGTCTCACTATCATGCCCAGGATGGTTTTGAACTCTTGGTCTCAAGCAATACTCCTGCCTTGGCCTCCCAAAGTGCTGGGATTACAGGTGTGAGCCACCGCACCCAGCCAGAGGTTTCTTTCGTTTACAGCTAAACACCTCCTACTTAAGCCAGTCTTTACCAGTTGTAAAGTCACCATTTGTTTTATACTCCAGGTCTATTTTATAATTCCCTTTCCAACTGCAGCTAAAGAGGCTTCATCCAACTTTGAACCCAGAGCAAGACTCCAGGATTCTGAGTGTGCTACAATTCTTTATTTTGAGACAGGGTCTTGCTCTGTTCTGTCTCTGGGCTGGAGTGCAGTGGTGTGATCATAGCTCACTGCAGCCTCTAACAATCTTCCTGCCTCAGCCTCCTGAGTAGCTGGGACCAGAGTGTGAGTCTCCACACCTGCCTAAGTTTTTATGTTTACTTTTTGGAGATAGGGTCTCACTATGTTACCAGGCTGCTCTCAAACTCCTGGCCTAAAGTGATCTTCTCACCTTAGGCTCCCAAAATGCTGAATTATGGGAGTTAGCCACTGCACCCAGCTAATTTTACATTTTATGCTGAGAGCTCCATCTCCCATCCCACCACTCTCCTATTGTGATTTTAAAGAACAATATTCCAAAAAAATAGAAGTCATGGAGACAAAATGGAAAATTTGAAAAGAATAAAATATAAGTAACTCTTTTACAAACTATCCTCTATATTTCTGAAGTATCTTTGTTAGTTTAAAATATAAAAATGCACTATGGATTCTCTAATTTGTATGGATCAAGATGAACCAGTCCTTTCTACTTCCAAGCTTTTAACAGATATCATCATATTTGACAGAATTCCCAGAGTGAATTGCTTATGTTGTTAGTAACTTCATTACCCCCAGCTGGGATAAGCAAGCAGTATTGTTATGACAACTTCGCTGTTTCACCTACATAAGTCTTCAGAGGGCTCTATTCACAGTAAGCACCAAGGTTTCCATGTCTTGAGGTCAGTTTCATTGTCTTTTGAAAAGTGCATGCTTCATTTGAACAATTCATTCAGCAGAGATGGACTTTCAGTGACATAACATAAAATTTTGATCCAAAAAAAAAGTGGAAAGGACTGATTAGAGAAAAAAGGGTTAGAAAATGCTATATATAGGGCTGGGCATGGTGGCTCATGCCTGCAATCCAAGCACTTTGGAGGCCAAGGTGGGTGGATCACCTGAGGTTTGGAGTGACCAACATGGTGAAACACCATCTTTAAAAAAATATATTTTAAAACAATGCATTACGAAGCCGGGCACAGTGCTGTGTGCTTGTAGTCCCAGCTACTCAGGAGGCTGAGGCTGGAGGATCGCTTGAGCCCAGGAGTTCTGGGCTGTAGTGTGCTATGCCGATCCGGTGACTGCACTAAGATCGGCATCAATATGGTGACCTCCTGGTAGCAAGGTACCACCAGGTTGCCTAAGGAGGGGTGAACCGGCCCAGGTCAGAAACAGAGCAGGTCAAAACTCCCGTGCTGATCAGAAGTGGGATCACAGCTGTGAATAGCTACTGCACTCCAGCCTGGGAAACACAGCAAGACCCCGTCTCAGAAAAAGAAATGCATTATGGATAAGTTGTTTTTTTCAGCATTGCCACACATTTGCTATATCAAATTCAAAACTACAGTTTATTCAGATGTCACCAATTTTAGATTTAATCACATTTTAAATGTTTAACATCTTTGTTACCAATGAAATTACAGTTCTTCAGGCTGTAAATAAGCTAGGCTTTTTGTATATTTTTAAAAACTGTTCCAGTAATGTGGATAATTTTTCTTCCTCTGGCTTTAAAAAAATTTTCTAGAGATTGCAAAAAACGGTCTACAGCCCTACCACCCTGAAAGTGCCTGATCTCATCTGATTTCAGAAGGAAAGCAGGGTGGGGTCTGGTTAGCTCTTAGATGGAAGACTGCAAAAACAGGTATGACACTTCGGGGGTTTCATATTTCTCAAAATATCAAGTAGATCTGGAAAGCTTTCCTATTCATAAAGGGAACAGAGACAAAGAGCAAAGTTATCTTGGCCAGGCATGGTGGATCATGCCTGTAATCTCAGCACTCTGGGAGGCCGAGGCAGGCAGATCAACGAGGCCTAGAGTTCAAGACCAGCCTGGCCAACATGGTAAAACCCTGTCTCTCCTAAAAATGCAAAAATTAGCTCTGCAAGGTGTTGGATGTCTGTCATCCCAGCTACTTGGGAGGGCAAGGCAGGGGGAAATCACTTGAACCTAGGAGGCAGAGAATGCAGTGAGCCAAGATTGTGCCACTGCACTCCAGCCTGGATGATGGAGTGAGACTCCATCTCAAAGAAAAAGAAAAAAAGAAATAAAAGGAAAGGAAGAAAAGAAAAGAGAAGAGAAGTGAAGGAAAGCAAAGCAAAACAAAGTTATCTTGGCCAGGCAGGGTGGCTCAAGCCTGTAATCCTAGAATTTTGAGAGGCTGAGGTGGGTGGATCATGAGGTCAAGAGTTCAAGACCAGCTGGCCAACATGGTGATACTCTGTGTCTACTAAAAATACAAAAATTAGCTGGGCATGGTAGCACATGCCTGTAATCACAGCTACTCAGGAGGCTAGGCAGGAGAATTGCTTGAACAGGAACCCAGAAGGCAAAGGCTGCAGTGAGCTGAGATTCTGCCACTGTATTCTAGCCTGGCCTACAGAGCAAGATTCCATCTTAAAAAAAAAATGAAAAAAAAGAAAGTAAACAAAAGAAATTTTATCTTGTAATTCTCTCATCTAACACATCTCATTTCTTTTTTTTTTTTTTTTGTAGAAACAAGGTCATGCTATGTTGTCCAGGCTGGTTTTGAACTCCCAGCCTCCTGGCTCCTCCTGACCCTCAGTCTCCTGAGTAGCTGGGGCTACAGGTGCACACTACCATGCTTGGCTACTTTTTTTTCATTTTCTGTAGAGACATGGTCTCGCTATATTGCTCAGGCTTGTCTTGAACTCCTAGGCTGAAGTGATCCACCTGTCTCAGCTTCCTGAGTAGCTAGGACTACAGGCATGAGCCACCATGCCCGGCTGAACATATGGGGATTGTGAGGCAGACAGTCACTGTAGCTGGTACCTCAATCCCCATGTAACCAACTTCTCCCTTACTCTCTTCTGTAGGGGCTGCAACACAAAATTCCTCCCATTCCTACACTCTCTTGCAGCCAGGGGTGATCATGAAACACAGTCTAACCAGCAAGACATTCCCAAACAAAAGAGCAGAGTTTCACTGGAAGCAGGCAATGGGGACTCAATCCCTTACTCCCTGCTCCCTGCCCAGTGGTCCACACCCCCTTTAGGCCAGGATGACCAAAGCCCTCAGCCAGAGGAGAGAGAGAGAGAGACAGATGGAATGGGCCCCTCTGATGTGCCTGATCAGCTGCCTGCGACCACACCACTCACCCATGCCTCCTGTTACAAGAGAAACCCCTCCCTCCTAAGCCTCTGCTTCTCAGGTTACTGGCAACTGAACACATTCCTGACAGAAATACATTCCACAGCAGTGCGGGCAGATCACTTGAGGTCAGGAGTTTGAGACCAGCCTGGCCAACATGGTGAAACCACAGCTCTTCTAAAACCACAAAAATGAGCTGGGTGTGGTGTCGGCCACCTATAATCCTGGTTACTCGGGAACCTGGGAGGCAGAGGTTGCAGTGAGCCAAGATCATGCCACTGCACTCCAGTCTGGGTGACAGATCAAGACTCCATCTCAAAAAAAATAAATAAAGGAAGAAAGAAACGGATTCCATAGGATGCATTTTATTTTCTTTTTTTCTTTTTTTTTAAAAACAGGGTCTGATTCTGTCATCCAGGCTAGAGCGCAGAGGTAAAATCATAGCTCACTACATCCCCACCCTCCTGGACTCAAGCAATCCTCCTGCCTCAGTCTCCTGAGTAGCTGGGACTACTTGAGTGTGCCACCACACCCAGCTAATTTTTTAAAAAATATTTAGTAGTCAGGCACAGTGGTGCATGCCTGTAATCCCAGCACTTTGGGAACTCCTGATTACAAGGTCAAGAGTTCAAGACCAGCCTGACCAACATGGTAAAACCCCGTCTCTACTAAAAATATAAAAATTAGTCAGGAGTGGTGGCACACACCTGTAATCCCAGCTACTCAGGAGGCTGAGGCAGGAGAACTGCTTGAACCTGGAAGGTGGAGGATGCAGTGAGCTGAAATTGGGCCACTGAGCTCCAGCCTGGGCAGGAGAGTAAGACTCCATCTCAAAAATTTTTTATCATAGAGATTGGCTGTTGCTACATTGCCCAGGCTGGTCTCAAACTCCTGCCCACAAGTGATCTGCCCGCCTCAGCCTCCCAAAGTGCTGGGATTACAGGTGTGAGCCACTGCTCCCAGCCGCATCTATTCTTTTGTTTCATTTTGTTTCTGAGATGTAGTTTCACTCTTGTTTCCCAGGCTAGAGTGTAATGGCATGATCTCTGCTCACCACAACCTCTCCTTCCTGAGATAAAATAATTCTCCTACCTTAGCCTCCCAAGTACTGGGATTACAGGCATGCACTACCATGCCCAGCTAATTTTGTATTTTTAGTAGAGATGGGGTTTCTTCATGTTGGTCAGGCTGGTCTTGAACTCCCCGTCTCAGGTAACCCACCAGCCTCGGCCTCCCAAAGTGCTGGGATTACAGGTGTGAGCCACTGTGCCCAGCTGCATCTATTCTTAAAGGTTTCAGTCTCCAAGACTCCACCAATGAATTCCACTATGCATCAATCTTGGCCACTGAGGAAAGTGTGTCTCAGCATCCAATCCCAGTACCTTTCCCAGCCAGGGACCCCAGGATCGACCTTCACCGCTGCTCATCCTGGGCAGGGTCAGCACCCTCTGAGGCTGCCTCCAATTAGGCAGCTATACCCCCCTCCCCAGCTTGACCTTTGATGGCTGTTGCAATAGCCTTAAAGCCTTTGCAACTTTGTAGGTGCGTACTAGGAAGCTAGGAAACAAAGCAAACATCTTTATAAAAATATAAGGGATTGGCCAGGTACTGTTGCTCACACCTATAATCCTGG
This sequence comes from Saguinus oedipus, assembly GCA_031835075.1. NCBI lineage: Eukaryota > Metazoa > Chordata > Mammalia > Primates > Cebidae > Saguinus > Saguinus oedipus. Next base: position 73,930,216 of record CM063185.1, read on the forward strand.
CACTTTGATAGGCTAAGGCAGGTGGATCACAAGGTCAGGAGTTCAAGACCAACCTGGCCAGCATGGTGAAACCCCGTCTCTACTAAAAATTAGCCGGGTGTAGTGGCAGGTGGCTGTAATCTCAGCTATTGGGAGGCTGAGGCAGAAGAATTGCTTGAACCTGGGAGGATGAGGTTGCAGTGAACAGTAATAAGGAAATGATGCTGTCCTTTGTTTGTTTGCTTTTGAAGACAGGGTTTTGCTCTGTTGCCCAGGCTGGAGTGAGGTGGCACAATCGTGGCTCACAGCAGCCTCAACTTCCTGAGCAGGTGCAAGCAATCCTTCCCCTTCAGCCCCCCAAGTAGCTGGAATTACAGGTCCATGCTACCAAGCTTGGCTCATTTTTGTATTTTATATAGAAACAGAGTTTTTGCCAGGCTGGTCTCAAACTTCTAGTCTCAGCTGTTATCCACCTTCAGCCTCCCAAAGTGCTGGGATTACAGGCGTGAGCCACTGTGCCTGGCTATTGCTGTTCTTTTCAAATACATTTTTACCTTTTTTTTTTATATGGAGTCTCAGTGTTAACCATGCTGGGGTGCAGTGGTGCAATCCTGGCTCACAGCAGGCTGGTCTCAAACTCCTGACCTCAGGTGATCCACCTGCCTTGGCATCCCAAAGTTCTGGGATTACAGGTGTGATCCACTGCACCTGGCAACTTTGCTCATTTTAGACACTAGAACTTTTTAATTAAAAAAAGATTTGGCCAGACACGGTGACTCACACTTGTAATCCCAGCACTTTGGGAGGCCAAGGCGGGTGGATCACGGTGTCAAGAGATCGAGACCATCCTGGCCAACATGGTGAAACCCCGTCTCAACTAGAAATACAAAAATTAGCCGGGCATTTGGCATGCATCTGTAGTCCCAGATACTTGGGAGGCTGAGGTGGAAGAATTGCTTGAACCCGGGAGACAGAGGTTGCAGGGAGCTGAGATTGCGCCACTGTGCTCCAGCCTGGCAGCAGAGCAAGACTCCGTGTCAATATATATATATATATTTTTTTTTTTTTTTTGAGAGTGCAGTGGCGTGCTCTTGGCTCACTGGAACCTCTGACTCCTGGGTTCAAGCCATTCTCCTGCCTCAGCCTCTGGAGTAGCTGGGACTATAAGTACATGCTACCAGCCCCAGCTAATTTTTGTATTTTTAGTAGAGATGGGATTTCACCGTGTTGAACAGGATGGTCTTGATCTCTTGACCTCGTGATCCACCAGCCTTGGCCTCCCAAAGTGCTGGGATTACAGGTGTGAGCCACCACCCCTTGCCAAAGAAAAATTCTATTTTGAGACAGATTCTCACTCTGACACACAGGCTGGAGTAAAGTGGGACAGTGTTTCTATATGTACTCCTGTAGGTGTACATACAGGAAGAGGCTAGGACCTCAACATGATGGGAGGTCCAATTTTTTTTGAGGCAGGGTCTCATCTAGGCTGGAGTGCAGTGGCAAGATCATAGCTCACTGCAGCCTCAAACTCCCAGGCTCAAGCAATCAAGGGAGGCTGAGGCAAAATCACTTGAACTCGGGAGGTGGAGTTTGTGATGAGCTGAGATCACACCATTGCACTCCAGCCTAGGCAACAAGAGTGAAACTCCAACTCAAAAAAAAAGTGTTTTCTAGTGGAACACAGTGGCTCATGCCTGTACTCCCAACACTTTGGGAGGCCAACATGGGAGGATCAGTTGAGGCCAGGAGTTGCAAACCAGTGTGGGCAACATAGCAAGACCGCATCTCTACAAAAAATAAAAATACAAAATTAGCCAGGCATAGTGGCACACACTGTAGCCCTAGCTATTCAGGAGGCAGAGACAGAAGAATTGCCTGAGACCAGGAGTTCAGAACTACAGTGAGCTACGATTGTGCCACTGCACTCCAGCCTGGATGACAAAGACAGACCCTGTCTTTTAAGAAAAATAATAATAAGATTGTGTTTTGCCCTCTGTTCTCTGAAGTCCTTCTGCTTTCCTGAGAATATCAGCATCCACGTGGATGAGCATGCAATTTGCCTGACTCACTACTCCACACCTTCCTCAGCTCTGATGACCTTTGCTTCCACTCCCCTTAAGCCGCCACAGGAATGGCTCTTGTGACATCTTTCAGATGGCTAGATTTCTGAAATCCTAAACTCCAACATTCTTTCTACTTGCCCTCTATGGCAGATTATAGTTTCCAAGGTGGCTGCAACATGTTCTGCCATCCTGTGTCCCCTTTTCTTTAAATTTTTAAATTTTTTATTTTTTCAATTTTTTGATTATCTTTATGTTTTAAGACTGAAGTCTCACTCTGTCACTCAGGCTAGAGTGCAGTGGTGTGATCTTGGCTCACTGCAACCTCCATCTCCTGAATTCAAGCAATTCTCCTGCCTCAGCCTCCTCAGTAGCTAGGATTACAGGCATGTGCCACCATGCCTGGCTACAATTTGTGTTTTTAGTAGAGATGGGGTTTCACCATGTTGGCCAGGCTTGTCTCAAACTCCTGACCTCAGATGACCTGCCTGCCTCTGCCTCCCAAAGTGTCTCGATTACAAACCTGAGCCACCACACCTGGCCTAACTATTAAATTTTTAAAATAGGAAGCAGTAGACACTGTGGGCTACTAGATGGGTAGGAGGGAACGGGGGTGTGGGTTGAAAAACTACGTATTATGTGCTATACTCACTACCTGGGTGCAAAATACCCTTGTAACAAAACTGCACATGTACCCCCTGCATCTAACACAAAAGTTGAGAGCTGGTGCAATGGTTTACACCTGTAATCCCAGCACTTTGGGAAGCCAAGGGGGTGGATTATTTTAGCTCAGGAGTTCAAGACCTGCCTGAGCAACATAGTGACGCCCTATCTTTACAAAAAATACAAGAATTAGCCAAGCATGGTGGTGTGCACCTGTAGTTCCAGATACTCAGGAGGCTGAGGTGAAGTTTGCTTGAGCCCAGGAGGTCAAGGCTTCAGTGAACCATGATCACACCACTGCACTCCAGCTTGAGTGACAGAGTGAGATGCTGACTCAAAAACAGTAACAATAAGGCCGGGTGCAGTGGCTCAAGCCTATAATCCCAGCACTTTGGGAGGCCGAGGTGGGTGGATCACGAGGTCAAGAGATTGAGACCATCCTGGTCAACATGGTGAAACCCCGTCTCTACTAAAAATACAAAAAATTAGCTGGGCATGGTGGCGCGTGCCTGTAATCCCAGCTGCTCAGGAGGCTGAGGCAGGAGAATTGCCTGAACCCAGGAGGTGGAGGTTGCAGTAAGCCGAGATCGCGCCATTGCACTCCAGCCTGGGTAACGAGAGTGAAACTCCGTCTCAAAAAAAAAAAAACAGTAACAATAAAATAAAAGTTGAATTTTTTTTGAGACAGTCTTGCTCTGTTTCTCAGGCTGGAGTACAGTGGCAGAGTCTGGACTCACTGCAATTTCTGCCTCCTGGGTTCAAGTGATTCTTCTGCCTCAGCCTCCTGAGTAGCTGGGATTACAGGTATGCACCACCGTGCCCAGCTAATATTTGTATTTTCAGTAGGAACAGGGTTACATCATATTGGCCAGGCTCATCTCAAAGTCCTGACCTCAAGTGATCTGCCTGTCTCAGCCTCCCAAAGTGCTGAGATTACAGGTATAAGCTACTGCACCTGGCCAAAAGTTGAATTTTTCCCCCTCTTGATATGGACTCTCACTCTGTCATCGTGGCGAGAGTACAATGGCGTGATCCTGGGTCACTGCAAACTCCGCCTCCCGGTTTCAAGTGATTCTCCTACCTCAGGCTCCTGAGTAACTGGGATTAGAGGCATGCATCACCGCAGTCCAGGTAATTTTTATATTTGTAGTAGAGACAAGGTTTTGCCATATTGTCAGGCTGGTCTAAAATTCCCAACCTCAGTTGATCCACCCACCTTGGCCTCTCAAGGTGCTGGGATCATAGGTGTGTACTAATTTACATTTCTCTTCCACCTCCTCCTCTTCTTTTTCAACAGGGTCTCAACCCCCCAGGCTCAAGTGATTCTCATTCTGCTGCTTTCTGTTGCTGCTTTCGCAGCTGCTGCTTCTGTTTCTGCTGCTTCTGCTCTTCTGCTGCTGCTTCCCCTCCTCCTCCTTTTCATCCTTCTCCTTCTCCTCCTCCTCCTTCTCTTCCTTCTCCTCCTCCTCCTCCTCTTCCTCTCTTCCTCCTTCTCCTCCTCCTTCTCCTCCCCCCTCCTTATTCTTCTCCTCATCTTTCTCCTCCTTCTCCAGAGAATCTCACTGTCACCCAGACTGGAGGGCAATGGCATGATCTCAGCTCACCGCAACCTCCGCCTCTCAGGTTAAAGTGATTCTCCTGCCTCAGCTTCCCACATAGCTGGGATTACAGGCACATGCCACCATGCCCAGCTAATTTTTATAGTTTTGGTAGAGATGAGGTTTCACCATGTTAGCCAGGCTGGTCTCAAACTCCTGACCTCAGGTGATGTGCCTGCCTCGGCCTTCCAGAATGCTGAGATTACAGGCATCAGCTACCGCATCTGGCCCTACAGTCACTTTTAAACCTAGAATCCGGAATCATGTTCCTGGTTGGTGGAGCCTACTCACTAGACCAAAAGAGAGGAGCATGTACATTTTAGAATGGGCACTCAGTCATGGGATGATGCAAGGGATGGGTGCGAGAGAAATGCTAGAGTAGGTCTGGGCACATCCCAGTTGCTCATTCTGACTCGTTTGGACAAGTAAATATTCTCATTTGAAAATGAAAAGTAACAAACTCTCATTTGAAAAAATGGGGCCAGGCATGGTGGCTCTTGCCTGTAGTCCCAGCACTTTGGGAGGCTGAGGCAGGCAGATGACAAAGTCAGGAGTTCAAGACCAGCCTGGCCAATATGGTGAAACTCCATCTCTACTAAAAATACAAAAATTAGCCAGGTGTGGTGGCACATGCTTGTAGTCCCAGCTACTTGGGAGGCTGAGGCAGGAGAATCACTTAAACCCAGGAGACCGAGGTTGCAGTGAGCCAAGATTGTGCCACTGCATTCCAGCCTGGGCTACAAAGCAAGACTCTGTCTCAAAAAAAAAAAAAAAAAAAAAAAAGGAAACGAAAAAACCAGTCCTGACACAGTGGCTCACACTTGTGATCCCAGCACTTTGACACCTGTAATCCTAGGACTTTGGGAGGCTGAAGTGGGAGGATTACTTGAGGCCAGGAGTTCGAGACCAGCCTGGGCAACATAACAAGGTTCCATAACTACAAAAAATTTGAAAAAGGTATCAGCAGAAATGATGAGAGATTTGGGCAAGAACCGGGGCCCTGGGGTAGAGAGGGAGGTTGGCAGGGCTGATGAACTCTGCCCTGCCTGGGTTGACCCCTCTGGACATATAGACTGTGACCCTGGCCATTTCTTTATCTCCAGGAGCTCACTGGCAAAACTTCAGAAAAGCTGTACACGGGATGCAGCCAGAATGACCAGGTGCCTCTAGCCCCTCCACCCCACTGCTGCATGCTGCCCCAACCTTGGGGAGCCCAGGGAGCAGTTAGAGCTCATCAGGGTCCTGGCTCCCCAGGGAAGCAACATATCGGCCTTCCTGAGCACCTCCTCCTCCTCCTCGCACAGGTGATTATGCACCTCAGGTTGTGGATGCAGCAGACCTGCTCCATGCTCTCGGGCCTCCTCTGGGAGCCCATCAGGAAGATGGCAGATTGGACAGATGTGTGAGTTCTTGAGGGACACCCAGGGGGCAGAGAGAGGTGTGATGGCAGCCTGAACAGCAGACTAGGTGGCAGGGGCAAACAGGGTGGGGTTGCCAGGCCTTGCAGCACAGGGGCATCCCAGAACTCTAGGATCGAGGCAAAGCAGCCAGGAGTGGGGCATTTTTTGCAGGCCCCAATACTCCCATGCCAGTCTAGCTCAGCAGGCAAGAAAGAATCACCCTTCATGGGGCCTGGTGTGGTGGCTCACAACTGTAATCCTAGCACTTTGGGAGGCACAGGTGGGTGGATCACCTGAGGTGAGGAGTTCGAGACCAGCCTGGCTAACATTATGAAACTCTGTCTCTAAAATTAGCTGGGCGTGGTGGTGTACACCTGTAATCGAAGGTACCTGAGAGGCTGAGGCAGGAGAATAGCTTGAACATGAAAGGCAGAGGTTGCAGTAAACTGAGATTGCATCACTGCACTTTGACCTGGGAGACAGAGTGAGACTTCATCTCAAAAAATAAAAAATAAAAGGAAAGAAAACTCACCATTTGCAGATTTGAGGGTAGGAAGCTAACATATAGCTTGGCTATGCCTGGAGCAGCCAGAGTCACTCCCACCCTGCCTGTGCGCCACATCTCCCATCCCATGCTCTGGTCCCCAACCAGCCCATCTGGCAAAAGACAGAGCCAAAGGCTGCCTCCTGCTGACTCATCACAGGCCTTGGCTTCTGGGACCTGGTGTCTTTGGTTCTGGATTTGTTCCTGCAAACCTAGAGGAGGAGCTGCTGAGGAGTCACCATGTGTTATCAGAGACCTCTCCTCTTCCTCAACTCCCTGTGACCCCTGTTTCTCAGACCTGGGGGGAATCAAGGGCACACAAATTGTCACCCTGGAGGCAAGGCTGCTAGGAGGAACAGGGAGTGTCTGCTACTGAGTTCAGGGTTTCTTTAATTTTTTTTTTTTTTTTGAGACAGGGTCTTGCTCTGTCACCTAGTCTGCAGTGCAGTGGTGTGATCTCTCCTACCTGCAAACTTTGCCTCCCTGGTTCAAGTGATTCTCTTGCCTCAGCCTCCCAAGTAGCTGGGATTACAGGTGTGTGCCACCACATGCAGCTAATTTTTGTATTTTTTTAGTAGACATGGGTTTTGCCATGTTGGCCAGGCTGGTCTCTCAAATTCCTGAGCTCAGGTGATCTGCCCACCTTGGCCTGCTACAGTGTTGGGATTATAGGCCACTGCGCCCTGCCTAATTTTTAAATTTTTAACTTTTTTTTTTTTTTTTTGAGACAGAGTTTTGCTCTTGTTGCCAGGCTGAAGTACAGTGGCAGTCGACTCACCGCAACCTCTGCCCCCAGATTCAAGTGATTTTCCTTTCTCAGCCTCCAGAGTAGCTGGGGCTACAGGTGCATGCCATGCCCAGCTAATTTTTGTATTTTTTAGTAGAGACAGGGTTTCACCATTTTGGCCAAGATGTTCTCAATCTCCTGATCTTGTAATCTGCCCATGTCAGCCTCCCAAAGTGCTGGGATTACAGGCATGAGCCACTGTACCCAGCCAAATTTTTAACTTTTTAAATTATCTTTAGAGACGAACTCCTCCTCTGTCACCTAGGCTGGAGTGCAGTGGCTCCGTAATAGACCATTGCAGCCTCAAACTCCTGGACTCAAATGATCTTCCCACCTCAGCTTTCTGAGTAGATAGGACTACAGGTGTGTACCACACCCTGTGAATTTTTAAAATTTTTTGTAGAAATGGGTTCTCACTATGTGGCTCAGTCTGGTTGAACTCCCAGCCTCAAGTGATCCTTCCCTCTTGGCCTCCCAAAGTGCTGGCATTACAGGCTTAACCTGCCATGCCTAGCCTTGAGTATGGAATTTCTTTAAAGGGTGGTGAAAATATTCTAAAATTGGTGATGGTTTTATACTACAGTGTAAACTTTAAATGGGTAAATTGTGTATGAATGATATCTCAGCAAAGCTGGTTTATTTAAAACAAAAAAGGCCAGATGAAGTGGCTCATGCCTATAATTCAAGCACTTTGGGAGGCTGAGATGGGAGGATCACCTGAGGTCAGGAGTTTGAAACCAGCCTGGCCAACATGGTGAAACCCTGTCTCTACTAAAAATACAAAAAAACTGGTGACTTGAATGAGGGGCGGGGCATCCCACCTGCTCAGAGAAGCTCTTTATGAACCCCAGGTATTTCTTGGGTCCTCAAATGAAACCTCCCATGGCCAAGTCATACCCGATAGAAGCCTCCTCCCTTATTCTGGCCCCCGCTCAGAGATGCTGAGTGACAGAGGCTCAGGCTTTGGGTGTTCCTGGCAAAGCCTCACCCCAGGAGCCCCACAGCTCAGGCCCAGTGCGTGGTTCACACGGCCCCACTTCCAACCTCTTTTTCCCTTGAGAGTGATTTGTCCCTGGGAGATCCTGGATCCCTCATTCAGGTGCAGTGCTGCAGGGCAACACTTCTTCCCAGGGGTGTCCCAGGCCTGCAGGGTCCCAGTGTCACTGGAAGGCCTTGCCCAAGCCTCCCCACAAGCCCCTGCTCCTCCTGTCCCACAGGGAACATGATGTCTTCTTCCCGGCGTACACGTACCTGCAGAGGGACCAGCCCATCCACTGGAGCCACTGGAGCCACTGGATTCTGAGGTGAGCTGGGTGAGGCCATGCTGGAGGGGAGGACCCAGCTGCCCTGCCCCTCCTGCCCCTGGCTTACCACAGCCACGCCGTGACACTGACCTGAGACTCCGAGTGACTGCTGGAGGTGTGGAAGTAGATCAGTGTCCTGCCCCTGGGGAGTTGGGTGAGGCTCCAGTGCTCCCAGGGCCTGGTGGGGGTGGCTGCTGCATAGTCTTAGGGATTCACAGATGAGCTGGGAAGGGCAGACTGGGACAGAAAGTCAGGTTATCTGCTCAGAGGGGCACCTTGCATGGAACCCCAGCTCTTGCTAAGATGGGCACGTCCAAGCCAGTGAATGTTTCTGAGCAGGACCAGAGCGTTCCAGTGAGGCTCCTGGCCAGCCCAGTCTGCTGCCCTCAGCCTGACATATAGGGACATGGGTCAGGAGACAAGGGTCCTGCACCCAAGGTGACTCAGTGCTTGGGGACAAGTGTTCTGGGGACACTTGGGGATAAGTGTGCACCCAATGTGACTGGGCCAGGGAAGGGGCTGAGCTCCAGGTGGTTGCCCTGGCAACCAGGACTTGGTTCTGTGTGTGGCATTTGTGTGTGTGTGTGTGTCTGTCAGGACTGCCTGACAGGAACCCTTGTTACCGTGGACTTGGGTGTGTGTGTGTGTGTGTGTGTGTGTGTGTGTGTGTGTGCATACACATGCAGTCTGCCTGTGACAAGCCCTGGTTACCATGAATCCCGGTCCCTGCAGTGGAGCCATTTCGGGCAATCCCCTGGGTCTGGATCGAGAGCTGCTCTGAGCAGATGAGATGCCCTGCCCCTCCTCCCTAGGTGGAGTCACCCTCAGCACCCGCCATTACATGAAGCCACACCTGAGACCAGAGGGCAGGGTCCTGTGGCTTCTGGTGAAACCTTCATTTATTGCCTATGGGCACTAAGGTCTTCCAGTCCAGGGGTCACCCATGGCAGGGGTGCCTGGTACTGAGAGACTAAGGGCTCCTGCCTCCCTCTTGGGACTGTATAAAAGATCCCTCTCCTCAACTCCTGTCCTGTCTGCCTTGATCCTCTTTCCAGGGTGAGGGGGGCTGGGCAACCTGGTTGGGGGAGAAGAGGCCACTCCCTGTGATCTAGCCCAGCCCTGCTTCCTCCCATTCCCCAGAACTCAACTTTGAGGCCATCACTCTCAATAGCATGGATGCCACCAGTGAACGTAACTTCATGAGTGAGTCTTGGGGAGCCAGTCCCATGCCCTGTGCCTCAGTTTTGCCCCCCCAGCCTAGCTTGTCTGCAGTCTCCTCCTACTCCTGTATGATCAGGCTTGTTGTGGTGATGGTTGTACACTAAAGTGTACACTATATACACTTATATAGTTTACACTTTAGTTTACACTAAAGTGTAAACTATATAAGTAAATTGGGCAGGGCACAGTGGCTCACACCTGTAATCCCAGCACTGGCCAACATGGTGAAACCCCATTTCTACTAAGGATACAAAATTTAGCCGGGTGTGATGGCAGGCACCTGTAATTCCAGCTACTTGGGAGGGTGATGCAAAGTAATCACTTGAACTGAGTCTCAGGCTGGGATAGGATGTCTGGTCCTTATTTCTCTAGGCAACTCCAAGCCTTCTGCATTTCTCTGGAACCCCAATCCCACTCTGATGTGCACACCCATCTGGTGTGGGGGCCCCAAGACACCCTGTGCCCTCTCAGGGCTGTGGCTCTAGCTGCATGCTGGGGGGATGGTGTCCTTGCTCATCTTCCTCAGGGCAGAGGAGTCACAAGAGAAGTGGTTCTTTCTTTTCTTAAAAATGATCTCTTGAAAAATGCCCCTGTGTATTTTTCTTGATGAGCCCCTGTCCCAAAAAGGGTGAAGATGGGGACGGGTGGGGAGGGTTGTGAGGACTACCTTGCCATGGTGGGACATGCCATGGTGGGACATGGTGTGTGACGAGAGGGAGAAGAGCCCTCAGGCCCACACATGGGAGTCGAACTGTGGATGTGTGAAAAGTGACTGAGACTAGCTGGGCTCTCAGGTCTCTGAACCATGGTGGAGTGTGTGGCATGTGACCAGGAGAGGCATGAGGCAAGGCAAGGTGCAAGTAAGCAATTCTCCTGCCTCAGCATTCCGAGTAGCTGGTCTGAGACCACTACCACCCCTGGCTAATTTTTGTATTTTTAGTTAGGATGGAGTTTCTCCATGTTGACCGGGTTGGTCTCAAACCCCTGACCTCAAATGATCTGCCCACTTCAATCTCCAAAACTGCTGGGATTACAGGCTTGAGCCCCTGCCCTGGCCTTCTTTTTTTCCTTTATTTTTTTGAGACAAGTCTCTCGCCAGGCTGGAGTGCAATGGCATGATCTCGGCTCACTGCAACCTCCGCCTCCCAGGTTCAAGCAATTCTCCAGCCTCAGCCTCTGTGCTAGCTGGGATTACAGGTGCGTGCCACCACACCTGGCTATTTTTTTTTTTTCTTTTTTTTTTTTAGTGGAGATAGGTTTTTGGCATGTTGGCCAGACTGGCCTCAAGTGATACACCAAGCTCTGCCTCCCAAAATTCTGGGATTAGAGGGGAGAGCCACCACTGCACCTGGCAGGCATGGAAGAGGTTCCGCTGGGGCTTGCTTGGAAGAGTCGTCCTGGGGAAAGCGAGTGGAGGTGCTCCTTGAAGAAACTGGGGAATCCCAGATCTTGGGTTCTGCCCTGGCCTGCCTCCCTGGATCGTCCAGCTGGGCGGGAGTGAGGAGAAGGCCTCGCCCTTCTTTGCCGGGGCTGCGTGTGAGGATCCAAATTTGCCAAAGGCCTAGCCCAGGGTTCCCAGGCCTTGGCCCCACCCAGCAGCGCTCAACCCCACCCTCCCCTCCAGACCTGGCACTCGCCCTCAACCAACATGGCGCCGAGAGCATCAGTACGTCAATCGACACGCCCTCCGGCCTCCTCCGGAGTTTCTTTTTTCATCCAGCCGGAAGCCGAGCAGCAGAGAAGGCAGCCTGGCTTCCGAGCCGGTAGTGGCCAGGGCGGTTCTTGGGCCACTGTTATGTGGCTGAGCGGTGGAGCTGCAGGGCGGGATGCTGTACTCCCGGGAGAGCCTGTGGCGGGAGCGCAAGGAGCTGGACGGACTCTGGAGCTTCCTCGCCGACTTCTCAGACGACTGGCGCCGCGGCTTCCAGGAGCAGTGGTTGTGGCCGCTGCTGCGGTACTAGGGGCAGGGCTGGGAGGCGCGTGGAAGCCCGGCAGGGGGAGTGGAAGGGCCCAGGCCGCCTAGCAGGCTCCTTCCCCTGGGCGCCCGGGGTTGGGGGCCCAGAGGAGGTTAAAGGTCAGTGCGGGGTTGGGGGAGTGGGGCACGGAGGTGACCCAGGAGGACCGTGGGGAAGGAGGTGGAAGGAGGAGGAGGAAGTGCCCTGGCGAGCTTCCTCCTGAGGTGAAGGCTGAGCCCGGGCTGTGTCCTTTTTTTTTAATGTTTATTTTTAATATTTAAAACATTTTTTTGAGACTGGGCTTGGCCCTGTTACCCAGGCTGGAGCGCAGTGGTGAAATCCTAACTTCTGAGCTCAAGCGATCCTTCTGCTGCAGCCTTGCAAGTTAGCTGGGGCCGCCACACCTGGCTAATTTAAAAAACAAAAAAAAAACCACTTTTTTTAAAAAAAAATACCTATATATATTTTTTAAAAAGTGTGAGACCCTATCTCACTCCTTTGCCCAGGCTGGCCTCGAACTCCTGGCCTCAAGCCAATATTTTATGTTGACCTTCCAAAGCACTGATTACAGGCATGAGCCACCCAGACTTCTCTGGCTAGTCAGGCCAGAGCAGCTTGTGCCGCACAGAGCTGGGCCCTGGAATGGGAAAGAGAGGACAGTTTAGATATCCTGAGGTCAGCTCTGCCAATGCAGGACTGTACCTTGGTTCCACATCTGTTTGGGGGCCTAAGAGCTGAGCTCCAGCCTTCTCTCCACGGTCTGGCCCCACCCTGGACATGCAGGTTCTCTCCAGCTTCAAGAACATCTGCGAGGACTGGCAGCTATGGCATTTTCTTGGCTGGGTGTGGTACAAACGGGAAGTGACTCTGCCGGAGTGGTGGACCCAGGACCTGCACATGAGAGTGGTGCTGAGGATTGGCAGTGCCCACTCCTATGCCACTGTGGTGAGTGCAGCCAGGAGCAGGTAGGGCAGGTGAGTGGGCATGACTACTGAACAGCATGGGAGTCCCAGGTGCCACCCACAGCCTGTCTCCTGGTATGGGACGGTGGGGGTGCCCTTCCTTGCTCTTCCCTGGAAGCTGTGCCCTGTGTAGGGGGATAGTGGCCTACTCTACCCTATTGGGATGCCATTGTTCCCATCTGGCTGGCAGACCTCACCTCTATGCTGCGGGTTATGAGGGAGTGCCCAATAGCAGGGCCCGTCCTCATGTGCTGACCTGCCGCCCTCTCCCGATATCTCTGGTGTCTGCAGTGGGTGAACAGTGTCGATGTGCTAGAGCATGGGGGGTTACCTCCCCTTCAAGGCCAACGTTAGCAGCCTGGTCCAGGTGGGGCCCCTGCCCTCCCACCTGCCTGTCACTATTGCCAACAACAACACACTCCCTCCACCTGGCCACCAGGGATTGTCCGCTACATGACCAATACCTGCAAGTGGGTACCAACCTGCCTCCACCACGTGCCCCCACCTTCCCGCCTCACCCCGTGGTCTTCCTACTAGGGACAGGTTTGCCTTTGTAGAGTGGAGGGGCCTATATCTGGGGAGGCCACAAACGTGAGCTGAGGTTAAATGACCCACAGCAAGGGTCCAGCAAACCACAATTCTCCCACACTGGATATCCCAAGGGTTACTTTATCCACAACACAGACTTTGACTTCAGCTCGGCGGGACTGCAGCAGTCTATGCTTCTGTTCATGACACCCACCACCTGCATCAATGACATCACCATCAGCACCAGCATGGAGCAAGACAGTGGTGAGGGCTTCCGGTAGGATCCTTTCTCAGCGGGGCCCTTGGTGGCTCTGTTTGGAAATCTCTTCCAGGAAGAAGGTTCTCCCTGCATCTCCAAACCCTCACAAGTTCCCATCCACCTACGAAGCTAAAATCCAGGCTGTCCAAGCGGGCACCGGCTCCCAAAATCACCTGTGTGGTTGACCTCGCTTGGAGAAGAGGGGTCTTGCCTAAGGTCACACAGCTCAGGCTGGCAATCCTGTCCCTTCCCCATGGAGCTGCCCTCACTCCAGCTCCCCTTGTTACACATCGTGCTCAAGGAACAGGCAACTTACCAGGTACTCCCCATGGCCCAAGGCCCCTCCCTATGGCCCCAGGCTCCCACCAAATCCCTGAGCAAGTAGTACAGTGTTGCCAGTCTGTGGTTTCATGTTGAATTAATTATATACTCAAGTGCTGCTTAACTGTGTGCCTTGATGACTGCCTCTCTTCATTCTTTAATGACCCCTGATGCACACATGGCTCATGGGTAAAGGTGTCCCCACCCGAGATGCCTCCTCCCAGGGTGTGCTTCCAGGACTCAGCTCCTGGACAGGGACAGTCAGACATGAGGGATAGGATGGGACTAGGGCAGGGGCTCTCCTGGCTCCTGATATTTGCTCACCTGCCCTCCAGCATTGCTGCCACCTGCTATACGTGACTGAGAAGTGGGTCCAGGGTACTTTCAGACTCAACCCCAATGACGAGGACATTCACACAGCCAGCGAGCACTGCCTGAAGGTAGGACCCTTGCAGCCCCACCGTTTTCCTGTCCTCCTGTCTCCACATGGCCCTGGGCCACTTTGAGCATTGGCACCATCGTTCTGTTTACTTCACCATTGGCAGACAGCAGTGGAGACCTCAGGACATGGGCCAGTTGCAGTGGCTCATGCCTATAATCCTAGCACTTTGGGAAGCTGAGGTGGGAGGAACACTTGAGGCCAAGAGTTCGAAACCAGCCTGGGCAACATAACAGGGTTCCATACCTACAAAAAATGGAAAAAAAGAAAAAGAAAAAGAAAAACAGGGGGCTAAGCAGAATTGGGCAAGACCTGGTGCCCTGGGGTAGAGAGGGAGGTTGGCAGGGCTGATGAAAGCTGAGCTGCCTGGATTGACTTCTCTGGGCATGTAGACTGTGACCCTGGGCCTCCCTTCACCTCCAAGAGCTCATTGGCGAAACCGTTGGGAAGCTGCACACAGGATGCAGCTGGAATGACAAGGTGCCTCTAGCATCTCCACACCCTTGCTCCATGCTGTCCCAACCTTGGGGAGCCCAGGGGACAATTAGAGCTCAGCAGGGTCCTGGCTTCCCAGGGAAGCAGCTCGTTGGCCTCCCTGAGCATCATCCCCTGTTTGCACAGGTGGTCATGGACCTTAGACTATGGATGCGGCAGACCTGCTCCGTGCTCTCCAGCCTCCTCTGGCAGCTCATCAGGACCATGGTGAATCGGACAGAGGTGTGAGTTCCCCAGGGACACCCAGGGGGCAGAGAGGTGTGATGGCAGCCTGAACAGCAGACTAGGTGGCAGGGGTGAATAGGGTGGGGGTCCCAGGCCATGGAGGACAGAGGTATTGCATAAGTCCGGGATCAAGGCAAGGCAGCCAGGCGTAGGGCATTTCCTGGAGGCCCCAGTACTCCCCTGGCAGTCTAGCTTACCAGGCAGGGAAGACTCACCCTTCATGGGGCCTGGTGTGGTGGCTCATGACTGTAATCCCAGCACTTTGGGAGGCAGAGGCTGATGGATCACCTGAGGTCAGGAGTTCAAGACCAGCCTGGCCAACATGGTGAAACCCTGTCTCTTCTAAAAATAGAAAAATTAGCCAGACGTGATGGTGTGCACTTGTAATCACAGCTACTTGGGAGGCCTTGAACCCGAAAGGTGGAGATTGCAGTGAGCTGCGATTGCATCACTGCACTTCAGCCTGGGAGACAGAGTGAGACTCCATCTCAAAAAATAGAAAGAGAACTCACCCTTTGCAGATTTGAGGGAAGGAACCTAAGGCACTAGCTTGACTGTGCCTGGAGCAGCAAGAGTCTCTCCCCACCCTGCCTGTGCCCCATGTCTCCCATATTCCGTGTCCCCACCCAGCCCATCTGGTGAAAGACAGAGCCAAAGGCTGCCTCCTGCTGGCCTCATCCCAGGCTTTGGCTTCTGAGACCTGGTGTCTTTGGGTCTGGATTTGTTCCTTGCAGACCTGGAGGGAGGAGCTGCTGAGGAGTCTCCACGTGTTGTCAGAGACCCCTCCTCTTCGTCAACTCCCTGTGACCCCTGTTTCTCAGACTTGGAGGGAAATAAGGGCACACAAATTGTCACCGTGGAGATGGGGCAAGGCTGCTAGGAGGAACAGGGAGTGTCTGCTACTGAGTTCAGGGTTTCTTTAATTTACCTTTTATTTTTGAGACAGGGTCTTGCTCTGTTGCCTAGTCTGGAGTGCAGTGGTGCAATCTCCTACCTGCAAACTTTGCCTCCCTGGTTCAAGTGATTCTCGTGCCTCAGCCTCCCAAGTAGCTGGGATTACAGGTGTGTGCCACCACATGCAGCTAATTTTTGTATTGTTTTTCAGTAGAGATGGGTTTTACCATGTTGGCCAGGCTGGTCTCTTGAACTCCTGAGCTCAGGTGATCTGCCCGCCTCAGCCTGCCAAAGTGCTGGGATTACAGGCATAAGCTACTGCACCCAGCCTAATTTTTAAATTTTTAACTTTTTTCTTTTTTGAGACAAGAGTTTTGCTCTTGTCACCCAGGCTGAAGTGCAGTGGCACTCAGCTCAGTGCAACCTCTGCCTCCCGGATTCAAGCAGTTCTCCTGCCTCAGCCTCCACAGTAGCTGGGACTACAGGTACATGCCACGCCCAGCTAATTTTTGTATTTTTTAGTAGAGACAGGTATTACCATGTTGGCCAAGGTGTTCTCAGTATCCTGATCTTGTGGTCCACCCACGTTGGCCTCCCAAAGTGCTGGGATTCCAGGCGTGAGCCACCGCGCCTGGCCAGATTTTTTCTTTTTAAATTGTCTTTAGAGACAAGCTCTTGCTGTCACCTAGGCTGGAGTGCAGTGGCTCAGTAATAGCTCACTGCAGCCTCAGACTCCTGGACTCAAATGATCCTCCCACCTCAGCTTTCTGAGTAGATAAGACCACACCCTGCGAAGTTTTCACATTTCTTGTAGTAACAGGTTCTCACTATGTGGCCCAGTCTGGTTGAACTCCCGGCCTCAAGTGATTCTACCCTCTTGGCCTTCCAAAGTGCTGGGATC
Organism: Saguinus oedipus; assembly: GCA_031835075.1. Taxonomy (NCBI): domain Eukaryota; kingdom Metazoa; phylum Chordata; class Mammalia; order Primates; family Cebidae; genus Saguinus; species Saguinus oedipus. The sequence continues at coordinate 73,946,751 of CM063185.1, forward strand.
ACAGGCTTGAGCCGCCGTGCCTGGCCTTGAGTACAGAATTTCTTTAGGAGGTGATGAACATGTTCTAAAATTGGTGGCAGATGTACACTAAAGTGTAAACTTCAAATGGGTGTACTGTATGTGAATGATATCTCAGCAAAGTTGGTTTATTTAAAACAACAACAGGCTGGGTGAAGTGGTTCATGCCTGTAATCCCAGCACTTTGGGAGTCCGAGGTGAGTGGATCATCTGAGGTCAGGAGTTGGAGACCAGCCTGGCCATCATGGTGAAACCCTGTTTTTATTAAAAATACAAAAAATTAGTAACTTGAATGAGGGCCAGGGCATCCCACCTACTCCGAGCAGCTCTTCATGAACCCCAGCTATTTCTGGGGTCCTCAAATGAAACCCCCCAAGTCATACCCAACATGGGCCTCCTCCCCTGTTTTAGCCCCCCCCGCTGGGAGACGCTGAGTGACAGATGCTCAGGCTTTGGGTGTTCCCAGCAAAGCCTCACCCCAGGAGCCCCTCAGCTCAGGCCCACTCCGTGGTTCACATAGCCCCATTTCATCCTCTATTTGCCTTGAGAGCAGTTTGTCCCTGGGAGATCCTGGATCCTTCATTCAGGTGCAGTGCTGTAGGGCTACACTTCTTCCCAGGGATGACCCAGGCCTGCAGGGTCCCAGTGTCACCGGCAGGCCTTGACCTGGCCTCCACCCAAGTCCCTGCTCTGCCTCTCCCACAGGGAACATGACGTCCTCTTCCCAGGGTACACCCACCTGCAGAGGGCCCAGCCCCTTCACTAGAGCCGCTGGATCCTGAGGTGAGCTGGGTGAGGTACAGGAGCCATGCTGGAGGGGAGGGCCTTGGCTGCCCTGACCCTCCTGCCCCTGGCTTCCCGCAACCACACCACGGTGCTGACCCTAGACTCTGAGCAGCCGCTGGAGGTGCAGAAGCTGATTGGTGTCCTGCCCCTCGGGAGGTGGGTGAGCCGTCAGTGCCTCAAGGGCCTGGTTGGGGTGGCTGCTGCATAGCCTTAGGGATTGACAGATGAGCTGGGAAGGGCAGAGAGGGATAGAAAGTTGGGTTATCTGCTCAGAGGGGGACCCTGCATGGAGCCCCAGCTCTTGCTGAGGTGGGGATGTCCAAGCCAGTGAATGTGTCTGAGCAGGGCTGGAGCTCTTCAGTGAGGCTCCTAGTGAGTCCAGCCCACTGCCCTCAGCCTGACATGTGGGGACATGTGTCAGGAGACAAGGGTCCTGCACCCAAGGCAACTCGGTGCTTGGGGATAAGTGTTCTGAGGACATTAGGGGGCAAGTGTTGTGCACCCAAGGCGACTTGGCCAGGGAGGAGGCTGACTCCAGGCGGTTGCCCTGGCAAGTAGGACTTCATTGTGTGTGTGTGTGTGCGTGTGTGTGTGTGTGTGTGTGCGCGTGTGTTTGTGTGTGTGTTGTGTGTCTCTCTGTCTGTCAGGGCTGCCTGCCAGGAGCCCTGGTCACCATGAATCCCTGTCTCTGCAGCAGGGCCATTTCAGGCAATCCCCTGGGTATGGACAGAGAGCTGCTCTGAGCAGGTGAGATACCCTGCCCCTCCTCCCTAGGGAGAGTCACCCTCAGCACGCTCCAGGACACACAGACGCACTAGAGGGAAGGCGGCCTGTGGCCCCTGGTGAAACCATCATTCATTGCCTATGGGCACTGAGCTTATCCAGGCCAGGGGTCACCCATGGCAGGGGTGCCTGGTACTGAGACACTCAGGGCTCCTACCTCCCTCCTGAGACTGTGGAAAAGATGCCTCCCCCCAGCTCCCACCCCACCCACCCTGATCCTCTTCCCTGATCCTCTTTCCAGGGGGAGAGGGCCAGACAACCTGGTTAGGGGAGAGGAGGCCACACTCCCTGTTCTCTAGCCCAGCCCTGCTTCCTCCCAACCCCCAGAACTCAACTTTGGTGCCATCACTCTTAACAGTATGGATGCCACCAGTGAACATGACTCTGTGGGTGAGTGTTGGGGAGCCAGTCCCCTGCCCTGTGCCTCACTTCTGTCCCACAGCCCAGCTTCTCTCCAGTCTTCTCCTGCCCCTGTATGGTCAGACTGGTTGTGGTAATGATTGCACACTAAAGTGTAAACTTTAAGTGAGTAAATTGGGCAGGGCACAGTGGCTCACGCCTGTAATCCCAGCACTGGCCAACATGGTGAAACCCCATTTCTACTAAGAATACAAAATTTAACCAAGTTTGATGGTGGGCGCCTGTAGCTACTTGGGAAGCTGAGGCAGGAGAATCGCTTGAACCCAGGAGGCCAAGGCTGCAGTGAGCTGAGATCATACCAGTACAATCCAGCCTGGGCGACAAGAGTGAAACTTTTTTTCAAAAAATAAAATAAAAATAAATAAATGGGTAGGTTGTATGTGAATGATCCCTGAGTAAAGCTGGTTTATCTTATTTTATGTTTTGTTTCGCTCTGTTGCCAGGCTCGAGTGCAGTGGCACGATCTCAGCTCACTGCAACCTTCACCTCCTGGGTTCAAGTGATTCTCCTGGCTCAGCCTCCCAAGTAGCTGACGTTACAGGTGCACGCCACCACACCCAGGTAACATTTTTGTATTTTTATTAGAGACGGGGTTTCACCATGGGGGCCAGAATGGTCTGGATCTCCTGACCTCATGGTCCGCCCATCTTGGCCTCCCAAAGTGCTGGGATTACAGGAGTGAGCCACCACACACAGCCTGTGACTGCTCCAGCTGGATCTTCCAGTACCATGTTGAATAACAGTGGTGAAAGATAAGCATCCTTGTCATGTTCCAGATCTTAAAGGAAAGGCTTTCAGTTTTTCCCCATTCAGTATGATGCTGGCTGTGGATTTGTTGTATATGGCTTTTATTGTGTTAAAGGGTGTTTATTCTATATCCAGTTCTTGAGGGTTTTTTATTATGAAGGGATGTTGAGCTTTATCAAATGTTAGTCAGCATCAATTTAAATGATTATATGGTTTTTGTCCTTCGTTCTGTTGACACGTGTTTCACACTATGATTTGTATATATTGAGCCATCCTTACATTTCTGGGTTAAATTCAGTCATTATTTTATGTCGCTGGTTTTTGTGTTTCATCACTAGTATAAACTCAGGTTTTGGGGGAGATTTTTTTTCCTTCTTAAAGATGGATTTAGTAGGGGGAAGTTTTACATGCCTGAAGACCAGTTATTATTTACGAATACTCTGTGAGGTTCCCTACAGAGAAAGTTCTTGTTACCAGAGGCTTTTATTGATTAGATGTCCAGATACAGGAATCCCAGAGTCATCAAGGAGTGTAGCAAGAGTAAACTCTCATCTGTGTGACCCCCTCGGAAAGCAATTAGAAAAATTAGTGTTCTGGCTTTTCTTTTTAAGAGATAATTTAGTAGGTAAAGGAAGAGAAAGGAAAAATACGTGACTCAGACTAAGTGGAGAGAAACTAAGCTTTCATTTTTCTTTCAGGAGCAAAAGTGCATGTAGAAATGACTGAAATGTCTGCTTGTTTTTCTGTTTGTTTTTCAAGGGCTTTGAGGGCATGCTAGTGAGTGTCTGGTTATTTGGAGACATTATTTTGGCATCATCATCATTATTCCTTTTTGATAACTAAATGAAAGTGCTGTCCTTGGGAATACCATTTAACAGTAAAGAAATTTTCTCCTAAGACAGGCCTTGAAGGTACACTGTCAAAAACCTCCCAGCCCAGTAAGGCTGTGTTCTGAGCTCTTTCTCTACTGTTGGCTCAATATTGTTTCAATAATTGGCTACTTTAAAAAATCAATCATGGCTGCTTATCTTATATAGTATATTATATAGAGATAAAAATTGGAAATGGCCGCCTATTAATAACTGAATTTTTTTAGGTTGGCATTTACTGTGGGATCTTCTGTGTTTGTTTGTTTTGTCAATTACTTCTGTACTGCAACAGGGATATTCAAAATTCAGATTGCTGGAGAAAATTGCATGGAGGAGTTTCCTGTTAATCTTTATAGAAATTATCATGGTGAATTCCATTGTACCATGTAAGTATTTTTCCCTTTGTTAAATATATTCAGGTTGAAATACGGAAACTACATATTATAATTTGAAAGAAATGTAATTCCTCCATCTCAGGTGCCTGCAAATATGGTAATCATTAGGAAAGCATATAGAATGGTTGTCTAACTGTGAACATTATTGTTAATATTTTTGAATTTTAGACCTGGGAGGGGCCTTTGACATTATTCAAATCCTTCTGTTACATAAAGAAAAAGTCTGAGGCCAAGAGCAACTGAAGGTTTTCCCTGGATCATCTGAGTGTAGTGAGAAGCACAGCAGGGACCAGACCAGGCTGCCATGGTCTCTGACTTTGTCCCCTTGCTAATGTGATTTCATCAGCTTTCAGTACCATGTGGCAGTTCACGAAGCCACGTTTGTCAGCACTTGTATAACAGCTGGGTTTCTAGAAAGAGTGGTATCTTTGTCATTAGTTTAGTGGGATGCAGGGACAGGAGAGCTGAGGGAAGGCTTATGAACCCTCTGCTTTGAACCAGTATCAGAGTTGGGAGGACACTAGTTAATGTCCTCAAGGGCCTTGCACTGTCATTAGCAAAAGAGGGCACAGACATCTAGACAATGGCCAAATGGAGCCCTCAGGCAGTACATGCTTTTATAGGCACTAGCAAGAGGTAGAGGTCACTTCCAGATGGTGTTTCACATGAATGTGGACTTGGTCGATCTCCAGAAAGTGAGCTGCTTCCAGTAGGATTGATTGCAGGGTTTGTTATCAGGTCTGTTCTTGCGGTCATGTGGTCGGTTAGTCAGTAGGGCAGGGAGCTTCAGTCAGTGTCTTTCTTCTGTTCATACAGTCAGGCAGCCGATAGAGCAAGGAGGGTCAGTCAATGGCATTCTTCCAGTCATGCGGTTGGATAGCAGGTAGAGCAGAGAGGTCAATCAGTGGTGTTCCTCCATCCTGCGGTCAGGTAGTGGGTAGGGCAGGGATAGTCAGTCAGTGGCTTGTGTCAGGTCTGCAAGTTCCTGGTGGATGTGCAGGTTGATTGCAAATTCCTAATGGAAACGAGCCAGGAGATGGACTTCAGGGCTAGGCACAGGCCTGGCTTTATTTCCACACTGGAGTAAGACACTTTGGTTCTTCTCCCAGTCTCACACCTGGCCAGCTTCCTGTTTTGAGTTTGAGCCCTGTCCCTGACCCTCCCTCTAATAAGAGGGATTGGCCTGTTTTTGGAAGTTGGGCTGAACCCCTATCTCCTGATCATACGTATTTCCATGTCCAAGAGCTTAAAAGAGACTTACTTATTACATGCAATGTAGGTATGTCTTCTCCTTTAGGAAACAAATAACTGTTTTCCTGGGATGAGATGACAAGTCTTGGCTAACACTGACCTAACTTGTGTCTTCCACAGTGTCTTTGGACAAGGTGCACATTCCTGGTGTGCTGCAATGCTTGGGAGTGATGTACTTTGTGTTTGCTGTGTTGGAGTTCCTCTTTGCTAAACCTGTGCCTGAATATTGTGCTTCGATGAGAAATTTTTTAATTAAAAAAAAATTATTGTGTGGTGATACAGTCTCACTGTGTTCCCCAGACCGGCCTCTTAACTCCTGGCTTCAAGCGATTCTCCTCCCTTGGCCACCCAAAGCACTGGGATTACAGGTGTGAGCCACCGTGCCTGGCCAGGAATTGTGTTATTGTTGTTGTTGTTCGTTTTTGTTCTTGTTACTGTTGAGACAGGAACTTGCTGTGTTGCCCAGTCTGGGGTGCAGTGGTGTGATCTAGGTTCCCTGCAGCTTTGATATCCCAGGCTCCTTCCTCCTCAGCCTCCTGATTAGCTTAGACTATAGGAAAGCACCACCATGCCTGGCTAATTTTATTTATTTTTTTGTAGAGACAAGGTCTCACCATGTTGGGTAGACTGGTCTCAAACTCCTGGATTCAGGTGATCCTCCTGCCTTGGCCTCTAAAATTGCTGGGATTACAGGTGTGAGCCACCATGGCTTGCCAAAACTATGTGTTTTTTAAAAAGAAGAACAAAGGGGGATATGGTTTATAGAACTTTTAAAATTTCTGCATTCAATATTGCGCTTCTGCTAATCAAATACATACTGATTTCCAATTCCATCTAGTTTTTAAAGCTTTATATCAACTTTTAAAATTATGTTAAAATACACACGACATCTATCCTGTTAGCAAATTTGTCAGCACACAGTAATCACATGCATTATTTTTTCCTATTTTTAGTTAACAATACATATCAATTATACATATTTATGAGGCTCAGGGTGATATTTTGATCTTGTGTATTATACAACATGTAACGACCAAATAATGGTGATTAGTATATCTATCACCTCAGTTATCAATTCTTTGTGTTGGTAACATGCAAAGTCCTCTCTGCTACTTTCAAATGTGTTCTTTTTTATTTATTTTTTGGAGACATGGTCTCACTCTGTCACCCAGGCTGGAGTGCAAGTAGCATAATCTCAGCTCACTGTCGCCTTGACCTTCCATTCTCCAGTGATTCTCACACCTCAGTCTCCTGAGTAACTGGGACTATAGGTGTGCACTACCATGCTCAGCTAATTTTTATATTTATTGTAGAGTGGAGGTTTCACCATGTTGCCCAGGCTGGTCTTATACTCCTGGGCTCAAGTGACCCACTTGCCTCAGCCTCCCAAAGTGCTGGGATTACCGACATGAGCCACCATGTCTGGGCCCATTTTCGATGGTATTAAATATTACCAACAGCATCCACTTCACAGGTGCAGTCTCGGCATTATTAACTTTCCAATTTCCTTATAACATTTTGGTCTCTATTCAAATGCTGTAAAGTTCAGTAAATTTCTGTTTTGAGGATGATCCTCAGGTAGGACATGGGAGAATGACAGTATTGACTGTCATTTGACTATTTGACTATTTCTATTAATTCTTTATTAGAGGCATGTCAGAGTCCTATCTCTTTTGTGATTACTTCCTGTCTTACTATAAATTGCTGGGTGGAGTTTACCTGGGTGACAGTTACTTCTCCTCCCCACCCACCATTATTGGCAAAAATTCCAATAGAAATATTTAAATTCTTCCATTTGGGGTCCTATTCAACAATGAGTTAATAAAAAAAGCTATGTTGTTGTCTAGCTTCTTTCAAGATATGTAACTGGCAAGTTCATCACTGAATCCCACATTCTCTAGGTGCTTCCTGTAATGTTAGCTATTTTGGGGGCATTTTAATCGTTGTTACTTCTTCCCCCTCTGCCATTGTTGTCAGTGGATTGTGTCCTCTGGCTGTGAATTTCCTTAAGGTGAAGTAGAGGTGAGATGTGTATGAATGGGCACGGACTTGGTCAGCCATGGATATCAAAGCTGCCATTTTCAGCCCTTCTGAGGGACTTGAGGGTCTGTGGAGGCACATCCAGGGCCCTCATCATAGGGTGAGGGGTTCAGTGGGACACTAAGAATAGGTGGGCTGCATCCTTTCTTCCTTCAATCACAAGATCCAAAAGTTTGAATTTAATTTTTATACTTGAACATTTATTTTTAATTTTCAAATTATAGGTATTGATATATAACTCACATACCATAAAACTTGCATGTTGAAAGCATACAATTCAGTGATATTTTCTATATTCAGAGTTGTGCAGCCATCACCACTCTGTAATTCAGGAAGATTTTCCTTACCCCATGAAGAATCCTGCACTCACTGCCAGCCACTTCCCATACCTCACAACGGCCCCAGCCCCGGGCAACCCTAGTCTGCTTTCTGTCTCTGTACATGTACCTGCTCTAAACAGTCCCTATACATGAAGTTATATAATATGTGGTCTTTTGTTTCTGGCTGCTTCCACTTAGCACATTTTTTGAGGTTCATCCATGTTATTGCATGTGTCAGCACTTCATTCCAAAATTGCTGAATAAGATTCTGTTTTATGGATACACCACAGTTTATTCACCTTTTTCTTTTCCTTTCCTTTCCTTTTATTTTTTTTTTTTTTGAGACAGAATCTTGATTTATTTCTGGTATCTTCTAATGTGTTTCTTTTTATAGTTTTCAACGTGATGCATCTGGACATTACAATAAAGGTATGTGACTTATAACAATCTACTGATACATTTGTTTCCTACTGTTACTAGAGCAAATTGCCACAAACTTGGTGGCTTAAAACAACAGAGATTTCTACTCTCTCAGTTCTGGAAACCAATTTCTGCTCTCCGAGTTCTGGAAGTCCAAGTCAGTTTTGATAGGTCAACATCAAGTTGTGGGCAGGGCTAGACTCACTTCAAAGGCTTTGGGAAATAATTCTTTCCTTCCCTCTTCTGGCCTAGGGCAGCTACTAGCATTTCTTGCCTTGTGGCCAAATCAGTCTACTCTCTGCAATAAGAGTCACATGGCCATCTTCTCTGTCTGAAATCTCTCTCTGACTCTCTTGTGTATGGATATTAGTGATGGCATTTCGGGCCCACCTAGATTATTCAGGACAAACTCCCACATTTAGATCTTTAATCACATTTGCAAAATCTTTGCTCTAAAAAGTAAGATTTGCAGATTGAAGGAACGAAGGTGAGGACATGAGTGAGGCCACTGTTCATTCCACTACAACTAATATCAGTATTTGCCACTTAGAATGAAGTGTGGAAACTTTACTTGTATTTAAGACCCTTTTCCCTTTCAACTTTTAATGACTATTGGCTGAAGTACCAGAATGTGTTCTAATTGTTGTTTTAATCCTTTAGTAAGATTTCCAGAACTCATGGTGAACAAAATAGTCCATTTTATATTTCCGTATTTCTGCTCCATCCTTTCATCCTTCTTCTGCCTACTCTATGCTTACTTTTGTTGTTATTTCTCTTCTTTTTGAAGAATGTCCTTGAGCCAACCATGAAGGGTAGGTCTACCATCCACTCTTAATTTGTAACAGCAAATTATTTGCCTGATAATATTTTTAAAGTTCCATTTATTTGTGAAAGATAGATTCACCAAACATAAATTTGTGGGTGAAAGTTCTTCCTTCTGGCCTCCATGATCCCAAATGGGAAAATCATGGTCATTCAACTAGGCGTTTCTCTGTGGGTTCCAGAACTGTCTTTTGTTTCTTTTTGGCTGTTTTTTTTGTTTTGTTTTGTTTCTTAAATTTCTCTCTTCAGTTTTTAAAAGTTTGATTAGATGTGTCTTGAAATTGACTTGTTTGGGCTTATTTCTGAGAGGTTAACTTAGATTTTTTTGGTCTATAAATTCATGAGTTTGCCATATTTGGGAAGTTTTTAGCAATTACTTTTAAAGAAATTTCAATACCATCATCTAGCTTATCCTTCTGGAATTCTAATGACAAAAAATTTAGACCCTTCTATTTTGTCCCACAGGCCTCTGAAGCTTTGTTCATTATACATCTTTTAGTCTATTTTCTCTCTCTTGTTCAGTGTAGGTGAATTCTATTGATCTCAAGTTCAATGATTCTATTATTGCTCATTTCAATTCTAATATTAAGCAAATCTAGCAACATTTGGTTTTTACTTCTATTATTGTATTTTTAGTTCCATAATTTCATTTTAATTCTTTTTTTAGAACTTTTTTATTTGCTGAGATTTATAGTTATGTTTTAATTTGATTGCTGAAAATTTGTAAATGATCACTGAAGATTTTAAAAAGATGTCTGCTTTAAAATCCTTTTCCGATGGGTCCAACGTCTGAACCATTTCAGTTGAGGTCAGTTGATTATCTTTCTTTATTCAAGCCATAATTTTCTTGGCTCCTCGTGTGATGATTGCATCCTGGCCCTTTGGTAAATGCTAGGTGATATTTACATCCTTAATCTTAGTGAGCAAGCACTTTGTTTGAGCTTGGCATGTGAGCCTCAGCCTATTGTGGGCTATGGAGGAGGTTTCAATGATAGTTTGATTATTGGAGACTTTAAGGTTTTGCTTTGATCTGCTGAGTGGATTCAGTGCCAAAGGAACCAGCTTGTCTTTCTGCTATCACTTTTTAGCAGTGTCTTCTGGTAGCTTCAGCCTGTGATACTTGTGGTTCGCATGGAAGGAGATGGATAATGATCTCTATGTCATAAGGACTGGCAGTCCATATACTTTTAAGTAGTGTGGGTTGCATTCGATAAAGGAAGTCTGTAAGATAAGATCACTTTGGGCTTTAGTCAACTTTTGTTTTCCCCTTTGATCTGCAAGAGCAAGAGATTTGGGTTAGATCTTTTTGATGCAGTTCCACACATAAACACTTTATAATTCTGATAATGTTTAGTGAACTTAAAATAGCTATTGCGCCGGCCGGGCATGGTGGCTCAAGCCTGTAATCCCAGCACTTTGGGAGGCCAAGGCGGGCGGATCACAAGGTCAACAGATCGAGACCATCCTGGTCAACATGGTGAAACCCTGTCTCTACTAAAAATACAAAAAATTAGCTGGGCATGGTGGCACGTGCCTGTAATCCCAGCTACTCAGGAGGCTGAGGCAGGAGAATTGCCTGAACCCAGGAGGTGGAGTTTGCAGTGAGCCGAGATTGTGCCATTGTACTCCAGCCTGGGTAACAAGAGCGAAACTCCGTCTCAAAAAAAAAAATAGCTATTGCAAATAATTGGTGTAACTCATCATCTTCTATGCCACCTGGCTGCAATGGATTGCAGCACAGTGAATAAAATCTGCCATACTTGAATGACATGTGTGCATGAGTCAAATCAAATAAAATCTAAAGCTTGTTCTACATGCTGATGCCCATGGTGAAATAATAACTTCAGTATATGTATGAATTAACTTCAGTTTTAACATTATATTTAGTAATATGATTATTCAATAAAAGCACTCCCTTATTTTTTCGTCAGCTTAATTTACAAATCAGATTCCTTGTCCTTTCTCCCTGTCCTGGCCCTCTGCAGTGGCATACATTGTGTAAATAAACATGGAATCAGTAACTACCACGTTCCAGGAGTCCGGTTAGGTACTGGGTAGACAGGAAACCTGCAACTCACTTCACCTGCTCTCAGTATTTGCTCAATACTGTATTTGAAGGTATGTGAAAGACGTAAGAGTGCAAACATGTTCTTCCAGAGCTGGAATTCCTTCTGCTTTGGTTTATCAAACAGCTGAGTTGACTTCTGACTCTTCGCCTAGTTGCTTTTCATCTACCGATTTATACCGGAGTTTATTTTGTCAGTACCTCTTTGAAACTCATTAATGTTATTTTACTCCATCCTCGAGAGGAATGATTCTGCCCAGGTGCCTAAACAGATAATAGTGCATTTTCACTTATCCTTATTAATCTTTAGTTCACACTGTATCAACCCAATTAAGGCAAGTAGTCAGTTAAATCATACGATTAAATAAGTATGTGTTTTCTACATGTTCTGAAATATTTATACCATTCATGGACATTAAATAAACATAAAGATGACAAAGGACTAAAAAGTACTTCAGTTTTAGGCAAGTTTTTATCTTAACAGCAGCCTTTACTACTCCACTGCCCGATTTACAATTGTAATGAGTATATTAAAGGCTTAGTAGACCTCTTCTTCAGGTACCTATCCATAAAATACACACATCTCATATTGCAGGTGCTACATTGCATTAGATTTATGTTTTGACAGCTTTGTGACACATGCAATTTTTCCTCAACTATGAACAAATTATTTTTAAGTGATATACAGTAAAATAGAACTTTTTGTATGTATAGATTTATGACTAGATACATGTATAGGTTTGTGTAGCTACCACCAAAATCAGAACACAAAACAGTTCCTATACCTCAAAATACTGTGGTATCTATCCCTTTTTAATGACACCCTCTCCCACCTTAAGCCCTGAATTAATTACTGATTCATTCTTCATCCCTGTAATTTTGTCTTTTTGAGAATGTCACACAAATGGAAGTATTACCTATGTAACTTTTGAGGCTGCAGGTGGAAATGTAAAATGGTACAGCCATTCTGGAAAATAGGTTGACAGTTTCATATGAGGGTAAATATATATCAATCATATGATCAGAAATCTCACCCTAGATATTTACCCTAGAAAAATCAAATTTAAGCTGGACGAGGTGGCTCATGCCTGTAATCCTAGCACTTTTGAGAGGCCAAGGAGGGCAGATTGCCTGAGCTCAGGAGTTTGAGACCAGCCTGGGCAACACAGTGAAATCCTGTCTCTACTAAAATACAAAAAATTAGCCAGGCGTGGTGGTGTGCACCTGTAGTCCCAGGTATTTGGGAGGCTGAGGCAGGAGAATTGCTTGAATCTGGGAGGCAAATGTTGCAGTGAGCTGAGATCACACAACTGCACTCCAGCCTGGGTGACAGAGTGAGACTCCATCTCCAAAAAAAAAAAAAAAAATCAAAATTATACCACATGGATGTTTATAGTAATTCTATTCATAATTGCCCAAATACAAACATTATATCTATTCTTCAACAGAAAATTGGAAAAACACATGTATATTTTTACAAATGAATTATACTCAGTACTCCCAAAGAACAAATTATTGATACACATTACAGCATCGGAATCTCACTAGGTTATGCTGATGAAAGAGATCACAATCAAGAGTTTTAGCCATCTGTTTTATTTTATTTTCTCTATGTTTTTGTGTGGTGGTGGTTGTCATCTAGTCAAAATCTTGCTATGTTGACAAGGCTGGTATTGAACTCTTGAACTCCTAGGCTCAAGTTGTCCTTCCACTTCAGCATCCCAAAGTTCTGGGATTACAGGCATAAGTCAGCATGCCCAGCCTTTAACACATGTATTTCATGTAGATTGGAATAGAACTATTGAACCATTTAGCAAGCTTCAAAGGGAGGATTTGTTCAGAAATGAGATTGTTCTTGTCTACACAATAAAATCACAAGCAACCAAAACATACATTTACTGTATTGTACAGTTGTAACTAAGCTGTCAAGAATACTGACTCATTTTCATTTGAAAGGGTTTAGTTATACTCTCAACAAGTTTAGATGTACTCACAAAATGCCCTGGTATAAGACAGGAACAAATACAAAATCAAATATCATTTCCTTCATTTTGAATTAGCCACTTCACATATTTGAAATCAGTCATAATCACTGCTGATTTCAGTTCAACATTGATGCTGACTGCAACAAGACATATCAATGCAAGGCAGCAATGTCTTCACTGAAGTTTGTGGAAAAGGTAATAGAATGTTAGAGCCAAAGAGTTCCTTTAAGTTAGTTTAATGCAATTCTCTTGTTTCATAGGGGAGGAAACTGAAATGAGATAAAATGATTTAGCTAAAATCACAGATGAATTAATGACAGGGCCTATAAGAGAATTTCAAAGGCCAAGCCCTTGGTATGCTGCCTAAGATAACACAAAGATTTAAGGGATTATTTAGAAATATTCCTATAAAATTTAAACATGTAATTGTATAATTAATATAGATTAATTTACATTTCCCTTTATTGATTTATTCAAAAAATATATATGCTATACACTAGAGACTGGGATAAAATGGCCAAGAGTCACAAAATTGCATCCAGGAACCTTAGAATTTGAAAGAAGGTGGATATTGAAGCAGATGTCTATGAAACTGAGTTGCATGAAGGATTCTACAGAAAACCTAGAGGAAAAATGTCCTAATCTGGCCTCAAGAGGTTAAGAAATGCCTAATGAGAAAAGACTCTTAGCTCCTGTGCAGGAAGAATTGACACTCAATCTAGAAATTTGATGGTCTATCAAAACCCTGGAAACTAAGAAATGCAGTAGTTTTGGAGAATGGGGAAAAATACTACATACGGTTGAAGCAGAACAGGCCTGGGAAATGACAGAGTTTTAGACTGAGGGACTTGGAGGTGAAAAGGCAGGCAGCTATAATATTATGGCTTATTTTTGCAAAAGAAAATTGTATTTTGTTCTATATAAAGGTGGGTGGATCACAAGGTCAAGAGATCGAGACCATTCTGGTCAACATGGTGAAACCCCATCTCTACTAAAAATACAAAAAATTAGCTGGGCATGGTGGCACGTGCCTGTAATCCCAGCTACTCAGGAGGCTGAGGCAGGAGAATTGCCTGAACCCAGGAGGCAGAGGTTGTGGTGAGCCGAGATCGCACCATTGCACTCCAGCCTGGGTAACAAGAGCGAAACTTTGACTCAAAAAAAAAATTATTTAGTGTTTCATTAGGATAGCTTTTTTTTTAAGTTTAAATCAGAATAGTATATACTATAGATTCAATTTGGGGCAAATTGATCTGTTTTAAACAATGCAATGACTGATTAACTATATATTATGATGAATGTTTAAGTACAGTAATTCCCCACTTAATATTCTACAAAAGGTCTTTGGAAACTGACTTCAAGCAAAACTTTGTCTAACAACCAATTTCTTCTTAGGCTAATTGACATAAACAAGAGTTAAGTTCCTATGACATATTTATGCTCATAAAAAAGCATCACCAAACTTCAAACACTCCTAATATTAAACATTTAAATAAATATGAGCTATAAACACATTTCAGAAATATTAATAAAAACAAGATAATTATTTCCCCAACTTTTGGTGGATGGGTGACTCACAGTGGTAGGAGTGGAAGTTGGTTAAATCAAGGAATGAATGTTTGCAAATGGAACATGTTCAGGAACACCTCCTCCTATGCAAGTCAAAAACAATCACAAATGTGACAGCTCCCTGAGCACCTTCCTATTACATTGTTTATTGTCCTGCATTTGTATGATTATTATATACTTGACAAATTTTTACTTGACAACAATTTATATTCATTCATTTTTTTTCCAACCAGGTTATCACCTAACAGCAATAAACCTCACATGCACAGCTTTGGGATGTTGGATAAACCTGTGCCCAGGCAAACATAGGGAACATGCCAACTCCATATGACAGCAGCCCTGCCTGGAATCGATTTTCTTTATCAATGTTAGAAATGACATTGAAGAAAATAATTTTATTTGGGCATCTGATACATTTCATGAAAGCTAGCATCTGTTTTATTTTTCAGCTGCAAATTATTATTTTTAAAGTCCTGTTTCAAACAGATAAACAGTTGCAAAGAGTAACAACATTGTTTGCTTCTTCATTTTAAACAAATTATTTCTCATTGCTAGCAAGCTAAAATTGTTCTGGAAACCTAAAAAAAAAGAACAAAATTTCTTTAGTTGTAAATGATTATAAAATAACTTTTTCTAAAATTAAAAATAAATAAAACAATTATTTTCTTTATGTAATTTTTAAAATGTTAGTTTAAAAATAATTATAAAAAGCTGTGATTACAATTCTTATAAATATAACCATCACATAGCAGGCTTTAAATAAATTCAAAAATGATTAATAAACATGAATCTGATTTACATTTGATTGAATTAATGGTGCAGTGTGGCAGTGTGCTTGTTTCATGTGAATAAACAAATTAACATAAGATTAAATTAAAACAAAATTAAGTACAGGACTTAAGAATTTAAATATATCCACTTATATCTAAAGTAGCTGACTAGCAGTATGTCTTTTCAATATGTAATAAGTTTCTATATGTTAATTAAGTTTTAATTAAAGTCAAATGTCTAAGAGGGAGGTAATCCCAGAATCAAGACATAGAGTTAGGAGCCTATTTCAGTGGGGTGAGTGTGAGATAGTCAGTGTTCAACTGAAAGGGTGGGAATGGCAAGACAACAACAACACACACACACACACACGATTTTGAGAAGCAGGTATTACATGTTTTGATTGCCTTAAATATTTTTCCTCTTATGAATAAAGTTATCTGCCAAGAACACGTGAAATAAGGGCTGGGAATGTGCTTGAGAAAAGTGATAACTTAGGACAATAGCAAATGGAAACGGGGAAAATGCACTGACTATAATTCAGGAAAAAAGCGTGAGTAGTTTGGGCCTTAAGATCATACATAGATTTCAGTATAGATCAGCAAGTTCTTCACCAGCTTTCTTGTGCACACATATGGGAAGATAGTGGATGGCTGTATTGATCTCGAGTTGAGGTTTTGTCAGAGATGGGACAGATTGGTATAGGACTTTAACACAGTTAAGGGGCTGGTGAGAAAGAATGAGTACTAGCCGTGTTGTCCAGTCTGGGTAAAGAAACTGACAAAACCATTAATAGAGGTCCCCCAAAATTGGGAAAGTTTTTCAGAAAGTGCAAGAATATAATTAAAAGATACGGCAGTGTGGTCAGAAAAAGGGGTTAGGTGCCTAAGATTTTTATGACAAAGTATAGCAAGGTTCAAGGTATAACCAGTGATATCACACCTTGCACCTTGATGTCATACTTTGCAGTGGAGCAGAGAGAAAAGTTACTGGGTTAAAAGACTCAAGGAACCATGAGTTACTTTACAAGAATTATGAAACTGCCTGCGGCAAGCAGTGACAAGAAGCCAGGAGCTATGTGAAGGAAGAGAACTATGATGGACATCAGTAGAGTCACGTTGCATGGTGGCATGAGTCTCAAAGTCAAAGGTGTGTAACAAGGGAGAAACAAGTAGAAGTAGGAACACAGATCAGAAGGGTGCTGGCAACACCTCTAAGCCCGAAGGGAAAAGGACTCCCTTCCCTTGATTCCATGTCACTCAGGCGCCGCGTACATACTACCATGTAGGGAAACATGAATGGCTATGCACACTTTCTTCTTTAACCGTATAATAAAACAACACATTTTCTTTCTTCTCTCTTCTTCCACCCAAAGCCGTGAATTTGACTTAAGATACATGTTTTTCCTTCATATATTTACTTAACTTAAAGAATAGTAAACCAAAGAAGGAAAGAAAGAAGCAGAAACTAAGCTGTAGAAAAATGAGCAACTGGGGTCGGGTGCAGTGGCTCACATCTGTAATCCCAGAAGTTTGGGAAGCCAAGAAAGGAGGATCAGTTGAGACCAGGAGTTCAAGACCAGCCTAGGCAACATGGCAAAACACAATTTCTACAAAAAATAGAAAACATTAGCTGGGTATGGTTTCACATGACTGTAGTCCCAGCTACTTGAGGGGCTGAAGTGGAAGGATTGCTTGAGCGCAACGGGTAGAGGCTGCAGTGAGCTGTGATTGTGCCACTGCACTCCAGCCTGGGCCACAGAACGAGACCCTGTCTCAAAACAAAACAAAATAAAGAGTAACTAGAACCCCCCCCCCATTTCTCTCCAAAAATCTCAGACCTAAACTCCCACTGAGAATAGTTTTGAGAGCTGAATATAATGATAACAGAAAAGCACATCTTTTAAAGTCTAGGAGAATGATAAAAGGCAGACAGGATTTTTAAAGTCAAAAATTAAGACAGAGGCATACATGTTAAGATTATTCTCACATTTTGCAAGTCATTTTCTTTTCAAAGGATTGCGGAGTCTCATTTTAGGGTATTACAGTCAAACAGGAATCTGCAGTTCAGATAAAATGGTTTTGGGAAACACAGGATATGACATGCCTGAACTGGGCTATCAAGCAGTGACAGTTTGAGGGACCTATTATCTATAAGAAGAATTACAAGAGAGCAAGCCTGACACCTGCCTGGCTTTAGGTTCTTGATAAATTTGCCCAATCCTAATTTTTTTTCCTAAGATTAGAAGCAAAGGAACCAAGCGAAAGAGGTGCTTTCAGTAGTCTAAAGAGCTAAGCAGAGCATTTGGAATTGTGGGTGCTGGGAGACAGAGTTGGGAGTTCATGACTTATCTTTTAAAGGGAGATCTGCTTGAGAAGATCACATCTCTGGGGTTATGACTTAAAAAGAAACAGCACTGGGAAAGTCAGTAAACTAAAATGTAGTCTTGAATCAGTCCACTGGCTGACTGGATCAAGGCAGTCCTTTGACAGCCAGAAAAAAAAAAAGTCCTCTCTGGAGAAGACATGAATGCACAGCCAAGCCTGGGAATCAAAGCAAACTCACCTGAAACATCCAGAAACAGCATCCTATGACCCAACACTAAGAGAGACACAGTAGAAAAGGAACAGGGTATTTAGATACCACTGTTTTCAGTAACAGAACATTTAATAGTTAAGTATGATTTGTGTGTTTTAGAAAAGAAACTGATGATTGCCAATTTTGGCAGAAAACTGGAAATCATGTGAATCAAACAAATTTAGAATTGAAAAATAAATACCTGAAATACAAAATGCATACATATGGGTTGAGTTGGAAGATAGAATAGTGCAAAACATTCTAACTGAAGCAGAAAAAATTGATAGTTTGTACAGAAAATATTTGTGTAATTGAAGTTCCAGAAGCAAGGGAGAGTGGAATTGAGACATAAGCAATGTTTTGAGACAATATGACCAAGAATTTCCCCAAACTGACAATAGACATTAAGAGAAAGATTTAAGAAATTCTACAAAGCAGTCAAGTTAATGCAAGAAAAACATCACCTGGCACATTATAATAAATCTGCAGAAAAATGGGGGAAGGAAAGATTTTAAAAGCAGCATAAACAAATAAATGTTATTTTTAGGTGATAAAATATTAATATAAAGCTGACAGACTGTCTCAATATAAACAAAGGAAGTAAACAGAAAACAGAATGGCATCCTTGAAATATTGGGAAAGTGAAACAAGCTAACAGACAAAAAAGATAATTAAAAAGAAATTTATTCATAAAAAAGAAAAAGCAATAACAAGCTCCAATTTATCAGTAATTACAGTGTAAGTAAATGGTAAAACTGATTAGGCAAAAATAAAAACAACTCCATTATACTTACAGGAAACGATCATTAAGTAAGCATACATAGAATGGTTGAAAGTCAAAGGTTAGAAAAAGATATTCTTTTTAAAGACCAAACAAGAGAAGAAAAAAAATGATAGCTTTATAATCATAAGTCAAAGTTGACATTAATGCAAGATATATAGCTAAAAAGAAAAAATGACGGCAATCAAAGAGAGTGATTTGACAATCCTAAATTTGTAAGCTTTAAATAATAATATACTCTCAAACTGTGTAACACGGACATTGACCAAACTGCAAACAAAATAGGAACATTCAACATTATAAATGAAGATTTTAACCTACTTCTGTAAAACTGAGGCCCTAATCAGACGAAACGATCAATAGACCTGTCAATTTGAACAACTTGATTACAAACTTGACATACAGAAAGCCCTGCAACCGATACTTACAGAATGTAACTTGTTGTAAGTACATGTGGGATCCTTAACAAAACTGACCATATTTAAATAACAAATCCTAATTTCTGACAAAGGACTGGGATCTACACTACAATATACGAAAAGAGCTCTTAATATTTGAAAAAAAAAAAAAAGAAACCTCTCATTAAAGAAGAGGTATAGATGGAAAATAAACATGTGAGACAAGGTTTTACATCATTAGAAGCAGTTAAATGCACATAGCTATTAGAGAAGCATAAAAAAAAATGCTGACAACACCAAATGTCTGTTGAGAATACAGAAAACCTGGGGTGCTCACATATTGCTGGTGGGAATGTAAAACAGTACAACCAGGCTGGGGAATCATTTGGTAGCTTCTTTAAAAACTAAGCATGTGATTATATAATGAAGCTATGGCATGCTTTTCCGTCAGCATGTTGAGTTCAGTCAATAGATTTGGTGTTTCTTTTCACTGACTGACAGCAGCCCCTATGTGATTATTTTGTTTTGTTTGTGTGACCCAGACATTACTATGCAGAGGGAGTTTTCAATAAGCACTGTCAAATTTATTTCAGTTATGCTTCCGGTTCTTTTCAAAATTCTCTTAATATGTAATTACCTATAACATATTTTAAAAAGAGAGTTTGTGATATAGTTACATAATTTCTAGTCTAGAAATTAATTTCTAGACAATCAAAACACTTTGTGAATGAACTGATACAGTTTCTCATTGTAGAGATGCTCCCTCTGGCACAATCCTATAGCAACACTGCACACCTCTAGTCACACAGATGGACATTCCCAGATTATCGCTTCAGTGTTTCTTCCCCCGTCCCTTAACATCTCTTCCATATTTCCCAACTCTTGTCTCTCTATTGTGCATGCTGGTTAATTATTTCAGAGCTTTCTTCTAATTTGCTGAGTCTCTCTTTACATATGTCTATTCTGCTGCTTCAGAATCCACTAAACTCTTCATTTCAGTAATTTAATTTTCATTCTAAATACTGTTCTTTTTCAAAATTACATGATAATTTTAATATAAAAAATAAGTCTCTGTTTCCATTTTCCCTATCTGTTATCTCTTTAGACATATAAAACAGGTTTATATTCTAAATCAAAATCATGTCCAGTTCTTTCCTGGGAAGGGGAAGGCTGGGAGAAGTGGGAGGAAAAGGGAATTAAGGAAGTGCTTAGAAATGTGATGTATGGCTGGGCACAGGGGCTCATGCCTGTGATCCCAGCACTTTGGGAGGCCAAGGTGGGTGCAGTGCTTGAGGCCAGGAGTTCAAGACCAGCCTAGGTAACATAGGGAGACACTGTGTCTACACACACACACACACACACACACACACACACACACACACAGGAGGGTGTGGTGCATTCCTGTGGTCCCAGCTACTAGGGAGGCTAAGGAGGGAGGATTGCTTGAGCCTCAGAAGAGGACATTGCAGTGATCGGAGATGGTGCCACTGCACTCCAGCTGGGTGACAGAGCCAGACACTGTTCTCCCACCTCCACAAAAAAAAAAAAAAAGGGTAATATGTTGGTAATCTTGATGTTTGTAATAGTTTCTGAGTTCTATACATACATTAAAACGTATCAAATTGAACTTTCTATTATTTATTTATTAAAAGACAGGCTCTCACTGTGTCTCCCAGGCAAGATGCCTGGAGTGCAATGGCACGATCACAGTTCACAGCAGCCTTGACCTCCCAGTCTCACGTGATCCTCCCATCTCAGCCTCCTGAGTAGCTGGAACCACAGGCATGGGCCACCATGCCCTGCTGACTTTTGTATTTTTTGTAGAGAGGAGGGGGTTTGCCCTGTTACCCAGGGTGGACTCAAACTGCTGGACTCAATTGGTCATTCCGTCTTGGCCTCCCAAAGTGCTGGGATTACCGCCATGAGCCACCATCCCCAGCTTGTACATTTTAAATGTGTGCTTTTTTGTATATGTCAAGTAAGCCTCAACCAAAAAATACTTAGCACAGACGCTATTAAAGTAGTTTTGGCAATGTAATCGTGGTACAACACTCCAATGAGTAAGTTAGGAAACAAGAATCCTGAGACAGTTCACTCCAACTGAATTACAAGCTGTCAGGTAAATCAATTAGGCCACAGGTTCAGTACAAAGGAAAAGCACCTTCTAAATGTTGATGCTAATACCTGTGTGCATTCATGCATGCAGATGTTTAGAAACTGTAAGCGCACACTGTGTGCCAGATGCAGTCCTAGGTGCAGGGATGTACAATGCCCAAGGTACTGTCAGCACCAGGATCTGGGCTTGTCAAAAGGTGCCAGCAGTGTATGTGAGGAGACCTATCATGGGGGACACACTGGAAAAACCACCAAGACGATCCAGAGGAATCGGTGAGGAAATGCATGGGGAGGTAGGGAGCAAGAGCTGCAGAAGGAACAGAGGCTCCCCAGGGAGCCAAGTGGAGAGAAGTCCCTGGAGGGAGGGGCTATTGAGGTCCTGGTGGAAGAAAGCCTGGGTAGCCAGGTGGGTGTGGTTTGGGGTCAGGAAGGGATCAGTGAGTGATGAGAAGTCTTTCAAGGAGTGAGTGTGAGTGTGTGTGTATATGAGTGTTGGCGTGTGTGTGTGTGTGTGTGTGTGTGAGTTGGTGAGTGTGAATTTGTGTTTGTGAGAGTATAGGGGAGACTGGTGTTTGTGAGTGTGGGTGGTTTGTGTTTATGTGGCATGTGTGTCAGTATATATGGTGTGTAGTCAGCTTGGTGTGGGCGTGGCATGAGTGTATGGGGTGTCGAGTGTGTGGTGTGGGTGTATGTGGGTGTGGGTGTATGGGGGATATTTGTGGTGTGTGTGTGGTATGTGTTTGAGTAGACGGTGAGTGCAATGTATGGTGTAAGTGTGTGTGATGTGTGTGGTGTGAGTGGTGTATATGATTAGTGTGGTATGAGTATGTGTGTGGTGTGTGGAAGGTGTGTGTGGTGTGTCTGTGGTATGTGAGTGTATGAGGGATGGTGGTAGTGTCTGTGGTGTGTATATGTTTGATGTGTGTGGTGTGTGTGTGATGAGTGCATGTATATTAGGATGTTCATGATATGTGTATGGAATGCATGTGTGTGTGTGTGTGTGGTCTATGTGTGGTATGTGAGTGTTGAGTATATAGGGAGTGTTTCGTGTGTGTTTTATGCATGCTGTGTGTATGGTTTGTGTGTATGTGGTGTGTGTAAGTGTAGGTGGTGTTTTGTTCATGAGAGTTTGTGTGATGTGTGTGGTGTGTGTGGTATGAGTGTGTGTTTTGTATGTTAGTGTAGGTGGTGAGTGTGATGTGTGTGGTACATGTAGCATGTGTGGTATGAGCATGTGTGTATGTAATGTGCTGTGTTGTGAGGGAAAGAATGATACCCACAATAGGTGTCCATTACCCGTATTCAAGAAGATGGACACCAATATTTCCAGGCTTTGTCAAAATGGAAAGTGGTTTCTGCTGCCAGGATGAACTTCAAACTCACATTAGCAAAGTATAAAGCTTACTGATATTTTGTAAAAGAAAGTCATGGGAAAATGATAATCCACTAGTGGCAACGGTAGGTAGGGGTGGGCAGAGACTCCATAAGATCAAAATTAGCCTCACTTTAAATTAAATGTCTACATGTTTCTATTGTAACTGGAAGGAAGCCAGTGTTACACTGAAATATATTAATTGTCCATAGGATAAACAGGTGGGACATGATGCTATTAGTCACTTTTGTTGAGAGTATTTGTGAAGGTTAATTTTTTTGTCAACTTGACTGGGCTAGGGGTGGCCTGCAGATTTGGCTAAACATTATTTCTCACTGTGTCTCTGAGTGTTTCTGGGCGAGATCGACATTTGAATCAGTAAACTGAATGAAGCAGGTGTCCTCCCGAGTGGGCCTCATCCAACCAAAGAAAGGCCTGAATCGAATGAAAGGGTAAGAAAGTCATCTTTCTGCTCCACTTTTTTGAGCTGGGACACGAGTCTTCTGCCTTGGGCCTTGGATTTGGTGGTGAACTATATTCAACTCTCCTGGGTCTAGAGCTTACTCAGTGTAGACCTTGGACTTCTCTGCTTCTGCATGAGTGAGTGTGTATGAGTTGGTGTTTGTGTGTGTGTGTGAGTTGTGGGTGTGGGTGTGTGAGTTGTGGATGTGGGTGTGTGTGTCCTGCTTGTGTCCTTTCTCTGGAGAACTCAGACTAATACAGTATTATATGTTAGTTGCAATTTTTGTCTCTATGCTTTTGAAAGGTATAAAAGAAATAAAATAAAATCCTGGAGGTTTCTCAAAGAAGAACAATAAGGATTAGTAGAAATGTTACATGTTTAGGATAAGTCCTAAGAACAGCATTTGTTGCAATGAACATTCATGTGCATGTGTCCTTATAGTAGAACGATTTACAGTCCTTTGCATATATATCCAGTAATGGGATTGCTGGGTCAAATGGAATTTCTATTTCTAGGTCCTTGAGGAATCGCCACACTGTCTTCCACAATGGTTGAACTAATTTACACTCCCACCAACAGTGTAAGAGTGTTCCTATTTCTCCACATCCTCTCCAGCATCTGTTGTCTCCAGATTTTTTAATGATCGCCATTCTAACCGGTGTGAGATGGTATCTCAATGTGGTTTTGATTTGCATCTCTCTAATGACCAGTGATGATGAGCATTTTTTCGTGTGTTTGTTGGCACTGTTTACAATAGCAAAGAACTGGAACCAACCCAAATGTCCATCGATGATAGACTGGATTGGGAAAATGTGGCACATATACACCATGGAATATTATGCAGCAATCAAAAATGACGAGTTTATGTCCTTTGTAAGGACATGGATGAATCTGGAGAACATCATTCTCAGCAAAATGACACAAGAACAGAAAAGGAAATACCACATATTCTCACTCATAGGTGGGTGAGAAAAATGAGAACACATGGACACAGGGAGGGGGATACTACACACTGGGGTCTATTGGGGGGAATAGGGGAGGGACAGCGGTGGGGGGATCTGGGGAGGGATAGCCTGGGGAGAAATGCCAAATGTGGGTTAAGGGGAGAAAGGCAGCAAAGCACACTGCCATGTGTGTACCTATGCAACTATCTTGCACATTCTGCGCATGTTCCCCCAAACCTAAAATGCAATAAAAATTAAAAAAAAAAAGAACAGCTTTTGTTAAAACTGTCTTTAAGAAAATAAAAGGTGTTGGGAAAAAATTGTTGCCTTACTGTTTTCTGAGCAAAGACATAATCAAACAAGGAGAAATATACTTAGGTTATTTTAAGTGAATTTTACTTTAAAATAATTCACATACAATCTTTTTTTAAATTTTTTTTTTTATAAAGATGGGGTTCCACCATGATGACCAGGCTGTTCTTGAACTCCTGACCTCAGGTGATCCACCCACCTCAGCCTCTGAAAGTGCTAGGATTACAGGTGTGAGCCACCACACCCGGCCAATTCACATACAATTTTAAGAACTCAGGGAGGAAAAAAAGAGATCCCTTGTACCCCTTACTCAGTTTCCTCCAATGGTAACATCTTGGTGATATTTTCAAAATGGCAATATTTGCAAATACTGTAAATCTTTTGCAAATACCACAGCACCAGGAGATTGACATTGATACAAGAAAGATACAGACACTTTCTGTCAACACTGTGATTTGTCGTGCTGCCTTTTTATGAACACCGCCCCGTCTGTTCAGTGCTGCTCCTCCTTTCTTACTTAACTCCTGGCAACTAGTAATCTACTCTCAATTCCTATAATTCATTCATTTCAGGAATGTTATGTAATGGAATCCTACATGTAACCTTTGGGATTACCCTTTGTCCACTTAGAATAATTCTGTGGAGATTCATTCAGGTTATTGTGGGTATCAATAGTTTGTTCTTTTAAAAAAATTATTGAGGGCGATTTGAGGCTATGGATATATATGACTGTTTGTTTAACCATTCACCTCATGAAAGTCATCTATATGTTGCTTCTCCAGTTTGGGCTACTAAAAACAGGGCTGCTATAAATTCTAATACACAAGTTTTGTGTGAAGATAAGATTCTATTTTTCCTTGCTAAAGGCAGGGAATGCAATTTCTACGTGGTGGAGCAGTTGCACACATACTTCTAAAAGTAAAAACTATACAGATGTTCTCCAGAGCGGGCAGTAACGTTTTACATTCCCACCAGCAATGTATGAGTGATCCTGCTTTCCCTGAATTATTGACGGTACTTGATGTGGTCACGCTTTTATTGTGGCCATGCTGACCGGTATGTAGAAATTTCTCAGTGTGGTTTTAATTAGCATATCACTAGTGGCTAATAGTGTTCTGATTTCAACATATGAATTTGGGAGGACTGGGTACAGTGCATCCTATAATAATGTGTATTCTGGTGTGGTTGGGGGTTCTAAAATTATCAATTTAAGTCCCACTGCTTGATTTTGTTGTTGGGTTTTTATATTTTTGTTGATTTTCTGTGTGCCATATAAATTGTGGAGAAAGACGGATATTGAAGTGAACAGCTCTATGTGTGGTTTTGTCTAGTTCTCTGTTGAGTACTCTCAGTTGTTGCATAGACATTGATGACTTTTGTCAGGGGAGGGGTTGATGGATCGGTCTTTTCATCATTATATAGTGTCCCTCTCTGCCTCTGATTAGTTTCTTTGTTCTGAAATATACTATATGTGGCATTAACATAGCCAGTCTTGCATTCCTTTGGCTAACGTTTGCATGATAGATCTTTTTCCATCTTTTTGATTTCCACTTGCCTGTAGCATCATATTTGAAGGTAGTCTCTTTGTGGCCAGGAGGCAGTTGGGTCACGTCCATTAACCTACTCTGCTAATCTGTGTCTTTTAATCAGTGTACTTAGGCCATGATCTTTACTGTGATGACTGGTATGGGGGGGCTTCAGTCTGCCATTTTATTTTTCCTTCTCTGTGCATTCCCTCTGGTTTTGTTTTCTGGATATGCTTTCATTTTCTTACTTTCCTGTGGTGACTTGAACATCTCTGAGGATTGAGTTTTGCTTTCTCCACAGTGTTTTTGAGTATATCTGTTTGTATGGCTCTCTTGGTTTTTCCAGGTATATATGTTTATGTGTCTGTGCATCTCTGTCTTACCACACAGTATGCTGATGTCATTGATTTGCCAGTTCAAGTGAACAATAGACAAGTTACCTCCCTTGCAGGTCTCTTTACCCTCCCAGTTTACAATGGTTTCAAGCATTTTCTTTATGGAGAGATAGAACCACATTGAATGGTGCAATGACTTTTTTCTGAAACCATCAAGCAGAGTTTAGAAAACTCAAGAGAAGGAAGGCCTATTTTGCTTACTCTTTCTTTCTTTCTTTTTCTTTCTTTCCCTTGCTTCCTTCCTTTTTCTTTCTTTCATTCATTCTATATCCCAAGGTTCCTTCTTTAATCATTTCATTTTCTTTCTGTCTAGAGAACTCCCATTAACCTGTCTTTTAGAGTGAGAGATTCCCTTAGCTTTTCTTAATTTGAAACTGTTTTGATCTTTTCCTTAATTCTTGAAAGCTATTTCTGCTGGAGAAAGGAGTCTGGGCTGACAAACGTTTTCTTTGACGGCATGAAAAGCGTTGCACAACTTCTTTCTGCCTCCATGGTTTCTGATGAAAAGTCCATCATCACTGGAATTGTTTTTCCTTTCTAGGTGAGGTGTCACCCTTCTCTAGAAGGTTGCTGTCAAGGTATTTTCTTTGCCTTTAGTTTCCAACATTTCACTCTTTCATTAGTCTGGCCATAGACCTCTTTTGGTTTCATCCTATTTGGGGTTCTCACAGTTTCTTGAGCCTGTAGGTGTCTGTCTCTTGCCAAATATGGGAAGGTGTCAGCCATTTGCTTCTTTTTTTTGGGGGGGTTACCAGTTTTATTTCTAGACTTTCATGTTTGTCTTTTTTCTTCTGCTGGAAACATGCCGGTTACATGTGGGTGCTGGGAAGCGCCACGGTGCAACCAGAAACAGACCCAGCTGCCCCCGCCGAGACCCTCAGAGGTGTGCCTCACAGGACAGACTCTGCAGTGCCCGGTGCACCTGCCACCAGCCTTTGGCCTCTCGACACACACATCTAGAACTCGTGCCCTCGCCCCATCACGACGGACAAAGTGTCCCTCAAGGGCACTGCGTAGTTCAGATAGACGCTGCAGCCAGGATGGCTGAGGTAAGTGTGATCCCTGTTCCAGAGGGGTGGGGCAGGATGGGCCTGTGCCCGCGATGGCCTCCGAGCACAGGATGACCCTGCCAGGGCAGGGCTCCAGCCATGCGGGCCTGGTGGGTGGGGGTGCAAATTCCTTTGGTTCGGCAGCTTGCTAGGTGACTCAGGCACACAGCACTGTGAGCTGGCTTCATTGAGATTTGGAGTCTCTTTAAATCAGCACTATGCTGTAATTAACAAAACAATAACTAACAACACTAGTACATAACGGATTAAACACACCCAAAACTTGAACAAATTCCAGAAGCGATTCTAATCATCCCGAAGCAGAGTCCTACGGGCGCAGCACCGTGGCGGCACGTAAGACACACTTGTTATAATAATAATAATAATAATGCAACTTCCATAGCTACACGCAAAGAATGACACAGCTGTAAAAACTACGAGGATGCTACGATCCGATGAAGAGCCCAGTATCACAGGCGCAGGGAAGAGAAGATGGACACAGCCTGGTCTCCGGTTACACCGGTGCAGGATCGCGCCCGTTTGTCTGTGTGCCGAAGCAGACAGAACCTACCAGCTGGGTCCACCATGGCTAAGTGAAGCATGAGGAACCTTTTTGGAATAGAGCAGTAATCACATTAAGTCAAAATTGATCACATTAAAAAAAAAAAAAAAAAACTACAAAAAAGGCATCCGTAATACAGTGTTCTAAGAGAAAATTAAAACGAGTACATGGCAGTATATGACATTGTAAAAGAAAAAACGGACCCTCCAGTAGCAGCAAACAATGTGAAAGAGATACGGAGAAGCGATGTGAATGTTTCCAAACCCTGCCTGGAAGTCAGTGGTAGCAGTGCAGAAGGAAAACTGAGTTGCAGCCTGTCCCTGGAGTGGGCACCGCCGGTCCCCCCAGGAGCTGCAGCCTATCCCTGGCGTGGGCACTGCCCCCTCCCCCCAGGAGCTGCAGCCTGTCCCTGGCGTGGGCACCGCCCCCTCCCCCAGGAGCTGAAGCCTGTCCCTGGCGTGGGCACCGCCCTGTCCCCCCAGGAGCTGCAGCCTGTCCCTAGCGTGGGCACCGCCATGTCCCTCAGGGAGCTGCAGCTTGTCCCTGCCGTGGGCACAGCCCATCCCCCCGGGAGCTGCAGCCTGTCCCTGGCGTGGGCACCACCTGTCTCCCCAGGAGCTGCAGCCCGTGCCTGGCGTGGGCACAGCCAGTCCCGTGGGGAGCCTCCTCCTCACTCCTCCGCTCATCTTCCCTCACACATCAGCCTCCACCCCTGGCCACCTCCCTTCCTAAATAAAACTTTCTAAATAAAAAGTACAAAAATTCCATAGCCAAGATGTACAAATTGTCTATTTTGTCGCTAAGTTTTTTTTTAAAGGAAGGGGCAAGAAATAAGAAGATCTAGGAGCTGAACTTCTGTCAAGTACCTGAATTTTCCTTGTGACGCCTTTTCAATCAGATGACTGTGGGAAACACCAAACAGGCTGAGTTAATGTCTATGTGTGGTCTTCCCCCAGATGGTTTTTCTCACCTATAAAAGGACGCAGCTTTAAAACAAACTGTACTATCCCTGCAACATCAAAGGCAGAAGGGGTGTGTGTGTGTGTGTGTGCGCGCGCGTGTCTACATCAAGGGGAGATTGCATTACTTTGTAAATCATACTGGCCTTATAAACATCCTCTGCAATAAATATACTTTTTTAGGCTTTACTATAAATTGTATATTTTAGTGTTTAGAAGCCTTCCAGTGTGAAACACCTCAGATAAGATTAAACCACCTGCTCTCTAGGTAAACCTCTGAGGTCCCTACTTTCAAACACCAGTTGGCACCAAAGGATTCCTAAACTTCAACTTCTTTAAGAGAAAAAAAAAAGAAAAACAAAAAAAAGAGGAAAGGAACTTGTCACCCTGGCAATGCGAGAATGCGAACCTTTTTCTTCCTGACCGGCGCGAGGCCTCCCAAACACTCACCTCCGCTGCCACCATGGTGACTGCACCTGCCTCGCAGTCCTACTCACACACAAGTACACAGATATTCCCAAACCATTCCATTAGAAACCTGCTCTCCCTCCGCACACACAAAAACAGTGCTCTTTCCTACACCTACTGGACTGAAAGTGCTTGGAAATGAATGGTTTTAGAATACGGAGAAGAAAGAAAACCACCAAGTAGCTGTGGATTGAACCTGGACATCAGCTGGCTGCAGAGCCATGGGGTGGAAAACCAGCACCTCATAAACAGGTCACTACAGAAACAGAAAGGGTATAAAAATAGAATATATTATGTCACTATTTCATCTTCTCTTTCCAGTAGCGTATCGTAGGATTGGGACAGGTGGCCTTTCCCGACCCCGCCATGCTGGCTGATGCCTGACAAACCTTCACTGTGGTGGTGGCCACAGGCACAAAGGACACACACACAGGCACGCTACCCTACTGTGACCAAGAGGTGACTTCAGCCATGGATAAGGTGAAGTGGTTATACATCTACCTACGGAATATAATAACATACAATGACTTATAAAGTGACTACATGCAGATGAGCAAGCAAGGTGCAGAGACGCCTACAACTGCCCTACAGCGGTGCTCTTCAGGAAAAGCACAAGAATACCTTTTTTTTTTTTTACCTAAAACCCTCTTCTACTTTACAAATCTTTGCTGAATTTTTCTATTTTTAAAAAAATGTTTTTATGCCTTTTTTTAACAGGCAAAGAATCGAACCTAATCCTCTCCTGAGACCTCTCCTTTGTGTTAATACCTAAGCCTACGACAGAGAAACAAGTACATTAATATAAAAACTAGTTGATTATTGGGGCATAAAGTCCTCTATTTTCGTAGCACAACTCTCCTGTCCCCCGCCACTCAGGGATACGAAATACTATTTTTTTTCTCTCTTATCTTTTTTAAAGACAGTTTTTGGGTAATCTTTTTCTTTTGCTTAAGTCAGAGATGGAAGGGAGAAAGCAAAGGGAAAAAAACCAACAAGGAGAATGAAGCTTTCCCTTCTGGTATCAAAGTGCCCCGGAGAGGAGGGGCTGTCGGGGAGCACCTGGGGTCGGCGCCACCCTAGCCGGGGTGGCGGGGCGCCCGCCTTCCTGGCGCCCTCAGATGTCCACGTCCCGCACGTCGGTGGGTGTGCAGGCCAGGTCCACCTCCTCCTCCTCCTCTTCCTCCTCCTCAGAGGCCTTGGGGTCCTGGTTCTGCTTGGCCTGGCGCAAGCTCGACTCCAGCAGGCCTTCGATCTGCTCCTGGCAGCCCCGGAGGCAGTCCAGGTCACACTCGATCACTCTGGAGAGGAAGCAGGTGAGGCGGTAGTGGGACAGGAAGTGGTTGGGGCTCCCCAGGTTCAGGCCTTGCACTACGGCCACCAGGCTTCCTGCCGCCACCATGGAGGGCGGATTGGAAATGAACTTCACATCTGTGGCACAGAGAGCAACGAAAGTCTGCGCGTGTTTGTCGATGATCTGTTTGTTCTCCTCAGCCTCTGGCATTTTGGAGAGGAAGTGTTCGATGAAATCGTGCGGGGTCGTGGCGGCCAGGTTCCACTTGAGCTTGTTCACCAGGAGAGGCTCCATTTGCAGCAGCTCCTCGGGCTGGATGGAGTTGTAGGTGTAGTGCACAGCTTCTCGGCCGTCAGGGGATGGTCTCCTTCATCTTAGAGGCCACGAACATGCAGGTGGCCCCAGCAGCTGCAGGCGGCTTTTTTTCACTGGCTCCAGCGACAGGAAGAGGTCCAGGTAGTTCGTGGCCAGCGGGAAGACCCCCTCCTCGCACTTCTGCTCCTCGCAGACCTCCAGCATCCAGGTGGCCACGATCTTCCGCCTGGACGGCAGGACCTCCTTCTGCACACATTTGAAGTAGGACATGGAGGGCGCGCAGGTCTCCTCCGCCTTCAGCATGGCCCGCAGCACCCGGTGGTTGAGAAGGTTGGCATCGGGGTAGGCACGGCGGATGGCCTCCACTTCGCAGCACAGGAGCTGGTGTTCCGTGGCTGGGGCTCTGCCTGGGCAGCTGGGGAGGGCTGTGGGTTCCGGTTGCGTCCGCGCTGGGCTCTCGCTCCTGTTGCCCCGCGCTCCCTCGAGCTCTTCTGCCCCTCGCCGGAACGCGCGGACTCTGCTGCTCGCGGCTACTGCGCCGACAGCCCTCTGGAGGCTCCAGGACTTTGCAACTTCAACAAAACTCCCCTGTAGTCCGGGTGATATTACTGTTGTTAAGCAGAGATCAAAGCCAGGCAGAGAATGGGAGCGGGAGGGGAGGGGCGGGCGCAGTGGGAGTGGGCGCGGGCGCCAAACGCCGGGGGCTGCTAGGGGCAGAGCCCAAAAGCCGTCCCTGAGGCTCCGCGCCTGCCCAGAGGCGGAGTCGCCCCCTGAGGCGGAGTTGCCCCGGTAGTCGGGTTTTCATAGAAATGCAAATCGCCCCGCTGCAGACTTTCTCCCCGCCAGAAAAGAGGGGTGCAAGGGACCCAGTCCGACTCGAATAGGTCCCCCGGGATTTGGGGGTGGAGTGGAGGTGGCTCTGCAGTAGGGGACAACTTAAAAGCCCGACCGGCCACAGGCAGCCTAGGAAGACCACAAGGAGCGGGGACGCTGAGGCGCGGAGACATCCAATATCCAAGCCGGCAGAACCGGCGAATTTTCAAGAACGCCACGAGGGCACCCACGAGTGGACAGACGGCCAAAGCATCTCAACGTCTGCATCTTCTTTCATTTTCATTAAGACGTGTAAATTTCAAGAACTATTTAGCATGCAGGGACGGAGGACAGGGCACACCACCCAGTGCACTTTTGGTTTCGGCGCATATGGGAATTGTTGCAAATGCCCAAGGGGGTAACCCTAAACATGTAAGGGATTTCAGCTTAGCACGCGCTCGCTCAAAAATAAAATAAAATAAATGCCCGAAAATTCCAGCCGCAGCCCAAGATGGTGGCAGCGTTTCCTTCATATTGTCCTTCCAGCCTGGAGACTCTTCGGGCTGTGTTCCGTCCTCGCGGAGGTCCCCAAATGCACCCCCTCCCTTCCGGTGCCGGCAATTTAACCGGGCCAAACACACTCTGAAAGGACAGCCGAGGAACAGTGATCTCCGTCCTGACTCGTTTTTTAATTAGAAAAGGAATTAAATTGCTGGAAATATTAGTCGCCTCTGTCTGGGAGAAGACCGCCGGAAGGTTCCTAGTTGGTTTTGTTGGGGGTGTAGACGTCCCTTCACCTTTATAAGTTGCCCTGGGTCTGCACTGGTGAGCGTGAGGGGGCTGGCAAGGGCAGGCATAATACAGGACAATTATCAGTTAAACAAATGAGTGTACTGATCTGATTTTTAACTAGGCGTCCGTGGTTATAGGAGAGGGTCCCCAATATTACCTCAAACTCAAGCAAATGCGAATGGTGGGTTTTGTTTTTGTTTTTTTTTGAGACGGAGTTTCGCTCTTGTTACCCAGGCTAGAATGCAATGGCGCGATCTCGGCTCACTGCAACCTCCGCCTCCTGCGTTCAGGCAATTCTCCTGCCTCAGCCTCCTGAGTAGCTGAGATTACAGGCACGCGCCACCATGCCCAGCTAATTTTTTGTATCTTTAGTAGAGACGGGGTTTCACCACGTTGACCAGGATGGTCTCGACATCTTGATCTTGTGATCCAGAATGGTGGGTTTTTAACTTAAGCAAATACATGGTGGGTTTTTAAATTACAGGTTTTGCCTCTTTGGCGCATTAAAGAAAAGGACATTTTACTGTCTTAACTTCTTAGTTTTGTTTTGTTTTACAATACCTGCCCCTAATAAAGAAAACTGTTCATTTACTTCCTTCTGAATATAGTTTAGTGTCATCAAACCACCGTATCCCCGTAACAGTAAAAGCTCAAAGCAAACTGATAGCAAAAGTCCCCTCCCCTTAGCCAGGGTGCTCACAGCAAGATTCGACCCCCTCGCACCCCTACTTTTAAGGGCAAATTCCTCCCGCACCGCCTCCCCCACCCGGAACTAGGATTACTAATTTCGGGTTCTGGGGGGTAATTACCTGTAGACTACACCTGGGGAGCGGTAGGTGGCCCCAGCAGGGAGCACCCACCGACGTGCCTCCCCACTCCCCTGGCATCCACAATCGCTTTGGCCCGGGTATCTCCGAGCGTCAGAGCACGAGGGCGGCCCAGCTGCTTTTTCATTCATAAAATCCCTACCGGGCGGCCTCCTGGATGATTTAGGGGGCCCAGAGCTATCACCCGGCCTCTCCCATCCCGGAGGGCTAGGGATCCTGAGCCTCGCATGCGCTCTGGGCCAGCCGGAGGCGCGAAGCGGCTCCATTTGCTTCTTTAAGTACGTTTTCAGCCTTGTCTTTTTCCTCTTCCCCTTCCTGACACTGATAACAGGGAAATGAGAACTTTTGAGATAGTTTCACAGACAATCCCAAAACCTCTGTCATTTCATTGCCAGTGTGTGTTTGCTATTTCATTCAACAATTATAAACTGGGAGGGCAAAGAGATTTTTCTGGTTCTTGGTAAGATAAATGATTTTCCGTTGAAACTTGGACTTGAGGTATTATGTTATCAGACTCTCAATCTTATTGAAACCTTCTATTTTAACTACCTTTTTCTGACTCTGCTTCTGCAGGAGAAGGGGACTGGTGCCATCTCATTGCAGCCAGGTGTGTGTAGAAATAGAGGTTTCTCACCTGACTGACCTCTGTTGACACCCTGAGTGGGGGAGCAGCCCACTCCTCCTCCACCCTTGATGTATGTCCTCATGTCCTACGCGAGACACAGAGGAGCGGAGGGTAAAGTTAGTCTCACTCTGCCTTTCCATTACTTTCCATTAGAAGACGAGCTGGATAGAAGAAAGCTGCCAGCGGCTGAAGCATTTTTAAAATGTAAGAGACAATCCCCAATACGGACTGGAACCACACACTCCTGGAGTTGAAAGCAAGCACACCAGCCGACCACACCACACAGACAGTGGCATTGCAGTCCGGCCTCACCGTGCAGAGCAGGCGCCCATCCAGCGCTAGGCATAGCCGCCTTCTGCAGAACGCTCGTGCAGACTCAAAGCCTCGGGAAACTGGACACAGCATCTTGCCGCAAAAGCTGAGACCCGTGCATGGGGTGATTCTGAAGCTGGAAGGGCAGCCCTGCGGCCTTCGCCCTGTCCTGCCTCTCTCCGGCGTCAGAGCCAGAGTTCCAGGAAATGCCCGGGTCCGCGACTCCCTGGGCCTGAGCCGCCTGGGCCCCACGGGAAGCAGAACGCCCGGGGGCTCCCGCGATGGCTCTTGCCTTTCTCGGCTCCGCCTTCACCCGACCCTCTATTGGCTTGGGCTCCCCTGGCTTCACTCGGCTTGGGTCGGTGGGGCGGGAGAGAGAAAGGGTGAAAAGTGGATTTTCGGAGAGGCGGGAGAGAACAGAGGAGGTGTGGACGAGGACAGCGAGGCCTCCCGGGAGAGGCGGTGCAGGGAGGCCCAGGCTGCAGTGGAGGAGATGAGAATTGTTCTTGTTACCCGTGAGGATTGAGAGGAAGGAGGGAAAGCTGAGCCGGCAGGAACGGAAGAAAAGCGCGAGCACCCTGCGGCTGTCTGGGAACAAAGCCGCCTAAGAATCGAAATCTGTTGATGTTAAAATTACTAGAGAAAGCCCAGGCGTCACCGTTTGGCCTGTGGCTCGCCGCGATCGTATGGTGGTTAGTACTCTGCGTTGTGGCCGCAGCCATCTCGGTTCGAATCCGAATTACGGCAGTGTCCTTCGTCTGGGCCATCAGCTCCCTTTTGCTCTCAGCAACCCAGCTCCTCAAGTGCCCAGGGTGCGGACTGGGCGGGGCCCTCCAGTTTGCTGATTGAGCGGTGGAGGGAGGTGACGGTCGCTGACCCAACAAAGACGGCAGGTGGAGTAGGCACCAATGGAAAACTGTTGCCGGTGCCCTAAGCAGAAGGCAGGTGTGAGCGGGAGCCAGGTGGGTGAAATGCTCAGACTCGGCAGAGGCGGCGGCCAGAACCGCGGGAGTGAGAGGGCGCGGTGGCTGCGGAGGGGGAGCCGCTGCTAAAAGGAGGCCTGTGTTGTCGTGTGGGCGACTGTCGGAGGAATCTTTGGGGGAGAGTGGTTTGGAAGAATGGCGATGGGCTTGACTGGCAGAGGAAGGTGGTCACTCTGAGCGACCAGCCAGGGGACCAGGACGCTGGCTCCCTGGCTGTCCCTCCTCTCCCCATACCTGGCAGGGGACAGAACGTGGTCAGGAAGGGGGTTCTCCTTGGACGAGGCTAGTCCACCGCACTTCGGCTGCACTGACCCTGCAATTTCCCCACACCGGCCCTGCAGGCCGCGGTGTTTGTGCCGCCCCGCGGCTGGGTTCCTGCACTCTCCTGACTTGCCTCCGCTCACCGCCGACGCGGACACCGCCCCAGAGACCCTTCGCCGTCCTCCTAGGGATCTTGAGGGCGCTTCCTTGCCGTTCTCACTGAAGCTCACCAGCAGACAGATGTGAGCTCTGTCTTTTACACTCTGAACTTGGATATTGACAAAAAAACCCTGACCCAGAGCTTGGGTCTCCTCCGGGCCTGCACGTGACTCCGGACTCCCCGCCTCCCGCCTCCAAGCGCAGCTCTTGGCTCAGGGATGGGCAGCGCCCACCCAGCGTGGAACCGCGGCAGCCGCAGCGCCCGCAGACTGCCAGACACTAGCAGGAGACACTAGCAGGAGACAGAACACAAGGCGTGCGTGCTGGGAAGCATGGGAGACGTCACTCTCCCACCAGGCGAGAAGGTCTTTGGAGACAAGACAGAAGGACGCCTCCCTTCCAGGAACAAGGCAGCCGCTCCTGAGGCCTGGCTTCGCACAGAGGCTCCTGGGTCCAGCGCGCCCTCTCTCTACCCGCTGCAGCCAGACCTGCTTCTCACATCTCAGCAGGCTTCCTCTTCCGCCTCTGCCTCCTCTTGCTCCCCAGCTGTCCTTGGCACAGCAAGGCCCCCAGCCCGGGGGAAAGACCTAGCCTCCTCTCCAGCACTTGGAGAGGGAGTTGTATGCACGTCCCCTAACCCAGGAGGACAGAGACCCTGAGGTAGAAAGACCCCCGCCCCCTCGCCGCCCCCTTGCTGCTTCTCTTGGCGCAGCTAGTCCAGGGAGCTGGCTGAGGGCCCAGGACTCCTTGCTCCTTCTAGAGGGCCTGAGCGTGGCTCAGGGAGCTGGCCACGTGGGCATCTCCCCCACTGCTCCTCGGAATGGGAGGCATTATCCTGTAGGACCCACTCTTAGCCGGGAGAGACCCTCGGGAAAAGCTCCCGCGGAAGCCGGGGCTCTGCAGCTTAACCACTTTGAGGTGAAGCTTGCGTCGGCCCTTCCTTCCTTCCTTCGGAGAGCCTTGGGGAAAGGAGAAATGCTCCAGGACAATAAGCTTTGCAGTATCTCAAGAGTCCAGAGGAAACGAGGGCGCCGTCTTCCTGGAAGAAGGCGACCCGAGGCGAGGCCTGTGGTCGGTCGTACGGAGGCTTGTGGCGCAGGAGTGCCCTTTCTTCACGGAAGCTATCCAATTAGCTGTCTGCATCCCACCCGGGGGACTCCTCTTCACCTCTCTCCTCCTACTGCAGGTCTTCTATCCTGGTATACCTTCAATGCCCATCTTCCTTTCGTGCCAGGGAACCTCATACTCGCCATGAGTTGCTTATTTCCTTGGTTATTCTGAACTTTAAATAAGGTAATGTATGTTACCTTATGCATTTTTTCTTCTTAAAAATAGACAATACTGGTTATTCAGATTATGTTACTGATGAAAACAATAACAGATGGCAATTATTGAGCGCTCATGGCACGCTTACATACGTGCTGTATTGAATATTATATGCTAAAGAAACTTGAGAAAATATTTTATGCTGAAGGGATTTGAGAAAACAGCAGAAGCAGGAAGGTCACTGTCACCCTTTCCCTGCCCTTCGTCCCTGACACCAATCACAAGGCTCTCATGTGAGAGGTGCCTTCTCTGTACCCAGAGGAAATGTGTATCCTTGAATCTGAAGACTCAGGGACACAGAGAAGAGCCTGAATACAGAGGCCTGGCCACATTTTCCCCAGTTTGTTACTGTTAGATCACACTTTTTTGTCTTATCATAGTTCTCCATGACTATTCACTCTTCATAAAACCTACTGCTAAAAAAAATCCTGAGGTTTGGTTGTTTCCATGGGCCTTCATTTCCTTTTGAAGGTGCTCCTGTCATGTAAAACTTACATTAAATAAATATATATGTTTTTCTCCTGTTAGTCTGTTTTTTGCTGTAAGGGTCTCAGCAATGAACCTAGCTAATCAACTCCCAGTTCCTCCCAGGTAGAAATATTTCTAAAGCTCATTTTCTGAAGCTCCTTGAAGGTCAAACCTGCTGGAGACTGAGTGGCATTCCTGGGATCTCCCAGCCCAGATCACTGCTGGTGAGAGAATTGCTGCAGTCTCCCTGGGAGGGTGTACGGCCACTGGAAAGTATCACTGCTGTGACTTCAACCCAACCAGTTTTCATCACATCTGCTCTTTGTGCAGTGTTGCAGGCAAAACACAAGAGCTAACATGCACATGAGTAACATATGCACACTCATCACCTGTGCCTGACATGCAAAGTGCCACATGTGAGGCACAGCTGATGAGTGTGCATATGTTTACTCATTGTGTCCTTACCTAAGGTAGAAGTCACACCACCATCTTCATCTTCCAGATGAGAAAACAGATGCACAAAGATGCTAATGAACCTGCCCAAAGTCACTCAGCCAGTGAAAGAGGATTTGAAAGCAGGAATTTGAAGTGAAGGCAGCCTGGCTCCAGAAGACATTCTCAGAACTACTGCATTTCTACTGCTCCTAACAAAACCACCCTCACAAAAACTATGACAGTGAGAAAAACCTGACATAGGAAGACTATGACTGTGAAAGAAATCTGACTTAACTGACTGCATCTTGCTTCTAACCTCCAAGCTGCCCTTGTCCGTTGCTGAGCATAGGCCAGGCTAATTAGGGGAGGAGTTTAGTTTCAAGTGGAAGTGTGAGAAAAAGATAATGGCCCCTTGTTGAAACAAACCTCTTCATTTCTTGGGGATCAGACATCCTTAGCAAAGCCAACAAATTAGGCTCAGGATGCCATCCAGAAGCCACAAGAGTCCTAAAGCTCCCCAACTGTCCCTGCAGATAACATCATTAGTGTCAAACCCAAGATTGGTGTTCAAGGCGTTTCTCAGACCCTGCCTTGTGATGGACTAGCTGGCACACACAGACTGGGAAACTGGCTCGTCTGCTCCTGTGGCCTCCACCCAGGGACTGACTCAGTGCAAATAAACAAGCTCTGCCTCTGTCATTTAATCCCCAACCCAACCAATCAGCTTTCCCCATTCCCTAGCCCCTTGCCTGCAAAACTATCCAAAAACAAAACAAAACAAAACAAAAGACAAAAACATAAAACCCTGCCTCTGAATTTTGGGGGAGGCAGATTTGAGTAATAATGAACCCTATCCTGGTTACTTAGCTGCCTCTGCGTTTATTAAATTCTTTCTCTACAGCAGAAAGTCTGCTGTTCTCAGCTCCATTGGCTTTTCTGGGCAATGGGCAAGATAAACCTACCAGGCAGTTACACTAATAAAAGAGAAACACAAATGGCAAGCATGCTTGAAAAGAAATGTAAGTCCGTGTATTTCTTTTGAAGAAACACAAGAGGAGGAGGAATGACGACAGGCAGTACACCGTCTAAATATTTTCACGATTCTCCTGCCTCCCCATATCCTTCTTCTCCCAACAACTGCCCCCCAGAAACCTTCAACTTAAACCCAATTCCTGCCAGAATCGGGTTTGTCCTCCCTTCACATCTTTCCTCTCTCACCTGCCCCACACCCATTCTGTATCTAGTCTGTTTGTTCACTTCCAGGTCATTGAGGATTTTCCACTTAAAAATATTTTTAAAGCCATAAAGAAGTAGGTAACTGGCCATCCACATCCAACCACCTGAAATTAATTACTGTTAACATATGTACATCTTTTTCTTCCAAATAATATTTAAGCTATTGTCTTTTTAAAAAACAATTATACATGCTAAGTATAGACTATACTAACAGTACAGAATGTAGAAATAGGTACAATTTTTGATTAGTTTAAGTTCAAGAATAACTTTTTCTAATGTTAGGACAACACTGATGGAGTCGTGTTCTTCAGCTGTATCTACAAAGAGAAGAATGTATATTTTAGCTAGACTGTCCCCTCCAGGTCAAACAAAAGAAAAAAAAAAAGAAGGGTATATATATATGTTTGATATATATATTCTCAGTATATATATATATATGCTCATAAAATTAAGCTTAGACTCTATTTTTATTTTACAAATATTCCATTTCACAGTGCATGAACTATGTCCATAAAAATCAGCCCATCTGAGAACCATCATTGGAGCCAACAGAATCCTGCACCTGACAGGCCCCTGTTACAGACCTGGATCCTTAGCGCTATTGGCTCTTCTTCCATTTCCTGCTGCTCAGCACACAGAAAACCAAGCACTGATACCCTGAGTATTGCTGAGGAAGAAGGCTTTAATCCCAGCTACTTGGGAGGCTGAGGTAGGAGAATGGCTTGAACCCAGGAGGCAGAGGTTGCAGTGAGCCAAGATCAAGTCATTGCACTCCAGCCTGGCAAACAGAGTGAGACTGTCTCAAAACCAGAGAGAAAAAGAGAATACAATAGTGTAACCATTCTAAAATACTGCCTGATAGTTTCCAATACAGTGAAAACTACACCTACTTCCTGACCCAGCCATTCCACTACCAGGCTTATACTCAACAAAAATGAAGGCACAGGTCCATAAAAAGGCCCATAGTGGAATATTTATAAACACCTTGTTCAGAATCGCCAAGACTAGAAACAGCCCAATTGTCCATCAACTGTAGTGTATTCATTCA
This sequence comes from Saguinus oedipus, assembly GCA_031835075.1. NCBI lineage: Eukaryota > Metazoa > Chordata > Mammalia > Primates > Cebidae > Saguinus > Saguinus oedipus. The sequence continues at coordinate 73,986,821 of CM063185.1, forward strand.
CAGGTTAGAATACACTCATTAATAACACCAAAAACCTGAGATTTATGTCATGTAATGCAAGCATCCTATAACCACTGTTGCATTTAAAGAAAAAAACCAAACAGGCAAAATCAGTATACCCCTTTACGTGATTTCAAAAAGAAGCAAAAGTAAATCACAGAGATAGAAATCAGAAGGGTGACTGCCTAAGTGGGGATGGGGTGAGGATTGACTGGGAAGAGGCTTTGATGACTTTCTGGGCTGGTGAAAATGTCCCGTAACTAAATGAACTAATGGAGTTGAAAAATACAACACGAGAACTTAGTGAAATATGCACAAGTTTGAATAGCCGAATTGATCAAGCAGAAGAAAGGATATTAGAGGTCGAAGACCGACTTAATGAAATGGAACGAGAAGACAAGAATAGAGAAAAAAGGATAAAAAGGAATGAGCAAAGTCTCCAAGAATTATGGGACTATGTGAAAAGACCTAATCTACGTTTAATAGGTGTACCTGAATGTGATGGAGAGAATGAATCCCAGCTGGAAAATATTCTTCAGGATATTATCCAGGAGAATTTTCCCAATCTAGCAAAGCAGGATACCATTCAACCTCAGGTAATACAGAGAACACCACAAAGATATTCCTTAAGAAGAGCAACCCCAAGACACATAATCATTAGATTCACCAGGGTTGAAACAAAGGAGAAAATACTAAGGGTAGCCAGAGAGAAAGGTCAGGTTACCCACAAAGGGAAGCCTATTAGACTTACAGCAGATCTCTCAGTAGAAACCCTACAAGCCAGAAGAGAGTGGGGGCCGATATTTAACATCCTCAAATAACAGAAATTTCAGCCCAGAATTTCATATCCTGCCAAACTAAGCTTCACAATTGAAGGAAAAATAAAATCTTTTATGAACAAGCAAGTACTCAGAGACTTTATTACCACCAGGCCTGCTTTACAAAAACTTCTGAAAGAAGCATTACACACAGAAAGGAACAACCAGTATTAGCCTTTCTAAAAATATGCCAAAAAGTAAAGAACATCAACAGAAAGAAGAATTTACATCAACAAATGGATAAAATAGCCAGTTAACATCAAACGGCAGTAATCTTAAATGGAAATCGACTAAATTTCCTAATTAAAAGATACAGCCAAAATCTAACGGTATACTATATCCAGACCTATTTCATATCCAAAGATATACATAGACTAAAAACAAAGGGTTGGAGAAAGATTTACCAATCAAATACAGAAAAAAACAAATAAATAAACAAAAAGGAGTTGCAATTCATGCATTTGATAAAACAGATTTCAAACCACAAAAAGATAGAGTGGTATAAGGATCAATGCATTCTAATACCCAGAAGATACATAAGACCCATAAAGAGATTCAGACTCAACGAAACAGAAAATTAATAAGGATATCCAGAATCTGAACTCAGATCAGTAACAAGTAAACTTAATAAGCAAACTCTCCACTTTAGATAAATAAAATATACATTCTCCATTTTAAATACATAAAATAATGATCGGCCATTATTAATAGCCATTTATAGAATAAAGCAATATTCTGTTCTCTCTCCCTCTTTTTCTTCCTCTCTTTTCCTTTCAAAAAAAAAAGACCCTCTATATCCTCTCTTTCTCTCAGCTCCTGTTAAAAAAAAAAAAAAAGAAAGAAAATGTCCCGTAACTTGATCTGGGTGATAGTTTCTTTGTCAAAATGCACTGGGCCTCGAAGTTAGGATTAGCACACTTTGTTCTGCGTGGATTATACCTCAGTCATGTACTGAGAGCAAATAAAGAAGTAAAAACAAAATTAAAAATCGGGGCTGGGGAATGTCATTAAGTTTAATTTTATTATGTTCTTTAGGTTTCACTTAAAACACCCGGTTGAAGTGTGAACTCTCATCTTCTCTTGTTCATTTCTGTTTGGCCTGAAAAGACCCTAAGGATGTTTGAAACATCTGAGCTAAAGAAACAGGCATGGCCACATCATGTCATCAGTAAAAGATTCCAATGAGGCTGGCTGAGAGGGAGCCCCTCAGCATTTGGGTATTGTACTTGCTCAGAGATGGGGCAGAAGTCTAGCCTTTCAAGATGATGGACCCTGGCGTGCAGGTTACCGGTTCCTTCTATTCCTGCCACTACAGAGAGCTCTGAAGCCACAGGAAAGTTGTAACCTCTCTAGTCACAGGTAAACCGCGCAGCCCAGGCTGAGGTTGGAAGCAAACAGGAAAGAAGAGCCCTACACCCTAGAAGGGACACTGCAGTGACTCCGAAGCCGAGTCTGTTGCAGCACAGCACAGAGTAGCAACCACGATGAGAGCAGGGCGAGCCACAGGAGCTGAAGGGCCGGGCTCTTTAAACTTAACGCAGGGCTGCTTCCGTTTTGGAGATCAAAGGGTCCACATAGATTTCGTTTTTTCTTGGTGTCTCTCCATTTTTCCCCACACTGCTATGATTAAAACACACACACACACACACACACACACACACACACACACACACACACACACACACACACACACACACTCTTCTAGTCTCTTCCCCGTGAAGTCCTCACCGCTGCACAAAGCTACTGCCAAGTTTTGTCTCCCCGGTCCCGACTCTACCGACTACCGGCCCTCGCCCTGGCAATTCCCTGTTGGACCCACTCCCTGCCCAGCTCCCAGCCTCCTGCCCCAGGCAGGCACCCAAAATCAGCGCAGCTGAGCCCCTCAGCTCCACCACGCCAAGTGGCAAGAGAAGGGCAGGACCCTTTTCTTGCCGCTGGCCCCTAGAGAGCCTCGCCCCTTGCCCTCTTCTCGGGATGGGGAGAAATCAATCGGAAACAATGCTTTTTAAAAAGAACTTACTTCCCCTTCGCGACCAGGCTGGGCGACGTGGCGAAATCCTGTCCGTACAAAGAATACAAAAATTAGCCGGCGTGATGGCGCGCCTGTTTTCCCAGCTATCTGGGGACTGAGGCTAGAAGATCGCTTGGCCCCGGGAGGTGGAGGCTGGTGGAAGCTGCAGTGAGCCGAGTTTGCACCACTGCACTCCAGCCTGGGCCACCGAGTGAGACTCTGTCAACAACACAAAACAAAACTTCCTCATGGGAAAACAGTTCGTGATTTCTATTTTCAAGGTTCTTCAGAGGACTAAAAGCAAAAGGCGAGGACGGATTCGTTCGACAAGTCCTAGTCGTGGGCCCTGGTGAGTGCCAGACCCTGCTCCTCGAGAGAAGACCCACCAGCGACCCTCACCACATCCCTGCCCTGGTGCAGCCCGCGATCGGGGCGCAAGATCCGAGAAGGCGGCGCGAAAAATGGGAAGAGCCATCCCGGGAGCCCGCCGGGCGTTCAGCTTCCCTGGAGCCACCAGGCGGCTCAGGCAGGTTTCAAATGGGGGGCGTTTCCGGGGACTTCTGAAGCAGGCCAGGGGCAGGGTGGGTGAAGGCCATTAGACTGTCCTGGCTCAAGAATCTCCCAACGCGCGGGTGTTCAAAGTGACCAGAGCGACTCACCGGTCTCGAATCTCTCCGGTTTTCCAAGACCTCCTCAGTTATCCTGAGGACAGCAGGGCTGGGGGCAGTTTGGTGAGTGCATCCTGCCTGCAGCATCCGGTAGAAGCGGTAGTCACGGTCTCTGTGGCGCAATCGGTTAGCGCGTTCGGCTGGTAACCGGAAGGTGGGTGGTTCGATCCCACCCAGGGACGCCTTGTGTTGTGTTTTAACCCGTTTCAATCAACCAGGTTAACCTGTTTCTGTTAATATACAGTCAACCAGGTTAATCATGGTACATTAGTCCTGAGACGACACACATGTCCTCTTCCCAACCTCCGTGTCAAACTCAGGAATCCCAGAGAACTTAGACAGTAATTCACCTCTGGATAAAACTCTTCTTTGCTGCCATGGAAGGCTTGGGTGAGTAAGGTGACGCAAGTTTTTCATTTATAATAATAGGAGACCTATTACAGTAGCATCCTATCCCCCGGATGTGCCTGGGTTTACTAATTGCTCTGTCAATAATGTGACCAGTGGAATCAGTCATCTTCATGCTGATCCTGGCCATGGTTGGTGAAACCAGCATTTCTTCCTCAGTTTGTGTCATTTATTTAACCCTTTTCAAATGTTTCTGAAGGCTGGTCATAGTGGCTCATGCCTGTAATCCCAGCATTTTGGGAGGCCGAGGCAGGCGGATTACCTGAGGTCAGGAGTTTGAGACCAGCTTGGCCAACATGGTAAAACCCTGTCTCTACTAAAAATACAAAAATTAGCCGGGCATGGTGGCAGGTGCCTGTAATCCCTGCTACTTGGGAGGCAGAGGCAGTAGAATCGCTAGAACCCGGGAGGCGGAGGTTGCAGTGAGCCGAGATCACACCATTGTACTCCACCCCCTGGGGCACAAGAGGGAGACTTGGTCTCAAAAAAAAAAAAAAGTTTTTGAAATGAGGTGGGTTTAATGGTGTTAGGATTGCAAATGATGCTGCAGTCCCCACCGTTATTGTACACATTTCTTTGGTCACTTGTGCAGGTGTTTCTATAGTGTAGAGAACTGGATGTACTTTTTTTTTTTTTTGAGGCGGAGTTTCACTCTTGTTACCCAGGCTAGAGTGCAATGTCGCGATCTCGGCTCACCACAACCTCCGCCTCCTGGGTTCAGGCAATTCTCCTCCTTCAGCCTCCTGAGTAGCTGGGATTACAGGCACGCGCCACCGTGCCCAGCTAATTTTTTGTATTTTTAGTAGAGATGGGGTTTCACCATGTTGACCAGGATGGTCTCGATCTCTTGACCTCGTGATCCACCCACCTCGGCCTCCCAAAGTGCTGGGATTACAGTCGTGAGCCACCGCGCCCAGCCTGGATGTACCATTTTTACATTACAGTATTTATTCAATGCTTCTGATGTGAATACCTTCTACAAACTTATCTTCCGAGGGAGCAGGACCAAATCATACTCCAATTTGTTTCCCAATTCTATCAAGGTCTCTCTGTCACTTACTTGCTGGCACAGCAAACTTTTTACTCATCGATGTATGATATTCCACCGAGGGGAGAGGCGCCCTCCTGGCTTAACCGAGGTGGGGGGGAACAACAGAAGGACATGGTGGACATCACACACAGATACTCTGCGGCATACGATGAACTGCTAAGCTTTTAAGATATTTTAAAGTCCTCCAACATCTGTAATTGTTTTCTGTGGAGACCAAGACACGTGGGTCTGGAGAAGATGGGCCACAGTGACCTCTTTGAAAGTTGTCTGTCAGGTCGCTCATCCAAGAGGAGAAAAATCACAAAGGTCCCAGGTGATATTTTTCTTCTCCCCTTTCCTCTTCATAAATCTTGATTTTGCTTTTATTTGATGAAACCAAACTCATGCTCATTCTTCCTCCTATACAATGGTAAATTAGCATGCAAATTATTATTCTTTGATAGATTTTTGCAGGGGCCATGTCCATAACAATTAGCCCATCTGAAATGCATTGTGGGAGCCGAGAGAACCCTGCACGCAGCAGGTGCCTTGTGCAGACCTGGACCCTTGGAGCTATTGGCTCATGTTCCTTCAGTTCTTCTGTTGAATATCATGATAGAAATTAAGCTCTTTTGGCTTTTACCCACTACTATGGCTATAGCACAGTCTCTCTCTCTCTCTCTCTCTCTCTCTCTCTCTCTCTCTCTCTCTCTCTCTCTCTCATCTCTGTCATTTTTGTATCATGATTTTTTTCCACCAGTGGCATCAGTGTGGGTTTCTGATTTTGATGTTATAGCGTGAACTTCTGGGATCATTTTATGATTATGTAACAGTTGGTATTCAATTCTGAGGATGAAGGTTTGTGTTTTACCCAGGTTTTCCTTAGAATAAAAATGAGGTTACTAAGAGCATTTTTGGTAGAAGTTTGTTGGATGTATTGTTCATGCAATGTGATAGGAGTAAGGGACCACTATAGGGAGGTGGGAATGTGCTTCTCAGAGGTGGAGACTATTCTTGATGTCAGAAGGATGAGGGTTGGAAGAACCTTCAGGCACAGAGCAAAGCATGAGCAAAAGCTCTGTGGAGGCCAAGAAGCTGGAAAATAGGGAATAAAAGAGGCCAGTTTGGCTGGAGCAGAGAGTGCAGGATGGAATTGGTCTGAGCAGTGAGAAGAGATGGAGAGGTGGGCAAGGTGCCTGGCCATTCAGGGCTTAGTTAGTTAGGAAGTTTTGTCTAGGAAAATGGGAAGGTGTTTAAGTGGTTTAGGCTGGGAAGTGACAGGGCCACATTATATGATGAAAAAGTGACTCTGCCTGTTGTGTTGAGATTAGAGAAGTGATAAGGGGGATACATGTAAACCACAAGAAGACCAGGTCAGGAGTTTCTCCACCCCCACTCCCCAGGTGAACGTAGCCTAGACTAGTGTGGTGATGGAGGAGATAGAGGAGGACAGACTCAAGGACAATTTGCACGGCAAAAAACAGTAGGATTTGCTGATGGATGGAATACAGGAGGGGAGAGGATTATTAGGGCTATATCTTAGTTTTTATATACAAGATGGATTCAGTTGTAATGACATTGTTAATTGAAATCGACTTTAAATAATGACACGACCTAACGTTATGCAAACATTTGCCTCAGATAAAATGTCAACTTTATTAAAGTTTTTAGCTGGATGGACAGCATGGCTCTACTTCCTCTCTCTTGGTGTCTCTTAATGTTAAAAAAAAGGTTTTTCTCTTCTGAAAGGCTTATTTCAGTGGAAGTCCATCTGCAAAATCTGTTCTAAATTTAAATTAGAAAATAACTACAAGTGCCATTGACACGTTCATTATTGTTTTTGAGAGTGACCGAAGGCCGCCTCTGGGGGATCTGGGGACTGCCTTTCGAAGCCTGCGCGTCTGCACCGGGTGCCCTGTCTGGCGGCAGCGCCAAACCTACACTCCTAAGAGCGGGTTCGCTCGGGCCCCCAGGGGGTGTGTTTCCTGTCGCTTTAACCTGCTAGGGGCGGTTCCAGTTGCCAGGAAATCCGCGCTTTTCAGGATACCGGGCTGGTGCTTTGAAAGAGAGGCGGAGGGGTGGCGGGATTTCCCGGTTCTTGCCTCACTGGTCCATCCCCCAGCGGCCCCTGACAAAGTTGTGCCCTTGAGGTGGACGGGCCCTTTAAGGCCTGCGCCTGCGCTTTGGGCTCTTAGGAGGGCGACCCGGAGGAGCCCGCGGGCTGCGGGAGGGGCCGGGCGGCGGTTGAGAAGGCGGTGCCCGGAGGCGTAGGTGAGGGTCTCAGGCACTTTTGTCAACGCCAGAAGGGCGACCTGCGGAGCTAGGAGCCGGCGGGGGCGCTGCAGGGCGGCGGCCATCTCCATGGGAAGTTAACGTTTCCGGTGAAGTCCACCCAGCGATTCCGAGGTGAGGGCGCCAGGCCTGACCCGGGTGAGTCCGGGCCGCGTGGGTGCACAGCAGGGTCGCGGCGCGTCTGGCGGGGTCCCAGCAAGTGTTGCAGCGCGAGCGAGGCGGGCGCCCGGGCCCGTTTCCTACGCTCGATTCCGCGCCCGCCGCCCTCCTCTCGTGGGCGCGAGGTAAGAAACTCGCGGGGTGTCTTCCTGTGGCATCCCAGGGGGTGCAGGGACGGAGCGGCTTCGCGGGCAGGTCCTCGTAAATCCTGTGGAGGACGCTGACCCTGCGCCCCAGCTTCGAGGCCAGAAATGGGTTCCCTCTGGGGACCTGCGGGGCGAGAGCGCTCTGGCCCCTGACTTGCGACGTTGCATCTTTATTGGGGTCTGGCATTCCGCGCCTGGCGCTGTCACCAGCCTGGTGGTGGGCAAGCCTGGTGTGGCAGGTCCAGGATGCGCTAGAGGAGCGTTTGTAGCAGTCACTGAATCGCCTCAGGACTAGCGGGGCAAGCCTGAAATTAACCGCAGCATTTGCAGTAGGTTGGATTGTGGTGCTGCTGTTTGTGCTCCATAGACTTGCTGTGATTTCCCTGTCTGTCTGGTCTGTCTGGTCTGTCTGGTCTGTCTGGTCTGTCTGGTCTGTCTGTCTGTCTGTGTCTGCCTCTGTCTCTGTGTGTCTGTGTGTCTGTCTGTCTGTCTTTGGGGCTTCTTAGATGATCTCATTTGGCATCCTCCCACCCAGGAGTAAAATTTCACCAGTGAACCTGAAGTTCTTTTTTTTTTTTTGTATTCTAAAATTCTAGCTTTAAGATTTCTGAGAACTCTGTGTCAAAGAAATCTTCAAAAAGTTCTTGAAGTACAGAGAAGTTCACAATTTTAAATGTGCAGGTGTTCCGGGCGCTGTGGATCACACCTGTAATCCCAGCACTTCGGGAGGTCAAGGTGGTCAGACCACTTAGCCCAGCAGTTCCAGACCAGCCTGGGCAATGTGGCAAAACCCCATCTCTACTAAAAATACAAAAATTAGCTGTGTGTGATGGTATGTGCTTTTATAAAATATATATTTGTTACTTTCCCAATTTGAATGGCTGTAAGTTAGTTACTCTTGTAAATGTGGATATTCATAGACTTTTAAAAATAAGACAAAACAGCAGTTCCATTGATTGGAACTGTGTGAGGAAATATATGGTCTTAGAAGGGTGAGAATAAGAGCTGAGGAAGCCGTGACTATGTCAGTGTCCCTAGAGAAAAAGGCCAACAGAGACAGAGAGTGAATGGTAAGTCTGGAAGCTGAGACCAATAAAAGACAGCATTCAGTTTCATTAATGAATTATTGTTTTTTTTTCTTTGTAGATTTTGGTAACCCATAGAAGTATTTGATCAGAGATGTGAATGCAGTTTTTAAGATCACCTGACAGTGTCATACAGATATATTGGAGTAAGAAAATACACACCAGTGAGATGAGGTAGGAAGCAAGAACAATTGTCCACACATGGGAGGTGACAAAGACCATTATTTTTCTGTCATATTTAGAGTATTGTATCAACTGAAATGATTTACCTTGCTAAATTGTGAATGGCTTTATAATTTCTTCCCAAATTTACTTTTAATAACAGAACAATGAATGTCACATTGATCCATGTTTTATTCAAGTCTTCTAACTCAACTAGAGCCTGAATTTTTATGCTGTATTTGGCAGGGACAACTGTCATTATAATTTTGTAAAATAATGCTCAAAAATGAAAATTCAAAACCTAGTTACAATTGTCTTTGAAGTTTGTTCGTACTGTTCTGTGATAATTCTGAGAAGGAAGGTAAACGCAGCTTAAGAAAAAAAGAAGAAAGGAACTGAGCTATTTAATCTTCTTATACTGACAACTGGAAGCTATGATAGTTCTTTACATTGTGTGCACCTAGTACTTTCACATGACGAGGCTTAGACATCCTTGAGTACTTCAGTAAAAATGAAGTTTATATTGTAATAGGTGTCTGCTTTGTGACCAAGATTATACTTTTACTTTACCTTTCAATACATATTATGTATTTTCATTCTTAGACTATCAGATGGTTATTTTAGCACAATACACGTGGATTGTTCAGATATCTTTTTCTTCCTTGTGTCTAGGTTATGTTCACAGACAAATGCATTAACAGCGAAAGCTGTTGAAGAGATTTTTCTATTCATGGATTTTAATGAAAAAGGATGAAAAGTCAAAGTCCTTTTAAGAATTAAGCAAAGGATTGGGTATGTATTGTATTGGAAAATCTTATCGATTTGCATATACAGTATAGGATTTGGCTTGGTATAAATATATATGTGTATATTTTATAAAGAATAACAGAAAATGTTTCCACTCTTATAAATGCAAAAATAGAGAACATCTGGTAGAGAGAGTAATTATATTACTATTCATCACATTATAATATTTATAATAAAGAAAGATGTGCATTCTAAAAATTTATTTTGTTCTGAAAATCAACATTTGTTAGTGGCAGAAATTATGCAGCAAGGAAATTAGGATATACTGAATAGTTTTATTGCTATACTTCAGGGATGCGAAGGAGGCTTTTGTGATTTACCACAGACCTTATGAAAGAACAGGAAGCTTAAATTTGAGCCTCCACATTAATTAATTAATTAATTAATTAATTACAGAATCTAGCTCTCTGGCCAGGCTGGAGTGCAGTGGCACAATCTCAGGTTACTGCAACTGCCACCTTCTGGTTCAAGTGATTCTCCTGCCTCAATCTCCCAAGTAGCTGGGATTACAGGTGCACCACCACACCCAGCAAAATTTTCTGTATTTTCAGTATAGACAGGGTTTCACTGTGTTGGTCAGGCTTGTCTTGAACTCCTGACCTCAAGGGATCTTTCTGCCTTGGCCTCCCAAAGTGTGGGATTACAGGTTTGAGCCACTGTGCCTGGCCATCTATTCACTTTAAATAACACTATATACTCATACAAAAATTCTTACATGTCAGATCAATAAAATACTTGAATATCGTGATAATTTTTCTGTGCTCTTTGAACAAATAATTTGGAAAAGTTAATATTTTTCACTAGGTATGAATATAGACTACATTTAATTTTTGGGTTGTTACTATACTTTAAGTTCTGGGGTACACGTGCAGATCATGAAGGTTTGTTATATTGGTGTACACATGCCATGGTGGTGGTTTGCTGCATCCATTGCCCCATTATCTACATCAAGTATTTCTCCTAATGCTCTCCATCCCCAATCACCCCCACACCCTGCTATTCCTCCACTAGTCCCCCAACCCCCAGGCCCCAGTGTGTGATGTTCCTTTCTCTGGGTCCACATGTTCTCATTGTTAAACACCTACTTATATGTGAGAACATGTGGTGTTTGGTTTCCTATTCTGGTATCAGTTAGCTAAGAATGATGGTTTCCAGTTTCATCCATATCCCTGCAAAGGAAAGGAACTCATTGTTTTTTATAGCTGCGTAGTATTCCATGGTGTACATGTGCCATGTTTTCTTCATCCAGTCTATCATTGATAGGCATTTGGGTTGGTTCCAAGTCTTTATACTATTGTGAACAGTGCTGCAATAAACATATGTGTGCATTTGTCTTTATAATAGAATGATTTATAATCCTTTGGGTATATACTCAGTAATGGGATTGCTGGGTCAAATGATATTTCTATTTCTAGATCTTTGAGGAATCGCCACTCTATTCCACAATGGTTGAATTAATTTACACTCCCACCAACAGTGTAAAAGTGTTCCTATTTCTCCACATCCTCTGCAGCGTCTGTTGTCTCCTTTTTTTTAATGATTGCTGTACTAACTGGCGTGAGATGGTATCTCAATGTGGTTTTGATTTACATTTCTATAATGACCAGTGATGATGAGATTTTTTTCATGTTTGTTGGCTGCATAAATGTCTTCTTTAGAAAAGTGTCTGTTCATATCTTTTGGCCACTTTTTGATGGGGTTGTTTTTATCTTGTAAATTTAAGTTCACCATAGATTCTGGATAGTAGCCCTTTGTCAGATATGTAGCTTGAAAAAATGTTTTCCCATTCTGTTTGTTGCCAGTTCACTCTATTGATAGTTTCTTTTGCTGTGCAGAAGCTCTTAAGTTTAGTTAGATCCTATTTGTCTATTTTGGCTTTTGTTCCCATTGCATTTTTTGTTTTAGTCATGAAGTTTTTGCTCATGTCTATGTCCGTAATTATTGCCTAGGCTTTCTTCTAGGGTTTTGAGGTATTCAGCCTCCTGTTTAAATCTTTAATCCATCTAGAGTTAATTTTTGTATAACATGTAAGGAAGGGGGTCCAGTTTCAGCTTTATCCACATGACTAGCCAGTTTTCCCAGCAAAATTTATTAAATAGGGAATCCTTTCCCCATTGCTGGTTTTTGTCAGGTTTGTCAAAGATCAGATGGTTGTAGTTGTGTGGTGTTCTTTCTGAGGCCTCTGTTCTGTTCTATTGGTCTATATCTCTGTTTTGGTACCAGCACCATGCTGTTTTGATTACAGTAGCCTTGTAATATAGTTTGAAGTCAGGTAGTGTGACACCTCCAGCTTGTTTTTTTTTTTGTTGTTGTTTTTTGCTTAGGATTGTCTTGGCTATGCGGGCTGTTTTTTGGTTCCATATAAAGTTTAAGGTGTTTTTTTCAAACTCTGTGAAGAAAGTCATTGGTAGCTTGATGGGGATAGCATTGAATTTATAAATTATTTTGAGCAGTATGGCCATTTTCATGATATTGATTCTTCCTAACAATGAGCATGGAATGTTTTACCATCTGTTTGTGTCCTCTCTTATTTCCTTCAGCAGTGATTCATAGTTCTCCTTGAAGAGGTCCTTCACTTCCCCTGGACGTTGTATTCCTAGGTATTTTATTGTCTTTGTAGCAATTGTGAATGGGAGTTCACTCATGATTTGACTTTCTGTTTGTCTATTATTACATAGGAATGCTTGCAATTTTTGCACATTTATTTTTTACTGTGAGACTTTACTAAAGTTCCTTATCAGCCTAAGGAGATTTTGGGCTGAGACAATGGGGTTTTCTAAATATACAAACATATCATTTGCAAACAGGGACTATTTGAATATCCTTTCTATTTGAATATTCTTTATTTCTTTCTCTTACCTGATGGCCCTAGCCAGAACTTCCAATACTATGTTGAATAGGAGTGATGAGAGAGGGCATCCTTGTTTTGTGCCAGTTGTCAAACAGAATGCTTCCAGTTTTTGCTCATTCAGTATGAAATTGACTGTGGGTTTGTCATAAATAGCTCTTATTATTTTGAGATGCGATCCATCGATGCCTAGTTTATTGAGAGATTTTAGCATAAAGGGCTGTTGAATTTTGTCAAATGCCTTTTCTGCATCTATTGAGATAATCATGTGGTTTTTGTCTTTGATTCTGTTTATGTAATGGATTACGTTTATAGATTTGTGGATGTTGAGCCACCATTCTATCCCTGGGATGAAGCCAACTTGATTGTGATAGATAAGCTTTTTGATATGCTGTTGGATTTGGTTTGCCAGTATTTTATTGAAGTTTTCTGCGTCAACATTCATCATGGACATTGGCCTGAAATTTTCTTTTTTAGTTGTGTCTCTGCCAGGTTTTGGTATCAGGATGACATTGTTTTCATAAAATGAGTTAGGGAGGATTCCCTCTTTTTGTATTGTTTGAAATAGCTTCAGAAGGATTGGTACCAGCTCCTCTTTGTACCTCTGGTAGATTTCAGCTGTGAACCCATCTGGTCCTGGGCTTTTTTTGGTTGGTAGGCTATTAACTACTGCCTCAACTTCAGACATTATTGGTCTATTCAGGAATTCAACTTCTTCCTGGTTTAGTCTTGGGAGGGTGTAAGTGTCCAGAAATTTACCTGTATCTTCCAGATTTACTGGTTTATGTGCATAGAGGTGTTTGTAGTAATATCTGACTGTAGTTTGTATTCTCTGGGGTTGGTGGTAATATCCCGTTTATCATTTTTTATTGCATCTATTTGAATCTTCTCTCTTTCATTTTTTATGAGTCTGGCTAGTGGTCTTTCTCTTATGTTGATCTTTTCAAAACCAGCTCCTGAATTTATTGATTTTTTGAAGGTTTTTTTGTGTCTCTATCACCTTCAGTTCTTCTCTGATCTTAGTGATTTCTTGTCTTCTGCTAGCTTTTGAATTTATTTGATCTTGCTCCTCCAGTTCTTTTAATTGTGATTTTAGAGTGCTGATTTTAGATCTTTCCTGGCTTATTGTATGGGCATTTAATGCTATACATTTCCCTCTAGACACTGCTTTAAATGTGTCCCAGAAATTCTGGTATGTTGTTAGACTGTACATTTAATAGCCTTTAAGTTGAATGGAAAGGTTTTGCTCTTTTATATGTCATTTTAATATAGAAACCCAAAATTGATTTACAATGTTAGTTTCATTGTCCTAAAGATTCTACATTGATATTTACCATGCATCTATATGTAAAATGTAAGACTTGAGAATTAATGGACTTGAGATGAGATTGGTAGAGGAATAAACTGATATTTAATCATGCATGTGCAATGGAAAACATAATTATATTCCAGTCAGATATTTTCATTAATACTCTCATAACTCAACTCCAGGTGACATTCGTGAAGTTCAAGGGGTTAGCTTCAAAGCACTTATTGTTTTAAAACCCTGTCTCCCAGGGAAGAGGTGGAATGTCTATCCAATAATACATTATTTCAGTACTCTACTAGTTACTTTAAATGCAAATTTTCATTCTTTTTTATCACAATACTGAGAAACAGAATATTTACTTTATATTTTATATATGAGGAACCAAGATTTAAAGAATTAATTGCCCAAGGACAGATAATAAGAAAGGATTAAAATCTTATTTTAAATCTGAGTATTCTTATATTAAAATACATTATCTGAATTCCACCTATAAACAAAGGAACTTAAACATTTTTGGCTATAACTTTACATGAAAAATACAAAAGCTATTAATAGTCATAGAAAAGAAGGTAAGGTAATTCTATAAAATGCATATGTAATCATATGTGATCTTCCTAATTGTAGCAGATAAATACAGTTTACTAGTGTTTAATGTGTTCTAAATACACTTATTAAAATATAAACAATTTTTATATTTTGTATGGTAACTTATTATAGAAACCTTTTGAATAGAGTAGCAAACATTACTTTAAAATTCATAGCTAAGCTCACAATAAAGAGGTTGAAATGTATACGTACAATAAGATACAAGAAAATCGAAGAGCAGCGATTGAGTTTAACACATATAGAGACAAGTGTCTAGACTTTGGCCTCCGTGAAGTCAGAGCTGTTGCTGAAATCCTCACAATAGTCTGAAATCCTTGATGGGATATACAGTTGTGAAACAAACAACTATAAAATAAGTCAAGTCTATGAAAAGGAAAGAACACAGAAAAATTTTGATTGCCATGCCTAGACAATAAATGTTGGGGGAAAAAAGAAATGAAAGTAAAATAATAAGAAATCAATCTAATTTATTACTGTGATTACTTTAAAGGCATATCTAAATTTGAATTGGAATTCAAATTTAAAAACTAACATTTTAGGAAAAGGACTGATCCTAAGTTGTTATCTAAGACAGTAAGCTGACAAAAAGAAGCACACTGACTCCAAGAAGGTAGAAATGTGGTGTAGGCCAGTGTATTGAAGACGTCACCCATAAAGTCCACGTGAAGAGAAACTTACAATTAAAACTTATAAAAATGTAATAAAAAATTACTCAAGCCAAAGTCAGCTGAATATTATAAATACATAAATTTAAATTTATTAGTGACATAAAATTTATCATAAATGTAAGAAAATACCTGAAGAGTATAAAAAATTGCCATACATATATGAAAACAAAAAAGAACTTTTAATAATATAACAGAAGTTAAATTATCCATGAATAGTGAAGAGGCATTTCTAGATGAAGAATATTTTATAATAATGAAATGTTCAATTGACTAGCATGAAATTCTAATTATAAATTTGTATATACAACTTCAAAAGCATAAATCAAAATTGCAAAGTACATGCAAATCTATAGTCTTGGTGGGAAATGTTAAACTCCACTCTCAGTAATAAAATAAAATTCACAGGATTTTCAAAAACGGATGATTTACAACAATGTATAAAAACTTGTTTTGGTCTCTAGGTCCAAATAATCCTTTGGTATTATAAAATAAAAACTGGATTATTTTTAGAGGCACCCACTGTGTTTACTAAAATTGACAATATGTGACCTATAAAGAAACATTTTATAAAAAATTTTCCAAGACTGATATCACTCAAATAAAACATATTACCAGTCATGGTAGAAACAAATTTTCTCTGTTTTAAAAAGGAGGAGGTGGAGGAAGAGGCAGCAAGAAAAATAAATAAAATAGTTTTAGATTTTTTGACATTGGAGACTACGCATCACAATACTGTGATTATCTCTGAGGAAAGGCAAAAATGAGTAAATATTAAGACACCAATAACTATTTGGCTTTTACTTTTAAAAATTCATTTTATAGAACAAAATACATCAACATCCAACACATAGAAATCCCAGGCACTCCATGACAATCTGGTTTGGACAAGGTAATACGTGTTGCCTTTCAGGGAAGTCGAGACAGCTGGAAGTAGAGGGGCAGAGTTTGGGATGCAGAAACAGAATCCAGAAATTTTCAACAAGTGCCATTTTGTCATTGCTGAATACAGAAACATACACATATGCCATGACATTTCCTGTGGTGGAGCAAACAAGGTCAGGGAGCTGTGAGCTGAACTGTTTCCAGTGTTCCAAAGGAAGAGAATATATATGAGTTCCGACTAGTCAGATCTCAGAAACCTCATTAATCATTCAGGGCATTCAACAGAGTCATCAGAACCACAGATGGACAGTAAGAAGTTAAAGTTCTATGTTGTGAATCCAAGAGCAACCATTAGAAATAATATTAAGCAAAAATGAAGATAGCATAGATTCATTAGAAAACATTCAATCTAATTGAAGATAATGGTAAGTTAATAAAGTCACTTTTAAAAACTCAAAACATCAGCAAAAAAGGAAAAGAAAAATACAAATAAAAAAACATAGTTATCTGAATACTCATTTCTGTATATGGAAAAATTTCACAAAAGTGATTCTGAGCCTTTCATTACAGTAACACTTTGAACTGGCTTTTCAAATACATTCATAACTCAGGTGAATATTGTCAGGTACAGCTCTATTGAGTCAACAGATATTAATAAGATACTATGTGTTTGTAAAGCATACTGACGGGTTTTGAGAATATAATGATAATTATACCTCCCGTCAGTGATCTTGCATTTCAGCTTTCGTGTGTGGCACTTATCTTGGAAATTCCAGACACAGAAAATAGTGGTCAAGTGTAGAGCAGCATCCAATAAATATCCTGCCTAAGTTGTAAAATAAAACTCATATATAGTTATGGAGAGTTACAGAACACCTAAGAGGAATCCACATTACTGAATGTCATTGTTAAGGATACACACAGCTTCCTTCTCCCTCTCTCCAGACGTCTTGGTCGTTGAGTCCTCTGTCGTGCCCGGCCCTCAGGAGACTGAGAGGGGAACAGCGCGGCCAGGAGCCCCTCGGCCCCGGCGCCCTGCAGTTTGACCTCCGTGATGATGATGACGTGGAAGAAGAAGGGCCCAAGCGGGAGCTGGGTGGCCGGTGCCCCAGGGAGGCAGGGAAGGAGGGCGTCCGAGTCAACAACCGGTTCGAGCTGATAAACATTGAAGATCTTGAGGATGGCCCTGTGGTGAATGGGGAGAGGTCTGGCTCTTCACTCACGGACACTGTGGCACTGGGGAACAAAGGAAGGGCTCCCCGTGGAAACAGACACCAAGGCGGATGGAAGCGTGGCCAGGACAGTGCCCCCGGAGTGGTCTAATGCAAGTGGCAAACTCCGGAAGAAGAAAAAGAAACAGAAAATGAAGAAAAGCAGCATGGGAGAAGCACTGGAAAATGGATTAGAAGATATTGATCGCACCCTAGAGAGAATTGAGGACAGCGGTGGTTTGAACCGTCTCGGCCCAGCTACCCTGAGCTTTAGGAAGCACGTTCTCTAAGTGGAGCACAGACATTTGAATCCAGACACAGACTGAAAAGGTATTTTGGTGCTCGGGCAGTCCTGGGGGAACAAAGGCCACGGCAGAGACAGCGCGTATACCCCAAGTGCACATGGCCCCGGTACAGCAAACCAGGTCTGTCTCTGCGGCTGCTGGAATAGAAAAAAGGCCTGTTGTTTGCGTTTGAGCACAGTGAGGAGTACCAGCAGGCGCAGCGCAAGTTCCTTGTGGCCGTGGAGTCCATGGAGCCCAACAAGACGAGCCCATATCACGTGGACTCACTCCTGCAGCTCAGCGATGCCTGCCGCTTTGAAGGGGATCAGGAGATGGCTCGAGACCTCATAGAGAGAGCGCTGTACAGTATGGAGTGTGCGTTCCACCCCTTGTTCAGCTTCACCAGCGGGGCTTGCCGGCTGGATTACCTGAGAACAGGAGCTTCTACCTGGCCCTGTACAAGCAGATGAGCTTCCTGGAGAAGTGAGGCTGCCCACGCATGGCACTGGAGTACTGCAAGCTCATCCTGAGTCTCGAGCCGGATGAGGACCCCCTCTGCATGCTGCTGCTCATTGACCACCTGGCCTTGCGGTCCCGGAACTATGAGTACCTGATCTGCCTCTTCCAGGAGTGAGAGGCTCATCGGAACCTGTCGCAGCTCCCAAATTTTGCCTTCTCTGTTCCACTGGCATATTTCCTGCTGAGCCAACAGACAGACCTCCCTGAGCATGAGCAGAGTTCTGCCAGGGAGAAGGCCTCGCTTTTGATACAGCAGGTACTCACCATGTTCCCTGGAGTCCTCCTGCCCCTGCTCGGGTACTGCAGCGTGCGGCCCGATGCCACCGTGTCCACTCATCGCTTCTTTGGACCCAATGCTGAGATAAGCCAGCCCTCTGCCCTGAGCCAGCTGGTGAGCCTGTATCTCGGGAGGTCACACTTTCTCTGGAAAGAGCCCACCACCATGAGCTGGCTAGAGGAGAACGTCCACAGGGTGCTGCAGGCAGTGGACGCCGGAGACCCTGCAGTGGAAGCCTGTGAGCACAGGCGGAAGCTGCTCTACCAGCACGCACCCAGGAATATCCACCGCCATGTGATCCTCTCCGAGATCAAGGAAGCCGTTGCTGCCCTGCCCCTGGATGTGACCACACAGTCTGTGATGGGGTTTGACCCTCTGCCTCCTGCGGACACCATCTACTCCTACGTCAGGCCCGAGAGACTAAGTCCCATCAGCCATGGAAACACGATTGCACTCTTCCGGTCACTGTTGCCAAATTATACCGCGGAGATTCCTTGAGTCCACCCACATGGGGATGTGGTGTTTGGAGCTCCAGCAGTCATCCTGTGCTTGGGAGTCAAAGAAGAGCCGGTGTTCCAGGGACAGTGAGTGCAGCAGAGGTTGAGCCCAGACCTGCTGTCCTGAGAGGAGGCTGGATCACTGACGCCTTGGCACTGCTGCTGGGGTTATGTCGTGAGCTGCCGCTGAGCCTGATTCTAATCACCGTGAGATCTAAAGACTACTCTCAAGCCTTGGCCTCTGCCATGCTTGTGGGGGGATGGTGGATCCTGCTTCTTCCCCGGCCCTGCTGAGCCCAGCGAGAGCCTGAGGCACATGTGGCTTCCCCGGTGCCCATCGAAGCATTGTTCCCCAGCTGGGCCCTTTTCCACTGAGCCAACCCCCCGCCCCAGAGTCTTCAACGCAGGCACCTCCCACACCCCCAACCCGGTTCAAAGGAAACTGATGGCTCCTGAGCCAAGGGCTGAGGCGGGCTCTGGGCCTGGCTGTCCTTGGGAGCTGTACTGAAGCCCACCATGTTGGGACCCAGAGGCAGACTCACTGTGGCCCAAGAGCTCGGGACTGTTGGTCCAATGGGGACCCCCACCTCCCTGTGGGTGGCTGCAGCTGGACAGGCCACCCTGGGCTACAGAGCTGGGTTCCCTGCAGCCCTTGGGTGCAAACTGAGTGCATGCATGCATATGTGTGTGTATATTTGTGTGTGTGCACGTGTATGGGTTGGTGCAGGTGTGTGTGTGGGTATGTGTGTGGGTGTTGCAGACCTTGGGTGCCAGACACGGAACAAACCCAGGTAGGCATATGTCTTCATTGTCCTCATGGGGCCCTAGTCCAGAAACGTCCTTGTGAGAAGTGCTTCATGGGACCATGCCTCTGCCCGTGGGAAGGCGCTGTCCATCACGACCCTGGTGAGCAGTCACGCTGGCCCCACATGTCTTCCTGCCGCTCAACACACAACGTCTCCAGGGGCACTAGGAGATCCAAGCAGATAGGATTAGCTGTAGGATTATCTGATTCCATCTAATCACAGATGATCCTGAGGCTAATTTATCTCCCCCATGACCATAACGAGTCAGAAGGTTGATTTTTTCCAGCTCATCTGTACCTCATCTCCTTCCCACAGTGCCCCTACAGGCACATCCAGTGAGAACCACAGTGGGAGTTCTGTGGCAGGGTCATCCACTTCTGATGCCCTCCAGCTGTGTCCTGGCAGGAAACAGGCTGCCTGATTCTCATGCCCTTTGAAGTCCCAGGCTGGGTGGCTGAGGTGGAAGCTGGGTTAACCGCCATCTGTCTCAAAGGCCTCATTATGGAGATGCGAACGTGAACATCCCTGAAATGCGAGGATGCAGTGGGCTGGGATAGGGCTGCTCACTGGCTCATGGCCAGAGGGGAGCAGGGTTTGGGTTTGTGAGGTGTTGTGGATGTCCAGGGGCTCCTATGCAGGGTCATGGCCCCTCACACCATGGGGCCATCTGCCTTCCCCAGCCAGGCTCAGCCTCCTTACATCTGGGACCCTTCTCTCCCCTGTGCTCAGCTGGCAGCACAGCATGAGGCGGCAAAGGTCATGGGAGGCAAAAGGCTGGACTGAGGTGAGGCCATGTGGGTGCGGCCAGACCGAAGGTCTGTGGAGGTGTGGGCAGGGCACGCTCTCCAAATGAGCTGTGTGTTCTGCCAGACTTAGGTCTGCCAGTCTGAAGATGGTTTGACCAAGTCTCCCAAAGCAGAAGCCCCACCCATGTCCCTCCTGCGTGCCATCCAGCAAGTGCACGCATCTGTGTCCATCAGGTGGTATGAGAATCTGCCAGCAGCACTGTAATTGATAGGGAGTCTGAGGCCACCCCGATGCCACGTGGTGTGTTCACACAATGGACACCACGGTCTGAGGCAAAGGATTGCAGCTACCAGCACGGGCAAATCTTAGCCAGAGAGAGTGAGCTGAGTGGAAACGTAGTGTCTGTGTCTGGTGCTGCTTATGTACTACCTGGTTTGGGTGGGGGCATTTCTCCACCTGCATGTTCATCATTGGTGCACGTTTATGTGTGTTGTACTCAATTAAAACATTTTAGCCCCCCCCAAAAAAGGATGCACACACAAAAAGCCTCATCAAGTATTTTTCACCTCAGTGTATTTTCCGTTAGCTCCCTGTTGCAAAAATACCATACCAATGATTTGCCTTCAGAGTAAAATATTAAAGTGGAAACATTCTCAAAATCCATTCTTGTTCTAAATTACTGCTGACGTTTATATACTTGGCATACATAATCGCCCTAATCTCTAGACCTCCTAAGTGTCCTGCTGGACTAAACTGAATTTAAAAGACAGCGACTTCAAACACTGCTGTGATTCTTAGCGGGTTTGCATTGACACCATTATTGCCTGATAGACTATATTTTATACCCTATTTGTTTCATTAAATATAGTTGAGAATTTTTTTATAACACCATATAACTACACTTTAAAAATTTCTCTAATTAGGAATAACAATAAATATATTGATATGTGTTATTCAAATTTTCTTTCTTATATAGTTCCATAGTAGCATTTATATAACTATTTATGATGACTTTTTATTAGCCTGATAGTGGAAGAATTCTAAATTAAATTGCTAGTTTCTATTTTTATGTGTATTTAATATTTTTACTAGTATATATCTTTGCTGGCTTTAGGAGCTTCTTTTGTTTCCAAATGCTTTTAATGTGACCAATTTTTAAAAATATATGTAATGTGGTTGTTATTTCCAATAATTTTCTTAAGATACAAATCATAGATTTCTAAATGTTAGAAGGAAAGAAGATGTATAGTCTTATTTATAAGCTAAAATTTAGTTAAGGGTGGTTTAAATCAAAATATATTAATCTTACCATAACTGGAAACATTTATGTGTAGTAGGGAAGAAATGGTATCTGTTATTTGTCTGGTGTGTGAGCTGAAGAAGAAATTAAAGGCAATGTTTTGCAGGAGAAAGGGAGTGGGAAGCATTTCACATTTATTTGGTACAAATCTCAGTGTGGTTCCCCTGCTTATCAAATCTACTTCTGGACTGCCACCCATTCTTTAAATACTTAGTGCTTATTTTAACTGAAAGGATAACAGTATTTTCAAATCCTTTATAAATGATTGTATGCACTTTTTTTGTATGTATAGCCATTTTTTCCTTTTTTCTTTATATTTTTATTTTATGGATTCGGGGGGTACACGTGCAGGTTTGTGACACCGATATACCGCATATTGGTGGGGTTTGGGCTTCTAGTGGATCCATCACCCAAATAGTGAATATTATACCCAACAGGTAATTTTTCAGCCCTTAGCCCCAACTCACTCTCCACCCTTTTGTAGTCCCCAGTGTCTTTTATTGCCCTTTGAAACTGTCTGTATATATCCATTGTTTACCTCCTCCTTTTAAGTGAGAACATGTATTTGATTTTCTGTTTCTGAGTTATTTCACTTAGGATAATGGCTCCTAGCTTCATCCATTTTGCTGCCAAAGATATGCTCTCATTGTATTTTATGGCCAAATGGAATTCCATGGTGTGTACATACCATATTTCCTTTATTCGTCAGCTGTGGATGTACACTTAGGTTGATTTCATGGGTTTGCTATTATGATAAACATACAAGTGCAGGTGTCTTTTTTATGTAATGATATATTTTCCATTGGGTAGAGGCCCAATAGTGGGTTTAGTGGGTCAGATGGTCATTCTATTATTAACTCTGAGAAATCTCCCTACTGTTTTCCATTGAAGTAGTACTAATTTATATTTCTTTTTCTCCCCATCCTAGGCAACATCTGTTATTTTCCAACTTGACTTTGGTGTGAGATATTCATTGTGATTTTAATTTGCATTCCTCTGATTAGTAGTGATGTTAAACATTTTTTCATGTTTGTTTGCTACTTGTATATTTTCTTTTGAGAAGTACCTGATCATATCCTTTGCCCACTCTTAAAAGGACTGTCATTTTCTTGTTGAGTTGTTTGAGTTCCTTGTAGGTTCTAAATGTTAGTCATCTGTTATAATAAATGTATATTTTGCAGATATCTTCTATCATGTGGTAGGTTGTTGAGTTACTCAGCTGATTATGTCTTTTGCTGTGCAGAAACTTTTAAGTTTAATGAAGTCCCACTTGTTTATTGTTGCTCTATTGTATTTGCTTTTATGGTCTTAGTCATTAATTCTTTGCCTTGGCCAATGTCCTGAAGAGGTTTTCCTAGGTTACTTCTAGGAATTTTTTGTAGTTTCAGGTCATATGTGTAAATCTTTAATCCATCTGGAGTTAATATTTTTATATGGTGACAGACAGGGACCCAGTTTTATTCTTCTGCATATGTCTATCCAATTTTCCCAGCACCATTTGTTGAATAGGAAGTATTGTCTCTATTGTATATTTTTGTTGATTTGTCAAAGACTAGTTAGTAGACGTATGTGTCTTTATTTCCTGGTTCTCTATTCTCTCCATTTTGTTCCATTCATTTATATGTCTATTTTTCTGCTTGTGTCAAGCTGTTTTGGTTGCTATAGCCCTGTAGTATAATTAAGATCAGGTAATATGATGCCTCCAGCTTTATTCTTTGTTCATGGGATTGCTTTGGCTATTCATGCTCTTTTTCTAGGTGTCATTTGATTTTTAAGATTGCTTTTTATAATTCTGTAAAAAATGATATTGGTAACTTCATAGGAATTTCATTGAACCTGTAGATTTATTTGGGCAGTATGGTAATTTAAATAATATTAATTCTTCCAATCCATGAGCATGAGAGATTTTGCCATTTGTTTGTGCCATCTATGATTTCTTTCAGCAGCACTTTGTAGTTCTCCTTGTAGAGATCTTTTACCTCCTTAGTTTTTTTGTGTGTCTATTGTAAATGGAATTGAGTTCTTGATTTGATTCTCGGCTTCAACATTATTGTTATATAGAAATTCTACTGTTATTTGTAGTTGATCTTGTATCCCTAAGATCACTTAGTAAGCATAGGAGCCTTTTGGATGAGTCTTTAGGGTTTTCTAGGTACAAAATCACATCATCAGTGAACAGAGATAATTGACTTCCTCTTTTTCTATCTGAATGCCCTTTATTTCTTTCTCTTGCCCGATTACTCCAGTATGATGTTTAATAGGAATGGTGACCATGGGCATCTCTGTCTTGTTCCACTTCTTAGGGGAAATGCTTTCAACTTTCTCCATTAAGTAAGAAGTTAGCTGTGGGTTTGTGGTATATGGCTCTTATTTTTTGAAGTATGTTCTTTTGATGCATAGATGGTTGTGGGTTTTTATCATGAATGGACGTTGAACTTTATCAAATGCTTTGAATCATCTATGAGATAATCTTACGGTTTTTCTTCATAATTCTTTTTATGTGGTGAATGACATTTATTAATTTGTGTATGTTGAACCATCTGTATGTCCCTGGAATAAAACCTACTTGATCATGATGTACTTATTATCTTTTTGATGTGCTGCTGGATTTGGTTTGGTAGCATTTTGTTGAGGATTTTTAATCTATGTTCATCAGTAATAGCCTTAAGTTTTTTTTTTTTTTTTTTTTTTTTTTTGCTTGGTGCTTCACTGATTTTCATACCAGGGTGACCTCCCTGTTTTTAGAAAGAGTTAGAGAGTCATCCCTCCTCATTTTGTTTTTTGTTTGTTTGTTTTGTTTAATTTCAATTAAACAGAAAGACTGGTATAAGCTCTTTGTTTGTATCTCTGGGGTAAATGTAGCTATGAATCCATCTTGTCCTGGGCTTCTTTCATTGGGAGATTTTTGATTACTATTTATATTTCATTACTCATTATTGGTCTGTTAAGGGATATTTCTTTCTGGCTCAATCTTGAAAGGCTGTATTTTCCAGAAATGCCACCTATTTTTATATGGTTCATATGTGTGATGATTTTGTATTTGTTTTACATTTGCATTTTTGATAATTAGAAAATCAAAATAACAATAATATTTTGTGATACATAGAAATTATGTAAAAGTAATGTCAGTATTCATAAATTGTTTTATTGTAACACAGCCATACTCATTTATCTAAATATCATCTATCGCTAAAATGTGTGTGATAACATCAGAGTTGAGTGTCTGTCATAGAAAAGATGTGGCCTGCAAAGTTTGAAATGTATACACTTCCACATTTATGTAAAAAGTTTGTCAACTCCTAGATTGCTGTGTAAAGAGGACTTTGCTATCTGTACATTATATTTGCTTTGCAAAAACAGAATCAAATTGGATCAAGCTAAAGTTGGAGTGCATTTTAAGGATATAGAAATAATTCATTAAATAGAAGGAAAAGAATGGAGCTATACTCAGAAACATACCAGGATCTCAGTTTAAATGGCCATTTTAAAACTCTAGTTTGTAACTTTTGGCTCATCAGCTCCATTTCATTTCCTCTATTTGGAAAAGAGTCTTCTGTTTCTTTAGGCAACAATGGTTTTTACTTTGTTGTAAGTATACAAAGTATACTTGTTTGTAAGTGTACAAAATATATACTTTACATAATCCTCAGCTCACATAGCTATATACTTCCTGTATTTAAACTTCTAAACTTATGTATTACTGGTCAAGCTACCCAAACATATATTGTTTCTTGGTCTCAATTCACAATTCCTGGGAAGATTACTCATGAGCTAAAATTTAGCCAGGGTTCCTCCTATAAGTCAGGTAACAATCCTGAGGGAAGGTGATTATATTGTAAACATATGGCTGACCATAACTGTCCCCACATCCACATCATTATGCATGTGGAAGGTGGAATTCCTCAGATTATCATTATGTGGTAGATAAGCTAATAAAATAACAATAAAAGTAATACTGGACACAGTCATTTTTCCAAAGGGAAAGCAAATAAATCATGAATGCCCAAAGCATGCTTGATCTAAACAGAAACACACAATGTTAATAAAACTACAAGTAACTAGATACACACAAAAAATCCATGGCAGCAATAGTAATAGTTTGTAATATTTATTAGTCTCTCACATTACATTGCACAAATATTTCTAAATATTTCTTTTGCATTATTTCATGTTACAGTAGACAAAGGATAAGTAATATGGGACCACCATTTATACATAAGAATGATCTGACTTAGATAAGTCAAGTAACTTGATTAGGCTACACAACTGTAAATGTGTCATGTCTGAAAACTAATGCTGCCCTTCTCCCTACTAATCTATTTTGCAGAATGGAAGAACTTAAAAGAAGTATAATTTATCAAGTATATATGTTTTTATATATATGTGAATTTAATAATTTTATCTGAGGATAGTAGTTTCTAAAATGTTTACATAATAGTAATGTTAATAATATACACTTGTTTGAACTAGAAAGTTTAATTAAAACTGATTAGAGGGCTGGGTACAGTGGCTCACACCTGTAATCCCAGCACTTTGGGAACCCCAGGCGGGTGGATCACTTGAGGTCAGGAGTTCAAGTCCAGTCTGGCCAACATGGCAAAACCCCATCTCTACTAAAAATACAAAATATTAGCTGAGCGTGGTGGCAGGCACCTGTGATCCCAGCTACTCAGAAGGCTGAGGCAGGAGAATTGCTGGAACCTGGGAGGCGGAGGTTGCAGTGAGCCAAGATCAGGCCACTACACTCCAACCTAGGCAAAAGAGAAAGACTCCATCTGAAAACAACAACAACAACAACAACAACAAAACTGTTGACAGGACAAATTAAATTCTGCATGCAAAAATTTATTACTAAATCTGTGAAGGAAAGACTAATACTTTTAGTTTGACTTTTTGTTTCCTCAGTCAAATTTAATTCAAAATGAATGAGAAACATTGCCAATTTTTGCAATAATATTAATGTTAATTTAATAAAAAGATTGATGGTAATGTATCAGTCTTAATATTAATCTAATATTAAATTTATATTATATTTATATTTTACGTATTTTACATATACATTTTGTATTCTATATATGTTTATATTAATATAATACTAATATTATACTTGGATATATATAGTAGCCAGAAGCTTCCTAAACTGCTTTTCGTTTTGCAGCTTAGCAAACTAAACATTATATATATTTTAAAAATATAATTTTTCTAACATTTTAAATTAGTCGTGTATTTGAATCACACACCTTTAGCCTTGACTTTAATGATTCTAAACACATTTTTCACCATTTGAATAAAACTCAGCTCTTCCTCAAATTTACATTTGCCTGAATGACTTATTTCAATTTATGGACTGCATGCAGTTCTCTCAGTTTCATTCCAATGGGTTTAACAACACACTTGACAAACTTCACCTCAGCAAGAATTTGGAATTTGGCTTATTTTGACAGAAAGATATATGATCTTGGTGAAGGAATCAGCCACCTTTCTGAATAGTGTAATTAACTAATAAAAAGATGTATAGCAAAAGATATTAATACCTTAATCAAAATGATACTTATTCTTAAGTTGTATGTGTAACTTTAAATATCCATACAAATATATTTATTGAAGTTTATGCAGTGTGATTCAATATTGTTATTTTAAATATCTGATAAGCTTCTCATGCAGCAAGAAAAAAGAACTATTCCTATAGGATACCTATCATATTCAAATTCAGACAGATAAATTTATTTTCATATAACATGAGTGAAAACTTTATCTGTAACACCTCATGCTATTCATACAGGTGTTTACTAGACCACGATGTGTCTATGGGTATTATCATCTAAACAACTTTCCTTACTTCTCCTACTATGTTATCCAAAAGTAGTTCCCAGAAAATATAAAATTGATGAATAAATTCAGCACTGAATATATTGTTTTAATATATGCTTTTTTAAGCAAGATATTCTTCTAATTTATTTTAGGTCTAATGAGCAAAGGCTGGAGGTATAGCACATGACACAGAGCAATGGCTTCAAAAATTTTTGTCTACAATTCATAGTAAGAAATAGTATTTTACATTATAACCTAAAGTACATACCATTAGATATGTATACAATAGGTATACATTCATATATGAACCATGAAAAAATGAGATGGATTAGATGTGATACATTTTGATTTGAATTGTATTCTATTTTATACCATCATTTTCTATTCTGTTTTAGTTCACTCTATAATGTTGGATGAGGCCCACTAAATAGATTTTGCAAGAAACAGTTTGTAAAACACTACTCTAAAACCATTTATTTAGAGGTCTAAATACTGCAACCTCACTGCCCCTAGTGTGAGTATTTAATTCTGGTTTGTTTATCTTCTACTGTGAGTTGTGAAAATTTCAAGGAAGGAAAAAAGTACATAAACTTACTATTTGTAGAGAAGACTGTCATCCATACAGTGGTCCAGAATATTGCGAGTACGTTCTTTGAAAGGTAATTTATTAAATCATTAGATATATTAGAGAGTTGATCCAGCTAACCTAAAATGTTGAAAACTCTATGCTCCTCCAAAAAAAGGATGAGTGACATTTTTCAGTAGTAGAATTCTTGGCATAGCTCATCTATAAAACAGATAAAACTCAGAGGAAACCTATTACTCCCATTCAACTGTGAAGAATACAAATTTTAATAAGAAGTGAAATTTCACAGTAACAAATGAGGGTGAGTGTAGTAAGAAGGATATTGCCGGTGGCGGCTCAATATTAACAGCCTCCTCCTCCTCTGCCGCCGCCGCGTCTCCTCCTCCTCCTCCTTTCACTCCCGCCTGTGCTCTAAGCCATCTCCCCCTTCACCCTGACGCCTACCTCTTCCCCTCACTTTCCCCCCTGCCACTTCCCCTCACCTTTCCCCCTCCCCTGTTCTACAATGCCCGGCTTGATGGAGAAAGGGCCCGAGTTACTGGGGAAGAACCGTTCGGCCAACGGCAGCGCCAAGAGCCCTGCGGGCAGCGGCGGCACCGGCGCCTCGTCCACCAATGGCGGGCTTGCACTACTCAGAGCCCGAGAGCGGCTGCAGCAGCAACGATGAGCACGGTGCTGTTGGGATGAGAGTCGGAGCCGAATACCAAGCTCGGATCCCTGAATTTGATCCAGGTGCTACAAAATACACAGATAAAGACAATGGAGGGATGCTTGTATGGTCTCCATATCACAGTATCCCAGATGCCAAACTATATGAATACATTGCAATTTAAAAGGAGAAGCATGGCTACAATGTGGAGCAGGCACTTGGCATGTTGTTCTGGCATAAACATAACATTGGGAAGTCCCTTGCCGATCTCCCTAATTTCACTCCCTTTCCTGATGAGTGGACAGTGGAAGATAAAAGTCCTATTTGAACAAGCCTTTAGTTTTCATGGAAAGAGCTTTCACAGGACTCAGCAAATGCTTCCAGATAAGACAATTGCAAGCCTTGTAAAATATTACTATTCCTGGAAAAAAAAAACTCGCTCTCGGACAAGTTTGATGGATCCCCAGGCTGGTAAACTAGCTAATAGACATAATCAGGGTGACAGTGATGATGATGTAGAAGAACCACATCCAACGGATGGG
This sequence comes from Saguinus oedipus, assembly GCA_031835075.1. Classification (NCBI taxonomy): domain Eukaryota; kingdom Metazoa; phylum Chordata; class Mammalia; order Primates; family Cebidae; genus Saguinus; species Saguinus oedipus. Next base: position 74,015,949 of record CM063185.1, read on the forward strand.
AATGATAGTGATTATGATCCCAAAAAAGGGTAATACTGAACAACCTGTCCAAACTAGCAAGATTGGACTGGGAAGAAGAGAGTATCAGAGTTTACAACATCGCCATCATTCTCAGCGTTCTAAGTGCCGTCCCCCTAAGGGCATGTGTTTAACCCAGGAAGATGTATGTGGTAGCGGTTTACTGTAGTCCCAATGCAGCCAACACCATTCTGAGGCAACAGGACATGAAGCTGATCTCTAAAATGTCAGGTTCAGAATGCTAAGCAAGTAAACAGTGCACTTAAACAGAAAATGGAAGGTGGAATTAAAGAATTCCAACCTCCTGAGTCAAATCAGAAAATTAATGCCCGTTGGACCACAGAGGAGCAGCTTCTAGCAGTGCAACGTGTCCGCAAATGTGGTAAAGATTTTCAAACTATTGCAGATGTAATTGGCAACAAGACTGTTGGCCAAGTGAAGAACCTCTTTGTAAACTACAGGCGTCCGTTTAACTTAGAGGAGGTATTGCAGGAGTGGGAAGCAGAACAAGGAACCCAGGCTTCTAATGGTGATGCTTCTACTTTAGGGGAGGAGACAAAAAGTGCTTCTAATGTGCCATCAGGGAAGAGCACTGATGTAAAAGAGGAGGCACAGACCCCACAGGCTCCTCGGACACTGGGTCCATCACCTCCTGCCCCATCATCCACTCCAACATCAACAGCCCCCATTGCCACTCTGAACCAGCCTCCACCACTTCTTCGTCCAACACTGAATGCTGCCCCTGCTCTTCACTGGCAGCCTCCTCTACTCCAGCAACAGGCTCGGTTCATCCAGCTTCGGCCAACTTTAAATAAGCCTCCACCACCTCTTATTCGCCCTGCTAATTCTGTGGCACCCCGTCTAAACCCCAGACCACTGTTACCCACGGTTGGTGGTCACAGCCCCCTTCCCTTATCGGAATTCAGACAGATTCACAGTCCTCACTGCACTAAAAATTAAATTGGACAGAGCTGCAGTAACTTTTCACCCCATCATTATACCAGTTCTCATCTGACTGATGAAAAAGGGGAAAGAATAATCCTTTTTAGATACAAATGCTGCAAACTAGTTCTGTGGCAGTGGACTAGCATAAGTGGATGTCTAAGAAACTTTTCAGTTCGCTAGACTGAAACGTTATACAACAAAAAGCCTCCAGTTAGCCTCCTTTCGAGAGTATATGTTCAGCAATGTTGCTCACATAAAAGGAAAAAAAAAGATTTAAATATTCTATATACCAAGTTTTTTTTATTTTTTATTTTTACTGTATTTATTTTATTGAGGTTCTTTACATTCCTGCCTATTCTCAGTCAAGGCTCTTAGTAAAGGAATATTGACTTAGGAATTGTGAAAACTTCTTAAGTTTCTTAAGTTAAGAATGTTTGGCTTTTTTGTTTAATTTAATTTTTTTAAAAACATTTTCCTGTGTTAGGAGTGCAAGAATAGCTGTCATTTTTGACATATGTTCATTTTATGCATATTTAAGAAATTATAGCTGCATATCCCTTCTTTCAAAAAATGTTGCTTTTTTTCTAAAGGAATTTTAGTATATTCCTTTAAAAGAAAGCAATTTAATCAATTGCAAAGCAATTATATGAAACCACAAGGAATGTACTGAACTCTTTAGCATGCAGTGTAGGGTCCTAGCGCAGAGTCCTTATTTAAAGGTCTTGACTCATCATCTGTCAGTAATGAGAGGATTGGAAGAACAATTTTACGTACAAATGAGGACTTAATTTGTTGAAATATAATCTCTTTAAGTTCCTTGAAAATGGAGTTAGTTCTGAAAAAAAAAATTTTTTTGTCTTTAAATGCTATCTGCTTTTAACTAGTAGTTGCCCACATTTGGGGACTTCAGAGAATGATTATATTTTGTTAGTTATGTAGCCATAGTGGTGATGGAAGCATTTATTTACAGTACCCTTTTTGTGTTTGGTTTTTGAACTGAACATTGCCCTCACACTTAATAATGTGGTCTGCATTTAATATGAAAGGTGTTTTCTTGATAAATCTCAATCGTACTATTTGGACACATTTGTGTATTCCTTGCAGCCAACCTGTATTCGTGGGATGGGTTTAGGGTTAAATCACCAACATATTTCATAAAATAAATTTAAGAATTTGTTCTGTGTTATCTAAAGATGTATCAGTATATTGTCACAATTGTGCTGTTAACTAAAAATGCCGAGACCCTTTTTCATAGAAAAAAAGACATCAAGTCTTAACCCATAATCATTAAGCACTTACAAAGAATATTTTACAGGTGATAATATTTCAACAATGTGTAATTAATATTTTTGATAACAATGATTTCATATTGGAATCATTATTTGTGCAAAGGGACAGATCACTTAGATTGCTATAGGAGTGGACATAGGCTAAATGTTTGCACATTCACATTCTATCACATGTAGAATACTTCCCAACATAGTCAACATCTAAGGCCCTAATTTATGTTTTGAAAGATCATGTGTTCCCAAAGTATTTTCTGTCATTGGCTCCACAGCCTTAAAGTGCTATAGATTTAAATTCATCGATTAGTTTAATTTTTGATTTTAACCATTTATTTCCATAAATACCCTATGCACTGGCATTATCTGAAACTTTTCCAGCAGGGTCCTTTTCTTTCTCATTGGATTATCTTAACTAGTTCTTGGCCCTGGATTATAACCAGATAAAATTTAGCTGATTTAAAATTCTTAATATTCAAGAATTTATACTTATTTTTTCTTTAAAAGCCACAGGGGACAGTTATATATCTTAAAATATCTAAAGCTTTTTTTTAAGCAGTTAGATTGTCTTGCGTGTGTGCATACTATACCTTTACAGCGTTTATTGTCTTGTCTTGTCAGTAGACCTTCAGTACACAGTATGTGGGATATGTCAGTCAAATTGGTCAGCACCAGCAACTGTCCAGCTGTTCAGTCTATTGTGATTCATTAAAAAACCTGTTCTATCCCAGACATGGGCCAAGGTGCTGTTATCTGAGGGATGTGCTCTAATTTGACTTACATACATTAGAGCACACAGTAGAAAAACCTTAGCTTAATTAGTAATACGACACATGGATATAGCGAGATGTCTTTATCCTGAGCTTTGCATATTTTGTAAATATTTCACACATCATTATTTTTCTTTTTTGTTTAAGCAGTGTTTGGCCTGGAAGAGTGAGATGCTTGCTGCTTAATCAAAGGATTCAATATTTAAAGATGTCTATGTCTTCTATTTTTATATAATTTAATGTTCTATGAGTAATTTAATACCTCTTCACTGTGAAATTCAAAATAATGATTTTTATAAAAGCAAAACTAGGACTCTTTTAATGGCAATTTTCATTAATTTTAGGGTTATCATTTTTGAAAAATATACACCAGAGTGTCTTTTTAAAATTCCATAACTAAAAATAAATCACACTGTGGATACAGCTTATAAAACTAATGAAAAAAAAAAAAGAAGGATATTGCTAATTTATTAGAACTGTCACTTACATTTCCACTCCCACTATGACATCATTTTAAGTCTCAGTGAAGGATGAAGATGAAAGACTTTTGCAGTCACATAAAGGAAAATTAAAATCTTTTACACAGAAGACAAGTACCTGAATTTAATGTCTTCTCAGCCTTCACTTGCAGCACTTATTCATTATTTACCAGTATAAACTAGTACGATTAACAATAATTGTAGTAGCAGTTTCAGGAAAACTATTTTAATTACTAAACCATTCATGATTCAGTTACTGAATACAAAAATGGTCTATTTAACAAATGAAATAGATAATTTTAATGTTAAACATTTAAAATCGTTCAATAAAATGTATATATTAAATTGAAAGCATTTCTATGTCAATACATACTTAAGATATATAAAATTTCAATGTCTGGACATATTAAGTTTCAATAAAATTGTATGTTATTTAGAAAAAATCATATATATATAATTATTATGCCTTATTTTTAAATAATTATTTGAATTTTATTTGTTGCAAAGAAAACATGCATCCCAAAGTTTATACCATTCTAAATTATTACATAAAATGGTAGATTGATATTAATTTTATATCCACTTTTTCCCCTCAATTTATTAGCTATGATAATTATTTGTAATAAATAGATAATGCAACATTATGATATATTTATTTTAATATTACTGATAAAAAAAATTTAGTTTAGGATTCTTGACTATTATTTAAAGAATTTTTCTCCAAAAAATTGCTTATATAGAATATCATTACTGAGTATTATTTTCCATTTGCTCTGTTAATTTCTCTCAAAGAAGTGTTGCTGTTGATCAACTATAATAGTGGTTACATCCCTTTACTGAATTCTAGTGGATGTTTCCTCATATATATATTCATGCTTTGTTGTTAGATGCATGTATTTTTACAATTGTTATGTCTTGTTGGATAATTGCACTGTTCATCAATATGTTAGGTAGGTGCTAAAGCAATTGCAATTTTTGGGATTATGTTTAATATTTGAATTAAATATTCTGAAATTAATATTATTTCTGAAATGAATATGGTTATTTCAGCATTTTTGAAGTTAAGGTATCATGGTATATATTTCACCATTCCTTTATTTTAATTTATCTGAACATTTATATTTAAATCTGATTAATTTTAGACAGCATACATTTGGGTCTCTTCTTTTAATCCATAATTACGATCTGTCTTTTAGCTGATATATTTGGACTATACACATTCAAAGTGATAGTCGATATAGTGAGATAAATAATTATCATGTTTATAACTGTTTACTATTGTTTGCCTTTGTTCCTTGTTTCTTATTTTTTCTCTCAGCTTTTGATTTCTGTGATTTTAACTGAGCATTTCACATCATTTCATTTTATCTCCTCTTAGCTTACCAATTATACTTAAAAATGATAATGATTGCCCTAGTGTTTACAATACCCATTTTTTAAGTAACTAATTCCTTGTCCAAACAGCACCGTACCACTTCACCTACAGTATAGGTATCTTAGAATATCCCCAAATTCCTATTTTCTGTCCCTTGTGAAATTGCTATCATTCTCTTCATGTATTCATATACTGGAATCAATCCATGTATCATTTCCATCATTGTTTTTAATAAGCAAATATCATTAGATAAATAAAGGACAGGAAAATTACTTTTTAAATTTTAGTCTGTCTTTGATGAGCAGCAATCCTGCATGTAGATTCATTTATGACCACTCTTATTTGTCCTCAGCTAAATAAAATTTGTTAACGTTCATTGTGTGGCAGGTCTGTTAGTGATAAAGTTTCTTATTTTGAGTGTCTGAGTAATCATTTCTACTGCATTTTCAAAGAATAATTTTGTAGGTTATAGAATTCTAGGGGCTTTATTTGAAGTATTAAATATTTTCTATGTGTTTTTCTAATTTTTGACAAGAAATGTCCTGTAATTATATTTGTTTTCTTTTATAGTAAAGTATCCTCTGATCCCTGGCTTGTTAGAAGATGTTTCTCTTTGCTTTGGTTTTCTGCAATTGAATATGGTATGTAGTTAAAGGTTAAATTGGTCCCCCCTTCCAAATTTATATGTTAGCCTATAAACCCCAGTACCTCAGGATGTGACTTTCTGAAGAGAAAAAAATTTTACAGAGCTAATCAAGTTCGAATGAGGTAATTAGGGTGGGTCATAATCCAATGTAATCGGTACTCTAATAAGAAGGGGGAATTTAGAAAAGACATTGGTAAAGAAAGATAATGTGAAGGCACAGAGAGAAGGAGCTCTCATAAGCCCAAGAGGAAGGCCTGGAACAGATCTTTCCATCGTGGTACTCACAAGGAACTAATCTTGCCTGTATTTCAGAGTTCAATTTCAAGACTCTGAGAGAATAAACTTATGTTTTTAAGCCCCATACTCTGTGATATTTTGTTATGACAGCCCTAGAAAACTAATACATACACCAAGTTTTGATGTTTCAAATTGTTTGTTCATTTCGCTGTTTATCCTGCATGTTTTAGATATAGCTCTCTGTATCCATCATCAATTTTGGAAAGCTTTTAGCCATTATGAGCCAAATATTAAAATCTGATTTCTTTTCTCTTATCTTTCTGACATTCCAATTACACATTTTGGAACTGCTCAATGGTTTTTGAAGGTTATATTCTTTTCCTCTCTCCTTTATATTTTTTAATTTTGCAAATTTTTTATGTAATTAATTTTGTGAACTTTTTTTTTTGTATTTTTTAAAATTCAACTTTAAGTTCTGGGGTAATGTGCAGAACTTGCAGGATTGTTACATAGGTATACACATGCCATAGTGCTTTGCTGCCTCCATCCCCACGTCACCTACATTAGGTATTTCTCCTGATGTTATTCCTCCCCAACTTCCTTACCTCTTGCTATCCCTCCACTTGCCCACTACCACCCAACAGACCCCAGTGTGTGATGCTCCCATTGCTGTGTCCATGTGTTCTCAATGTTCAACATGCACTTATGAGTGAGAACATGCAGTGTTTGCTTTTCTATTCTTGTGTCAGTTTGCTGAGAGTGATGGTTTCCAGATTCATCCACATCCCTGCAAAGGACATGAACTCATCCTTTTTTTATGGCTGCATAGTATTCCATGGTATATATGTGCCACACTTTCTTAATCCAGTCTATCATTAATGGGCATTTTGGTTGGTTCCAAGTCTTTGCTATCGTAAACAGTGCCACGATGAACATACATGTGCATGTGTCTTTATAATAGAACAATTTATAATCCTTTGGGTATATACCCAGTAATGGGATTGCTAGGTCAAATGTTATTTCTATTTCTCAATCCTTGAGAAATCGATACTGTGTCTTCCACAATGGTTGAACTAATTTACACTCCCACCAACAGTGTACAACGATTCCTATTTCTCCACATCCTCTCCAGCATCTGTTGACTCGAGATTCTTTAATGATCGCCATTCTAACTGGCATGAGATGGTATCTCAATGTGGTTTTGATTTGCATTTCTCTAATGACCAGTGATAATGAGCATTTTTTTCATATGTTTGTTGGCTGCATAAATGTCTTCTTTTGAAAAGTGTATGTTCATATCCTTTAGCTACTTTTTGATGGGGTTGTTTTTTTTTTTCTTGTAAATTTGTTTAAGTTCACCATAGATTCTGGATAGTAGGCCTTTGTCAGATGGGTAGCTTGCAAAATTTTTTTCCCATTCTGTTGGTTGCCATTCACTCTAATGATTGTTTCTTTTGCTGTGCAGAAGCTCTTAAGTTTAATGAGATCCTATTTGTCAATTTTGGCTTTTGTCACCATTGCTTTTGGTGTTTTAGTTATGAAGTCCTTGCCTATGCCTATATCCTGAATGGTATAGCCTAGGTTTTCTTCTAGGGTTTTTATGGTGATAGGTCTTATGTTTAAATCTTTAATCCAACTGAGGTTAATTTTTGTGTAAGGTGTAAGGGAAGGGTCCAGTTTCAGCTTTCTGCACATGGCTAGTCAGTTTTCCCAACAACATTTATTAAATAGGGAATCCTTTCCCCATTGCTTGTTTTCTCAGGTTTGTCAAAGATCAGATGGTTGTAGATGTGTGGCGTTACTTCTGAGGCCTCTGTTCTGTTCCATTGGTCTATATCTCTGTTTTGGTACCAGTACCATGCTGCTTTCATTACTGTAGGCTTGTAATATAGTTTGAAGTCAGGTAGCATGAAGCAGTTGAATCACTGAATAGATCATTAACAAGGTCTGAAGTTCAGGTCCAGACAGGTTCACAGCCGAATTCTACCAGACGTACAAAGGGGAACTGGTACCATTCCTTCTGAAGTTATTCCAAACCATACAAAAAGAGGGAATCCTCCCTAACTCATGTTATGAGAACAACATCATCCTGATACCAAAACCTGGCAGAGACACAACTAAAAAGGAAAATTTCAAGCGAATATCCATGATGGACATTGATGCAAAAATCTTCAATAAAATACTGGCAAACCAAATGCAATGGCACATCAAAAAGCTTATCTGTCATGATCAAGTCAGCTTCATTCCGGGGATGCAAGGCTGGTTCAACATATGCAAATCTGTAAACATAATCCATCACATAAACAGAACCGAAGACAAAAACCACGATTATCTCAATAGATGCAGAGAAGGCCTTTGACAAAATTCACTTTGTGCTAAAAACTCTTAATAAATTACGTATTGATGAAACATATCTCAAAATAATAAAAGCTATTTATGACAAACCCACAGTCAATATCATACGGAATGGGCAAACTTGGAGGCATTCCCTTTGAAAACTGGCACTAGACAAGGATGCCCTCTCTCGCTATTCCTATTAAACACACTGTTGAAAGTTCTAGCCAGAGAAATCAGGCAAGAAAAAGAAATAGAGGGTATTTAATTAGGAAAAGAGAAAGTCAGATTGTCTCTATTTGCATATGACATGATTGTATATTTAGAAGACTGCATCACCTCAGCCCAAAATCTCCTTAAGATGATAAGCAACTTCAGCAAAGTTTCAGGATACAAAATTAATGTTCAAAAATCACAAGCATTCCTATACATCAATAACAGACAGAGAGCGAAATCATGAGCGAACTCCCATTCACAATTGCTACAAAGAGAATTAAATACCAAGGAATACAACCAACAAAGGATGTGAAGGACCTCTTCAAAGACAGCTACAAACTACTGCTGAAGGAAATAAGAGGACACAAACAGATGGAAAAACATTCCATGCTCATGGTTAGGAAGAATCAATGTCATGAAAATGGCCATCCTGCCCAAAGTAATTTATAGATTTAATGCTTTCCCTATCAAGCTACCATTGACCTTCTTCAGAGAACTGGAAAAAAATCACCTTAAACTTCATATGGAACCAAAAAAGAAATCATATAGCCAAGACAATCTTAAGCAAATTTTGGGAGTTTTCCATTTGAAGCTCACTGATTCTCTCCTAAGCCATAGTGAGCCTGCTGATGAACCCGTCAAACCTATTTCTTTGTTTCATTTCTCTTACCTTGCTTTGGTTGCTAGCACTTCTTTTTGATATTTTTTCTTAGAATATTTACCTGTCTGCTTACCTTCACCATCTGTTTTTATATGTTGTTTGCTTTTCCATTAGTGATTTTAAATTTCTTAATTACAAATTATGTCTTTTACAGTAGTCTGATTCTGATGCTTGTTATGTTTCTACACTGTTGGTGTCTTTGTCTGTTGGCATTGTTATAACTTCTTATTGTAAATGACACATATGTGCAATAGGAATTGAAATTAATTGGCCTTTTGTGTGAAAACAATGGTAATACAGTTATCAGTTGGTCTCTGTCTCATGTTTTTGATAGCTATAGCTGTCACAGACTTCACATTTTTCTAATACTTTTATTTTTGTCTTGCCTGTGACTTTGGGCACCTCTAAGTACTCCACCTTGGAATAACTATTGCAGGGGCTTCCACTGTAATCCACTGTGATGGAGCCCTGTTTGTGTAATGATAAGGCACGGAGAAATGAGTACATTCTGCACACTTCCAATTAAAGCATCATTTTTAAGTAGACTTATTTTTAGTGTTGTGATCTTCAGTGGTATTTCTGGAAGTTTTGGAGCAGCGAGAATTTTCTTTATGGTACTACAATGGTAGGTAAAGGTCACTATACATTGTCAAAACCCACAAAAGTACAACCCTAAAGGTGAACCTTGATGTGAACTATGGACTTTGGGTGACAATGATATTAATATAGCTTTATCAGTTATAACACATATACCACCGCAATACAAGATGTTAATAATGGTAGAGGTTGTATATGTGTAGGGGCAGGAAGTATGTGGGAACTCGGCTTCATTTTGCCATGAACATTAAAATGCTCCAGAAATAAAGAGTTTTTAAATATTTTTAAACGATTTCTTCAATATTATGGTTGTTAATTTTTCCTCCTAACTCCTACTTTTTCCCAATATATTTATTTGGGCACATTCCCAACATATTTATTTGAAGCTCTGATCCTCATTGTTTTCTTTCTTTTAGATGATATAGGAAGGCTGGAGGGTTTTAATGGGAGGTCTTTTCTTCTCCCTAACTGGGATAAATCTCTGTAGATTCTTTTCCCCAGAATAGTAAGCCTTGCTACAGAGAAGTATCTGTTGTATTTTGCAATGATTTCTCCTCCTCTCCTCCTGCCAGAGCTGTGAGAGATGCCTTCAGATTTGAACCATAGGGACCAGATGATGTTCCCGGAAACAAAGTTTAAAAAGTGTTGCCCTTCCCTAAGACTATGATTTTCAGGAATTTTTTGTTTTTGTTTTTGTTTTGTTTTGTTTTAATTCTCATGCTACTATGCACTCAAGCTCTGGGAATGTGTCAAAATCTCAGTTTAATTCTTTCTACCAGTCAATAGCTCAAGGTACTTTGACTCAGGTAAGATTATCTTGGTTGTGACTTTCAGGATTCTAGTTTGCCCTGTAGCCTCAGTTCTCTAAGTGGTGCAAGAAAAGTCATTGATTTTTAATTTGTCACTTTTCTCTTGTAAGAGTGGGAGCGATGAATTCTAATCTCTTTATACGTTGCAGCTAAAATTATAAATCTACACTTTTGTAGAATATATAAATATGATCATCTCAGAAAAAAAAGTTCGTTGTTGTTGTTTTTTTAATTTAGATTCTTTTATCTCTGTCAACCCTCCATTCTCAACTTCACCCTGATCCAGCACATGGTAAATAACCGAAAAATGTATGAAATTTGGTCGAGTGAATGAGTAAATAATTAAATGACAAAGTTCAAAACAAAAAAATTTTACAGTAGAAAAGAAAGGCTTAAAAATACGAATCTATTCAGGTTTGGAGTATCACTTGCTTAAAGTTCGAACTCAATGAAGGGCTGTTTATCTCAACCCACATCGTGAATCTAGAACATCACACTGTGCCAGTTTCACATGTAACAGGAAGTCTGGGAGAATCAGCTAAGGTAAAGAAAAGCCTTCCTAATAAGAGGCTTAATTAGAAATTCATTTAAGCTGCCCACATGCTGGCTACTAATTCTGCTCCAGTGAGTTCCAAAGATTTTGGTAATTCTCAAGTTAGGCAAGTCCTCTCAAACTGTGTGGCAGCCCATCGTGTAAAGCACATCACCTACAAAAAGGAGGAGTGATCCCAATAGCCTGTATGTTGAGCTCTATTTCCACAGATGCTCAGCATTTTCAGTGTAACGGTTTAATTAAATGTTCTTTATTATCCCTGTATGCCCTTGACTAATGTATGAGAGCAAGTTTTGTGTTAGAACCTGTAGAAAAAAAAGGATGTTATGTTCCAACAATGTCCCTTAGGAATAGAATCAACTCTGTGAGCGTGACTTTCACAATACAACATTTCATTACTACGACAGTAGCAGTTCCAAATAAAGCTCTGAGGGCAATTTCCCAACTGCCATTCAGTGAAGTCAACATCAGTTGCACTTAGCAGAATGGAAAGTTTTACTTCAACAAAAAGTCAACCTGATTGAAATAGTTTCCCTGGTAGTTTATTTGTTCACGTGGAATACTTGTCAGGGGTACCCTGGATTGTTTAAAGAGGGTCAGGATAAAACGCATACTTTAAACTTAAAACTAAGTTGTTAAAAATCAGACGGATTTTGAAATTAGCATGAGTTTAAAGGTTGCCATGCCAGCAATGTGTTTCTAGGATGAGGTTTACATTAAAGTATAATTTGCTGCCTAGATGTGACTTGAGAGATGACTATTTAATTTTGTTACCAATTTTAGAAGTAGAGCATCTTCTACCATACTACTCCTGGTGGGGCAGTTCAGAAGTTCTTCAGATAGACTTTTTTGAATGGGTAGATGATATCTCCAGCTCTTTGGTATACTTTATAGTTTTAAAAATTGTAACTATTTCAAAAATGTTTTTTGTATACGATAAATGAAACTGTAGCATTGACTATTTCATCAAAATATAGGTATCTTTTAGGAAGATACTATGCAAGGATGTTAAGAATCTCCAAAAGAAACAAGTCCTGTGTACTTAACAATGGGGATATATTCTGAGAAATGCATCATTAGGCAATTTCCATTTCATTGTTATGCAAATAACATAGTGTTTGCTTACACACACCTGGACGATGTAGCCTACTGTATACCTGGGCTGTATAGAATATTCTATTAATCTGAGGCTACTAGCCTGTCCAGCATGTTACTGTAATAAATTCTTTAGGTCATTATAGCACAATGGTAGGTATTTGTATATATAAACATTATCTGAACATAGAAAAGGAACAGTTAGACTATCGTATAAAAGATTTAAAAATGGTACACCTCCACAGCCCATTTTAACAGGAATAAAATTCGAAGAGTTGTAAGTTGCTCTGGGTGAGTCAGAGAGGGAATGTGAAGGCCTAGACCATTGCTATACATTATTGTAGACTTTATATGAACATTGTACACCTAGATTACCCTAAACTTTTTTTTTAGATGTAGTCTCCCTCTGTTGAAAAGCTGGAGTGCAGTGGTGCAATCTCAGCTTACTGCAACCTCCGCCTCTCAGGTTCAAGCAATTTTCCTGCCTCAGCCTCCTGAGTAACTGGGATTACAGGTGCATGCCACCATGCCTGGCTGATTTTTTTTTTGTATTTTAGTAGAGGCAGGGTTTCACCATGGTGGCCAGGATGGTTTCGATCTCTTGACCTTGTGTTTGACCCACCTCAGCCTCCCAAAGTGCTGGGATTATAGGCATGAGCCACCATGCCAGGCCACTTTAATTTTTAAAATATTTTTTTCTTTCATAATAAATTAATCTTAGTTTACTGTAACTTTTTTACTTTATAAACTATCTAAGAATTTTGACTTTTTGGCTGTTTTATAATAACAGCTGCTTAAAACAAACATACTGTTCAGGTGTATGAAAGTATTTTTTTCTTATATCTTTATTTGATATACTTTTTTCTGTTTTTAGATTTTTATTTTATTTGACTTTTTTACCTTGTAAACTTTTCTGCAAAAAACTAAGACACGAACACACACATTATGCTAGGCTTACACACACAGTAAGAATCATCAGTATCACTGTCTTCCACCTCCATACTTTGTCCACTGAAGGGTCTTTAGGAGTAATAATGCATATGGAACTATCATCTTCTATCATAAGATTACCTTTGTCTGGGCACGGTGCCTCGCACCTGTAATCCCAGCACTTTGGGAGGCTGAAACGGGTGGATCATGAGGTCAGGAGTTCAAGACCAGCCTGGTCAGCAGGCTGAAACCCCATTATGCTGACCACACTTGGCTAAAACCACAAAAATTAGCCAGGTGTGGTGGCGGGTGCCTGTAATCCAAGCTACTTGGGAGGCTGAGGCAGGAGAATCCCTTGAAACTGGTAGGCAGAGGTTGCAGTGAGCTGATCATGCCCCTGAACCCCAGCATGGGCAAAACTCTATTTAAAAAAAGAATACCTTCTTCTGAAATACCTCATGAAGGACCTACTTGAGGCTGGTATAGAGTTCTTTTTTTATATAAGTAGACGTACACTCTAACAATAAAAAGTATAGTATAGTAAATACATAAACCAGTAACAGTCATTTATTATCGTTACCAAGTATTAGCTATTGTTTATAATTGTATGTGCTATGCTTTTATATGACTGACACCTAGTAGGTTTTTTTATACAGTGTCACCACAAACACATGGATATGCATTGCGCTGCCACATTATAGCATTTATGATACCACTAGAAATTTTTTAAATAGGCATTTTTTAGCTATATTGAAAAAATTTTAATTCCTATGTGTAAATTTTTTTAAATTATATTTTAAAATGGAAAATGTTCAGCTGTATTTTAATTTAACGGGATCACTGTCCTATATGCAGTGGGTTGTTGACTGAAATGTTTTGTGGCCCATGACTGTATATGTTATAATCAAGGCATCTGCCAAATTTTTCAAAATGATAAACTAACAGACTTACCACATCAGTTAATTAAACAATAATAATAACCTAAGATAATCAATAACTAAGTGTTCCATCAGTTGATACAACAAAAGCTTACAGTTCTGTAAAACGTTGTTTTGTAAGATCTTAAGGAGCAAATTGAATTCTGACCAATAAGCATAAGCTTAACGTAAGAGACATGTTTAGATGACTCGATATCTAGAAATTATTCTTTCTCCCTCTCTCCAAAGACATTGAGAGAGAAGACAGAAATTTTTAGACACTGATGTAATCAACACACACTTCCCACAAGAATTAGAATGTTTTAACGTGTGTGTGTGTGTATGTGTGTATCCATCCTTTGACTCATCTACCAGTCACGTAATCCATCCTTCTATCTACCTTCTTATTTCTCATCTGTCTGTTTAAAAACATGTTTTTTCTTTCTTGTATGTTTAAGTTGTAGATGACTATACCAACCAATTGTTCAATTGAAAATATCTACAGTACTCTTGTGGTTTATACTTATTGTTCCCCTAATGCTTATTTCTCAATGACAATATACAGTCAACAATGAAAGGGACATATTTTACTTTATAGAGGTTTGTATTATTTAATGTATATGTAAACATTCAATTTGTTAATTAAATCACATACTGAGTACAATAAATTAGTTCTTGAAAAAAATCTATGCTACAGTCTGAACATTTGTGTTCTCCAAAACTGCTGTGTTAAAATCCTCACTCCTCCACGTGATAATATTAGGTGAGGGCTTCAGGAGGTGATTAGGTCGTGAAGAAGGAGTCATTATGAATGGGAGCAGTGCAGTTATAAAGGAGGCTTAGGAGAGCTCCCCCCGCCCCACCAGACCTCACCATGCGAGGCTGGAGTAGGTATCATCTGTGAGAAAGTAGACACTCGTCAAACAATGAATCTGCTGGCACCTTAATCTTGGACTTCCCAGCCTCTAAACTGTGAGAAATAAATATATGTTTATTTTACTGTTTATACGTCATCAAGTGTATGTTAGTTATAGCAGCCCAAAAACTAAGTTTCTCTCTATGAAATTTTTTAGTAAGAAAAAAATGGGCTTAATATTTGTGATCAATTCATGCTTCCATAATTTGGAATGTTTAAATCTTCATTTTTAATACAGTGGTTTATTTAATCAGTAATAAAGTGGAGATTGAGCTTCTGCTACTAAAAAATTGTATCACACACTTGCGATAAACAATAAATCTAAGAATAAATACGGATACTGTCCTCACATTTATAATCTAGCTATGAAGAAGAAAACCCAAACATACAAATATGAGCATGAATTCATATTAAACAACTTTTTAAATTCAGACCACTTTAATAACCATGTAGACTTTAATTCCTTCTCCATGGTTTTGCCCAAATATTTTGTAACTACTGTAGGCAAAACTTCTGTTGTTTAGGATAATATCTGCTATTTAGCATGGCACACAAATCCTTTCACACACTTGAGTTTCCTTAATTATACCTTGAGTGTATTTTTAATTCCTATTTTCTCTTTGAAGAAGACAAACGAAAGCACTTTTTATTCCTGCAAAATAGTATGCCTTTGAAAGTGTCCTTGACTTGAGATGCCCATTCATATATCCTTCCTACTTGTCATCCTTGTACACTAATCTCTTTGAAGGGAGACAGTTCCCCAACTTCCTCAGGTAAATCTAGAGACTCCTTCGTGGTCTTCCTGCCTCTCTTCTCTACATCCTGCATTATAACATTACTGTGATTTGCATCTCAGAGGTCCATAGACTGGATGTTTCTTGCTGGCAAAGGCCGTGTCTAATTTCTTCTCTGCTCTTCTATTTGCCACACATTTTATGCATAGTATGTATTTAATAAATATTTAGTATTGAATAAATCATTGCACAGACCATTTTGGCCTAGTAAAATGCCAGTTGAGAGAGGAAATTACAGATTTTTCTACATTTCAGTAAGATACTGAAATACTACGTATAGCACAAGGCAAGTTCAGTAATTCAGAGAGCTGACACTTTGTAAAGTTAAACTGTTCATTTCCAAAAAGTATACGAAGGGACATTTCCATAGTGAGCCTGTCATTATGCCATTCCTAATGCTCAGTGTGACTCAGCAAAAGAGAGGACCTGATTCTCACAAGGGTTCTCATTTTATGCAAGCTCAGAATAGTAATGCAGAGGTCGGGCCATCATCTAAGTGGGAATTCAGGGCTAAAGCTATAGGCATTGGCAGCTGTCTCCCGGCGTCGTCCGCGGAGCCTGACCCTGTGCCAGGAAGGAGGAGGCTGTGCCCATATAACTGTCCTGAAGTACTGCGGTGCCCCCCTCCCCTGCGGCTGGGAGGGCAGGCAGGATGAGGTTGGCTTTCCTCACACGGTCTCTGGGCTTGGCCCCCGCCGCAGCTCCGCGAAGCCTCGGTGTCTCCTGCAACAGGGGGTGGGACGAGGGGAGCCGCCGCGAGCAGCCCTGAGCTGCGGCTTCCTCCCCACGCCCGAGTCTCCTGCGCACCGCCGCCAAGGACTCGCGCCCAAGCCTGGTCCCCACGCCGTGTCGCGCCCGGGCTCCTCGCCAATTTCAGAACAATCAACCATGATGACAGAATCTGGATCAGACTCGCAATCCAAGCCAGACCAGGAGACCGAGCCCAGGAGGCGGTGGGAGCACAGGGGCACGCGGGAGCGCCTGGGCCGGAGCCGCCCACCGAGGAGCAGCAGCAGACCCTGGAGCAGTTCGCGGCTGCTGCAGCGCACAGCACCCCGGTGTGGAGGGAGGTCACTGACAAGGAACAGGAATCTGCTTCCAGAGCTGCAAAACAGCTCTAATATCAGCAATTAGAAGAAGATAAACTTTCTCAGAAATCATGTAGCAGTAAACTCTCGGGCTCCATTAAAGATTGTCAAAAAGCCTAAAAGCATGCAGTGCAAAGTGATATTTCTAGATGGCTCAGAATAAACCTGTGACGTAGAGAAATGCTCTAGAGGACAAGTGCTGTTTGGTAAAGTATGTGAACACTCGAACTTGCTAGAGAAAGACTACTTTGGGCTTACGTATCGAGATGCTGAAAACCAGAAGAATTGGTTGGACCCTGCTAAGGAAATAAAAAAACAGGTTCGAAGTGGTGCTTGGCACTTTCCTTTTAACGAGAAATTCTATCCACCAGACCCTGCCCAGCTATCTGAAGATATCACCAGGTACTACCTCTGCTTGCAGTTGCGAGATGACATCGTGTCCGGAAGGCTGCCCTGCTCCTTCGTTACCCTGGCCTTGTTGGGCTCCTACACTGTCCAGTCAGAACTCGGAGACTGACCCAGACGAATGTGGGAGTGATTACATTAGCGAGTTCTGCTTTGCACCAAACCACACGAAAGAACTGGAAGACAAAGTGATCCAGCTGCACAAGAGCCACAAAGGGATGACGCCGGCAGAAGCAGAGATGCATTTCTTGGAAAATGCCAAAAAGTTGTCCATGTATGGGGTCGATTTGCATCATGCTAAGGACTCAGAAGGAGTAGAAATTATGTTAGGAGTTTGTGCAAGTGGTCTGTTGATATATCGTGACCGGCTGTGAATAAACAGATTTGCCTGGCCCAAGGTTCTAAAGATTTCATATAAACGGAACAACTTTTACATAAAGATCCGGCCAGGAGAGTTTGAACAATTTGAAAGCACCATTGGGTTTAAGCTGCCAAACCATCGAGCTGCCAAGCATTTATGGAAAATTTGTGTTGAGCATCATACATTTTTTAGACTGTTGTTACCAGAAGCACCTCCCAAGAAATTCTTAACCTTGGGTTCCAAGTTTCGTTACAGTGGCAGGACACAAGTGCAAACGAGAAGAGCCAGTGAGCTGATAGATCGCCCAGCGCCTTACTTTGAACGCTCGTCCAGCAAACGTTATACCATGTCTCTCAGCTTGGATGGAGCATCAGTGAATGAAAACGATGAAATATACATGAAGGATTCTATGTCTGCTGCAGAAGTTGGTACTGGCCAGTACGCCACAACAAAAGGCATCTCTCAGACCAACTTGATCAACACTGTGACTCTGGAGAAGAAGGCCGAGGAGGAGCGAGACGAGGAAGAGGATAAACGGAGGAAGGGGGAAGAAGTCATGCCGGTTTCGGCCACGAGGGAAAGACTGACAGTGAGCGCACAGACACTGCAGCCGACGGGGAGACCACCGCTACTGAGGAGTTAGGAAAAACTCAAGATGACCTGATGAAACATCAAACCAACATTAGCGAGCTGAAAAGAACCTTCTTAGAAACCTCGACAGACACCGCCATCAGGAATGAATGGGAGAAGAGGCTTTCCACCTCCCCCGTGCGACTGGCCGCTAGGCAGGAGGATGCCCCCATGATCAAACCACTTATTCCTGAAGAGAAAATGGAAACCAAGATGGAATCCCGCGGAAATGAGACGGAACCCGCCTCATACCACCTACCACTTAGCACTGAGAAGGTGGTGCAGGAGACCGTGCTGGTGGAGGAGAGGCGTGTAATGCACGCAAGTGGGGATGCTTCTTACATAGCAGGAGACAGCGGGGATGCCACAGCACCGCCCACATTCACGGGGGCTTCTAGTGTTAAAGGGAAGGAGGGCTCTGCCATGATGGAGGGGGCTAAAGAGGAACCAGGGGAGGAGGTCGCTAAAGCTGTGCTGGAGCAGCAAGAGACAGCCGCTGCTTCCCGTGAGCCACAAGAGGAGCAGAGTGCAGCCATCCACGTTTCAGAAACTTTGGAATAAAAACCTCATTTTGAGTCCTCAATGGTGAAGACGGAAACCATCAGTTTTGGCAGTGTTTCACCAGGAGGAGTAAAGCTAGAAATTTCTACCAAGGAAGTGCCAGTAGTTCACACCGAAACCAAAACCATCACATATGAATCATCACAGGTCGATCCCGGCACAGATCTGGAGCCGGGCGTGCTGATGAGCGCACAGATGATCACATCTGAAACCACCAGTACCACCACCACTACTCACCAAAACTGTGAAAGGGGCATTTCAGAGACGAGAATTGAGAAGCGAGTAGTCATCACCGGAGATGCAGACGTTGACCATGACCAGGAATAACTTAGCTTGCACATGAATGCAGTCATGCAAACCATTAGGAAAACCAGAGCCTATATGCAGTTCCCTCTTCTAACGCAACTGACTTGTATCTGTCCGTGGAAAATTTCAATCCAGAAGAATTGACCTTGACCATTAATAAAGACGCTGGCAGAGAGATCCTCCCATAATAAAGCAATATGATTCAGCATCACTAGACTGATAATGCATGAAGTAACAATAAAATTACAAATAGCATTTTTAATTTTCACAAAGTGTCTGTTTTCAGCTATACCTGCACGTTCTTAACCAACAGTATAAACCGTGATTTCATGTAACACATAAGCAATTCATGCCTTTCATAGTTTATTATTATTAAAGTCTAAACAAAATTGCAATTTGTTAGGTAACAAACCTTTTGTTTACAGTTAAACCAAGATTACCCTCAAATGCTAGAAGTTGTCTAGGTCCATCTGATGTGTCAGATTTTTTCCAGATTAGATGTGCCAATAATCAAGTTTATTCAGTAAACAACTTATACTTGTTTCATCTGGTTTTATTACTCTCACCCATAAACAGTAATGACTCTCTGACCCTCTGGAAATATTTAACGCTTACAATCTTGCTTTGTGTATCTCATTTAATTTGTTATAAGGTAGTACTGATTTTAGCATATGAATGTGATTTCTTCCTCATTCTTTGCTTTGGTCTGTGTTCAATCCAGAGAGCTTTTCAGAGTTCCGTAACCAGTCCTAAATATGTAAATTGTCATTATTTGGGGAAGAAAAACCTGTATTTTTGTTAGTTTACAATATTATGAAATTTCACTTTAGGAGAAACTGTTGGGCTTCCTGTGGCTTTGTTTTCTTAGTTTCTTTTTCTGTGTATTTTTTAATTGATTTTTCTTCTTTTACTTGAAAAGATTGTTTTATTTTCAAATTTGGTCCATATTTACATTCTAGTTCAGAGCCAAGCCTTAAACTGTACAGAATTTACACTGTAATTAAAACTATTTAGTGTTATAAATAGTCTTAAAAAAGATTCTCCATTACACAGTCACCTGCATCATAGCCCATGGTGAATGTATGTTTCTGCATAGCAAAATAAAAATGGAAAATGCACTGAAAAAAAAAAGAATAGTAATGTATAAAATTATCATATCATTTTTTTCTTTGTCTTGGGAAATATAATTATTTCAACAGACCAGAAAACTAAGCAGTATAATTAGCATGTTATTTTAAAGTCAGAAGCTGTAGGAAGTCAAATAATAAGCAAAAGGTGGCTCGATGAGTGTGGAATTAGTATCCTAGTTGAATGTGGAATTGCATCAAGCTAATCCATGCTATGCTCGTCACCATGATGGAGTGATGAATGCCAATGGCGCTGCAATACCAACGATTGGCTGAAACTCCTTCTGACTTCACATGTGCTTGGATGCTCAACATGATATTTGTTCTCTAAGTATTTGTGTCTCACCAATTTTTTTCTGATTGTCTCATCTTTCTTTAGTTAATGAAAATTAATAAGATTTTAATTAAGTATAACCTATCTGAGAAGATTGCTAACATTGATACAATATGCTCAACTTTTTCTCTCAAGGTATAAACAAGCCTGAAAGTTCAAAATCTGCCTTGGTTCTGTGTCTTGCCTGGTATCAAACATCAGTTTTAATTCTTAAAGCAAAAAGAATTTTTAAACAATTAATAGAAAGCAATAAAAGTAGCCAACAATGTATATAGGTGTGTTAAATGCACATATTTAAACTATCACAGTATCTCCAATGTGTTTTCTTCTATATACATACTGGTACAGCCAGGCACAGTGGCTCACCCCTGTAATCTTAGCACTTTGGGTGGCCCAGGTGGGGTGGATCGCTTGAGCCCAGAAGTTCGAGACCAACCTAGGCAACATGGAAATTCTCTGTCTCTACAAACAATAAAAAATATTAGCCAGGCATGGTGGTGGACGCCCATATTTCCAGCTACTTGGGATGCTGAGGATGACTTGAGCCTAGGAGATCAGAAATGCTGTGAGCCATGATTGTGTGGCTGCACTTCAAACTGGATGACAGAGCAAGACCCTGTTTCAAAATCAAACAAAGTAATAAAAAATAAATAAATAGGTAAATAAATAATTAAATACTAGTAACTCATAGACAGTGAAACAGAACAGAAAGCCCCCGAATAAACCATGGGTATATGATGTGTTGATCTTTGATAAGGGTGCCAAAAATACACTATCAGGAGAAGGTGATTTCTTTAAGAAATGGTATTGGAAAAACTGGATGCAAAAATAAACAAAACTATACCTCTACCTTATACCATGCACATAATTAAATCAAAATTAATTGAAAACTTACTTAAATATAAAACCTGAAACTGTACAACTTCTAGAGGAAAAGCTTCTTGTCATTTGCCTTGGCAATTATTCTTGCATGTGTCACCAGAAGGAAAGGCAGCAAAAGCCAAAAATATTCAATTGGGACTACAACTAACTAAAAACCAAGAGAAAAATCAACCTAAGGAAAATTAATCAAAAAATGAGAAGGTAACCTATGAAATGGTAAAAAAACTGGAAATTATATATCTGGTAAGTTGTTAATTTGCAAAATACATTTAAAAACTTAGAATAGCAAAATCAAAAATAGCAACACAAAAAACTCCTATACCGAATGGCAAAAACAATAAATAGCAACAAAAAACCGAATAATCTAATTGAAAAATGGCCAAAGGATGCGAACAGAAATTTCCCCATTTAAAGGCCCAACAGGTATGTAAAAAGATGCTCCATATTATTAATTATCAGGAAAATGCAAATCCAAACTGCAGTGAGATACCACCATACCCCTGTTAGGATGCCTCTTATCAAAAAAGCAAAAGATAAGCTGAGGACGTGGAGAAAAGGGAACTCTTATATACTATTAGTGAGAAAGCAGAATCATGCAGCCAGTGTGGCGGAAAACACTGTTAAGATTCCTCAAAACGTTGTAAATGAATTAGTATATGACCCACCAATTTATCTTCTGTGGATATATCCAAAATAATTCAAATCAGGATCTAGAAGTGATATCCGTACTCCCACATTTATTGCCACATTATTCACCACAGCCAGGATACGGGAAAAAAAACAGTGTCCATCAACAGGTGAATAGATAAAACTGTGAAATATGCAGTCAATGAGAATGTACAATAGAGTATCGTTAAGGCTTAAAAAGGAAGAAAATTAGCCATTTGTAGCAACAAAGATTAACTTGAAAGGCATTATGCTAAGTGAAATAAGCCGGTCACAGAAGTATAAACAGTGTATGATTCCACTTTATATGAGGCATTTAAAATAGTCAAACTGAGAAGCAGAGAATCTAATAGTGACTTCCAGGGACTGGGAGGTGAGAGAAATGGTTGTGGATCAGTAAATATAAAATTGTCGTTATGCTAATTGTAGTTATGCTAGATAAATAAGTTCTAGAGACCTGTTGTACAACCTAGCACCTGTGGTTAAAAACATAGCATGTGTACCTCAAAATTGTAAGGAGGATAAACATCATGTTAAAGATACTTACCACAAATAGACACACACAGAAAAAGAAAAAGAAAAGAAAAGGAACACCAAGAAAATACGGAAGGTGTTGGATATGTCTACTGCCTTGATTGTGGTGGTACTGTCACAGGTGCTTGCATATGTCCAAACTCATCTTTAGCAGAAATGCATTAACTGTGTGCATTTCTTTGCACATCAATTACATTTTTTTCCCATTTTATTTTTTCCTACATGGAAAACTGAGGCACAGAGAGGTAAAGTGACATGTTCAGGTCATGCAGCAAGTTAGTGACAGATCCAGGGAGAGAATCTAGGCTTCTTGACCCCCAAACACCTTGTGTTTACCACCAAACACCATTCCCTCTCCAGCTGTGACCAGGCAAACCCACAGAAATAGGAACTACAAATGTAGACGATTCTCTTTATCCATTTTCATCTGCTGTTACATTAGTATTATGTGCATGGAATTAAGTTATCGAAATTCAATCACTTCATTGATACCTCAGAGAACAGCCTAAAGGCAAATGTTTCAAAAATAATGAGCTGACACGTAAGAAGACTGCTCACGGTTAGTGTAAATCATGGACGATGGGCAGAGGCACTAAACTGTCACCAGTTCTTGTCACATAATTCTGGTCAAACATAACAGAATACAATAACTCTAGTGATTAGAAGTAGTTACATACAAAGACAAACAAGTCAAAGCAGCCTCTAAAATAGCTGGACATAAAACAACTAACTATTGCACAATGCCCTCTTAAAGTTACTGCTATGAATTGACCTAGTAAAATCTACAATGCTCCATGATTTATAGGTGCATTTTGGTTGCTTGATTTCTTATACGGGCAGCTCATAGTGTTAAAATGATAAGAAATACAGATTACAGCATTTTAGATTAAAGCACACATTTTGATTTAAATGAGCTAAACAGTTAAATAACTGAGTGACACAATGGTTGGTACTCGGAGGTGTACCACGGCCCAGAGCGGGAGTGCACTGTTGGCAACCTGCTTCCCGGAACCGTGTATCTCTTCAGGGTGAGGGCTCTAAATGACGGAAAGTATGGTCCAAATTCTGATGTCTCAGAAATCACTGCTGCTGCAGGACCCCCTGGACAGTGCGAAGCACCATGTATTTCTTTTACGCCTGATGGATGTGTCTTAGTGAATTGGGAGAGTCCTGATAGTTCTGGTGCTGACATCTCAGAGTACAGGTTGGAATGGGGAGAAGATGAAGAATCCTTAGAAGTCATTTATCATGGGACAGACACCCATTTTGAAATAAGAGACCTGTTGCCTGCTGCACAATATTGCTGTAGACTACAGGCCTTCAATCAAGCAGGAGCAGGGCCATACAGTGAACTTGTCCTTTGCCAGACACCAGCGTCTACCCCTGACCCTGTCTGCACTCTCTGTGTCCTGGAGGAGGAGCCCCTCAATGCCTACCCTGATTCACCTTCTGCGTGCCTGGTACTGAACTGGGAAGAGCCGTGCAATAACGGATCTGAAATCCTTGCTTACAGCATTGATCTTGGAGACACTAGCATTACCGTGGGCAACACCACCTCCCACGTTATGAAAGATGCCCTTCCCGAAACCACCCGCTGGATCAGAATTCAGGCTATAAATGAAATTGGAGTCGGTTCATTAAAGACAAAACTCAGCCATTACCACCCTTGCATCCTAGGCTAGAATGTGCTGCTGCTGGTCCTCAGAGCCTGAAGCTAAAATGGGGAGACAGTAACTCCAAGACATGCTGCTGATGACATGGGGTACACACTACAGCTGAAAGACAGAAACAAGAGGTTTATTTCAACCTGCAGAGGACCCAGCCACACCTACTCAGTACAGAGACTGACGGAATTCACATGCTACTCCTTCAGAATCCAGGAAGAAAGCCAGGCTGGGGAAGGGCCCTTCTCAGAACAACCAAAAGTGTCCCCCCACCATCAAAGCACCTCAAGTAACACAGTGAGAAGGAAATTCATGTGAAATTCTATGGGAGACGGTACCGCCGATGAAAGGCGACCCTGTGAACTTCATTCTGCAGGTATTGGTTGGAAGAGAATCTGAGTACAAACAGGTGTAAAAGGGAGAAGAAGCCACATTCCAAATATAAGACCTCCAGACCAACAGAGACTACAGGTTCCGCGTATGTGCATGTCGTCACTGTTTCGACACCTCTCAGGAGCTAAGCGGAGCCTTCAGCCCCTCTGCGGCTTTTGCATTACAACAAAGTAAGGTCATGCTTACAGGGGACATGGGGAGGAAAAGCATGATGCTTACCGATGAACAGTTTGCAGCCCTCATTGTGCTTGGCTTTGCAACATTGTCCATTTTATTTGCCTTTATATTACAGTACTTCTTAATGAAGTAAACAAACCCAACAAACTAGAGGTATGAATTAATGCTACACATTTTAATACACACATTCATTCAGATACTCCCCTTTTTAAACCCTTTTGTTCTGATTTATATAGTGTGTTTTACAGATTTAGCTAGAAACAAAAATGTCAGTGTTTTGGTGCACCTTTTTGAAATGCAAAACTAGGAAGAGATTAAACTGGATTTTTTTAAAAAGAAAAAAAATGCCAACCAGATACCAAAAGCTAGCTTTCTTATGTTTTCCTTTAAATTTTCAGATTTACCTTCATTCTATTATCACACTGCTGTCTTTTGCAAGCCTTTGAATTTTGTTTTTGTTACAGTTTAGTAATTTATATTCCCCAGTCACTTCTTATGTCTTGCTCATCTATATCTGTAAACATGAATCACAGTGTGTGTTGTTACAGGGCTAGGATTTCAGTATTGTTGAGAGTATTAGCACACAGCAACAGCAACATACAGAAGGTGTGTTCACTCAGATAAGTGCACTCCCGCTCTGGGCCGTGGTACACCTCCGAGGCTACGTCTTCAGGCTTCGTCATCTTCACGCTGTACTCTGAGACCTCACAGCCACTTTCAGATGCAGGAACATACCACTCTAAGTGGACTTCTTTGTGCTTCGGTCTACCCAGCACCCTCAGTGCTCGACACTGACCTGGTGCGATGCTTAGTGTGCGAACAGGGAGACTTTCAGAACACTGACTGTGTCCGCCAGTACTGATAGGGCATGCTCGGTGTTTGTACAAAGTGCCTGGTTTCAAGTGGGTGAAGGTATATTCGGTAGCTGACCCACTGTATGACACTTCCCACTGATTCGCTTCAGAATTTCCATCAGTAATCTCTGGCAAGTACTTGAGGATTTCTGAACCACCATTGTCCTTAGGAGGATCCCATTTGACACTAGAGCCATGAGATGTAACTGGGCCTTTGACAAGTTGTCTGGTAGGAGGTCCGGGCCTGTCAGGACTTGTACAAACAAGGACTTTGCTTGGACAGCTTTTTCCTTCCATATTAGAAGCAGTCAGCCTGAATTTATACTGTGTGCTTCTTTTGAGATTTTTCACAGTACGGGTTAAATCCTCTCCAGTGTATTTTGGGTGGAAAAGGTTATCATTTTCATCCTCCTGAATTTCCAAGGTGTAAGTGATCACCTCCTCAGGTGAACAGCCCTCTGGCTTACTCCACTGCAATGTGACCCATGTGGTGCCAGCCCCAACCAGCCTTGGTACAGAAGGCATCTGAGGGATGTTTCCTAATGTGCAGCACACCACTTCTTGGCTGTAACCACTGGTGCCAATGTCATTTTGAGCAGCCAGCCTGAACGTGTACCCCATTGCTGGGCAAAGCTTTGTCAACTTGCAGTGTTTCTGGCTCCCAAAGAAGCACTGTCTGAAACCACTGTTCCTTTTTCCCTCATCCCACTCTAAAAGGTAGTTGGTGATTTTTGAACCATTGTCAATTGGTGCCTTCCACTGCAGGGTTAGTGAACTTTTGCTCCTGTTGCCAGCTTAGGAGGGAAAGGACACTGGGGTACATAGCTGTGGGTGGTGAAGCTAACAGGCTCGGAGCAGGATCCCTTTATGGAGTTGTACATGGCAGACACCCTCATGTGATAAACCGTTGCTGGTCTAAGATCTTTCAGGTTACATTCTAATTCTTCTCCACTGTAGATTATCTTGTATTTTCCATCCTGTCCTTTGTCTGATAAGGCAACATCATAACTGTAGGGGAAGGAAAGACCACTGTGGGGTCCACAGGAAAGTCCAACGCGGGGAGCCCAGGACAATACAACTGCTCTTGCCTGAATATTACAAACCTGTGGTTTCTCTATTCCCGAAAGAATGTCTTGTGCCCTCTTTACTTCCAACTCATATTCTTGCAAGTCTGAATCATTCGACTTCGGGCTGCTTCTTGCTCGCCACTCTGTTTTCTGAATTCCGGGACCACCGCCGCTGCCGCCTCCACTGCTGCCACGGCTGTGGCCCTTCCCGTAGCCATTGTACACTGTCCTGCAGCTGCTTTTGTAGATAGAGGAAGGAGGGCTGCTGAGGCGGTTCTGGTGATCGATCTGGAGGTCTTTCAGTTTTTTTGTGGGGAGGCTTGACATTCCATACAGTGGTATAATTTCTTGCTCACCGTATACTGTGTGAGGAAGATGATGCTGGGGAAAAAACAGAGGCGCCATATCTCCAGGTCCGATAACAGGTGGGTAGTAAGCCGTGTGTGAGTTATGAATCAAATGTGGATGATGAGTCAGATAGGGAGGGAGATGATGGGTTGGAGACATGGCTGAGGGGTAGCTTGGGGGATAACACTCAGGAGACTGGGGTGTGACCACCACCCAGCGGACGCCAGTACTGTTTTCAATCACCTGTGAGATATAACCTGGAGGCACATGAATGGGAGGAATGGATCCATTGGGTGACATCATGGGAACTTCAGCAGGTCCTTGAATGCACTGAAGTGTTCCATCCTCAGCTCTTATTGTAAAAGTCTCACCTGGATTAAGTTGAACGGGAATAACCTGCTGAGCTGCGTTTCCATTCACCAAGTGGGGCATCACGGCGACCTCTCCGTTCAGAAATGGTGGCAGTTCCAAAGGGATTTGGTCAGTCATCATCATTGTGACGTACATTCGTGGAGAACTTCCCTCAACTGGCTTCCTTCCCTAGGGCTGAAATGCGGAGCTCCGGGCACACCACACACCGGGTCACCCACGCCTTCCCAGCCCGCAGCCCCGAGGATCCCTGCCGCCCCCTTCGCTGCTCCCGCCACTGCCGCTCTCCTCCTCCAGCCGCTGCTGCCGCCCTCCCCCACCCAAATTATATCTTAATAGCAAGCATACATATGCTTAACATATGTTGCACTGGATTATTAAAACTCATGAGTACCATTATGGACATTTTATCCTTCTTCATGTTTTCTCAAATAACAGTTAATATTCAGCTACTATTTCACCAATGATCTCACACCCTGATATGTAAGTGAAGTGGCAAATCAAGATGGAGAATAACTCAATGTGCTAAATGAAGTGTGAACAGACAGAAAAATGATAAACAGGTTTAATGGCAGGTGTGGAATATGAAAGAGGAAAGACTTTTTATTTTTTGAAAACCACTACACCTTTGCAAATACATTCTATGTTCAACTTGCATACATCAATTTTTATCAATTTCTCTCTGAAAATTTTGAAAATAATTTTTATTTCGTATTGACATTAAAAAATTATGTTTTAAAATTTTTTCTGGTCGGGATCATAGTCTATTATGTTATATTTCCTAAATAATTCATTTATGCACTCTTAAATAATGAACACATTTATGCTGTTTTTTCTATTAGCAATTACCATCTCTGAAATTCAATTCACAAGCTGTTCAGAGCATACTTTGATGGCTCTGCCTTTCTATTACTGCTCCTCAATTTCCTCCTTAGAAGTTATGTCTCAGATTATGAAAAATTGTGTGACATATAGGTGATTTTGTGTAACAGATTGGTATCTAAGGGAAATAAAGAATGAAAGACATGCATCAGATCTACCTTTGCATTCAGAAAAATCTTGACCTGAGCCAGGATGCATGAATTTAGCATTTTTTCTTCATAGCTTCACAAAGAATTTCTTGTAATCTCTGTAAGATTGCAATTAGCTAGAAATACCAGGCTTATAATATGATACAAATGAGTTTTCGAAAAGGGTAAGTAAAAGTATAGTAAGTTACAAACATGATTAACACCGAATGCTAATGCAACAGCTGTTTGCCCTCATATTATTCATTCCTTTGTTCATTACATGTTTACACCATTTCACAGATGAGTTATTAAGAGATTATCAATAGATTAGTTTCCTGTAAATTATTATTTTTCTTAATGGCTTTTTAAAAAGACAAATATTAAAATTTGCCTAAGGTCTTAACTATAGCTGAAGTCACTCAGTAAAATTATTTGAGAAATAGTTTTGATTTACAACTGAATGATCAGTTTCCTTAATTTTAACTGTGCCTCTTGAGCTAATAAAAAATGCCATATTTAAAAAATATACAGATTTTATTTGGTAAAAACACTTAACATGAGATCCACCCTTTTAACAAAATAGTAAGTGTATAGAATGACAGGAGCAATAGGCACAGTATTGTACAACAGTTCTCTAGAATTTATTCATCTTGCTTGGCTGAAACTTTATTTTATTGAATAATAACTCCCATTTCCCCCTGCCACTGGCAACCACTATTGAACTCTTTGATGAAATGAATTTGACTATTTTAGATACCTTATCTGAGTAGAATCACATACTGTTTGTGCTACTGTGACTGCATTATATCCCTTAGCATAATGCTCTCAAGGTTCATTCATGTTACTGCATATTTCAGAATTTCCTTCTATTTTAAGGCTAGATAGTATTTCATTGTATGTATATATTACACTTCATTCATCTGTTGATGAACATTTATGTTATTTTCATATCTTGGCTATTGTGAATAGTGCTTCAGTGAACATGGGAGTGCTATCTGTTTAACACTTTATTTTTAATTATTTACATACTCAAGAGAGAGATTGTTGGGTCCTATAGAAATCCTATTTTTAATTTTTTGAGAAATTTCCATATTGTTTTACACAGTGGGTGCAACAGTTTGCATACCCAATAGTGTGCAAGGGTTTCCATTTCTCCACATCCTTCTCAATATGAGTGGTCTTGTGTGTGTGTGTGTCTCAGAATAATAACCATCTGATAGGCATGAGGTGATATCTCATCATGGTTTTCATTTACATTTCCTTCATGATGAATGACATTGAACATTTTTCACATATATTAGTTCATCATTTGTACGTCTCTAGAGAAATGTCTATTAAAGTTATTAGTTCATCTTTAAAAATTGGAGTTACTAGGTTTGTTTGTTCTTTGCTATTGAATTGTAAATGTTCTTATATAATTTGAAGAGTAATAACAAATTATAATATTGGCATAGTGACAGTCATATAGACCAAGAAAACAGAATTGTGAGACCAGAAATAAATCTATGCATACACAGTCAAATGATCTTTGACAAGAATGCCAACAACACATAACAAGGTAAGGGTCTCTTTGAGAAATCATTTTGGGAAAATTGGGTATTCATGGGCAAAATAAAAGAAATGGAACCTTAACACCATACACAAATATCAAATTAATGTAGATTGAAGACTTATATGTAAGATCTAAAACTGTAAAACTCCTGGAGGAAAACACAGGGGAAAAGTTTCTTAATATTATCAGGGACAATAATTTATTGCATATGACCCCAAAAGCACAGACAAAAGCAAAAGTAAACAACTGGGATTTCAGCAAACTAAAAAGCTTCCATACTGCAAAGGAAACAACAGAGTGAAAAGCCACCTCATGCCTATATAAATGGGAATAATTTTCAAATTATATATTCACCTTATTAATGGCTTAAAGTCAACCTTTCATACACACAAGGTTTCAAAGAAAGTTGAAGCCTTTACTTAGTAAGATACACCACTGAAGCAGAAATGAATGTTTTATGCTAAAGCAACTATTAGTCCTACCAAAAGTAAACGTGTGCGTGCACACACACATACCTGTAGCTTTTGATGTGGATGCTATTAACAATCACTAGAAAGAAAATGAATTCTGATAACAAATCTGCGTGAGAACACCTTGAGGCCTGCTGTACTGATTGCAAGGCTGCCTTGCCAAGAGCAAACACTGCTGTGAGAAGGAAGCAAGCCTGTCATTTCTTTCAGTTTGTTTACATAAATTTTAAATTACTCCTTCTCAAAGAATCACTAAGTTTTGTTTGTCAATTGTTGAAACTTATGTTGGAGAAAGCTGTTATGCCCCGGAATCTTTCTCTCCAAATGTACAATGTTGTACTTAACAGATGGGATAAAGCAATTTACAAATAATTGCAAATTATACTGTGTGTGCATGGTACTTAAGTGAAACATTTTACAAAAGTAAAATGCTGCATTTTGATTAGAAGCTAACCTATTCAAGACATTTTATGAATAGCTGTACTTGGACGATCAATATGGTCATTTTGGAGGAATATAAGTTTATATTAGACAAATTTCTAATGGTAATGCAAAACTATTTGTTATCTTATAGCTGAGAGAACCAGTCATCATGATACATTTGATTATTTTAAGCAGTGTTCTGAAAAACTCATCTCTCATCTCAGATTATAGATTTATTTATGTTAATAAATGCAGTAGTCTGGACTCATCAAGTACACCCTGACACTGGCAGCTTCCAATTGCATGTTTCCTCAAAAACTATGGCCTTTGAGAACTTATTAATATTTTATTTCTCATTACATTTTATTAAATATTGTTGCTGATTTTTAAGCATTTCAATGATATCTACATATCAATCAAAATGTGCCAATATCACTTTTATTGATTAATATGAGCAAGAATGTGCTCTACTTTTTAAAGTATTTAAAGCAGGACTTCTATTAAAATTCACATGTGTTTCCTGTATCACCCAGCACATCTTACAATAGTAGCTTCAGTGAAAATTCTTTGAAAGAATTTAACTGGCTATATAAAATAATAATAATGACAGTAATAACTACAATTAATCACTTGTGCATTTGTGACTTAGTAATAGTAAGCTGAGCATTAATAATTTTCAAGGCACTGCATAGAGATTGCCTTGTTTAATTCACTATACACCTTATACAGCTGCTATTAGTTAGCATTTTAATAATGATTTTTACAGGTAAAATACATCCGTTTAGAGAGACTAGATTTAGAGGTTTTGAGATTAAAAAAATATTTTTGAGCCTCTATTTCTTTATTCTCTCTATTCTTTTTTCATAAGATAACTTCCTCTTCTCTCCACTTTCCAAGAATACAGCCACTCTTAAAGTATCTATTTCCACAATGTAGTTTATTATGCAGAATTGTTTATTTAGCTTTAACCTCATGTTTTCAGGGATGAGGTCTAATTGGCTTATTATTATAGCTTTGCTCCTGTGACAATAAACTATATAGCATGTGTATATAGTCGTGTGTCTGTGTCTTAGGCAGAAGGGGGGTGTCTTACTGAATTAACAAAGCAAATGAGAGACCACCCACGTTCAATAGTTTGAAACTGTGGTGGTAGGTCTAAATGTTGAGACTGTTTCAGTAATGAGTAGAATTGAGTTGTTACAGCCTCTAAGATTTTCCTTTTTTATTGAGATACAATTTACATATAACAAAATGTCATGATCTGAAGTGTTGGGTTTGAAAAGTTTGGCTAGTAGTTTATACCTATGTACCCAAACCCAAGTGAAGTGAAGATATACAGTGAAGATATGTAGCATTTCCACAGCGAGAAATTTCTGTGCTTGTTGTGTGCTTTCCAGTCACTTTCTCCCAGGTCTTGAAACAAGCATTTCCTTACTTTTATCACTGCAAACTCTCAGTTCTAATGCTTCATATCAGTAGAACCATATGGTTCTATTTTTGGTTTCTCACATCCAAATACTTTTGAGATTCATTCATATTGTTTCATTTAGAAGTAGCTCATTTATTTCTATTACTAGTAGTATGGCATTGTATGAATATTACACAAATTGCTTATGTAATGTTTGTGGACATTTTGGTAATTTCCAGAATTATTATGATGAATAAAGCTGTTGTGAACTTGCTTTTACAATTCTCTTTGTGGACACATATTTTCATCACACTTAGAACCACTGCATGATTCTCACTGTGGACTACGAGCATTGAGTATAAAACATTGAAGTTTTCAGCCAAATACAAGAAAAATCTTGGGAAATAGCTACAGGTATTAAAAAAAAAGTAATAAAATATTTAATGATCCAGCTGATTCTACATGATTTAAAAGGTTCAAGGGGAAGGTGAAAAACATATCTTAAATGTTGGGAAGAATGTTTTGCATTTGTGGAAATTAAGGCCGTTACCTTCTTTGTACTTTTCCACTCCAGTATCTGAAATGACAGGATGATGTTATTTAGTACATGTAGTCGATTGACCACATCTAGTCCATTTACTCAGCATTTTAAAACAGGTGATTTCTCTAATGCAAATCAGACGTTTTTAAGGAAAGTAAATTGAAACATAAAAATATTTAAAGAATGTAAGTAGAATGTTATTCATACTGAGAGGAAATTTATCTTGCATCATTGCATTTGGGGAAAAATGGTGATTGTTACATTAAAATTAACATACAAGATTCTGCACAGAGTACAATTATTGCAATATTCCGATGTATTTTTAAATGTGGAAATGCAATTATTTTTTACGGTTAAGAGATACTCAGCAACAGTGGAAAGTGCTGTATAACCATTAGAGATTGCCAAAAATTTAACCTTGAAGAGAACATTTTACAAGGACAGTATCTGTATATATACAACTCCTGAGGGCATTTTTGCACACAACTGCTAGTATGCATATGCAAAGTTCTTAGTTTTGTGTTTCATGTTAAAAAAAATGTATTCCCAATTGAATATAAACCACATAAGTAAAAATTACAATTTTTTAATTTTAATTAAAAGCTGTTGACCTGTGATTTACTAAACTCAAAAAGTTTTAATTTTTTCTCATTGTTCCAAATTTTAAAGAGGGTTATTTAACAAAGAGACTTTGGTTTGTGTGAATATTTTTTCAAAATATTCTGGCAATGTGACTTAGCAGTAGGGCTTTTGCCACTGACTCAAACTACTGAAAAAAAAAATACTCTGAGAAATACAATTGTTTGGTGAGAGTCCTCTGTGGGAAGTAGAAACGAACAATATGTTGAAATGTAAATTTCCTTCAGAGTCTTACAAATGCTGCTCTACAGGGATTTCACTTTTCAAAGGAATCTTCTATATTTACTACTCTTCTTGTTAAACTGTAACTCCTGGGGCCAGGATTTGTCAAATGATCAGAGAACTGTCACCACAGGGCTAATTCAGGCATGTTCCCACACTTGTTACATTGCATTCATTTCTGTCTAATACTAAAAGATTGTGTCTGGAAAGTGGTGTGGAAGAGATTTTTTAAATGCAGCTTTTAGAATATTTCCAATACCTTAAAACATAAAAAAGTTAATAAATAGGGCCATTCTTTAGTCAAAAGCTAATGATACATCCTATTGTATGTCATTCTTATCTCCATCCACAGCTTAATCTAATGTGTTTATAAAGATTAATTAAATTAAATATGTGAAGCAATTTTGAATTTCAAAATAACTTCTATTTTGAGACGGAGTTTCGCTCTTGTTACCCAGGCTGGAGTGCAATGGCACGATCTCGGCTCACCGCAACCTCCGCCTCCTGGGTTCACGCAATTCTCCTGCCTCAGTCTCCTGAGTAGCTGGGATTACAGGCACATGCCACCATGCCCAGCTATTTTTTTTTTTTTGTATTTTTAGTAGAGATGGGGTTTCACCATGTTGACCAGGATGGTCTCAATCTCTTGACCTCGTGATCCACTGCCTTGGCCTCCCAAAGTGCTGGGATTACAGGATTGAGCCACGGTGTCCGGCCAGCAACTCCTTAAAAAGATTTCTAGCGTGTTCTCAGCTGCAATGTTGATGTAGAGGTAATTCATAGACTGCTGGTAAAAACTGAATGAACTTCAGAGATATTTCTTTTTGAGTATCAGATGCTGTAGATAATTTATCCCCTACTGGATATATTCACTGTATGTTATGTGTACTCATGACACTTTAATAGATTTCTTAAAGTGTTTTCAGATCAGAAGCTTTTGGTGATGAGAAGTAGGATTTTCTGCATTGTCAATACCATTCCCTCCTATCAACCAGAACATCTTGTTAATCTGCTTGGATCTGGTTCCTTAAGTATTTCTGCAATAAAAGAGAATTGTATAGTGAATATTTACACATATACTACACAGGTGCACGTGTGCATGTGCACACACTCACAGACCCCAATTGTATATGAGGTTGCTGTTGACATCCCAACTACAAACTTGTGTGAGCCAATCACTCTGGTATTTCATTATGCAAACAGGAAGTAATCCAATTAGAGGGAAACATGTCTATTACAGAACAATTGCATTTTTTAGAGTATTTTTTTGTTGATGTCTATATCTGTGAATCAAACTATAAGTGTAGTTTAGATTTACCTTATTAACTGTGGAAGCTGTCGTTTCCTTTTGTTGTAATGAATATGCTTCTATTGTTATATATAACTGGTGTCTGCTGTACACAATATGGGACACCATGGAGCATTTTGAGAAGCTGACATAATCTGATTTATGGTATAAATTTATTATTCTTCGGCCAGGAGCAGTGGCTCATGCCTGTAATCCCAGCACTTTGGAAAGCCCAGGCGGGTGGATCACGAGGTCAGGAGTTCGAGACTAGCCTGGCCAACATGGTGAAACCTCGTCCCTACTAAAAATACAAAAATTAGCTGAGCATGGGCATGTGCCTGTGGTCCTAGCTACTTGGGAGGCTGCAGCAGAAGAATCACTTGAACCTGGGAGGCAGAGGTTGCAGTGAGCCGAGATGCATCACTGCCCTCCAGCCTGAGTGACAGAGTGAGACTCCATCTCAAAAAAAAAAAAAATTCTTATTTTTGGCCACTGTGCTATAAATATCATACAGTGGCAATTGTAAAAGCATGGAAAACCATTGCCAAACTAGCTCAACAACATAGGTAGGAATGACAGTAGGTTCAATTGGCAGTTACGAGCAATGGTTAGGTGACGTCAGTATTTTAAAAAGAAGTATTGACTAACTAGATTTCCAAAGATTAAATATGGCATGTAGCAGCACTGAACATACTCTTAGTTAAAAATGTATGGTGCATGCACTGGACATAGAATGAATGGAATTTGTAGGAATGTTGCAGCACAGGAGGGCAAGCAGCAGAGTAAAGAATGTCTCTGTGGAGGACGGTCACATTCACTGAGACTGTAGAAACAAGGAAAACAGTTCTAAAGGAGAAAGTTGTTTGTAATTAAATATTTACCTACAAATCTTAGTTGTTAAATCTACTAGGTTACCTATTCCACTGTTCTAAAAATTCCAGATTTAGTGCTTTAAAATAACATTATTAAAATAAATTACTGTTAGAGGCTCATTGATCCTGAGGATAATACTGGCTAGGCTCAGGTCAGCTGGACTGAATCATGCATTTGTGGGTTTTTTGTTGATACATTTTGAAACCAGCAGCTTGATTTGCTATAGCGGAGCAGACCCAATGTAAAAAGGAGCAAGTTTAAGAAAATAATAATAAGTAAAGAAGAAGTAAAAGATAGTCAGAAAATAACACAACATATATATTTTTTCATACTTGCATATATCCTAGAAGTCTTAGGCAATTAAAACATGTTAGACTCTATTTTTAATAAAAAAATTGCATTACTTGAAGTTTATATACTTAATATTCAAGAGTAGCTCCCTTGCTTAAAATATAGCTTTGGGGAAATAAGTGCAATAAAAATTACATTGTATTAAATCTCCAGAAGACTGAGAAGATTTTATGTTAGGTTCTTAACTCTATCCCATGGCCATGTTTAATTAAGAAATATCTTGTTATGTTTTTAAATAAATTATACATTCACCACACATATATATGCACACATGTGTACACACACACACACACACACACACACACACACACGGTCTCAAGATTTGTATACCCCTGGATAGAGCTTCTATCAATTCAAAAAGTAGAATATATTATCAGAATTTTTAAAATAAAAAAATTGGTAATGATAAATACTTCAAAGTTATGATTATTTCTTTTTTATTATACTTTAAGTTCTGGGGTACATGTGCAGAATGTGCCGGCTTGTTACATAGGTTAACACATGCCATGGTGCTTTGCTGCACCCATCAGCTACATTAGGTATTAATGCTATCCCTCACCTAGCCCTGCAGCCCTGACAGGTCCC
The DNA here is from genome assembly GCA_031835075.1 of Saguinus oedipus. NCBI lineage: Eukaryota > Metazoa > Chordata > Mammalia > Primates > Cebidae > Saguinus > Saguinus oedipus. The sequence continues at coordinate 74,052,652 of CM063185.1, forward strand.
ATTATGTGATGTTCCCCTCCCTGTGTCCATATGTTGTCATTGTTCAACACCCACTTCTGAGTGACAACGTGTGGTGTTTGGTTTTGTATTTCTGTGTTAGTTTGCTAAGAATTATGATTTCCAGCTTCATCCACAGCCCTGCAAAGGACATGAATTCATCCTTTTTATGGCTGCATAGTATTCTATGGTGTATATATGCCACATTTTCTTAATCCAGTCTATCACTGCGGGGCATTTGGGTTGGTTATAACTGTTTGCTATTATAAATAGTGCTGCCATAAACATACATATGCATATTTCTTTATAATAAAATGATTTATAATCCTTGGGGTATATACACAGAATTGGGATTGCTGGGTACAACAGTATTTTTTGTTCTAGATCCTTAAGGAATCACCACACTGTCTTCCACAATGTTTGAACTAATGTATACTCCCACCAACAGTGTAAAAGTATTTCTATTTCTCTACATCCTCTCCAGCATCTGTTGTTATCTGACTTCATTTATTTATTTATCTAGCCAGGAAAAAGCTTTTTTTTTGTTTTTAACTTTTACAAGAAAGTGCAATTGCAGGATCTCTTGAATGATCTTCTAGACAGTTCTGTAGAAAACTTAGCAGTTTGGCTCAGAAAGTAGAGTTCCTCAGGAGGAATTAAAGTTCTTCCTAGAAGAATATGAAGCGACATTTCAGGCAGCTTTCTGAAGGTAAACCATTAGCCTATGACTGCACAGTGAGACAAACTGGAACATGTCATAATGAAGGCTTTCACATTTCTAGTGATGTGCTTTTTTTCTCTTACCCCAGGACATCTAGCATTTTGTAATGTTATATAAAGGAGTTACAGCATTTTGTCCAGCACTGACAGCAGGCAGGAAACTAAGCAGCTAGGAGAAAATCAAAAGTGTGTTCACGTGTTTCAATATTTTTCAGGTCAAAGCTCAAAACTTGCAAATAAATCATTAAAAATATGTAACAGTTTCTCTGTTATTTTCAAAACTTTGTGTAGTTAATGGATAATCAGTATGAAAGAGGGCTTTCTATCAGTCACCAGTGATACTTTCTGTCACACAGTCAGATTTTCAGCATTTGTTCAGCTGCTGCTAGATGATAAAGGAAGTTTTCTGTTGCTGGTGGAAATCGTTTTTGCTTTAGTGCCTCTAAATTAAGGACTCTCTTTTCTCCATCAGCTGAAACTTCTGAAAATGGTGCTAGGTTGGTAAAGATTTCTCTTGTTTTTAGAGCAATATCCTGTATAATCTGGCTGCCTGATTTTTCTGGATCTTCTGCAGACTGAACAATTAGCTGACCCATTTCTTTGTGAAGTTTGCCCATTGCCATGGCCTCTTTTGCAAGGGGAGCAATGGTAATCTCACTCTCTGCCAGATTCACAAACACATTGTAGAGGTCTGGTCTGTTGCTCACCTCCAAGTCTACAAATCCAGCGATATAACCTGTGCACACCTGCAGGACTTCCAGTTCATCGGCGTTGAGGTGCATGTAAGAGTGAAGTATGGTCCCGTCCTGTCGGTGCCACACCAGGGCAGGCAGAGTCCTGGTAAACTCCTGGACCGCTTCTATTTTGGGGTGATATACCACAATTTTTTTCTTTAGCATCAGTGCTGTGTGTAAGATAACAGTTTCCATTCCAAACTGAGATACAAGGTCTTTGATTGAGCCAGCCAGGTAGGCCTTTCAGGCATCAAAGTCCTTGCTAAGGAAAGAGCCATTTTCTTCACTGTGACATATCCGCTTTGTGAGAACTGCAGTATAACTCTCCATCATTTTAACTGGGCACCCATGTTTCAGGTACATTCTACACAATATCCTAGTGAAGGCAGCCTACTTCTCAGGGTTAAAATCTTTGGCAGTCAGAACAATAGAAAAATGAGTCACCTTTTTCAAAACAGAAGAATCTGGAACTTCAATTGTTGTGATATAAAACCATGTTCGTCTGTACTGACCAAAGACAAAGGGATGGAGAAGTTTGTTTTCATCTGTAAGACAGCATTTCCTCAGCAGCAGGCTCCTTAACATGGATGTCATGGAAGGATAACACCACACCCACAGAACTTCTCCATTTGTGTCCTTTTCGATCAGCCCAACTCCAAGCATCAGCTGAGTGTCCACCGCCTCGGCCGCAGCCATCTTCTACCGCCGCGGCGCGCAGCGCTGGCTGCCGCCAGCAGTACCCGCCTTGCACCCTGGCCCTGTTATCTGACTTTATGATGATCATCATTCTAACTGGCATGAGGTGGTATGTCACTGTGGTTTTCATTTGCATGTCTCTAATTACCATTGATGATGAGATTTTTTTCATGTGTTTGTTGGTCACATAAATGTCTTCTTTTGAGAAGTGTCTTTTCATATCCTTCACCTTCTATTTTCTGAGGTTGTTTGTTTGTTTGTTTGTTTTTGTAAATCCGTGTAAGTTCCTTGTAGATTCCGGATATTAGCCCTTTGTCAGGTGGATAGATTGCAAACATTTTTTCCCATTCTGTAGGTTGCCTGTTCACTCTCATAATAGTTTCTTTTGCTGTGCAGAAGCTCTTTAGTTTAATTAGATCCCATTTGTCAATGTTGACTTGTGTTGCCATTGCATTTGGTGTTTTGGTCATGAAATCTTTGCCCATGCCTATGTCCTGAATGATATTGCTTAGGTTTTCTTCTAGGGTTTTTATGGTTTTGGGTCTTATGTTTAAGTCTTTAATCCATCTTTAGTTAATTTTTGTATAAGGTGTAAGGAAGGGGTCCAGTTTCAGCCTTCTGTGTATGGGTAGCCAGTTTTCCCGATACCACTTATTAAATAGGGAATCCTTTCCCCATTGCTTGTTTTTGTCAGACTTGTCAAAGATCACATGGTTGTAGATGCATGGTGTTATTTCTGAGGCCTCTGTTCTGTCCATTGGTTTTTTATTTCTCTGTTTTGGTACCAGTACCATGCTGTTTTGGTTCTGTAGGCTTGTAGTATAGTTTGAAGTCAGGTAGTGTGGTGCCTTCAGCTTTGTTTTTTTTGCTTAGGATTGTCTTGGCTACACAGACTCTTTTTTGATTCCATATGAAATTTAAAGTAGTGTTTTTCTAATTCTGTGAAGAAAGGCCATGGTAGCTTGATTGGGATAGCATTGAATCTATAAATTACTTTGGGCAGTATGGCCATTTTCACGATGTTGATTCTTCCTATCTGTGAACATGGAATGTTTTCCCATTTGTTTGTATCCTCTCTTATTTCCTTGAGCAGTGGTTTGTAGTTCTCCATGTAATTTCTATCATTTGTTAGTAGAAGAAAAATCAAGTCCTCTGTGTTTTCCTCTTCATCATATCCTCCCCACTAATATCCTCCCCCAAAACTTAGTGAAAATGAATTGTGCATCTGAGCCTTGCTTAAATTACAAACCTGAATATTATGAGCTAAATAAATCATTCTTTAAAATCACTATACATATGTATAGATATATGACATAAATTTTAATAAGTCCCTAGCAGTTTAGTAAAATTGTATTTAATAATATTATGTAACAAAATACCCCGAATTCAGTAGCTTGCAGCCACAAGAATTTATTATTCCACACATCCCGGGTCTGTTGGTCATGAATGTGAGCTGGACTCTGCTCTAGACTGTGAGTCAGGTTTGGCCATATCTGTCTCACATGTCTCCTTATTCTAGAGATCAGTCTGAAAAATCAGTTACAAGAGTAAAGAAAATTTTCCCTTAAAAACTCTGGTGATTTCATGCCACACATAGATATACAATTTATTAAAAGCCTTATTTTTCATTTTTCAAATAATTATACCATTAAATTTGTGTTATTATTGCTTCAGAAGATTTATTTAATGTTTACAAATTGGTATCTGTGAATTAGTGGACAAAATGTTTAGAGAAAGGCTTGCTAGGAAGAGGAAGTTGAGGCTTACCAAGAAGAAACACAAATGTAGAGAGTTTTCGGTCCCACAATGTACTCTAATAAAGCACTCTACAAGTGATTACCTATGGGAAACAGAGACTCACTCACCTCCTCACCTCATCTAGTTTTACCACTCTTCAAAATCTTACTGGAATAAGTCTGCTTGAAGCTAGTATTTATCAGAGTAGAAGTAGCTTTATTTCTAGCCATTCAGGGTCCTTCTCAATACCCTTGGAGATAAAAATTCACATGACAAAAGAGCCTACTACCAGATAAGATATCAGAAAACATATGGGCTTCTGAAAGCAAAATGGGTCCAGCAAAATATTTATATAAAGTAAGTAATGTTGAATGCTTTTTAAGCATAAATGAGTCCGTGAGGTATATACATATTTTCTTTTTGTTTAAAGTGCTGCTGTCAGGTAAGACTGTAAAAAATAAACCTGCAACATGGAGGGTTTAGAAAACATCTCATAAGGTCAAAAGCGTGTACTGAGGTGGCGGGCATTCTTCTCAAAAACATTTATTACAGTTAACATGATTATTTATTTTGTTTTATACTTTTTACTAAAATAACCATTAAAAGCCATTCAAATTTTGAAAAATAATATGATGTAATCCCACATAATCTGTGCTTTCTTGCTCCTAACAGAATCCAACTAAAATAAAGCTAGTAGTCAAAGGAAAAAAGTTTCAGGCTTGACTGTATTTCTTTTTTTTTTTTTTTTTCTTTTTGAGATGGGGTTTCACTCTTGTTACCCAGGCTGGAGTGCAATGGCACGATCTTGGCTCACCACAACCTCCACCTCCCGCATTCAGGCAATTATCCTGCCTCAGCCTCCTGAGTAGCTGGGATTACAGGCATGCGCCACCGTGCCCAGCTAATTTTTTGTATTTTTAGTAGAGACAGGGTTTCACCATGTTGACCAGGATGGTCTCGATCTCTTGACCTCGTGATCCACCTGCCTCAGCCTCCCAAAGAGCTGGGATTACAGGTGTGAGCTATGACTGTATTTCTTTAATTGATACAGTAATGTACGACTTAATGATAGAAATACTTTGAGAAATGTTTCATTAGGCAACTTTATGTGAACATGATGCAGTGTATTTGCACAAACCTATGTGGCATAGCCTACTACCCTCTGGGCGATGTGGCATAGTATATTCTCCTAGGCTGCAAACTTGTACATTATTTTACTGTATGCAACTGTAACACAATGATAAGTATTTATATACATAAACATTATCTAAACATAGAAAAGGAACAATAAGAATGTGACAGAAAAGATTTTAAAATGCTATGCGGACACACTACTTACCAGAAGTGGAATATGCAGGGCTGAACGTTGCTCTGGGTGAGTCAGTGAGTGAGTGGTGAGTACATGTGAAGCCTTGGGATATTACTGTACACTGCTGTAGACTATAAACATTGTACATTCAGGCTTTACAACATTATTTAAAATGTTCCTTTAATAATAAATTAACATCATCTCACTTAACATTTTACTTAATAAACTTTTAAAATATTTTTAGACTTTTGACTCTTTAACAATACTGCTTGCCTTAAAACATAAACACTGCACAGCTCTACAAAAATATTTTGTATCATTATATTCTTATTCCATAAGATTTTTTCTATTAATTTTTACAATTTTTAAATGTTTTTGTTAAAAAATAAGACACAAACACACATACATAGCCCATGACTACACGGGATCAGGATATTCAATTTCACTGTCTTCTACTTCCACATCTTGTCCCACTGGAATGTCTTCAGGGACAGTGAAATGTATGGAAGTGTTCTGTCATATGACAACAGTGACTCTCCTGGAATACCTCCTGAAGGACCTACTTGAAGCTGTTTATAGTACACTTTTTTAAGTATAAGGAATATACTCTAAAATAATAGTAAAAAGTACAGTAAATGCATAAACCAATAACAGTCATTTATCATTATCAAGTATTATGTACAGTACACAATTCCATGTACTATGTTTTTATACAACTCACAGTAAGCAAGTAGGTCAGTTTACACCGGTATCGCCAGCATCAGAGTAACATGAGTAATGCATTGAACTACACTACAATGGCTTTTAAGTTACTAAGAGATAAAAGATTTTTTAGCTCCACTATAATCTTATGAGACCACTGTCACATAGGTGGTCTGTCATTGACTGAAACATGATTATGCAGCACACGACTGTACATAATCACGCCATTTTGTGAAAGAAACAACTGACTTTCGCCTTTCCAATTTGAAAGCCATTTATTTCTTTCTCTTTCCTAATTGCTCTAGCTAGAATTTCCCATACTATATTGAATGAAAGAGGTGAAAATGGGGAACGTTGTCTTGTTCAAGATGTTAGAGAAAAAGCTTAAAACTTATCCCTGTTTGGTATGATGTTAGCTGTGCGTTTGTCATGTGGTCTTGTGCTCACTGTATTGTGCTTGTATAAAAAATTTTGATCATTTTTATCATGAAATGATACTGAATTTTATTGAATACTTTTAAAGCATCTATTGAAATGATCATACATTTCCCCCTTGATTTTGCATTTATTGATTTGTGAATGTTGAACCATTATTTCATCCCTGAAATAAATCCCACCATATCAGGCTGAATAATATTTAAATTTAATGTGCCATTGAACTAGGTTTACTAGTATTTTCTTGAAGATTTTTGCACTTATGTTCATCAGGAATGTTGACCTGTGGTTTTCTTTTTCTGTTGTGCCTTGTCTGATTTTAGTATAAGAATAATTTGGCCATCTAAATAAGTTTGAAAGTATTCATTCTTTTTCAATTTTTTGGAATAGTTTGAAGAAGAATTGATATTAGTTTGTTAAATGTGCAGTCAGAATCAGCAGAGAAGCTATAAGGTCTTTGGCTTTTCTTTGATAAGAAATTTTTAATACTACTTCAGTTTCATTACATATTATTAGTCTCTTTAGGTTTTTATTTCTTTATGAATAAATCTTGGTAGATTGTAATTGCCCAGAAATGTATCTGTTTCTTCTAGGATTTTTAATTCCTTCACACATAGCTATTCATCATAATCTCTTAAAATCCTTTGTATTTCTGTGACTATCAGTTTTAATGTCTCATTTTTCCTCCCTGAGTATATTTATTCCACCCCTCCCCTTTTTTTTAAGCCTCATTAGGGCTTGAAGATTTTATCTTTTCACAAACCAACTGTATTTCATTGATAGTTTGTATTGTTCAATTAGTCAACATTTTGTTTATTTCTGCTTTGATCTTTATTATTTTTTTCTTCTACTGATTTTAGGCTTAGTTTGTTCTTAGTTTTCTTGTTCCTTGAGGTGTAACATTATATTGTTGTTTATTTAAGATTTTTGTACTTTTTGGATGAAGGGATTTATGGCTTTAAGCTATTGCTTTATCTCACAGGTTTTGTAAGGTATATTGTGTTGTTATTTCACTAGTCTCAGGAATTTTAATTTTCTATTCACCTAAGGTTGTTTCTGACCATGTCATTTAATTTTCTAGTGTTTAGGTTTCTTTTATTTTTTTTTGAATTGCCCAAGAGTTTGTTCTTGTACAAAAACTGTTAACACCACTTTGCAAAAGGCATACAAAAATACAATTAAAAAAAAAAAGACTCCCCTCAGCATGATACCCAACAGCAGCTTATATAACACAAGCCATTCAGGTGAGACATCCGTAACCTACACCCAAACTGTCCTCCATAGACAGTTCCAAAGTCAGCTGGCTTTTGTAAACCATGCTCCAGAAGGGTAGAGAGGCTATTTCCAAACATCCCCTGGGGTCCTTTGAGGCCAAGAAGCAACCTCAGAAAGAAACCATTATGGACGATACATTTGGAAGTAGCAGCTGGTTTTCCAGAGCCACATATAGTACTTACCACCCTTTACTCACCCCAACTTCCAAACCCAGAGCCAGGAGGCACCTGCTGTCCTGGGCAGAGTTCTGGAGGGGCTGCTGGTCCTTCTTCCAAGACAGGCCTAGAGATGCCTGTGGTTACCCACATGACAACTCCTAGGTTGGGTGAGTTTCTCAGACTGGAGGCTGCACCTGGATTCCACCTGGGGCTGCCAAGTCCAACTGAGGCAACCATGATGGATTCATCATGGTTGGTGGAGCATATCTCCTGGGGCTCCCTTAAAACCCACCGGAGGCAAGTCCACCTTCTGGAACACTGGATCCAGAACGGCTCTCCTCAAAACTTCAGAAAGGGTCAGATTCTGGGAAAGATATCTGATTCATGGCAGGCTGGCCGGGGCCCAAAGGTGGCTGCAGAGCCAGCAAGCTCCTCGGAGTTGCACAAGAAGAACATGGTTCTTGCATGGTTCCAGAACTTCAAACTTGCTGGTCAAGGGTTGAAATGACCAGCAGGTGGGAAGAGGAAGCAGTACAGTTCTTCCTCTGAGGTGTCTTACACATGCCTCAAGAAAAGATTGGGCCTCAAGTGCCCCCGTGAAGACACGTGGGCCGGGATCAAGTTCATGAGCCAGGACTCCAAGCTTTCCTCAGGCCCCAGGCTAGAACCCATTTCCCTGTCTTGGGGAAATACTTATGACCTGTGGGAAAGGGTGCTGTAGAGCCCATTGCATAATAAAGGCATAATGAAACAAAAAATCCCTTGTGAGGAAAGAAAGTTCCTTCCCTCAGAGGAGAAGGCGCAGAGGGCTCTGACTCAAAGAATCTGGAGGCCAAGCTCTTTAGATGTTCCCAGGGTCGCAGCATTTAGAGTGGAAGGAAAGGGGTCAGCTAATATCATTTTATATACACACACACACACACACACACACACACACACACACACACACACACACACACACATACATAAACATATATATGAAAGGTTTCCAACTCTTCAGCTACTATAAAGTGTCTGACAGTCCATGTTAATCAAGTCTGCAAGCTTCTAGTCACCTAAGACAGCTCAAGTGTCTTCTGGAAAAAGGAGCCTCAGGGAGAGAGCATTCAGGCCCAGCTGTCCTTGCATCACCCCAGAGACACCAGTTGGGAGCATCCTTTCCTAGCCTAAAGCTCACTCAGAGTGTGAGATTTCATGCAGGCTGGAGCCCCTGACAACATCCACCGCTTGTTGCATAGCACGTGTCAGCCTTTTCTTTGGAGCTAGTGAGCTAGGCAGACCCCAAGGCTCCTCAGTCAGCTGCCTTCTTGGAAGCCAAAGGCTCCAGAGAACATACAGCACTCCCATAAGTCAGGGAAGAGGGAGAGCTGAGGTTTCCAAGAATGCAAGCCTTTATTGTGTGTACACCAGCTGCAATGCATTCTGGGATCGACTGTCTCGCCATAACCAAAACGTGCAAATTACTAAAGGGGTGAAGGAGGTTAAAAAATAAACTTGTGTCTTTGTAAGACAGAACAGTGAGGCTTTTTGGTCAGTAGCCACTGAGGTATGCAATTCTTTTCTGCAATTGCTGCTGCTGGCATCAGAGCTACCTTTTCTCCGTGGCTATCCACTTCTCAGCTCCACAAGGCCTTGCTTAGGATCACTACTTTAGAGGCCTTAGAGCAGCTGGCCAGGGTGGGCACCTGGTCCCTCAGGGCCAAGACCCGCAAACGAAGGTCATTCCGCCTTTTGCGCTGCAGGAAGTTGTGGCTCTTCCTCTTGGTCACATCCTCAGTATCAGAACTGACAGGTTTTGGGTGGCAGGACTGGATAGCCTCACTTTCTGCAGGTGGGCGGCTCACAATCTCTTCATCCTCCTCATCTTCCTTTTCCCCTGGAGCATCTGTCTCCAGAGCCTCCTCTTGCGGACCCCTCTCTGGAGCCTCTTCTTGGGAGCAGCTTTCTGGAGGAAAACGGGCAGTGTAGTTGTGCTGTTGCTGATGGATGGAGATGTGGAAGTGCTTCATGCAGGGATCCAGAGGGTCTGCTCGCACCGTGACGGTGACCGGCTTCAGAATACCCAGAAACTGCCTCTTCTCTACTGTCACATCATCGATTTCTTCATTCTCCGAGTCGCTTGGGCTCTCGGACCCGGAGCAGGCCTGGGTCTTGGGTTCGCCCAGGGGACTGGGGGCCGCGGCGCCAGGTTGCAGGCTTCGAGGCTGATAAGTCCGGGGTGGCGGACGCCTTTGGCAGGTTCCCCTGGGGCGCGCCAGCGATGAGCCGGTCACTCACCACTCTCTCCAGCCATTGTCCGGCCGAGAAGCCACTCCACATGCATCATGGCGGATGATGCAGGCGTAGTTCGTGCCCCAACCTTTCGAGTGGCCCCAGGATTCTGCTTCTTCTCCGGTGCACCCTCCGGGTCAGGTCTGGGGGGCCCAATCCCGGGGGCCGGGTCCCCAGTGCCAGGACCCAAGCCCCAGGGCGGCAACATGGGGGGCGATGGCACCAGCTCGTATTTCTTCCAGATGTCCTAGCTAGGCGCTGTGGAGCGGCAGAAATCCTCCTGCAGTCATAGTCGTAGTAACAGTGCTGGTACGAGTCGTAGTCCACGTCGGCTCCGTCGCTCCCGCCGCCCACCACCTGGAGTGGTCGGACCAGCTCCCTGCCTGCCGGCTCGGGCTAGTGTTGAGGTTTCTAAGTGGCATAACTTCACCACGATAATTTTTGCCTTCATTGCTGTAGTCCCTCAGTCTACTTTGGAGGCTGAGGCAGGAAGATCACAAACCCAGGGATTCCAGATCATGCCACTGCACTCCAGCTTAGGGGACAGAGTGAGATCCTGTCTCATATGCCAACAGCCTACAGTATTCAGTACAGTAATATGCTCTACAAGTTTGTAGCAAGGTGCTATAGCGTATACCATACATCCTTGGCATTCACACAACTTGCGCAGGGACAAGAGAAAATGGTCAGGGAAGAGCCTTGCGATTCGCTTCGACACTGCTTGGGTTCCAAATCGGCCGCGGCAGCAATGATCACCATCGTCACTTCTCCCTCTCTACCTCTAATTTTCTCCTATTATTGATTTCTAGTTTTATTTCCTTGTGATGAGAAAATATAATATAGTTTTAATTTTTAAAAAATTGTCAAGACGTGCTTGTAGTCTAACATACAGTCTATCCTGGAATACATTCCACATATATTCTGCAGCTGTTGTATTAAGTTTTTAATGAATGTCTATTAGGACCATATAGTCTAGAGCACAATTTAACTCCCATGTCTGTTTGTTGATTTTCTGTGTGGATGACCTGTCTATTGCTGAAAGTGGTACGTAGACGTCTCCTACTATTATTGTGTTGCAGTTGATCCCCTTTAGGTCTGTTAATATCCATTAATATGTTCTTCATATATTTAAGTATTCTGATGTTGGGTGCATACGTGTATATATATAATTGTGATGTCCTTCTGCTGTAGTGACCACTTTATCATTATATGATAGCTTTGTTTGTCCTTTTCAAATCATTTTTGATTTAAAGTTTATTTTATCTGATACAAGAATAGCCACTTCTGCTCTTCTTTGGTTTACTTTTATGTGGAATATTTTTACTATGCTTTCGCTTTTAGTGTATACATGTATTTTTAAGTGAAGTCAGTTTCTCCTAGGCAGAATAGTTGGAATGTAATTTTTTAAAATCCATTTATCCACTCTGTCTTTTAATTGGAGAATTTAATCAATTTACATACAAGGTAATTCTTGATAGGTAAGAACGTAATTCTACCATTTTCTTACTTGTTTTGTGGTTGTTTTGTAAATCCTTTCTTCTTCCCTTACTGTCTTTCTTTGTGGTTTTGTGATTTTCTCCAGTAGTATGTTTTGGTTCTCTGCTTTTTACTTTTAATTTTTTTTTTATAGCTTTTTACCATGTGGTAACAATGAAGATTAAAAAGTAAGATTTATAGTTATAACAAACTATTTCTAACTGAAGGTGTCTTATTTTATTCATCATATATAAAATTCTACATTTTTACCTTCCCTCTCATTATTTTTTGATTTTGATGTCAAAATTACAGTTTTTTTGTAGTTTATATCCTTTAACAAATTATTGTATACATAGCAGTTCTAAATACTTTTGTGTTTTAGCCCTTATAGTAGAGATAAAATTGCTTTACACACAATGATAGTACTAGAGTATTTTGAAAATGACTATGTATTACATATGTTTCTGAGCTTTATACTTTCATCTCTTTTATTTCATGAATTAGTGCCTTATTATTTCAGCCTAATGAAACTTTATAGACATTATTATATGGCAGGCCTAGTGGTGATTAATTGCCCTGGTGCCCATTTGTCCATGAAACTTCTTATTTCTCCTGATTTTTGAAGGACAGCTTTTCCAAGTAAAGTATTCCAGCAATTTTATTTGTTTGTTTTTTAGCACTTTGAATATAGCATCCCTGTCTCTCTTGGCCTGTAGGGTTTCTGCTAGCCACTGGAATTATCTTTCACATGATGTTTCTTATCTTCTGAAGCTTTTGGAATTTTTTTGTCTTTAATTCTTGAGAAGTTGATAATGATATGGACATGCTCTTCCAGTTGAATTTGCTTGGAGACCCTGGATGTTGGCATCTTTAAACAGATTCGTAACATTTTCAGCCATCATTTTATTAAATTGCTTTTTTGCTCTTGTTCTTCTTCTTCTGAAGCTCCTATTATAAGAAAGTTTGTTCTTTTGAGTGTATACAGTAATTCCCATAGGCTTTCTTTACAGTCTTTCAGTCTTTTTTTAGTTTTGCTCTTCTGACTGGATAATTCCAAATGTGTAGACCTTGGGTCCACTGATGTTTCTTTTATACTTGATTGTGTCTGTTATTGAAGCCTTCTATTACATTTGTGTTCAGTTATTGTACTTTCATCCCTAAGATGCCATGTGGTTTTTAAATTATGATTACTTCTATTTGTTTGTCAAAATTCTCATTTATTACTATACTGTTTTTCAAGTTTCATTTAATATGCTACTATTAACAGGGCCACAATGAACATATGTGTGCATGTGTCTTTATAATAGAACTATTTATAATCCTTTGGGTATATACCCAGTAATGGGATTGCTGGGTCAAATGGAATTTCTATTTCTAAATCCTTGAGGAATTGCTACACTGTCTTCCATAATGGTTGAACTAATTTACACTCCCACCAACAGTTTAAAGTGTTTCTATTTCTCCACATCCTCTCTAGCATCTGTTGTCTCCTGATTTTTTAATGATTGCTATTCTAACTGGTGTGAGACGGTAACTCAATGTGGTTTTGATTTGCATTTCTCTACTCACCAGTGATGATGAGCATTTTTCTTATGTTTGTTGACTGCATAAACGACTTCTTTTGTAAAGTGTCTGTTTGTATCCTTTGCCCACTTTTTGATGTGGTTGTTTGATTTTTTTCTTGTATATTTGTTTTAGTTCTTTGTAGATCCTGGATATTAGCCCTTTGTCAGATGGGAAGCTTGGAAAATTTTTTTGCCATCCTGTTGGTTGCCAGTTCACTCTAATGATTGTTTCTTTGGCTGTGCAGAAGCTCCTAAGTTTAATTAGATCCCATTTGTCTATTTTGGCTTTTGTTGCCATGGTTTTGGTGTTTTGCCTATGCTCACGTCCTGAATGGTATTGCTTAGGTTTTCTTCTAGAGTTTTTATGGTGTTAGGTCTTACGTTTAAATCTTTAATCCATCTGGAGTTAATTTTTGTATAAGATGTAAGGAAGGGAGTCCAGTTTTAGCTTTATGCACATGGCTAGCCAGTTTTCCCAACACCATTTATTAAACAGGGAATCCATTCTCTGTTGCTTATTTTTGTAGGTTTGTCAATGATAAGATGGTTGTAGGTGTGTGGTATTACTTCTGAGGCCTCTGTTCTGTTCTCTTGATCTATATCTCTGTTTTGGTACCATTACAATGCTGTTTTGATTACTATAGCCTTGTATAGTTTGAAGTCAGGTAGTGTGATGCCTCCAGCTTTGTTCCTTTTGCTTAGGATTGTCTTGGCTATGAGGGCTCTCTTTTGGTTCCATATGAAGTTTAAGATGTTTTTTTCCAGTTCTGTGAAGAAGGTCAATGGTAGCTTGATGGGGATGGCATTGAATCTGTAAATTCCTTTTGGCAGTATGGCCATTTTCACAATATTGATTCCTCCTAACCATGAGCATAGAATGTTTTTCCATCCCTTTGTGTCTTCTCTTATTTCCATGAGCAGTAGTTTGTAGTTCTCCTTGAAGAGTTCCTTTGCATTCTTTGTTAGTAGTATTCCTAGATATTTTATATTCTTTATAGCCATTGTGAATGGGAGTTCACTCACAATTTGGCTCTCTGCCTGTTATTGGTGTATAGGAATGCTTGTGATTTCTGCACATTGCTTTTGTATCCTGAGACTTTGCTAAAGTTGCTTATCATCATAAGGAGATTTTGGGCTGAGATGATGGAGTCTTCTAAATATACAATCATGTCATCTGCAAATAAAGACAATTTGACTTCCTCTTTTCCTTATTGAATACTCTTTATTGCCTTTTCTTGCCTGATTGCTCTGGCTAGGAATTCCAGTACTATATTAAATAGGAGTGGTGAGAGAGGGCACCCTTTTCTAGTACCAGTTTTCAAAGGGAATGCTTCCAGATTTTTCCCATTCAGTATGATATTGGCGGTGGGTTTGTCCTATATAGCTTTTATTATTTTGAGATACCTTCCATTAATACTTAGTTTATTAAGAGTTGTTAGCATAAAGGGTTGTTGAATTTTGTGGAAGACCTTCTCTGCATCTATTGAGATAATCATGTGGCTTTTGTCTTTGGTTCTGTTTATGTGATGGATTACATTCATAGGTTTACATATGTTGAACCAGCCTTGCATCCCTGGGATGAAGCCTACTTGACCGTGATGGATAATCTTTTTGATGAGCTGTTGCATTTGGTTTGCCAGTATTTTATTGAGTATTTTTTCATTGATGTTCATTATGGATATTGGCCTGAAATTTTCTTTTTTAGTTGTGTCTGTCTCATAAAATGAGTTAGGGAGTATTCCCTCTTTTCGTATTACGTGTAACAGTTTCAGAAGGAATGGTACCAGCTTCTCTTTGTACACATGGTTGATTTCAGCTGTGAAGCCATCTGGACCTTGGCTTTTTTTTGGTTGGTATGCTATTAATTGCTGCCTCAACTTCAGACCTTGTTATTGGTCTATTCAGGGAGTCAACTTCTTCCTGGTTTAGTCTTATGAGGATGTAAATGTCCAGGAATTCATCCATTTCTTCTAGATTTACCCATTTGTGTGCATAGAGTTGTTTGTAGTAATCTCTGATGGTGGTTTGTATTTCTGTGGAATTGGTGGTGATATCTCCTTTATCATTTTTGTTTTGCTTTGTCTTTTGCATCTATTCAATTCTTCTCTCTTTTCTTTTTTATTAGACTGCTTAGTGGTCTATCTATTTTGTTGATCTTTTCAAGAAACCAGTTCCTTAATTTATTGATTTTTTGAAGAGTTTTTTATGTCTCTATCTCCTTCAGTTCTGCTCTAATCTTAGTTATTTCTTGTCTTCTGCTAGCTTTTGAATTTTTTTGATCTTGCTCCTGTAGTTCTTTTAATTGTGATGATAGGGTGTCAATTTTAGATCTTTCCTTGCTTCTCATGTGGGCATTTAGTGCTATAAATTTTCCTCTAGACATTGCTTTAAATTGTTTCCAGAGATTCTGGGAAGTTGTGTCTTCATTCTGATTGGTTTCAAAGAACATCTTTATTTCTGCCTTCATTTCATTATTTATTCAGTAGTCATTCAGGAGCAGTTGTTCAGTTTCCATGTAGTTGTATGGTTTTGGCTGAGTTTCTTAGTCCTGAGTTCTAATTTGATTCCAGTGTGGTCTGAGAGACTGACTGTTATGATTTCCATTATTTTGCATTTATTGAGGAATGATTTACTTAAAATTATGTGGTCAATTTTACAGTAAGTGTGATGTGTTGCTGAGAAGAATGTATATTCTGCGGATTTGGGGTGGAGAGTTCTGTAGACGTCTATTAGGTCCGCTTGACCCAGATCTGAGTTCAAGTCCTGGATATCTTTGTTAATTTTCTGTCTTGTTGATCTGTTTCATATTGACAATGAAGTGTTACAGTCTCCCACTATTATTGTATGGGAGTCTGTCTTTGTAGGTTCTTAAGAGCTTGCTTTATGTATCTGGGTGCTCCTGTATTGGGTGTATATATATTTAGAATACTCAGCTCTTCTTGTTGCATTGATCTTTTACCATTATGTAATATCCTTCTTTGTCTCTTTTGATCTTTGTTGGTTCAAAATCTGTCTTATCAGAGGCTAGGATTGCAACCCCTGCTTTCTTTGCATGCGAGATGGGTCTCCTGAATACAGCACACCGATGGGTCTTGACTTTTTATCCAATTTGCCAGTCTCTGTCTTTTGATTGGGGTATTTAGCCAGTTTATATTTAAGGTTAATATTGTTATTTGTGAATTTTATCCTGCCATTTTGATACTAGCTGGTTGTTTTGCCTGTCAGTTGATGCAGTTTCTTTATTATGTTGATGTTCTTTACCATTTGGTATGTTTTTGAAGTGACTGATACTGGTTGTTCCTTTCCATGTTCAGGAGCTCATGTAAGGCAGGCCTGGTGGTGATGAAATCTCTCAGCAATTGCTTGCATGTAAAGGATTTTTTTCTTCTTCACTTATGAAGCTTAGTTTGGCTGGATATGAAATTCTGGGTTGAAAGTTCTTTTCTCTAAGAATGTTGGATATTGGCCCCAACTCTTTTCTGGCTTGTAGGGTTTCTGCTGAGAGATCTGCTGTGAGTCTGATGGGCTTCCCTTTGTGGGTAACCCAACCTTCCTCTCTGGCTGCCCTTAGCATTTTTCCCTTGATTTCAACCCTGGTGAATCTGATGATTACGTGCCTTGGGGTTGCTCTTCTTGAGGAATACCTTTTTGGTGTTCTCTGTATTTCCTGGATTTGAATGTTGGCCTGCCTGGCTAGGTTGGAGAAGTTTTCCTGGATAATATCCTGAAGAGTGTTTTCCAGCTTGGATTCATTCTCTCCATCACATTCTAGTACACAAATCAAATGTAGATTAGGTCTTTTTACATAATCCCATATTTCTTGGAGACTTTGTTCATTTCTTTTCATTCTTTTTCTCTAATCTTGCCTTCTCATTGTATTTCATTGAATTCATCTTCAGTCTCCAATATCCTTTCTTCTGCTTCATTGATTTACCTATTGAAATGTGTAAGCCTCAGAAAGTTCTCGTGATGTGTTTTTCAGCTCCATTAAGTTGTTTTTGTTCTTCTCTGAGCTTGTTATTCTAGTTAGCATTTCATCGAACTTTTTTTCAAGGTTCTTAGTTTCTTTGCATAGCATTAGAACATGTTCCTTTAGCTCAGAGAAGTTTGTGATAACTCACCTTCTGAAGCCTTCTTCTGTCAATTTGTCAGACTCATTCTCCATCCAGTTTTGTTCCCTTGCTGGTGAGAGGCTGTGATCCCATAAAGGAGGAGAGACATTCTGGGATTTGGTGATTTCAGCCTTTTCAGGCTGGTTTCTTCCCATCTACCTTTGGTTTTATCTACCTTTAGTTTGAAGTTGGTGACTGCATGAGGTCTCTGAGTGGACATCCTTTTTGTTGATGTTGAGGCTATCTATTTTCATTTCTTAGTTTTCTTTCTAACAGTCAGACCCTGTGCTGCAGGACTGCTGAAGGCCCACTCCAGACCCTGCTTGCCTGGGAATCACCTGCAGAGGCTGCAGAAGAGCAAGGATTTCTGCCTATTCCTTCCTCTGGTAGCTTCGTCCTAGAAAAAAAAAATACCCACCAGATGTCAGCCAGAGCTCTTTTGTATGAGGTGACTCTGGATATACAAGGGTCAGGGAGCTGCTTGAGGAGGCAGTCTGTCCCTTGTCAGAGACGAAGTGCTGTGCTGGAAGCTCAGTTGCTTTCTTCAGAACTTCTGGGCAGGGACATTTAAGTCTGCTGTAGCGGAACTCACAACAGCTCTCTTCCCAGGTGTTCTGTCCTGGGAAGGTGTGGTTGTATTCATAAGTCCCTGACAGGCTGCTGCCTTTTCTCAGAGAAGCCCTGCCCAGCAAGGAAGGAGTCTAGTCACAGTCTGTGTGCAGTGGTGTTGTTGAGCTGTTGGGGCCTCCCCTCTGCTGCTGTGCAAACTTCTTTGTGCTTTTGTTTACACAGGTAAGGTAGAGCTGCCTTGGTAATGGCAGATGCCCCTCCCCAATGGAGTGTGCCTGTCCAGGGTTGAGCTCAAACTGCTGTGCTGGCTGCAAAAATCCCAAGCCAGTGGGATTCAATGGCTGATCTCTGTGGTGTGAAACCTGTGGAGCCAGCTCACCTGGCTCCCCGCCTTCAGCCTCCTTTCTCTCTGGGGTATGGGAGACTCTGTCTCACAGGGGCTACAGGTAACAGCCAAAATGGCTGCTCAGACTTTGTGCTGGGAACTCACAGCACTGGCTGAATCACCTTTTGGCGTGCAAGAATCTCTTGCTCTGTAGGCTGCAAAAACCAGGGGAGAAGTGCAGCAGTGGATCCGGGTGTCTGGAGTGGCCAGAAAAGTCCCCAGTGGCCTCTGTTTGGTAGGAGGGAGTGCCCTCTGGTCCATTACACTTCCCTGGTGAGGCAGTGCCCCACTCTGTCTTGGTTTGTCTTTTTTGGGCTACACCCACTGTCCAGCCAGTCCCATTGAGATGAACCTGGTATCTTGGTTGAAAATGTGGAGATCACTCACCTTCTACACTACTCTCACTGGGAACCACACTCTGGAGCTGTTGCTATTCAATCATTTTGGCAGAAGTCAGATTTTTTTCTAAATTCTTTATCAGTCCTTTCATAGATATCTACTTCTTTGGGGTCTATCATTAGGGATTCATTGTTTTCTTATGGTATTGTCGTAATTTTCTGCCTCTTTGTTGCTTGTGTTCTTGTGTTGGTGTCTGTGCATTTGTGGATACAGCCTCTGCTTCAGGACTTTACATGTGATTTTGGCAGGCTAGACTTCCATGATTTAGTCTAGGCTGACTTTCTCATTAGGACAGCTGATACCAACCATAGACATGAAGTTTTCTGTCAGGTTCTTTAGTTGGGTTGGGCCACTGCCTTTGTTCTCAGGTCCAGTGGAGCTGATGGCTGGGCAATGTGATCACCTCTGGTCAGCCAGTGTTACAGGCTATATCCCCTTCCTGGTAGTAAAGCTGGTTTATGCCTTCAGTTAGACAGGGCTGTGTGCTAGGCTCTGAGGTTAGGTGGAGTTGCTGCTCGAGATAGGTGAGTCCAGAGGCTATGTTCCATAGAAATGCATAATTAAGGCTTGCCTCTCTTCTTAGGCAGAGCTTTGGGGTATGCTCTAAGGTTGGGCAGGTGGGTTCTTGGTTAGGAATTCAAGTCAATGGGACTGTCCACTGAATTTCTGGGTCTGACCAGAGTGGCTTTGTGGATAGGCTGTGATATTGGTGCATCTCTGAGTGGACACCATTAGCAGGAACACAGAGCTACCACCAAAGTGCTGGTCCCTGTGAGCCCAATCCCTTTTCTTTGTTTCTACCTGACTCCAGGCAGTCTAATCTTACAGTTTCCACCAGAGTTCCCTGTGAAATGAAGCAATATTGGGCCTCTTAAGAAGTGCACCAAAGTACTGGGAAAGCTGCCTGTACCATATTGAGTTCTCTTTTCCAACTTTAGAAACTGTGTTCTTAGGGGAATTCTCTCTGTGTGGTGCATTGTTGACTTGGAATTGGAGCAATGAGCTCAGAGAGAGAATTTCTCTTACTCTTCTAATGCAATATTTTGGGTTTTGTGGTCCACATGGGTGTCTCAGTCTCATTCCCAAGTTTTAGAATTTTCACAAAGGAACTTTTAAGAGTTACTACTTAGACTTTCTGTGGTGACCCCCTATTCTGCCATCTTAATGATGTCCAAAGCTGAGATCTTATTAGATTTTCTTCTAAAAATAACCTGAATTGTTCTGTAATTAAGGCTATAAAATCTAAGAATAATAGTTTTAAATATCCTTATATGACCTTTGATTCTCTAGCCCCATCCTGCTCAATAAAGTTTCTGTGAAGACAGAAATGTGTATAAATTTGTGCTCTCCAATATAATAGCCACTAGCCGCATTTAACTATTAAGAAATTGGAATGGAGATAGTGTGATTAAGTAACTTGAGTTTTAATTAAATTTAATGTTAATTAATTTATATTTATAGTTAAATAGCCAATTGTGGCTTTTCATTACCTAAGCTGCCTGCTAAGGGCACAGTGTGAGTTTCCTCAGATGTAGTCAATCAACAAATGCAATGGGGAAGCTGAACATCAGCTGTGTAGCCTGACCTGGGTCACTTCACATATGGAAAGCAGGTATTGATTATAAAATATATTTAGAAAGATAAAGGTAGTGAACGTACCCTGTTTTAGTTTGTTCTCATAACAAGTACATAAACTGGGTAGCTTAAACAACAGAAAGATATTTTCTTGCAGTTCTGGAGCCTATAAATTCAAATTAAGGCAAGGCAGGTTTGGTGTTACTCTGTGGTCTCTCTCATTGCCTTTCAAATGACCCTTTGTCTTCATATTGTGCTTCCTCTATTGTATTTGTGTTCTAGTCAACTCACCTTATACAGACATCAGTAACCTTAGAATAGAGCCCACACAAATGACCTCATCTTACATTAATTACCACTTTAAATGCCCTATCTCCAAATACAGTCACATACTGAGGTACTTAAAACTTCAACATAAAAATATTGAGGGGACACAATTCAGCCCATAAAACAACCTGTATCACTTAGCTATTGCTGGATAGCAAGGCATCTCAAAAACAAGCACTTATTATCAGACAAGTATCTACAGTCTGCTTGACTGAGGATGGGTTTGGCTTGACAGTTCTCACTGCAAATCTGCAGTCACCTTTGCATAAGGCTGCAGAAGTTGGGATGAGTTTGGTTCCAGATTTCTCTCATCCTCTTCTTGGGGCAGTGAGTCTAGAAGAAAAATGCTCTTCTGGCTGAGGAATATAGAGGAGAAGGAAAGTAGGAAAATACAAGACTCCTCAAGCTAAAGATGAACTGGTACATTGTCACTTCCATCCATTTACTATCGGCCAAAGCAAGTCACATGACATATCCCCAAATCTAGGGGAACTATACTTCATCTATAATGAAGAGATAGGGTAAAGAATTGAGAACACTATTGATTGCAATTTAGCCAAAATCCTTTACATTTTGTAAGTCATGCATGGTCAAAGTCAAGAAAGCTGAATTCCATCATTAAATAAAAAGACAAAATGATTTGTATAAATAAAGGCAAAATACAAAGATCACACTGTAAACAAACATGGAGTGGAATTAAGCAGGGATAGGACATTTGCTGTAAAGGGATTCACACAGCAGAGATGCAAGTTGGACATGTACATATTCAAGAAGGATTTCTATAATTAATGATACTGGATTTGGATTTGGGGAGGATGGGAAAGCACTTTATTAGGAGCTATCTGTGGATTCTGATTCAATTTTATCATTGATACAAACAAGAAATAATTCAGTGTTGCTTTATTGACAGATTGTTTTAGATCATTTTACAAAATGAAAAACACAAAAGGCTTTCTATTTTACATTGAAGAAAAGTGGCCATGATTAAGACTCTTAAGCATCATGCACGTTCCTAATCTTCATGAATAAGGTGGCATAGAATATTTGCATAATACTCTATTTTTGATGCTTCCTTATGCTTGTGTTTGTTTTTCATTAATTATGCACGATCTCCAAAAACCAGCTGAATCCCAATGTGCGGCAAGCTGCACTCCAGCATTTTATTTTTATGCATAAGGTTTACAGTGGGAAAGCTGGATCCAGGGGAGAGTGTTTAATTCAGTTGTTAGTGAATCAGAGAACACTGTCCTCCAGCTCTCTCTGTCTTCACTATTGCTGAAATAGCATTATAATCATCTCAAAATTCAGTGTTATTTACACTTGATTTGTATGCAGAAATATATTAGTATTTATTAGAGCCAAAAACACTTTGAGAACAAAGTGGACTAAGTTTTTAAGACTAATTATTTTCTTTTCACAGACAATTTATTTTGCATGTCTTAGGAAAAATTATGGGCCATATGTAAATTATCCTAATTCTACTTAGATTACCAGTAATTTTTGTACTACTGATTTTACTACTGATTTTGGTAGATAACCACTCAGTTGATAGGGAATTTTTGAATTAGAAGGATGCTTTGAAATATATTATAAAGTGGCAAAGGCAGGAAGGACTACACATAAAAGGCACTTCTGAACAATTAAACATTATAAGCTAACAGAAGCCATGAAGAAAAAAGGCTACAGAGAATGGGGGTGGTAGGTGATTACAAAAGAACAAAAAGATGAGATAGAGCTAGAGACAGAGACAGAGAGAGAGAGAGACAGGTTGAGATAGGGAGTTTAAGACACCATGATTATAGTAGATTAACAATATCCTGCTGCTGAGAAAACAAAATAGAGACTGAAGCCAGGTTCCTACACTTTTTCCAATACTTGAACTGTTGCAGTTGTTGAAAGAGGCCACTGAATGATCATTCTAGGGTATGTGAGAAATTTCAGTTATCTCTCTTTTAATAAAACCCATTGCTTTAAGAAGTCTGAGTGAATACAACTCAAGGAGTCCACAGAATCGTGACTAAGTATCTGCCTTACTCGAAGGGCATAAGGTCTGTATCTCCATTTCGGGAAGTGTCATGAAAGCATGGAAATGAATTTAAGAGTTGAAATATATAAGGGTTTAAAAAACCATTATGTTAGTACCACACTGTGATATAGGTATTATTACATGCACTTTAAGAGTGAGTTTCTCTCACATTCATTTTTTATGACTACTATAAAAAATAAATGACAAGTGCTGGTGAGGATGTGGAAAAATAAGACATGTATAGTTAGTGGGAATGCGAAATGATAAAGCTACTATGGAACATAGTATAGCATTTTCTGAAAAAAATTAAAGTAGAAATATCATATGGCCCAACATTATCTCATTTGATGAATTAAAAGCAGGGACTTAAGTAGATATTTGAGTGCCTGTATTCATGATAATATTATTCACAGGAGCCAATTCACAAGCAAGTCAAATGTGCACCTAGAGATAAATGCATAAACAAAATAGGTTGTGTACACAAAATAGAATATTATTCAGTTTTTTAAAAAATTATGACACATGTTACAACTTGGATGAACTTTGAGGACATATCCTAAGTGAAATAAGGCAATCACAAAAGGACAAATACAGTATGATTCTATTTATAAAGGTACCAGGAGCCAAAGTAATAGAGACAGAAAAGTAGAATGCTGGTTTCCAGAGGCCAGTGGAAGCAGAAAATGAAGAACTTTTATTAATGAGTATGGAGTTTCAGTTTTTCAAAAAGTTCTGGAGATGGATTTTGATGCTAGTGGCACAACCATGTAAATGTGGATCACCTGAGGTCAGGAGTTTGGGACCAGCCTGGCCAACGTGATGAAACTCCATCTCTATTAAAATACAAAAATTAGTGGGTATGGTGGTGGACACTTGTAATTCCAGCTACTTGGGAGGCTGAGGCAAGAGAATCACTTGAACCTGAGAGTCAGAGGTTGCAGTGAGCTGAGATCGGGCCATTGCACTCCAGCCTAGGCAAGAAGAGTGAAACTCTGTCTCAAAAAACAAAAGAAACAAACAAAATAAGTGAGTTTCAGACTGGTTAAATAAAGTTCCTGAGCTTATAGAACTTTCAAATGCTACAGTGTGGCTACAAATCCACTTTCTCTGCTTCTGATTACTAGGTTCTTACCAAACCTACTTAATAAGTGTGCAGACCCTGCAGTGAAGAATAACTGCTGTGAAACAGAACAATACTTTATTACATGGAATGATACTGTATTATCCATGATTATAGGTTATTTTGAAACAATAAAATGTTAACTGACTTCATGAGTAATCAAAGCAAATTTAGTTACAGCAACATTTACCAACACAGAGAGTTGGTATCTTATCAGTTATTTATGGCAATTTTCTTTTGAGTGTAAATAATGCACAGATGTTGAGGATCATCACCTACCTATAGTCTGTAAATCCAAATGAAAGGACAGAGTTGTCACTTTGATCTTAACAGAAGGCAGAAATGTCATGCTGTTCAGCATCCAACCCCTCATTGGTTAAAATGTCACTTTGTCTATAGAGGCAAAATATGTATTGCCTCTATAATCCACATATTATATGAAACCTAAAATTTTCCTTGAGCTGATATAATTAAATGCTTACTTAGAAATACACCATATAAATTTATGATGCTAATAATCATTTTCTTTTTAATGTATATCTGAAACACTTAAAAGAAGGGTCATTTCTTGGAAAATCCTACAAACATTTTCAGGTTTTTCACTGCTTCTAAAATGTTGGCATTTTTATATAAAACTTTTTTTTCCCCAAGAGGGAGATAAAAAAGGATATGTTTGGGTGCCTTACTTAGTAGACAGATACATCTAATTAGCATTAAATTAGACTACAGTATCAGGGTTAGCCATATGTGTATTTCAGTTTAATTGGAGAAAACTATAGAGTTCATTAATCAAAATCGCTATGCAGTATACACAAAATGTTGCACATGGCAAAGGCTTGCAAATACAAGTACCAGAAATCGTGGATCTATACCTCAAATACAGAAATTGCTTTTATTCAACATACTTTTCACTAGTTTGAGTGTCCATAACTTCATGTGAATTATATTTAATGACACAGGACTACTAACATTTTAAACGTGATTCAAATAATAAATATAAGCCATTTTGAATGTAATTTTAATGTTTGATTGATAAAGATTCAGATACACCAATAAATTAATCTTAAGTTCTTCATTAGTTTAACAAGCTTTGTATAAATGTACTTCATAGGCTGTTTTGGGGTCTTAAGGAGAATAAGGGTATATAGAAGATGATTGTGGTTTCTACACATTATTTCTCCCTCCCTCTCTGCTACTCTTTGCCTTTGCTTAGTGCATGGCCCCAGGCAAGAATTATGATTTTTTAAACCAACCATGACACTCTTATCCCTTGTGTCATATTGGTAACTTTTCCACCCTCTCCTGCAACCATGATGTCCTGTTGAGCAGGCTCTAACGAAGGCAGTGTAAAAGCTTCAATGCTTGTGGGCTTCAGGGGATGAAACACGCTTCTTTTTTTAAAAAAAAGTGAGGGACAACCAGAGAATAAAAAGATTCTTATTCATGTGCCTCTTTTCCTGCTTGGGAAGTTGAAGATTTCTATAACTTTCATGAGACTATTAAATTTTCCAGACACTGGAATCCAAAGCAAGGGACTACAGAGTGATTCAACAGAGCATAATTGGGAATCAAATTAAAAACCTGGCATCTGACACTAGCTAAGATTTGAATTAGAAAAGGTCTTTTTACCTGGATTTGTCACCCATGATTAAATAAACCTAAAAGAGTGAATACTTTGAGAATAAATCAAACAAACCTGCCACTATTTGTTAAAGGCTGGGGAGGGATAACATGGGAAGAAATGCCAGATTTAGGTGTCGGGAGGATGGAGGCAGCAAACCACCTTGCCATGTATGTACCTATGCAACAATCCTGCATGATCTGCACATTTACCCCAGAACCTAAAGTACAATTAAAAAAAAGAAAAAGAAAATGGTAATATATTCAGGAATAAATATTCAAGATATTTTTTTGAAAATACAAAGATTACTAGTTAACAATTTATCATATGAAATTTAACACAAATATCTTGTGGCTACCTGAATTTGAAATATGTATAATTTAAACTGGATATATTTGTAGGAAAAATATTCAATATACTTTCAGAAGACCCACTCTACTTGTTCAAACACTATAAACACATAAAGTCATTTCTAAATCGGTGAGAAAGAACATCCTAACAAAATAAACAGAAAAGCTTAAATGAGTCAAAATGCATTAATGAGCAGAGTTACAATTTAATTGCAAACTGTCTTTAGGTTTTCAGTTAATTAAAGATAGGATATTTAGCATTATTTTTAGTTTTTTATTTAGATATAATAACCCTAAGCATAAAAAGATCTACTTTCCTTTAACCTAAAGAAACCGCATAATTTTTTTTTTGGTTGTTTGTTCATTTTGTAATATTATCCTGAGAGAGAAAACTAAAAACTAAGGACCCCAATTCGCTATGCCAAAAGGAAAAAAAATGGTGAAAACCAAAAGAGTTTTGCTGCAACTTATTTTTGTTCCTAAGCAGATACCTACAGATAGAAGGTTAAGTATCTCCAAAGGCATCTACTCTCTGTTCATCTTATCTTACGTAAAGTGCTGATTCACTGAGTGAGCATAAGCTGACTATTTCCCTATTTGCTGCTTTGATCTTGCAACTTGTGGATTACAATACCCCACTCTTTCCCCTCCAGCCCATTTTTCCTCTTAAATATTGAAGCCCTCAAATTCATCTTTAGAGAAAGGCGAAGACCTCAGACTGCTTCTCTGAATTTTATTTTTTTTTCCCTTCTGGGCATGTCCTTAACCTTCGCAAAATAAATTTCTAAATTGATTGAGACCTGTCTCAGATACTTTTGGGCTTACAATCCTAATGTAAGATGTCTGGATCCATGGTTCCTTCTAAAATGTAGTCATTTGTTATTTGAACAATATGATTCTAAAGAGCAATCTATTATTTTTTTCCTAGAATTTCTTGATTATTTCCACAACAATACTTGCCCTTACTGAGTTAAGCTTGATGTGTTTTCAGGGTCAAGTCTCATTTAACTTTGTCCTATGCTTGTATTATATCTTTTAATAGGACTGAACAATTAAATTGCATTTATATAAAATGGATATTTTCTTTACTATGTGAAGTGTGTATTGAATATGATGATTCAGATTTTGAAAACAAAACATGTTTTTTCTAAAATGTTTTTTCTTGTGAAAAGTTTGCCAACCAATAAGGGTATTTACTTATAAAATTAATTAATTCCAAAGCAATTTGCTAGCACCTGTTTTAGATTGTCCTAAGTATATGGCCAGAATTTGAATTTATACCTATGCCCTCAGATTCTCCTACTAAGTTACAGAAGAAGGTAAATGAGAAGGTCATCAATGAAGGAATTGAAATTACTAGAATTGCTTCCAAATTCATATTTAGACTCTTCTCAGCAGATAAAGTTAGGCTGCCAAAGGCCTAAAGCATTTCTTTTGGTCCTTCTATGATAGTTTGAAGGAGTGTATCTTTTCCCTGGGGAACTCTTTTCCATATACCAGGACATTGTTATCCTTTTTCCCTATACCAGGGAAATGTATTCACTGCATTTGCTTATCTTGTATTTTTCAGTACTCAGCTCCTGGTATTTGGAAAAATAATGATTCTGAGAATTACATTATAACATTTACTAGGTTATCTCCCATTCGGCAGGTTACATTGGGAATCCTGAAAACAATGATGGTACAGATGAGTCATAGTTTGTGAGATGTGAGCCCAGGTATTTATCTGGGCAATTAATAAAATAAGTTATTTTTTAAGAAATAAAGATAATCTAGAAGATATTGTAGTAAAATGATTGAAATAGTAATTATTTTTAAACTACATACAAGATGTAAATCACATTTCTATTTTACAATGTAAAATAAGTAAGCACAGATCTTATTTTACCAGTGACTTCTCATTTACTATTTTTTTTTTGCTTCATTGGAAGCACTTTATTTATTTTTGAAATTATTATTTTTTTATTTTAAGTTTTGGGGTACAGGTGCAAATCTCGGAGGATTGTTACATAGGTATACACATGCCATGTGGTTTGCTGCCTCCATCCCCCTGTCACCTACATTAGATGCTTCTCCTAATGTTATCCCTCCCTAATCTCCCCACCCCCTGCTATCCCTCCCCAACCCCCACAACAGACCCCAGTGTGTAATGTTTTCCTTCCTGTGTCCATGTGTTCTCATTGTTCAACTCCCACTTATGAGTGAGAACATGCTGTGTTTGGTTATCTGTTCTTGTGTCAGTTTGCTGAGAATGATGGTTTCTAGATTCATCCATGTCTCTGTAAGGGACATTAACTCATCCTTTTTTATGGTTGCGTAGTATTCCATGGTGCATATGTGCCACATTTTCTTTATCCAGTCTATCACTGATGGGCATTTGGGTTGGTTCCAAGTCTTTACTATTGTAAACAGTGCCACAGTGAACATACGTGTGCATGTGTCTTTATAATAGAACAATTTATATCTTTTGGGTATATACCCAGTAATGGGATTGCTGGGTCAAATGGTATTTCTATTTCTAGATCCTTGAAGAATCATTACACTGCCTTCCATAATGGTTGAACTAATTTGCACTACCACCAACAGTGTAAAAGTGTTCCTATTTCTCCACATCCTCTCCAGCATCTGTTGTCTCCAGATTTTTTAATGATTGCCATTCTAACTGGAGTGTGATGGTATCTCAATGTAGTTTTGATTTGCATTTCTCTAATGACCAGTGATGATGAGTATTTTTTCATATGTTTGTTGGCCTCATAAATGTCTTCTTTTAAAAAGTGTCTGTTAATATCTTTCACCCACTTTTTGATGAGGTTGTTTGTTTTTTTCTTGTAAATCTGTTTTAGTTCTTTGTAGATTCTGGATATTAGCTCTTTGTCAGATGGGTAGCTTGCAAAATTTTTTCCCATTTGGAATTCTGTTGGTTGCCAGTTCACTCTAATGATCATTTCTTTTGCTGTGCAGAAGCTCTTAAATTTAATTAGATCCCATTTGTCTGTTTTGGCTTTTGTTGTCATTGTTTTTGGTCTTTTAGTCATGAAGTCCTTGCCTCTGCCCATGTCCTGAATGGTATTTCCTAAGTTTTCTTCTAGAGTTTTTATGGTGTTAGGTCTTATGTTTAAATATGCTTAAATCTTTAATTCATCTGGAGTTGATTTTTGTGTAAGGTGTAAGGAATGGGTGGAGTTTTAACTTTCTGCACATGGCTAGCCAGTTTTCCCAACACCATTGATTAAACAGGGAATCCTTTCCTCGTTGCTTGTTTTTGTACGGTTTGTCAAAGATCAGATGGTTGTAGATGTGTGACATTAGTTCTGTAACAGAGATATACACAAGTGGAACAGAACAGAGGCCTCTGTTTTGGTACCAGTACCATGCTGGTACCAGTTTTGGTACCAGTACTATGCTGTTTTGATTACAGTAGCCTTGTAGTATAGTTTGAAGTCAGGTAGCACGATGCCTTCAGCTTTGTTCTTTATGCTTAGAATTGTCTTAACTATGTGGGCTCTTTTTTGGTTTCATATGAAGTTTAAGGTGGTTTTTTCCAGTTCTGTGAAGAAGGTTAAGGTCATCTTGATGGGGATAGCATTGAATTTGTAAATTACTTTTGGCAGTATGGCCATTTTTATAATATTGATTGTTTCTAACCATGAGCATGGAATGTTTTTCCATCTGTTTGTGTCATCTCTTTTTTCCTTGAGCAGTAGTTTATAGTTCTCCTTGTAGAGTTCCTTCATGTCCCTTGTTAGTTGTATTCCTAGGTATTGTGTTCTCTTTGTAGCAATTGTGAATGGGAGTTTGTTCATGATTTTGCTCTCTGTTTGTCTGTTATTGGTGTTCAGGAATCTTTGTGATTTTTGCACATTGATTTTGTATCCTGAGACTTTGCTGAAGTTGCTTATCAGATTAAAGAGATTTTGGGCTGAGATGATGGGGTCTCCAAAATATACAGTCATGTCATCTGCAAATAGAGACGATTTGACTTCTTTTCTAATTGAATACCCTTATTTCTTTTTCTTGCCTGATTGCTCTGGCTAGAATTTTCAGTACTATATTGAATAGGAATGGTGAGAGTGGGCAGCCTTGTCTAATGCCAGTTTTCAAAGGGAATGCTTCCAGTTTTTTTTGCCCATTTGGTGGCTATTTGCTGTGGGTTTGTCATAAATAGAGACATGTTCCATCGATATCTAGTTTATTAAGATTTTTTATCATAAAGGGCTGTTGAATTTGGTTGAAGGCCTTCTCTGCATCTTTGAGATAATCATGTGGTTTTTGTCTTTGCTTCTATTTATGTGACAGGTTATGTTTTTAGATTTGCCCATGTTGAACCAGCTTTGCATCCATGGGATGAAGCCTGCTTGATCGTGATGGATAAGTTTTTTGATGTCCTGCTGCGTTCGGTTTGCCAGTATCTTATTAAAGATTTTTGCAACAATGTTCATCATAGATATTGGCCTGAAATTTTCTTTTTTAGTTGTGTCTCTGCCAGGTTTTGGTATCAGGATGATGTTGGTCTCATAAAATGAGTTAAGGAGGATTCCCTCTTTTTGTATTGTTTGGAATAGTTTCAGAAGGAATGGTACCAGCTCCTTTTGTATATCTGGTAGAAGTTGACTATGAACCCATCTGGACCTGAACTTTTTTGTCTGGTAGTCTATTAATTGCTGCCTGTACTTCAGACCTTGTTATTCTCTTGTTTCTTTATTTTGAACCATTTCTCTGTGCTGAGATTCGTGTGTGTGTGTGTGTGTGTGTGTGTGTGTGTGTGTGTGTAGGCACATGCAGATGTGCAGTTTAGAAGAATACAGGAGAATTAATAGATAAAATGTTCCATATTCCTTATAGCTTTCATAAAATATTCTCTTTATCTTTCTAATCAAAACCAATTTAGATTCAAAGATACTTTTAGGGTCATATTTGTGCTCAAATCTTCACCTGTCCATTAAATCTGTCACTGAGGTTTGATGGTCAGTCTATTTGCACATTTGTTTATTGAAGAGATTGTTCTTTTTTTCCTCTAATATCTATGAATTTTCTTCCTAAATGCCTGGGCAATACTTTATTTTACTTTGAATTTGACACTCTGATTAATACTTATTTCAAACTCTAGCCTTTACTGATGATTTTGTATCCTAGCATAAATTATGTCAGTTTAATTACAGATTCAGTTTATTTTCAATGTAAGAAATCACATATATTTATTTTTAATTTAGATAATCTCAAAATGACAAATCATTTTCTATTAGACTTTGTATGTGATTTCTACTCAATTTTGTTCTCGTCTCTAATTTTTTGATATGACATATCCAAATGTTATAACTTATTTATTTACATAGGTTATTTTATTGGCTAAATCATAGAGTTTCCTAAATCTGAGATGTTTACAAGCACCTGAAATTTGTATGCCTTAAATCTGCAGTGTAAGAAAATAAATTTAAGCTACATTTTAAGTAATTTAGGAATATTAAAGTGTCAGATAGTTTTTATTGTTTTGTATTAATTATTATGTTATTTTTTATTTAGTAAGTATTACCCCTGACTGGCCAATGATTAATGAATTGTTAGCTCTTTGTAACCATTGCACTTTCATGCTATATATCTGATAGTACATAACAGTATCAGTTATGAATTTTAATGCATTGAAGATTTTATTGAAAAGACGGAACTAAATTCTACTTTAAATTTTACAGGTGACTAGAATGTAATATTTTTTCAATCCTAGAAAGTTCACTTACCTCCAATAAGAGTTACAATTTTTATTACAACTTTACCTGAAAGGTAAAATAAGAATTCCACAAAAAAGACAATATAAACAGTAATATCTTGATTTAAGTGCACAAAATCCAAAGCATGTAGCAGTCACAATAACTGAGACACCTTAAGCCTATGTATTGATTTTTTTCCTAAAAATTCAGTGTATCCTGGCTAATGATAAAGCTCAGTTTCTGTGAAATTATATGAAGAGATTTCTCTGATAATACTCTGCCAAATTCCTGGAGAGAAACAAGCTGGAGGTGACAAATGCCAGTACACTGTGGCATAAGTAGAGCTTACCTTACATCTTGGCATTTCAGTTTTCAACAGTAAGAGAAGCAGTCAGTCATTTCAATGTCAGTCAGGTGGATATAGAGTGACTTCCTGGAAAGTAACAAATTCATTAAATACCTTGATAGCTCTTCTAGAAGCTTTTTCTGAAACAGGTGAGATAAACGGGCTTTTAAAAATAAACTAACAAATAAGTTGGACGTGTTAAAATGAAGAAACCATGTTGGGGGCATGATTGACGAGATGCCTCAGCATGTTATCCTTGGGAACTAAATGTAGATTAGACAAGTCCCTAGAGCCTGAAGCTGCCCACTAAGGAAGCTAAATCCTCTGCCTTTAGAAAGGATCACTTGTAAGGTGAACTTTATAATGCAGCAAAATTCAAAGCTGATTTTGCTTTTGGTTTTGGTTTTCTCTTGGTCAATAGCAGGGACACATGCACATATATATATATATATATATATATATATATATATATATATTTAATTTTTATTGCATTTTAGGTTTTGGGGTACATGTGCAGAACATGCAAGATAGTTGCATAGGTACACACGTGGCAGTATGTTTTGCTGCCTTCCTCCCCTTCACCCACATTTGGCATTTCTCCCCAGGCTATCTCTTCCCAGCTCCCCCCACCACTGTCCCTTCCCTATTCCCCCCAATAGACCCCAGTGTGTAGTACCCCCGTCCCTGTGTCCATGTGTTCTCATTTTTCTCACCCGCCTGTGAGTGAGAATATGTGGTATTTCATTTTCTGTTCTTGTGTCAGGTTGCTGAGAATGATGTTCTCCAGATTCATCCATGTCCTTACAAAGGACAAACACTCATCATTTTTTATTGCTGCATAATATTCCATGGTGTGTATGTGCCACATTTTCCCAGTCCAGTCTATCATCGATGGGCATTTGGGTTGGTTCCAGGTCTTTGCTATTGTAAACAGTGCTGCAATGAACATTCGTGTGCAGCACATATATATTTTAAATATAAAATAATAAGGTCATATGTACATTGAAGAGTAAAGCAATAAAATTCTGAATTCTATAATGTATTTGCTACAAAATATTACTTTCAAATATTTTATTTTTCTTTTACTTTAAAGCTTTGCTTTATTTTGTTAATGAATAAATAAACTATATAATAGTTTGAAAGAGAAAAATAATAATGAATTGTTTTATTGTTCCACAGAGTCCATTTTTTTCATGCATATATTTCCCAGAATGTAGAACTGTAATAGTCAGAATAGAAATTCAAGAGATATACCATTGAGTTTTTAACTGTTTCATGATCCACAGTATAATTGTGTGAAGGATGAGAGCAATGGAAAAGTAAAACATTACATTTTGATTACCTTACATTTTCATTAGTAATATTCAGTGACTTAAATGTGTGTGAATGTGTATGGGTGGAGTATCTGACCTTCTCTCTCCTATGGGCTACTAAGACTCTTCCAGAGTGGTGGTGTCCCTTTTTGTAAGTTATAAACTGTACTTTTTCAACAGGGTATTTGGCTGGTATTTATGAATCGGCAATTAACAGAAGGCATAATGAGTGCCATAAAAATGAAACTTTCATTTCTTATGTCTTCAGCCTCATTAAGGGCCCTTGTATTCCCAATTTAAAAAAGTTATAGATTTAAACATTCACATTTGGTAGGAATTTTTAATGCTGTTGCTTGGCAAATTGCCAAGTGGAAGCAAGAACGTGAAATGATCCACCTTTTTCAAAGGAGATCTCTAGCAGATAGTGTTTTTCATGTGAAAGATATGTCAAGGAATTTAGATTAAGTAATCCTTACAGTAAGTCTAAGAAGAAAGGTAGTATTATTATCCCATTATTTTGATGCAGTAATTTATTTTAGAGAGGTTAACTTGCCCAAGTTCATTCATACATTAGTAGGTTAACAGAATTGGGACTTGCACCCTCGTCCTCCAACCCCACATATAATGTACATCTCATTAAACAACGATGGGATACAAACTTAGAAATTAAAGTACCCACTGCATTCCGACAGCTGTGAGAGTGGAGACTGCCTCAATTCAGCTGAAGTAGCTATAATTGGAATAGCAAAATTGCAATTGATTCTAAACATTTGAATGTTTACAGAAGTATTTTGGTGCTTTTGACTCTTTAAGATAAATTTATCCCTGGCCTTCTGAATTGACATGGCACGTATACATGCATTCAGTATCAGCTGAGAGTAGGATCTTACATGACTGGCATCATATATTCTTTGCCTCATTATTATCTTGTTTCCTATTCCTTTCCAGCTAATTCATGCTGCTCTACTCATGCTGTTCTCTTTGGATGTATACTGTTACCCAAAGTTTGAATATAAATCCTCATAGTTTGGTAACCAAGAAATCAAAAGACAAAGATATTCACTCTAACCACCCTCCACCCTCATGTAGAGAGTAACTGAAATAACAACTCAATTGTTAAAAGAGTAGGGAGGGTGCATAATGGAGTCTCAGATAACATAAAATCTGCCTGGATAGGTATTATGGGGCCTGCTCTTCTCAGTGTTCAAGTAACTTCTTTATAGGAACCTGTATGACAGGATCTCTTTTGTCCACTGTTCCCACATCTAAAATAAACTATGGAGAATGTTTCTTTCTTGTTGTGGTAGAGTTTAATTGCCAATCCCCTATTGGTTCAGGGTTTTAGGCTTAAGTTTGTCTGAGGATTCAACCTTCAGTCTTGGAAACTAAGGTGTTTGGATAAGAAAATTTCATCAAAAACCCAAGAGGTTTCTGATTTATCTGCTTCCATTTAGTTACATGTGAAAGAAACAATGATATAATCAGACATCTATCTGGAGTAGTTCTTCAGCTTGGATGACTCTTTTATTTACTTCCATCTATACTCATTTAATGGAAGCCACCTCAAGGGCATCTGGAATAATAGGATGGGTGAACAGTCAGTGTGTGTAATCTAATCTTTGCACCTGGGTTGGTGGGCATTTTATGTCCAAGTACAATGATGTGTAGGCTTCATAATCTCATTGACTGTTGCTCAGAGAATAGAAGTAGTCAGCATTTACAGCCCCACAAGGCTCCAAGTTCATGTATTCTAAGTAAATTTAGATTGCAGCTGTACTCTGAGAAAGCCTTTTCAGTATGACCTCTGTCTCGGCTCCAGCCCATTAATCTGACCTGTATTTCATTGCTAAAGCAACAAAGAGCTAAAAAGGAAGGCCAGTATTTGGACTTTTATGTAGGCTTTGTGGTTATATTGTCTGCCTCCTTTGGTACCTCAATGAAAGTGATTGTGACAGCAACCAAAATCTTTTAGTTAACTTCAATAACTCAGTTCTGATGATTAGTTAAGGTATGGAGTTGTAACAAAGTTATTAACTGGTTCAAACAAGATAAAAATTATTCTTTTTCTGCCAAACTTTTACTGTATTGATGGCTGGTCTGGAGAAGGAAGGTTTTTCTGTTCCATGAAGTCATCCATGGAGCCTAACATTATTTTTTACCTGTGACCCCATCATCTCATAGGGATTTTTTCTTGAACATAGTTGACAGTGGATCTCCAGCATGACACCTTAATTTCAGTTCTAGGGAAAGGTAAAATAAAAACATAACAACAACAACAAAAATACAAAGAACTTCCATTTCAACAAATGGATTCATAAATTGTGTTACTTCTGTTCACATCTGCTTGTGAAGATTATTTGGTTTTATGACTATAAATTTATATAAGAATGACTAGGGGTTCCAGATGAATAATCATGATTCTGATAAGACTCTGACTTTGGTGATTCCATTGAAAAAAGTACCAAGGGCAGAACTGATACAGGGGCGGGGTGGGAGCACATTTGGCAATTTCTATCCTAGAAGGTAGGTACACACTATGATCTACTCATATTTCCTCTTCTATAAATAACTATATAAATTCTACTCTTTCTCGTGACAGTTTATTTTACTTACTTTGTAGAAATTCTTTTTTTTTAAGATGAAGTCTCACTAATCTCACAATATCATTACCACGATCAAGGTAATAAGCATATTCATCATGTCCACAAGTTGTTTCCTTGTGTTTCTTTGTGTGTGTGTGTGTGTGTGTGTGTGTGTGTGTGTGTGTGTATTCATCATAACACTTACCATGAGATCTATTGTCTTTACAAATCTTTAAATGAATGACAACATGCTGTTAAATACATAGGCATGATGTTTTTGAGCAAAACCCTAGAACTTATTCCTCTGACATCACTGCAACTTTATTCTCACTGAGTGACACCTATTTATTCCCCTGTTCTTCAAACCCTGGAAGCCACCCTTCTGCTTTATGAGTTTGATTATTTTAGGTACCTTATATAAGAGAAATCATGCAGTATTTGTCCTGTGTCTGGCTTATTTCCCTTAGTACAGTGTCTTCTGGGTTCAACCCTGTTGTCACAAATCGTAGGATTACCTTCTTTTTAAAGAATAAATACAATTCCATTGCATGTATATAACATATCTGCTTTATCCATTCATCTTTTGATGGATATTTGGATTATTTCTATATTTTGGACAGTCAAGATTTTCATATGCCAAGATAGAGATACAATCCAAATATCCAACTGCTACAATGAACATAACAGGGCAGACATTTCTATGAGGTATGGATTTCAATTATTTCAGATAAATAATTACTAGATCACATGGTAGCTTATTTTAAATTTTTTAAGGAACTTCCATACTACTTTCCAGTGGCTGCACCACCTTACATTTTAATCAATGAAAGATTCCAACTTCCTCCACATTTTAGTCAACATTTGTTTCCTTTGTTAATGTATGAGTGTATACATACATACATACGTACAGCACTAAAAGAGTTAGAAATCCCTTTTTAAAATTTTCCTATGAATATATGACTTCCCCAGCAGTATTTATTTCATCTTATGTGTCATACCCTTTTTTAAAGTTGACCTCTTTATTGTGTTTCTTATAGATCTGCTTATTTATCTTACTTGTCTCCTTTAATTATAATAGATTTATAATGATTCTTTATATCTAGTAGGCTAAATACTACTGGTTGGCCTTCTATTTCAGCCACTGACTGTTCATGGTATTTTTATTCACAGATATTTTGAAATAAACTATAAATCTTCATAAAACCTCAGGATTTTTAATGAAATATATTAAAACTATAAAACATTTGGAGATACATTGATATGTTGATTCATAGAGTCTCCCATTTACCAGCAATGATATATTTCTGCTCATATATTTTAGAATTTAAAAAATATCTTTCAGTAAACTTTTAAAATTTATTTGTTTTAAATGTGTTTTATAAAATTTATTTATTTATTTATTCATTTATTTATTTTGAGGCCAACAAACATATGAAAATAATGTTCATCATCACTGGTCACTAGAGACATGCAAATCAAAACCACATTGAGATACCACCTTACCCCAGTTAGGATGGCAATCCTTAAAAAATCTGGAGACAACAGATGCTGGAGAGGATGTGAAGAAACAGGAATACTTTTACACTGTTGATGGGAGTGTAAATTAGTTCAACCATTGTGGAAGACAGTGTGGCATTTCCTCAGGGACCTAGAAATAGAAATAGCATTTGACCCAGCAATTCCATTACTGGGTATATACACAAAGAATTATAAATTGTTCTATTATAAAGACACATGCACACATATGTTCACTGCAGCAGTGTTTCCAGTAGCAAAGACCTGAAACCAACCCAAATGTCCATCATCAATAAACTGGATAAAGAAAATTTGGCACATAGACAACATGGATACTACACAGCCATAAAAAGTGATGAGTTCATATCCTTCATAGGGACATAGATGAATCTAGAAACCATCATTCTCACAAGAACAGAAAAACAAACACCGTATGTTATCACTCATAGGTGGATGTTGAACAATGAAAACATGGACACAGGGAGGGGAGTATCACACACTGAGGCCAGTAGTGGGTGGCTAGGGAAGGGACAGCGGGGGTGGGTAGGGTGGGGAGTGATAATGAGGGGAGGAATACCATATGTAAGTGATGGTGGGATGAAGGCAGCAAAGCACCTTGCCAGGTATGTACCTATGCAACGATCCTGCATGATCTGCACATGTACCCCAGAACCTAAATTATAATTTTAAAAAATTTTAGAGAGAAAAGCAAATCAAACATAACTTGAACAGAAGGAAATAAAACTGTAAAAATCAAAACAGAAATAAATGAAACTAAAGAAAAGTGGAAAGAGCAAGAGAAAAAAAACTGGTCCCTTCAAAGTTCAGTTAAATTAGTAAGTCTCTAGTTAAGCTAATAAAGAAAAAAAGAGGGGACACAAATTACCTACATGGCAAATGAAAGAGGGACTGTAACTACTGATCCCAAAATATTATGAGGGTTAAAAGGGGATTCTGGTGGGGCACCCCGGCTCACACCTGTAATCCCAACACTTTGGGAAGTGAAGGGAAGAGGATCACGAGGTCAGGAGTTTGAGACCAGACTGACCAACATGGTGAAACCCCTCTTTACTAAAAATACAAAAATTAGCTGGACATGGTGACATGAACCTGTAATTCTAGCTACTCAGGAGGCAGAAGAGGAAGAATCGCTTGAACTTGGGAGACTGTGGTTGCAGTGAGCCTAGATTGCTACACTGTACTTCAGCCTTGGGGACAAAGCATGACTCATCTCAAAAAAAAAAAAAAAAGATTCTATAAGAAGTATAATGATCATAATTTGATAGCTTAGATTAAAGAAAAGAAATTCCTTGGAATAAGCTACCTAACCAATTCTCTCAAGAATATACAGATAAATAGTCCTCTAATGTTGAATTTGTGTTTTAAAAGTTTTTTTTCTTTTTTTAAAAAAGGAAATACACATCCGGAAGATTCAGTTGTGTATTCTACTAAAAGTTTAAGAAAAAAATAATAATCCTACCCAATGTCTTCCAGAAAATATAAGGAAGAAAGCACTTTCTAGCTCATTTTCTGAAACCAGGATTGCTCTAATAAAACAAAGATACTACAAAAATTTCTAAACCTCTAGACTCATAATGCATGATCAAAGATATAAAAATCATCGACAAAATGTGAGCACCTAAAACCAGTAATATAGCATGATAATAAATCATGATCAATGGAGCTTATCTGAGAGCTACCTGGTTAGTTAAACATTCAAAACTTTACCAGGTAGTTTACCATGTAAATATATTAAATATTTAAAAAATCAGGTGATATCAAGGTATGCAGAAAAATGTTCAGTTAAATTCAACAATTATTTATGATAAAAAAATCTCAGCAAACAAGGAATACAAGGGAGAATTCAACTTTAAAAAGACTGAAAAATAGACTGCTGATATCAGATTTATTAGTAAGAGGCTGAATGCCATCCCTCTAACAAGGAGTATGTTCTTTCTTCCTTGGAAAGAGCAGGCAATAATTTTTCCACTACTCCTATTCAACAGTGTATTTAGCCAATGCAATAAGACAAGCAAAATTAAAAAAAAAAAGCCAACTAGAAAGAAGGAAGCAAAGCTGTCTTTTTCACAAACACTATATTGTGTACTTAGAAAATTCAAAAAAATAGACAAAACAAACAAAAAGCCTTAGAATAAGTCTAGCAAGATCATAGGATCAAAGGTTACCATACAACAATCATTTGGATTGTTTTATACTAGAAATAAAGAAGTGGAACTGGATATTAAAAATAGAATTTATGTAACACCAGAAAAATTGAAGTATTTAGATACTTCAATTAAACCAAATAAAACATGTTCAGGACTTAAATGCTGAAAACTAAAAATGCTGAAGAAATTATATTGTAACATTATAATATTAACATTATATAACATTATAACATGTAACATTATAACATTCTTCTTATATTGTAACATTATAAATAAGAGAAGATACATACTGTTTATTGCATTAGAAGAATCAGTGTTGCTAAGATGTGATTATTCTCACTAAGATCTGTAAATTCAATGCAATCTCAATTGAAAACCTAGCAAGTATTTTAATAGATATTAATAATGCCATATTAAGGTTTTTATGAGATGGAGAGGAACTAGAGTAGCTAAAACAACTCTGAGAAATAAGAACAAAGCTGGGGAACTCATATTACCTAATTTCAAGACATTACAACATTAAATAATTTTGATCATTTAGTATATTAAATGTATATATGCTTTTTATATATAGAAACTATCTATGTGTATATAGAATGTATTAAGTATATACACATATAATTAATATGTGTATATATGTGTGCATATACTGAAAAATACCTATGTTCATGTATACAGATAACCACTCAGAAACAATTTTAGGTATGTGTTTATGCAGACCTTAATATTCCTGCATGCTTTTTCTAGCCCTGTCCTCTGAGAGGGCCTAGGAGTAGTGCACCAGTAAGGATGATCACATTCAATGTCTAGATCTTTGTTTCTAAAAACCATTTTTCAGTAAAAGTGATTAGGGCTCCTTGGAGAAATGGCTGATTCTCGAGCTGAGACTGAAGAAAAACTAAATGAGTCTAAGGTACATTGCAAGGCCAGAAAGTAAGTAAGTTGAGGTGGGGGGAAGTATATGTCATAAGGACAAAGAGTCAACTTGATAGAAGGCTCAATAGTTGCAGCTGGAAAAGTCTGATGACATGTAAATAAACATGACACTGAATTTTAACACAAGGAATAATATGAAAGCTTTCACTATTATAAAAAAATATTGCATAAGTAAATAGAGGAGAAAGGGCAAATATTCCCTGCTTAAGAATCCAATTAAAGGCCAACAGCAGTGGCTCATGCCAGTAATCCCAGCACTTTGGGAAACTGAGGTGGGTGGATCACTTGAGGTCAGGAGTCCTAGATCAGCCTGGCTGACAGGATGAAACCCTGTTACTACTAAACATACAAAAATTAGCTGGGTGTGGTAACACACATCTGTAATCCCAGCTACTTGGGAGGCTGAGGCAGGAGAATAGCCTGAACCTGGGAAGTGGAGGTTGCAGTGAGCAAAGGTTCTGCCACTGCACTCCAGCCTGGGAGGCAGAGTGAGATACCATCTCAAAAAAAAAGAAAAAAAGAATCCAGTTAATAAATCTAAATGGAATGAGAGAGATACTATTCACCACTAGAACAGTACAGTAACAATACTACAAGCAGGATCACTGATGGATGCTGAAATCAGTTGGCAAAACTTTCAGGAGAAATGGAACAATTGCATATCCTCAAAGTGTCTCTCCATAATATTCATTAATTTTATGGAGGTTTTAATACATGACTGCAACTTTTAAATACTCCCCCATCTTTTGAGATATAGCTTAATGCTTCTCCTCTTGAGAGTGGACTGGAATTAGCAACCCACTTAGAATAGAAAGAACATGGAAACAAAAAATATTTCAGCAAATAATTTTGGCAGTCATCACCTTAACTGTGTGATCAATGTTAATATCACCAGTAATAAATTATGATAGTATTATGCATTCTCAGATATGATACATTGAGAGTGGCATTTTGTCTCTATGGTATTTCCTCCAAATATCACTTACCCCAGTGTAATTTTGAAACAATGTCAGAGAAATCCAAATTGAGAGAAACTACACAATAAATCTGACCAGTTCTCTTTAATCACATCAAGATTATAAAACACAAGAGCAAGAATAAACATTTAATTTAATTTTTAAAAACTGTCATAGATTGGAGGTACTACATACATGATTACTAAATGCAATGTGGATTATAGTAAAAGAACTAGTAGATATCAAAAAGTCTGTAACTCAATAATGTACCCATATTTTTCAGTTGTGATATGTGTGTGTATGTGTGTTTCTATATGATATTTAAGTATTGTGTTAACATTAAAGGGAGTTATGTACAGGGTATATGAAAACTCTGTATTGTATTGCAACTTCTTTTCTGTAAATCTAAAAGTATTCCAGGCCGGGTGCAGTGACTCACATCTGCAATCCCAGCACTTTGGGAGGCCAAGATGGATGGATCTCCTGAGGTCAGGAGTTTGAGACCAGCATGACGAAACCAGGCTCTTCTAAAATTATAAAAATTAGCCAGGCGTGGTGGTGCTTGCCTACAGTCCTAGCTACTCGAGAGGTTGAGACCAGAGAATTGCTTGAGCCCAGGAGGTGGTGGTGCTGGCCTGTAATCCCAGCTACTCGAGAGGCTAGGACAGAAGAATCACCTGAACCTGGGAGGAGGAGGTTGTATAAAATATGTAAGTTGTATGTATCTTGGTAAATCCAAGATAATACATATATGTTCTAAAATAAAAGATGCAAATAGTAAAATATATTCAATATTTAAATTTTTTTTTTGAAAATAGATATGTTAAACCCAGAACAAAATAAATTAGGATAGTATCTGTGCATCCTAAATTACCATGTTTGGTCATGTGTGTATCATTTAAGGAGAGCTCCTATTTCAATAAGCAAAGGAGAACTATATTAGTTACCTATTTTGAAATAGAGTTCTTTTTAACTTACAGGTCTAAGTTTTAGTTTCTCAGGGTTTCTGTGTCTAAGAAATTTAAGAACGTGTTAGAATGGTGGGTTTGGCTTAGTGTATCTCATTCAGTTATAGACAGAAAGACAGTAGGGGGCGGAGGGACTGGCTTCCCAGATGACTCACATGGCTGTTGGCAGAAGGCCTCAGATCCTCGCTGGCTGTTGGCAGGCACTGTAGTTCCCTGATCTAATCTGTAGGCTACTTGTTTCTTCTGATGGCATGACAACTAACTTCCCCAGAGTGAAGAATTCAAAGGGGAGAAGGCTTCAGTACTTTGCATGACCAAGTCTTTCAGGTCATACATGATGACTTGCATATTATTGTATTTGTCCACAGTCAGTGACTAAGTTCAGTCATACTCAAGATGAAGGAATTAGACTCTGCTTCTTGAAGGTAGGAGCATTAAGGAATTTGTGAATATATTTTAGTACAATCATAATAATTAACTTATAGTAATGACAGGACAGGTACTGATATATCCAGGGTAATGTATGAGAAAGTAAAGAACATAATGCAAAACTCTCATCCAACCCATTTCAGTTGGTTTTGGTTTTCCTTGTCATTGGTCTTTTATTCTCTTTTTTCTTCTCCAAGGTTTCTCAGACCATTGATTTTCTAATGGTGTTTGCTGCAAGTTTATAACCCTATAATTCATTCTTTCTTCAGTCTCCAGTGTAGGTTTACGAGAGCTGCCAGGAACCCATATGTAGTAGCTATCTTGTGTGGAACTACACTTATTTCTCTTTAATAAAGAGAGTACTTAAAATACTCATGCATAATATACTTATTTATAAAATTTACCTTCCCTATAATCTGTGGCATTTCCTTTAACAGTCAATGCTTAATGAATATTTTTTGACCAATAAAAATATGTCCTTTAAAAATTATAGTATATAATTAATCAATATGCCTTAAGTAATACTAATGTTATGCAGTGACCAATTTGTTGTTTTATAACAAAGGTTTCATAAATTATTTCAGATATATTAAGTAATTCAGAGCCCCTAGATCTTTCTAATTCTAAAGTCTGGAACTTCTGCTGAAACTTTCATGCCCTGAAATACATTAAAAACAAGTAGATGTGTCTATAAGTATTAGGTAGTTGTGATATGTATGCAGAAACATATTAGTGGCTATTCAACATTGTGAGTTGTTTTTATTTATTTTTTTTGCCATGTGAATATCTTAGCTGTATAGAGTGAATGCTAATGATAATAATTGAAACATACACGTCCTTCTTTTCAATGTTTAAAGCTGTCTTTCAATAATGGGTATTTCCAGATTACTTGCTTTACATCTTAGCCGATGCCGTGACTAATTTCAGCATATTCAATCGACAGCACAGCTTTTCTCCAGCTAATACGGTTGGAAGAAATTAAAATGGAATTTTGTGGGTTCACTTTCTGTTTCAAACAGATTTGAATACTCAGTAGGAAGCATATTATTTTATTTCTCATATCTCACGTCCTCCAGGTTTTTATATTACAATCAAATTGCGATACCGTGATGTGACCTAGTTGTCATTTCTTTCTCTTTTCTTTTTGTAGTAAAGTTCTTGAACTGGGTGTTAGTAAAGCATTTTCTTTCTAGCACAAGCTCAAGAAGTCTCCAAGTGTTCCAACAGTGTGCTTGGCAATAATATTTTATTGTCATTTTTAATGCCAAGCTCGTACACATTTTTTACTATGTTGCTGAATTATATATTCCAGTTCAGTCACATTTAAACATGACATATTCCAGATTGTGATCCTCACTGTGTTGCAAACAGCATTATGCCTAGTGCAGCTGTTGTAATGAAAGTATTATAAAGTGCTGCACAGATATAAAATGTAAACTTAAATCTGCAAATTTCACAGAAATTAAAGATGAGCAGGGATACAATGAACATCGAAAGCCTTGCTAGAAGATCACTACAGATATATTAGATATATTATGTGAACATATATTTATAGAGATTCTATATTCATGTATCACCTTATTGCATGCTTCTTTCATTAATTTTTTGAATGTCAACCACATCCTTTTTTAAATGCTGAGCACACAGTAGTGAAGAAAGCAGGGAAATTCCTTCCTACGTGCTGCTTACATGCTAACAGAAAAAGACAAACCTTAAATAAATAAACATAAAAGTAGATAACATATCATATACATCTAAAGAATAGTAAAACTGAGCATGAATGATGAGTATTCCTGAGACAGATTGGAGGAGAGTATTTATTTTGTATATAATGGTCACTGAAGTTGCCTCTTGTGAGGAAATTGTTTAGCAGAGACCTGAAGAACTAAGAATATTAGCTAAGCTCATATGTAGAGTGTTCCAGGTAGAAGTCACAGTGGGTCCTTCCAAGGTGGGAGCAGGTATAGCATCCTCA
The DNA here is from genome assembly GCA_031835075.1 of Saguinus oedipus. Lineage (NCBI taxonomy): Eukaryota > Metazoa > Chordata > Mammalia > Primates > Cebidae > Saguinus > Saguinus oedipus. The sequence goes on from CM063185.1 coordinate 74,097,102, forward strand.
AGGACCAGTGTGGAGGCCAGTGTGGCTGGGCAGACAGAGACATGGATGAGAAATGAAAGATGCCAGTGGAACAGGTAGCATTGAATCTGTTTCAACGAGAACATTGTAAACCATTTCAAGGACATTTTTTTTTAAAACAGATTTATAGTTTAGAAAAGTTTTAGATTAATAGAACCATTGAGTTGATATTAGAGAGTCCCTGTATATCTAATACCCAGTTTCTACTGTATTTTCTTCTTACATAGTAGAATATATTTATTACAACTATTAAACAGGAATTTATATATTGTTTTTTGTTAAAGTCCGCAGTTTATTCAGATTTTCTTGGTTTTTATCATGTCCCTTTTCTGTTTCAGGAGTCCATTCAGAATACACATTACGTTTAGATGCCATGTCTCCTTAGGCTCCTGTAGGCTGTGTCAGTTTCTGTGACATTTTTATGATGTTGACAGCTTGGAAGACTACTGAGGTATTTTGTAGTATACACCTCTATCCTCTATTGGAATTTATCTGATGTTTGTCTCATGATCAGACTGAGGATATGTGTTTTGGGGACACAGGTCACAGAGATGAGGTGCCATTTTTATCACATCAAATAAAGGAAACACTATCAACATGATTAATGAGTGTTGATGTGGACCTTGATTGCCTGACAGAGGTGGAGTTTGTCAGGTTTCTCCACTCTTAAGTGACTGTTCTCCCCTTTCTTTTTCTAAACTGGACTCTGGAAGGAAGACAGTATATGTATCACACATTTACAAATGGGGACTAATCTCCCTCTCCTTGATAATGGAGAATCTATGTGAATCATTTGGAAATGTTCTGCATGGGAGATTTGTCTTATCTCCTCTTCTTATATGTTTATTTGTTCACATAATATGTCATTATGTTCTCATGAACATATATTTGTATTGCAATCTAATACAACCTTCAGTTTCTTGTTCAAATTGTTTCGGCACTGGCCATTGAGAGCTCATTCAGTCGGCTCCTGTGTTCTGTTGATACATCTCTGTAGGCATTTTTTGTTTGGATTATTTGTCTTTGTTTTTGGATACCTCCTCATATTCCAGGATGATGGGATGAGCTGTGTTCATCTTGTGTATTTCTAGGCCTAGCTCTAGAATGAGCCATTTATCCAAAGAGCTTTGGTTCCTTTCACTGGAATATAATATTAGAAAACAGGATCTGGATGCTAACTGTGCACATTCCACTGGGGTATCATTTCTTTTAGGACCTCCTAGCACCTATCAGAGATATACATGTCTACATACTCATCTTTATATATTTACATATAAATAAATGTTTCCATATGTGATAATCTATGTATTACACTAATAAGCTGAGTTCTTTACCTCTATGTTTTATTAATATATGGGTCTTACTGATGTTTCTTATCCTCATGTATCACCATATGAATTATTCTGGCCTCTTGCCCTTACTTTTATGTAAATTCCCACTTTGACAAAGAAAAACTTCACTTTCATGATTTACCATCTATTTATTTTATTGTTCAGTTTCAGTATACATGTGTAGAAGAAGAATCAAGATTGTCCACCATATCCCCATTAGAAAAACTTCATTAGGCGGTAGAGTGCTTTTGCGATGTTTCTTTTACCTTTAGTCTTACATAGGTTTGTCATTTCCAAAGTTAGGTAGTTCAGCAGCTACCCCTCTTCTCACTGAGGTTGTTTCATGTGTTTGTAAATACCATGACGTTCTCTTGTCAAAGTCTGCATTGCTTCCTAGAATCTTTTAATCTCCTAAATGGCTTTTTTGTTTGCATACATTAAGGCTCATCATGTGCTGTAAGGTCTATGGATTTAAACAACCATATAATGTCATTTTCCATCGTGACAGTATCATACAGAATAATTTCCCTGCCCTACATATTCCCTGTTCTTTTCATCCCTGTCTTCATCCCCCAACATCCCAACATACCACTCATAGTTTTATTCTCACTAGTTCTGCCTTTGTCAAAGTATTATCTCATTGAGATGATACAGTATTTATCTTTTTCTGACTGCCATACTCAGCAAGTGGGAGCTTGATGTAAAGAAATCAGAGTTCAGTTCTATGGTTTGAGAGTAGCCACAACACTGGAATCCAAGTTCTTGAGGAGGCTAATCTGTGTGTGAGTGATGGCAAAAATTTTATTATTAGAGCTCACTGAAACCACCAAAATTGTTGACTGCCTGTTCTCTCATATATTCCTAGTGCAACCTGTTGATCGACAAAAGAAAACTAATTAAACCTATTGCAGTGTGGGAGAATGCCATCTTGAGAGGCATGTGTATGCAGATAATCTGTATGTGAAGTTAAAAAGTATTCTGATACAGACTATAGATCAAACATGACACAGATGTAGATGTCAGTATAGGTATAGACATATAGATAGAAAGACACATAGAGAGATGCCAAAAACATGTGTTGAAATTAACAGAAAGTTTTGTTTTAAATTTATTGGAGTAGTATGGTCTTGTTCTATGTCTTCATTATGATTGTATATTTCCTAATTAACTAGTTTTATTTTTCTTCTTTACCTTTTTTTCTGGATATCAAGTAGCAAAAATGAAGTTAGTCATCTTCTCCAGTTCAAAGCATATTTTTGTTACTGATTTCTGAAAACCTCTCTTACTTGATATACATGAATGATTCTAAACATCCACGTCTAGAAATGCCTAGTCAGCTTTTGAATTGTGGATAGCCCCTCAGTATTGATTTCCATTTTCTCCGGATAACTAATAATTTTGAGTATCTCATTATGTAATGGTTACCATTTTGAGTTTCTTCTCTAAATTTTCTGTTCCTATTTTTTGCTCATTTTTTTCTATTCAGTATTTGATAATGGACATAGATTATTAGGTTATTAACTTCATTATTAAATAAAACAATTAAAGTGTGTTACATTAAATTGAAAAGTTTTATGATTTAAAGCTATTTTCACATATTTTGGAAAGTTAAAAAATATCTGATAACATGGAAGTGCTTCTCTGTTTTCCTCTCAAAAGAGATTCTAACCTTTAAATGGCAAAGTTTCAACTGCCAAAACATACCCTGAGATGCTGGTGCCCTATAAACTTAGAATGAAAATAATTGCCATTGGCTCAAGAGTAACAGCAGAGGCTGGGTCACCCTTTGGCACCTTTGACTTTCTACAGTGAAGTCAGAGGCAAAAAGTCCATGTGAATCTTAAATGTGAAAATGACTATATTATGGATGTTTCACTTAAAACCAGAAAGGAATCTTAAAAGTGCATTTGTAAAACAACTTTTTAAAAACTTTTGACAAAGTGTTTCTTAATATTTTAACTCACAACAAAAAAATAATGTTAGCATTTTTATCACAATTTTATTTAAAATAATAAAACCATATGCTACTATTAGTAGAAATCATACATACCACATGCTGAATGAAATTAACATTGTCTTTTACAGATCATGTACATATATTTAAATCTGATTAACAAAATGTATTAAGGTAATTAACATAACTATTTTTATGTTCTCTATGACTTTATAAGCAAACATATCAGTAGAGACCTACAAATACTTTTAATCATATTTACCCTATTTATGCAACAGTAGATCAGTTATTTAATTGATTTGGTTATGTAGAATTAACTAGGTCAGTGGTTTTAAATACAAGTGTTCACTCTTCTTTTTTTTTTGGCCAATAATAATTATTTGCTATCATTAGATAGCCCAGCCTTTGGAGCATAAAGAAAGAGTAGTTGTGTTTGTAATGATTCTTACAATTATAAATTACATTTGATCTGTATATGAATCTTAAATTTTAATAGTTACAAATTTAGTAATATTTGTTAAAGTTGAAAAATTTGGTAAATATAAATGCACAGAGGCCTGGGGCTTGTTTTTCACCTAACTACATGGTTAACATACATTTAAATGCAAATCCTTTTTCACAAAACTATAAAGAGTCAAAAGCAGCATCAATGATTTTGTATTTCTGGCACCTAGGATAAACCCTAAGAATGGTAGGTTTTCAATAAATAGTTGTTGTTTTAATGAAAAATAATAAAAGCACATGGAACATGTTCAGCTTCATAATGTAATTGCCTATAAAATGAAAACAATAATAGTTGAGTTTTTTACCAATCAATTTTCAGTAACGGTAAAACCAACTCGCAATGAATAATAGCATTACAAATGCATGTAATCATTTCAGAAATTGTAGTTAAAATTATTGGTGGGGAATATGAATTAATTTAGTACCAGAGGTAATGCCTGCCACATGGGCAAATGCAATAATACTCTGGTTAAAAATTTGTTGAAGAGGCTGGGCGCAGTGGTTCACGACTGTAATCCCAGGCTTTGGGAGGCCCAGGTGGCTGAATCAACTGAGGTGAGGAGTTCAAGACCACCCTGGGCAGCATGGTGAAACCCCATTTCTACTAAAAATACAAAAATTAGCCGGGCATGATGGTGGCTGCCTGTAGTCTCAGTTACTCAGGAAGGTGAGGTGAGATAATTCTTTGGACCCAAGAAGCAGAGGTTGCAGAGAGCCGAGATCACAGCACTGCACTCCAGCCTGGGTGATAGAGCAAGACTTTATCTCAAAAAAAAAAGAAAGAAAAGAGAGAGAGAGAGAGAGAGAGAGAGAGAGAGAGAGAGAGAGAGAGAGAGAGAGAGAGAGAGAGAGAGAGAGAGAGAGAGAGAGAGAGAAAGAAAGAAAGAAAGAAAGAAAGAAAAAAGAAAAAGAAAGAGGCGGCTCCCGTCTCTCGTGCGTGAGGAGCTGGCCCGCCGAGCTGCTGGTGAGCACTGGCTGGCGGGGGACCTGCGGCCGCTCTTCTCCTCTCCCGCCGCCTCTCGGGATCCTGGCCCCCGACCCCGGGCCCGTCCGCTCTTCTCTGGCCGGGTGGGAGCGATCGGCTCCCCGGCCCCTCGCCTCACACGCTCCCCGCCGCCCCCTCCTCCCCGCTCAGGAGTCCCTGCTGGAGCGTGTCTGGAGGAATCCGCCGCCGCGGGGCCCCTCGCCTCGCTCTGCCCGCGCCTGAGAGCCGACCCAGGCGTCGCCAGGGGTTGAGGGGCAGCCGGCGGCGAGGCGGGAGATGGTGGGGTGGGCTCCGGCCAGACCGTGCCGCCGCTGCCGGGAGCCTGAGCTCGGCACCCCCCGCCGGCCCCCACCAAGTGGAGCTCAGCAGCTACTGCTGCTCCCCTGCCTGCTGATGCCTCCTCGCCGCATCCCTGAGGGAAAAGCCGCCTCTGCCTCCGGGTTCTCCGCCTGCCTGCTCCTTCCTGGCCGACCCGCTGCGCTCCACCCCAGTGGCCGGAGGAGCCGCTCTCCAGTCAGCCTTTGCAGCCCCCTTTTTCCCTTTCAACCGGGCCTTCTGGGATCCCTTGTTGGGCGCTGAGGCGGGGAAAGAGGCTGGGGTCGCCAGGGCGGAGGTTGCTGCCGCCACCCCCCTGCGGGGGTGGCCGGGGTTACCGGCTGGGGGGGCACCGTTCTGGGTGAGGCATCCACCATGGTGAGGCCCCTGTGCCGCTGCCCCCGCGCCCCCACGGCCGCCGCTGCCGCCCGCCCCTCGCTGCTGCTGCTGCTCCCCTGCCTGCTGTTGCTCCTCCATCTCCAGATCGGATCACGGTGAGGGAAAGATGAGCGAGGAGACGGCGACTTCTGACAACGGTAACAGTCATGCACGAGTGCGCGCTGTGGTGATGACCCGAGATGACTCAAGTGGTGGATGGTTACCACTTGGAGGGAGTGGACTAAGCAGCGTCACTGTCTTCAAAGTCCCTCATCGGGAAGAAAATGACTGTGCTGACTTTTTTACCCGTGGAGAGCGACTCAGGGACAAAATGGTGGTTTTGGAATGTATGCTTTAAAAAAGACTTCATTTATCATAAAGTCACTCCAACATTTCACCCTGGAAGATTGATGACAAGAAGTTTGGTCTTACATTTCAAAGTCCTGCTGATGCTGGGGCTTTTGATGGAGGCATCCGAAGAGCCATAGAGGATATTTCTCAAGGACGCCCCAATCAAAAAATGAAGCTGAAGGGGCAGGTGACTTACAAGCAACTGAAGAGGATTCTTCCAGTTCTCTAGTGAAGGATCGCCTTTTCCAGCAAGAGACAGTTGTTACCAGTGAGCCTTATAGAATCTCAGATATCAGACCTTCTCCCTTTGAAGATCTGAATGCCAGAAGAGTCTACATGGAAAGCCAAGCCAATCAGGTAACATTCGGTCAGCTGGGCTTGGACATTCAGAGCAGAAGTATGGAATATGCACAGCGGCAATTACCCAAGGAGTGTGGAAGTCTAAAGTCCCAAAATAGAGTCCCTTTGAAATCAATCAGACATGTCAGCTTTCAAGATGAGGATGAGATTGTCAGAATAAACCCTCGGGATATCTTAATACGTCGCTATGCAGACTACAGACATCCTGACATGGAAAAATGACTTGCAAAGAGATGATGCTGATTCCAGTATTCACTTTTCTAAACCAGACAGTAAAAAATCAGACTATCTGTACTCTTGTGGGGATGAGACTAAGTTAAGTTCACCCAAAGACTCTGTGGTATTTAAGATGCTGCCTTCCTCATTAAAATTTAAGAAGTCAAAACGAAGAAAAGAGGATGGTGAACGTTCTCGCTGCGTGTACTGCCAGGAAAGGTTTAATCATGAAGAAAATGTCAGGATGCTCCAGACCCTATTGAGAGATGCATATATCAAGTTAGTTGCATGCTTTGTGCAGAGAGCATGTTGTATCATTGTATGTCAGTCTCAGGGAGATTTTTCTGATCCCTGTTCATGTGACACTAGCGATGACAAGTTCTGCTTGCGATGGCTAGCCCTGGTAGCTTTGTCTTTCATTGTACCATGTCTGTGCTGCTGCGTCCCTATGAGAATGTGCCATCGCTGTGGTGGGAAACATAAAGCTGCTGGATGAAATGATCCAGTGCCAAAATGAGTTTAAAATCTTTGTTTCCAGGAATTAGCTAACTTGGATTTATGGAAGTTTTTGGAAAGCAATATGGAATCTTGCCTGGTATCATTGGGGCCACACATGGAGGAAGCAGAACTCATCAGTTCTTGGTGTTTCACAAATGCTAGCCATGCCTAACTTTTCCCTTGGGTGCATGGCATGTTTTGTTACAGGTTGTAGAGTATTTGCAGAAGGAAACCATTTCTGGTTATTAGCTATTAAAAGTCAGCATAAAATATCCAACTAAAAGATTAATTTTTGGCATTTTTTTGTGTATTTATGTGTTAGGTGATGGGCTTTTAAAGATTGGAATTTATTAGAACATGGACTAAAAATAAAAGTGCACTAGGGGACAGCGGATTTCAGTCTAAGAAAAGTTAACACTTGGGAATTACAAGAAGTAAAACAAGTGCAACTAAATCATTTATTAGTTGTTTTTTGAAGGCAGTTTTATGTATAAATAACAAATGTTTACATTTAACTAAATGTAAGGTACGAATTATTACATGTTAAACTTTGCTTCCCTTCCTAGTTCTGAAGTAGGTATATACATATATATGTATCTACTGTCACATTCCATATATTTTGAATATTTAACTCATCTAGTTAATAATGTTTTTATTCCATGTGAATGATTTGATATTCTCATCGTTATTTCTCTTTGGCTACCATTTATATTGAGTTATATCTGTACATTCTGGTAATCTAAAATCCTTAAAAATATTCTAATAGCCTTCAGTGACCAACTTTTTCTTAAACCACAGATGTAATTGTCTAATGTTCTGATGGGAATGTAACACTTGTTTTTATATAAAAAGAGACTGAGTAAACAAACAGGAAAAAAAGTGAAGTTTTCTAGTTGTTTTGTTTTTTGTGGTATTCAACCAGCAAGTTGTTTTCTTTCAGAGTTTCCTCCTTCAAAAAATTATATTGCATTTACAAATTTTTTTTACAAGGCAGAAAGTTTGACTCCATAGTTGCTGTAAAAGCTTCCTCTTGAGATCTTCATTTATCATTCTGCTAAACCAGAATAGGTTCAGCTTATTTTTAGCTTAAGCCTCAGTGCTTATTATTTGCATAACAATGATAACTTTTTATCAGTTACATTTTATTTTTATTTAAACTGGCTAAAAGCAAAATTGTTTTATGTTAAAATGTGTGCTAAACTCTCCCAGCAACGTATTTAATCCAACATTGTAAATGAAGCATCTTGTACATATAAGTTAATTTCTTTTACAGAGCATTATATTACCGGATGTTTAATTTACAAAATAGTCAGATAAATCTTCCAACAAACTTTATAGTACCTTGAGGTCAAATTGTCTGGTTTTGTTGTTGTTGTTTTAAGTATTACATTAAAACTCTAACCAAGGAAAGGATTCTTTAAGAACATTCCCTTAGAGGGATAAAGTTGAGAAGTGTGCCTTTTTTTTAATGGCTTGAGGTTTTAGAGGTGATAAAAATTAAAATCACACTACCATTTGAAGCTCATTTTTTATGCAGGTTTTTAAATGTTTTTTGTATATTGTTCTTTTTATATATGACACTAAACATGTGTTAGCTTTTTTCTTTAGCCCCAGATCAAACTGAACAATGTATATAACACTATCTGTCTGTAAAATACTTTTTTTAAGAAAGCATTTATATTTATATGACAGCTTGAACTGACAACATTGTGTATATAGATCATCTTGAAGTACTATTTCACACTGAAAAGAAGAAAAATATATTGATAACTATGGACGTTATGAAGAAGACGGTATTTCTAGTTTTGTACTAAAAATCAATTGGATGAACTCAATCCGAAACATGACAGTGTAGCAGCAGTTTTAGGTCTTAGTTTTACTGTTTATATATTTAAATTCTGCTACAATACATGATCTTCATCCTGAAGTTTTCAACTAAACTTGGTTTCCTAGAATAGACTGTTAACTTTCAAAATTTTTATTGGCGAAATGGAAATACTGGTTTTCCTTGTGAATGAATTTTCATAATTTTAAGTGTTGAGTTTATAATTCAGGTTTGATCAAGGTGTGAATAACTGAGGAAAATAACTTGCTGGCTCTATAGGAAAATGCTGTGGAAATGAACTGTGTATATACTTCTGGGAGGAACAAATTTAATTATTTCTTCTGTAAAGCACTAATCAGTATAGTACAACTCCTGGTTCTGTACTGTATTTTATATGCAGCATATATGCTTTAATATTTTAATGTTTGTGCATTAATATTTTCAATTTGTTTAACCACTTTGCTGCTAAGATTTTGCCATCCCATTCCCATTTTTTTCTTTACAATTTTAAACAAGTTTCTTCATTAAAAAAAAAAAGAAAAGAAAAAGAAAATTAAGTGAAGTAAATGGATAAATAAAATATGGCATGGTAAGAAAATATGCCACTTTTTTTATCCCCTCATACATACCACTATTGCATACAGAATGCAAAATGGAAGGAAGGAAATTTTTCAGTGTGCAAACATCCATGAACCTGCGTTACATCACGCTAAGTAAAGTAAGCCAGACATAAATAGACAAATAGTGCATGATCTCACTTATATGTGAAATCTAAAGATGCAGAGAGTAGAACAGAGGTTACCAGGGTGTAGGGACTGCAGGAAATGGGTAGATTTGATCAAACGGCACAAACTATTATGCAAGATGAATGAATTACCGAGGTCTAATGTACAGCATTGGAAGATATTAAATAATACTGTGTTTCATACTTTCAGCACACACTAAAGTCTGTTCTCACCACACAGTAAAACAAACAGACAAAATATCATGTGAGGTGATGGATATATTGATTAGCTTGATTGTGGAAATTACAGCACAATGTATACGTATAACACATACATCAAAATATTATATTGTACATCTTAAATATATATAATTTTCATTTTTCAATTATACTTGACAAAGCTAGGGGAAAATTACTCGGTAAACTGAAGTTTAGAGTAGAAATAAAAGATCATGCAGTGTGGAAAATAACTGAGGATTTAATTTTCTTCCTGTCTATTCTCATTTAAAATCGAAGTCTTAAACATGGCAGTACATAATTTTGGAAAGCCCAATGAGCAAAATACATCTAGGGATGAAGGTTCTAAGAATAACAGGAGAGAACAGAGGTCTGAACTTCCACATGTTCTTGATTTGGATACAGAAAATAGCCGATACGGAAAACTTACTCCCATCTTGTCATAGAGTAGAAATCTTATACTAAAAAAAAAAGAAATGTTTTACCTAATTTCCAAATATTTGTAAACTTGTCAGAAATGTAAGAATTTCAGATTTATATTTTTCCTAGAAACTGTAGAGTGTAAATTTAAATCTGGAAAATTTAATAAAACTTATTTTATGATTGCTATGTAGCCTTTTATAATAAACATTCCATGAACATTTACAGAAAAAAGAAAAGAAAAGAAATGTAATGGTCGAACGTGAAAGAGTATCAAAGCATGGATCATTTGGCATTACTTTGATGCTGGGAATTGAAATGTTTCTTATTCCTACTCTCTGTGCAGGAGACATGCAATTGTGAGGTATTCTACAGAAGAAATTGGCAGTGACTGTGCAGCTGTAGATAAAAACATCACGCAGTGTTGACAAGGTAAGTCAAAAGTACATTATAGAGAATTTGATAGTAGTTATGTTGTAAATAACAAAAGCTCATTTTGCATAGCAAAATAATATAATTTATTTGAGTAATAAAAAAATTGCAAAACCATTTTGAATTACCAAGATTCTAGAATGTAAGTAGTCATAAAATTTTAAGAAACCTCAGAAGCAGTGTTACTGAAGTTTATTCTAGAATATTAGATGATATAATTTTCTCATGTTATTATATTTAATAGATTATAACAGAAATATTGTATAATTATGCATATAAAAATGGACTGAACATTTTTATTCATGAATTGATTTTCTGGATACGTATAAATACAGATCTGGCTTGGCTTTCAGATTTGTAAATTCAGTTTTATTTTATAAATCCTAATTTATTGAGATATAATTAACAGATCATAAAATACACTCTTTAGAGTGTACAATTTGGTCATTTTTAAGATAGTCACAGAGTTGTATAATTCTACCAACTTAAAAATGTTAGAATATTTTATCTTCCAAAATAGAAATCCTGTACCCATTACAGGCAGTTTCCGTTCTCTTCAAATCTCAAACCCCTGGCAACCAGTAATCAACTTTTGGTCTGTATGGATACGCTGATTTTTAAAATTTTATAGAAATGTGATCATACAATATGTGGTCTTGTGTCTTCTTTCAATTAGTATATTTTCAAGGTTTATCCGTGTTGTTGTGTGTATACTACTTCATTCTTTTCATTGATTAATAAAAATATGTATATATGAAATATTTTGTTAATTCATTAATCATTTCATGAAAGTTTTTATTGTTTCCACCTTTTGGCTATTACAAAAAGTACTATTAAAAACATTAGCATAGAAGCTTTATGGAAAGATGTTACAAATTTCTCTTGGGTATACGCCTAAGAGTGGGGTAGCTGAATCCTAGAAAAGTCAGTCCACCGCAATGAGTATGTTAACCAACTGTAGCTATCATGTAGTTCTGATGAACATAACGTCAGACATATACTTGGTAGATTCTTACAAAGTTGAATATATACCCACATATGAACCAACAATTTCACTTCTAGGTATTTAAGATAAACAAAAATATATGTTTACAGATTTTTACACAAATGTTCACAGCAGCATGATTTATAAGGGCTCCAAGTGGAAATGCAGTGAACTGAATATATCGCTCAAAATTTATACATTGAAATCCTAACCCCTAAGCTGATGGCATTAGGAGGTGGGGCCTTTGGGAAGTGATTAGATCATGAGGATGGGACTTTGTAAAAGGTTGTGAGAGTCAGGCTTTTGTAAAAGATCCCAGAGAGACCCCTTTCCTGTTCTTCCATGTATCATTACAGCAAAAAGACTGCTGTGTAGGCAACAGGCTGCCAGCAGACAACAAATGTACCTTGATCTTGTACTTCCCAGCCTCCAGAATTGTGATTAATCAATTTCTGTTGTTTATAAGCCACCCAGTTTATGGTATTTTTGTTATAGCATCCCAAACAAAGAAAAACAAAGACCAAACTAAATGTAAATTAATAGTGATCGGAGGGGACACCCAGCAGCTGGGAAATGATGGCTGACTAGAGACATCAGATGCCTGTTCTTCTAAGAAGGGCCCAACTTACGGGTGAGCAATCATGGCCCAAGTAGAATACTGACAGAAGAATTCCAGAACCTATCAGAGAATCTGTGGGAAGAAGCTGGACAAAATCAAGGAAGCAAGGGTTTGGCAGAGATTGAACCCCAGGGAGCTTGAAGCCTTGTGAAAAGGAATGTGAGCATATCTTTTTTGCTCTCCTCACCTCTATGGCAGACTGCCAACTGCTGAACTGTTGGAGAGGCCCCCTTTTTTTGTAAGCCAAAGCAATTTTCGTGGGAGGTGATGTGGGAACTTCTTGAAAATAAAGCACCATGTGGCCAGCTCACACGAGTTCACTCAGGCAATACCCAGACCCTAGCCAAGGCCAGCGGTGCCATAGGGTATGCAACCATTGTGGTCTGCAACCATTGTGGGCCTTTATCCTGCCAGGGAGTCTCAGCTCTTGTCTGTAATACTAGTTTTCTGCAAACATTCCCTAGAACCTGCTCAGACTGCAGCAATCACAAATCATCAGGACCCTGAGGAGCTGCAGGATTCCTAGACATCTAAGCCTCAGGATGGGCCCCTCCAAGGTGAAGGGAGAGTGCAGTGCACCAAGGTGTTCCTTAGGACAAAGGAAACCAGATCACATACTCTTCTCTGCCCAAGAGCTCCCTGCTAGTGAGCAGAAGATTACTGTGCCCTTCCTTGAGAAGATGCAGGTGTGGTGCTAGTTTCTGTAGGGAAGGAATGTGGTTGTGTCTCAGCAGACAGGTGGCACCGGTACCTAGAAGTGTATCTGGAGAGAGGGATTCTCCCAAGCTGCCATCCACTGCTGTAGAGGAAGCTACCCATATTCCTGCTGGAGCTTGGAACTGCTGTGCTTAGAGACAGCCTTTCCAGGACTATGGGAACAGCTGCACCTCCACTGACAGTGGGCTCACTGGCCTGGGCTTCCATGAAGGGTGGGGCCAATAACTCTCCCTGCATGGAGAAGCAGCATTCCTGCAGTAGAATACAGGCAAACCACAGAGGTGTCTGTTTTGAGCTGAGGAAAGAGGTCCTGCCTCAAGGCCAGTTGGATGGCAGCCACAGAGCAGGTGTTTTCCATGGCCTTCAGTGCATTGCTGCCTAAAGATAAAAGACAGTTTCTATCTGAACCAAGTTAGTCATGAGGCCTAGGACAGGAGTGCGTAAGAAAGCAAATCATGTTCCTGCCTGTTCAGAACATGCAGGTGGTGCAGCCTCCTCCCCTACTGTGGAGACCTCAGTGTATTACACCATGAACTACCCCCAGAGCCCCTCACCTTTAAGGCAGGTACTGCTGCTCCTCACTGAGGTATCAGGGGTAAGCCACCCCGTATCCATCAGAGCCACCTACTGGAATGGAGATTGAACTGCACAACCAAATAAAAAAACCTGCAGACAGAAAAGCTATAGGCCCAGACAAGCAAATGCTGAGAAAATTTATCATCACTAGACTGACTCTATAAGAAAAGGGGTTCTGAATAGGGAAAGGGAAGGATGATACTTGTCTTATAAAGGAATACAAAAGTATAATACAGAGCCATAAAACTGTTACACTGTTGAGACTGTAAAGCAACTAGATAACAACATTACGATTGGAAGAAATCTTCATGCATCAGTGTTAATCTTGAAAGTAAATGGTATAAATGCTCTACTTAAAATATATAGACTGATGGAATGAATTTAAAAAAGAAAACAAGATTCAATCATACACTGCCTAAAGCAAAAAATAACAAAGATCAGAGCAGAACTAAATAATGTTTTGGCCAAAACCAAAACCAAACAATAAAACAAAACATTAGGTCTTTGAAAAGATAAACAAAATTGATAGACCACTAGGTAGGTTAACAAAGAATAAATGGGAGAAGATTAAAATCATCACAATCATAAATTTTAAAAGTGATATTACACCTGATGGCATCAAAATGCAAAAGGTGATCACAGACAGCTATGAGTAACTCTGTACACACAAACTAGAAAACTAGAGTAAAAAAGAACTTCTAGAAATGTTCAACCTCTAAAGATTAAACCATCATGAAATAGATATCTTTACCAGACCCATAGATATTTTGAACAGACCAATACTGAGTAGTGAAATCAGTAATAAAAAAAAAAATCTCAAAAAAATCCCAAGATCACACAAATTGCAAAGATAACCTACAGAATAGGAGATAATATATGAAAACTGTGTATCCTACAAAGGACCTATATCCAGAATCTAAAAGGAACTCAAACAAATAAAATGACAAAAACCCAAATAATCTTATTAAAAAGTGTGCCAAGGACATAAACAGATATTTTTCAAAAGAGGACATACCAGAGGCCAACAAACTTGAAAAAATTGTCAACATCACTAATCATGAGAGAAATGCAAATTGAAACTACAGTGAGTTACCATCTTACACCAGTCAGGATTATAATTACTGAAAAGTCTAAAAACAACAGATGTTGGTGAGAAGGTGAAGAAAAGAGAATGCTTATATACTGTTGGGAAAAATGTAAATTAGTAAAATCTCTTTGGAAAACAGTATGGAAATTTTCCAAAGAAGTAAAACTAGAACTACCATACAACCCAGCAATCCCACTACTGGGTATATATCCAAAGGAAAATAAATTATTATATTAAAAAATAAAAAAAACCTTGCATGCTTATTTTTATGACAGCATTATTTACAATAGAAAACTCATGGAATTAACCTAAATGCCCATCAAGAGAATATTAAAAAAAAAAAATGGAAAGAGCGAGATGGTTAACTGGATGCAGTCTGGAAGTGCCACTCCCACAAACAGAGACTAGGATTTTGACTAATCCAACATAATTTGAGTATAACTTCAGATAAAAACAATAAATATAGATGGATAAAAGACACAGGTACTGAGGCTGAAGGTGGAAACACTGCCTGGGGTGTATGAATGCTAGGGTTGGTTCCCAGCCCTGAACAATTCCTGGAGAAGGGGGTGACTGAAAGGGCTCGAGGAGCGCTCATTCTCACAGTGCTTTTCTGGGATCTGCAGAAGACCACAAACCCCCACAGAGGTT
This sequence comes from Saguinus oedipus, assembly GCA_031835075.1. Classification (NCBI taxonomy): domain Eukaryota; kingdom Metazoa; phylum Chordata; class Mammalia; order Primates; family Cebidae; genus Saguinus; species Saguinus oedipus. The sequence continues at coordinate 74,112,285 of CM063185.1, forward strand.
TAAGCTGGCAGGGGGCTAGCCACAGAGATTAGCCAGAGACAGAGCTGCAGCAGTCATGGAGCTGAGAACCTTTGACCATGGGATAGCTCTGGCAGAGCCCATCCTTCAGTGTCCACATCCCAGGATTGCTCATCTTTCTCTGAGAGGTTCTGACTACAGCTAACCACAAGGGAGGAAGTAGGGCCTACCTCCTCAAAGGACTTGGGCATGTCTGTCCTGCAGGTCTGCCTTCCTGGCAGCCTCTTCCAGGGCTCCTACTTGGCTGTCCTGCAGGAACGTGCACACATTGAGATTATTTTTTCTCCACTGCCAAGCCTGGGCGCTTTTCTCCACTTGAGTACATTATGGCAGCCTAAAAGCATTTTTCTATTTCAGCACACCTAGAACCCAACCCTGAGGGTCCAAAAGAGGGAGACATGGGCAGGTCTTGGCACCCCAGGGCTGTAGCACACAGCTCAGGAGTGCCAAGCTGGGATCTGTGCCCAGCATTTGAGCAGGGGAGGAGCCTGCATTCTAAGAAAACTGAGAAGGGTTATTTTAACAAGTTCATAGCCAGACCTAGGCATGTCTCTTTCCAAAGAGCTGGTCCAGAAATGCTGTGACCTATCTCCCTGTTGGATCTTCTCCCAAGGGAGCCCCATGGCCTGAAACACCTAACAGCAATGACAATAACGACAACAGAATTGTTAACACAGTGCGAGTGATCATAGCTAGCTTGCCCAAGGCCCAGGAATGGACTTGATGAGGAGTCATCTCTCTCCCCCTTGCACCATGGAACACAGCTGCAAACACCATGATACAGAAAGAGCCAAGCAGCTAACAGCCTGTCTACCACCCATTGTTTTCAAATGCCATCTATTGGGTCACAATTCAAACTACAACACTGAAAAACATTTGACTAACTCTGCCTTCTGCAAAACCAAGGTTGAGAATTCAAGAATGAATAAAGACCCTGTACAGAGCCTTAGCCATCTGTAAACTTTAAGAAGTGAAGCCAACTGTTTATATCCAATTTACATTACAGTTAAAACAATACTAACCCTCCCAGATGAAAAAGAATCAGCACAGGAACTCTGGAAATTCAAAAAACCAAAGTGTCTTCTTACCTCCAAATGTGCTAACGAACTCCGCAGCAATGGTTTCTAACTAGTCTTAAATGACAGATAGGAAACTCAGAATCTGGATGGCGAGTAAGCTCTTCAAGATTTAGGAGAAAGTTGGAACTCAATTTAAGAAAGCAAGGCAATTAAGTAAAATAGCTCAAGAGTTCAAAGACAAATAGCCCTTTTCAAAAAGACACAAACTGAACTATTTTAGCTAAAAAAATTGACTACAGGAATTTCATGATTCAGTCACAAGTACTAACAGCAGAATAGACCAAGCTGAGAAAAGAATCTCAGAGGTTTAAGACCAGATCTTTTAATCAACTTAGATAAAAGTGAAGAAAAAAAAAAAAAACTTAAGAAAAAGGAACATAACCTCTAAGAAATATGGGATTATGTAAAAAGACCAAGCCTATGACTCATTCACATTCTTGAGAGAGTAGGAGAAAGAGTAAGTAACTTGGAAAATATATTTGAACATAGAGCCCATGAAAATTTCTCTCATTTCACTAGAGATTGGCATGCAAATCAAAGAAATACAGAGAACCCTCGCCTGGATCTACACAGTACAACCTTCCTCAAAGCACACAATCATCAGATGCATCGAGGTCAACGAAGAAGAAAAATTCTTAAAGGCAGCTAGAAGGGACTCTATGGGGCTATCAGCAGACCTCTCATCACAAATTTCAAAAGTTAGAGGATATTAGGGACATATTTTCAGCATCCTTAAAGAAGAAATGGCAAGCAAGCTTTTCATATCCTGCCAAACTAAACTTCATAAGTGAAGGAGAAATATTAATAAAATCTTTCTCAGACAAGTAAATGTTGAGGTCATTATTTCCACTAGACAAGCCTCATAAGAGGACCTTAAGGGAGTGCTAAATATAGAATCAAAAGAATGACACCTTCCCCCGCAAAAGCCCACTTAAGCACATAGCCCACAGGCACTATAAAGCAACCAGATGATCAGTCCTGCATAACATCCAGCTAACAACACAATGACAGGATTAGGTTTACACATATAAATACTAACCTTGAATGCAAATGCGCTAAAGCCCTCACTTAAAAGACAGAGTGGAAGGATGGGAAAAAGACTCAACCATATGTTGTGTGCAAGACGCCCATCTAACATGCAATGACACACACAGATTCACACTAACATTGTGGAGTAAGATCTATTATTGCAAATAGAAAACAAAAAAGAACAGGAGTTTCTATTCTTAAAACTAATAAAACAGACTTTAAGACAAAATTAAGAAGGACAATGAAGGGCAGTGCGTGATAATAAAGAACACAATCCAACAAGTCTTAGCTATCCTCAATATGTATTCCCCTAACATTAGAGCACCCACATTTATAAAACAAGTTCCCTTTGGCTTACAGAAAGACGTAGACAACTGTACAGCAATAGTGTGAGACTTCAACAATTCACAGGAAGTGGTAGACAGATTATGGAAGCAGAAAATAAAAAAAGAATCCCTCAACTTAAACTTGACACTTGACCAGTTGGACCTAATAGAAATCTATGGAACACTCCACCCAACAATCACAGAATATACATCTTTCTTGTCTTTACACAAAACATATTCCAAGATTTATTACATGCTCAGTGTGTTAGTCTGTTTTCACATTACTATAGAGTAAAATCTGAGATTGCGTAATTTGCAGGGAAAGAGGTTTAATTGGCTCAGAGTTCTGCAGGCTGTACAGGAAGAATAATGCTAGCAACTGCTCAGCTTCTGGGGAGCCCTCAGAAAATTTACAATCTTGGCAAAAGGTGAGGAAGGAACAGGAACATCACATGTCCAGAGCCGGAGCTCGAGAGTGAGTAGGAAGTTGCTACACAGTTTTAAATGAGTAGACCTCATGAGAACTCACTCACTGTCTGCTATGTCTTGACTGTGTCCTCAACCAAATCTCATCTGAAATTCCCACGTGTTGTGGGAGGGACCCAGTGGGAGGAAACTGAATTGTAGGGACAGGTCTTTTCCATGCTGTTCTCTTGATAGTGAAGAAGTCTCACAAGATCTGATGGTTTCAAAAATGGAAATCTCCCTGAAGAAGCTCTCTTCTCTGGTCTGCCACCATGTGAAGCCTGTCTTTTACCTTCTGCCATGATTGGGAAGCCTCCCCAGCCATGTGGAACTGAGTGCATTAAACCTTTTTCTTTTGCCAAGTGCCCAGTCTTTGGTATGTCTTTATCAGCAGTGTGAAAAATGGACTGATATAGTAAATTTTTACCAGGAGTCGAGTGCTTCTGAAAAGTTACCTGAAAATGTGGAAGCAACTTTGGAACTGGGTAACAGGCAGTGGCTGGAAGAATTTGGAAGGCTCAGAAGACAGGGAAATGTGAGAAAGTTTGGAACTCCCTAGAGACTCGTTGAATGGCTTTGATTAAAATGCTGATAATTATGTGGACAATGAAATCTAGGCTGAGGTGGTCTCAGATGGAGGTGAGAAACTTGTTGGAAACTGGAGCAAATGAGACTCATTATTTTTTAGCAAAGAGACTGGTGGCATTTTGCCTTTGCCCTACAGATTTGTGGATCTTTGAACTTGAGAGAGATGATTTAGGTTATCTGGCAGAAGAAATTTCTAAGAAGCATATGCATAATAATCTATGGTTACAAAAAATTAATAAATCAATATTGTATGAGGTTGGGGCGAGAGAAGATTTGCATCTAAATGATCATTTTTCATCATTTTAGAATGACAGAAACTCATGATAGAATTGATTTGGAAAATCAATTCTAAATTTGATTGTCTTTGTGATTAGAAGGGATATATATTGGCAAAATTCTTTAAAAATGTCCATTATACTTGTTTGCAGAATATTTTATTAAATTATACCTCAACAAAGTTCATTAAAATCAATCAACTAATGTCAAAAGAACATACAAAATAAAATGATATTGTTTGAATAAATGCAGGGAAAGCATTTATAAAATTTAAGATAATTTTAGCAAAATTAGAGGATAGTATTTGTTGATAAAAAGTAGAATAAATGGAGGTGGAAGGACTGATTAAGGTCAGAAGTTTGAGACCAGCTTGGGCAATAAAACAAGACCCTATCTCTAAGAAAAATAAAAAGAAAAACCTTTGAAAAGTGAAATGACAATGGATACGGTCTTGGCTTGATTGAAACTTCTGAATCCAGATGACCTTAGAGAGGAAATCATCAAAGCTGGATTGAAATGTGGACCCACTACATCAACTACAATGTTTATTTTTGAGAAAAAATTGGCTCAGGCTTTACTGGAGCAAGGAGGAAGGCTGCCTTCTTTTGACCACCATGAGGCAGCTGCCATAGCTCTCAGACAAGACACACAAAGGATTTTGAAGTCAGCCAAAAGGAACCCAACTGATCAGGCTGGATTTTCTGAAGACAGAGATGGTGGTTACAGTGTGGGCCTGAATCCTCCAGAGGAGAAAGCTGTGACGTCCAAGACCTGCTCATTGCCCTCCAGAGCTGGGGTGACTGAGTTTACAGAGCCTCCTCTGTACTATGTATGGGGTGTGTCCAGTGTATGAGGACGTCCCAGCGAGACATGAAAGGATCCATGTTTACGTAAATCAAAAGGAAGCACTGTAAGCTGTCAAAATGATCAAAGGGTCTCGATTTAAAGCTTTTTCAACCAGAGAAGATGCTGAGAAATTTGCTAGAGGAATTTGTGATTCTTTCCCTTCGCCAAGCAAAACATCCTTACCACTTTCTCCTGTGAAAATAGCACTACTTTTTTGCAGTGATGGGTCGAAAGATGGTTTGTGCTTGTCTAAATCAGAAACAGTCAACAAAGAGCGAGCCAACAGTTACAAAACGCACGCAGGACCTCACCGCCAAGCTTCGGAAAGCCGTGGAGAAGGGAGAGAAGGACACCTTTTGTGATCTCATCCAAAGCAACCCCCGGTATCTGATTGGCTCAGGGGACAACCCAACCATCGTGCAGGAAGGGTGCAGGTACAATGTGATGCATGTTGCCGCCAAGGAGGACCAGGCTTCCATCTGCCAGCTGACTCTGGACGTCCTGGAGAACCCTGACTTCATGCGGCTGATGCACCCTGATGACGACGAGGCCGTGCTGCAGAAGCGCATCCGCTATGTCGTCGACCTCTATCTGAACACCCCCGACAAGATGGGCTATGACACACCGTTGCATTTTGCTTGTAAGTTTGGAAATGCAGACTTAGTCTATGTGCTTTCCTCACATCAGTCGACTGTAAAAAACCCAAGGAATAAATATGATAAAACACCTGAAGATGTAATTTGTGAAAGAAGCAAAACCAGTTCTGTGGAACCGAAGGAGCGGATCAGAGAGTATTTGAAGGGTCACTACTATGTGCCGCTCCTGAGAGCAGAAGACACATCTTCTCCAGTCATTGGGGAGCTGTGGTCCCAGACCAGACAGCCGAGGCCTCTCATGTCGGCTGTTATGGAGGCAGCCCCAGAGACCCTGTGCTGACCCTGAGAGCCTTCACGGGGCCCCCGAGTCCAGCCAAGGCGGAAGATTTTCTCAAACTCTGGAAAACTCCACCTCGCGAGAAAGCAGGCTTCCTTCACAACGACAAGAAATCAGACCCGGAAAGAGGCTTTGAAAGAGCAGGGAGGGAGCTAGCTCATGAGCTGGGGTATCCCTGGGTTGAATACTGGGAATTTCTGGGCTGTTTTTTTGATCTGTCTTCCCAGGAAGGCCTGCAAAGACTGGAAGATTATCTTACTCGGCAGGAAATAGGGAAAAAGGCTCAACAAGAAACAGGAGAAAGGGAAGCCTGCCGAGATAAAGCCACCACGTCTGGCAGCAATTCCATTTCCGTGAGGGCGTTTCTAGATGAAGATGACATGAGCTTGGAAGAAATAAAAAATCAGCAAAATACAGCTCGAAACAATGGCCAGCCCAGGTTGGGTGCTTTTGGAAACGCGGGGTGCAGTGCCTTCCCCTCAGAGCAGGAGGCAGACCTCATAGAAACCTCAGAGCCAGGTGGTCTGCACAGCGACAGAAATGGGCTCTGCCCTCCTCTGAGTCACTGCAAGACCATGGAGGGCAAGAAAGCGAAGGCACCCCGTGGGGAGGAAGCTCATTTGCCACCTGTCGCCGGTTTATCTGCTGAGTTTGATAAACTGAATTTGCAAAATCTAGGAAGTAGCGTTTCTAAGACTCCAGATGAAAATATGAAAACTAAATATAAGATCCCGACTTCAAGAATCGATGCAGTAAGAAGTGACTTTTTGGAGGCGGCTTCTCCTGCAGACCAACTCATGAATGACCAAGGGAGGACAGAGTGGGAAATGTCAGCCAGTATTGCTAGAATGTCCTTGGGCCCCAGCTGCCCCGGGCACGAGGATCAGCAGCTCGAGCCCACGAGGGAATCGGCCAGGCAGCTCTTCCTTTTTGGAGAGGAGCCGTCAAAACTAAATCAGGATGTTTTCGCTGCTCTTGAATGTGTGGACGTCGACCACCATCAGTTCCCGGCTGTGCACAGATGGAAGAGTGCTGTCCTGTGCTACTCACCCTCCGACAGACAGAGTTGGCCCAGCCCCGCACTGAAAGGAAAGTTCAAGTCTTTGCTGCCGGATCTCAGCGGACCTCACAGCTACAGTTCGGGGAGAAATGGTGCGGCCGGGAGCAGCCCCAGAAAGCCGGGTCCGGGCAGCCCTGAGCGCTACAGCCCCGTGCACGGGAGCCAGCTCCGCAGCCTGGCCCAGCTCACCGCCCTGTAGGCTCACAGCTGGGGCTTCTTTCGGTGTTCCTTTTTTTTTTCTTTTTCTTTTCTTTTTTTTTTTTGAGACAGAGTTTCACTCTTGTTACCCAGGCTGGAGTGCAATGGGCGATCTCGGCTCACCGCAACCTCCGCCTCCTGGGTTCAGGCAATTCTCCTGCCTCAGCCTCCTGAGTAGCTGGGATTACAGGCATGCGCTACCATGCCCAGCTAATATTTTGTATTTTTAGTAGAGACGGTGTTTCACCATGTTGACCAGGATGGTCTCGATCTCTTGACCTAGTGATCCACTCGCCTCGGCCTCCCAGTGCTGGGATTACAGGCTTGAGCCACCGCGCCCGGCCCGGTGTTCCTTTTTAAAGGAAGAAGGGTCATATGTTTATTGCTAAAATGTCACAAAGGAGTATATTCTGATTAAATTATTAATCCTCAAAGAAAAAGGTAGAATAAATAAGTTTTTGGCAATATTTAACATAATTTTAAGGTAAAAACTATCAGTTAACTATAAATATGAAGGCATATCATAAATGAATGACAATTGTGCACAAAAAAAATTACACTTATTAAATATTGAAAATGTTTTTCCTGAGATTAAATAAAACAAACAAGAACACTTTTACTTTAATTGCAATACCCCCACCTCTATTTAAGGGAAAGAAATTTTGGATAAGAATAAAAGTGGATCATGAAGAAGATATAGACTGTCATTCTCACTGATAGAAATATGTTTGTAAGAAATGTCAATGAAATCTAAGCAAACTCCATGAGAATGAATAAAGCAGTTTAGCAAGGTATATGAATACAAGATCAATACACAACGATGATTGTGCTTCTATCCACCAGCAATCGACAATTAAAAAATATGCCATGAAAGTGTTAAAATTATGAAAATTATACTTTTCAAAATCTAGGAATAAATATAAAATATATTCAAGTTTACTAAAGTCACAATTTATTATTAAAAGGAAATTTTAAAGGCAAACAAAAAGAACTACAACATGTTTGAAATGTAGGTGATTGATCATTTATAAGTTAGGAAATATCCTTACATTGATATATAGACACAATGCAATTTTAATCATTTAAGTAGGGTTTAATTTATGGGGTGTGCGTGTGTGTGTGTGTGTGTGCATATTGCAAACTATTAAAGAAAACTAATATGTTGCAGATGAGAACAAAGGCAGAGGACTTACACTTGCCAATCTCAAAACTTATACTATTGCTATAGTAATTAAGATATATCGTATTGTCAGAAAGACATCTAAATGAACCCATTGAAAAGAATTTTGTACAGAAACAGATGTACCTGTATATAAAATTACCTGATTTGTGCAAAAAAAAAAAAGAGCCATTAGAATCCAGAAAAAAAGGAATTATTTTCAATAAAAAGTGATTTGACAATTTGACCATCTATATGCAAAGAAGAAAAAAAATTAATCTTATTTCCTAGGATCTTACCTTATACTGTATATGAAAATCAATTCCAGATGAAGTGTAGACTTCATGTGAGACATAAAGTAACAAGTTTTCTAGAAGATAGTATAGAAAAATATATTCATGAACTTTACAGAGGCAAACATTCCTCAAACAGGAGGAACCAAACATTAAGTCTGAACTAAACACTGATAAATTTCACTTCATTAAAATTAATGACCTCTGCTCCTCAGAAACCATTATCAAAAGAAGGAAAGGGAAAGCCAGATAATGGTAGATGTTAGCCTCATTGCATAAGGCAACAAAGACTTGTATCCAGAATATATAATAAAGAGTAAAAACCAGTCTAGGACTAAAGGAGTGAAAGAAAACCAACCTGAACTGAAAACAGAAAAAGCAACTCTACCATGAATCACAACAGAAGGACAGACCCAGATAAAGCCAGTACAAAATTAACTGCAAGCACTGTTTGTCCCAAAGTCCTGCAGCAGCTGTGAAATGCTGTAATAATCCTTTCTTTAATGACTACTGCTTTTTTTTTTAGTCAATGACATCCTAGAGCCACTTTGCCAGTCCTATCTAATACTGGTAGTGCCTAATCACTAAGTTGTCCTTGCCTCAGGACAGGACCCAATCCATAGTTAATCTCTGCTTTTAAACCCATCTCAGGTACAGTCGAGTCAGAATTGACTCTTACTTTCTTTAGATCCTCCTAAGAATCATCTGACGATAAGCCAAACCTTACAAAAGGGGATTTCTTAGTCCCTCTTCTGGAGTGGCATTTTGAGGCTCCTCTGGAATCCCTTTCTTGCTTTATCAGGTCAGTAAATCTAACTTTGTGAGACTGTGTTCTTGTCTCTTGTGGACTTTGATTTATTAGGCTTTTGCAAATAATAATCACCAAACAATTAATGTTAAAAAGTACATAAACTAGAAATATATTCATTATTCATTAGGAAACTGTACATCAAATCCACAATAAGGTACAGCTATGCGCTTCCTAAAGTAGCTAAAGTTTAAAAGCTGAAAATGCCAAAAGTTGGAGGATGTGTGGAATAACTTCATCTTTCACACTGTTGCTGGGAGTGTGAATCATTGCAGCCTCTTTGAAATGTTGATTAGGTGTATCTTACAAAGTTGAATATAGGTATGCCCTATGATCGAATGATTCCAGTCCCAACCTCTAATAAAATTCTATGTATATATGCAAAAATATATTCATGTAAAACAATACTTGTGGCAGCATTAGTTCTAATAGCCTCACACAAGAACAACCAAAATGTCCATCAACAGTAAAATGTGTAACTGTATCATAGGCTATGCATGTAACTGGACAGTAGAGATCAATGAACTGCTGTTACTTGCAGCAGCATTAATGGATGTCTCACACATTTTAATGAGTAAAAGACTGAAGTAAGGTCTATTTTATTCCTAATGATCCAGGAATCAATGTTTTAAGTCCAGAACAGGATACCATGGAGAATGCATAGTTCCATTTATATGAAAGTTGATAGCATATAAACCATATTTGTGTTGACAAATGTGTGGTTCCATAGTGATTGTAAAAAAAGTATGACTTACCGGGTGCTGACTGTCTGTGCTAATCTTGGACGTTATAATAATCGTGTGTTTGTTTAGTCAGTGACAATTCTTTGAGCTATGCATTTGAAGTTAGTGCATTTAAAAAATATTTTTGTTACATATTAAATAAAAATAAAATGAAAAGATTTAAAAATTGTTAGATGGTAGCTAGATGATGAGTAAGTAATACAATATTTTGGAGTTTCATAAAAGCAACTTTATTGTTTTCTTTTTATTCAAAGTCTCACCTAGTCAATGTATTATGGCAGGTATTTAACCATAATAAGTATAATGCGTTAAGAATTAAAACTCAGCATGAAGTTTTTACAGATTTCATCCATGAAGCAAATTGAAGCTTTTTTTTAAAGGCTCTGACAATCAATGATATAATGGTGTTAAAGGGAAGCGTAAACTTAGGGGGTTTGTGATAATTCACTGCACCAGGAAATGACAAGGCAGAATTCTAAAACATCTCACTCTAGTCTTTATCATGACAGCATTAAATATTTATGAATATGAAGTTCATCTTTATGTTTATTTATTTATTTATTTATTTATTTATTTATTTATTTGCTCTCCAACTTTTCTTTAGACTCAGGAGGTACATGTGCAGGTTTGTCACGTGGGTACATTGTGTGTCACGGCGGTTTTGTGTACAGAAAACTTTATCACACAGGTATAATGTATCAGTATAATGTCAGTATAGTACCTAAGGGGTAGTTTTCCAATCCTACCTCTCTCTGCACTGTCCACTTTCAAATAGACCCCAGTGTCTATTACTTTGTTCTTTGTGTTCATGTATACTCAGTGTTTAGCTCCCATGTATAAGTGGGGCCCAGCTTCAATCTTCTGCATATGGCTAGTCAGTTATTCCAGCACCATTTACTCAACAGGGAGTCCTTTCCCCATTGCTTAGTTTTGTTAGCTTCATTGAAGATCAGATGTTTGTAAATGTGAGGCTTTAGTTCTACATTCTCTAGGCTGTTCCATTGATCTATATGTCTGTTTTCATACCTGTACCATGCTGTTTTATCTACTGTGGCCTCGTAGTATAGTTTTAAGTCAGGTAATGTGATGCCTCTAGCTTTGCACTTTTTGCTAAGGATTGCTTTGGCTCTTTGGGCTCTCTTTTTATTCCAAATGAATTTTAGAATTTTTTTCTAATTATGTTAAAAATGTTATTGATAGTTTGACAGGACTGCATTGAATCTGTAAACAGCTTTGGACAGTAGGGCCATTTTACTAATATGAAGTTCAATCTTAAAATAATAAAATTTGTGTAACTAACAAATTTGTGTAAATAAAATTTGTGTAATTTGTGTAAATAAAATTTTAGTAACAAAACTAAAAAGAGAGAATATATAAGTTAAAAAAATGCCATGTTTTACTAAACTTCTTGGGATAATATGAAAAGGAATTTATTTTTATATTCTACAATTTTAAATGACAATCTCAGTTTTATTTTCACAAAATAAACTCTTACAATGCTGGCTGACATTTTGTTGGGAAATACATTCTATATTAATCTTATTTTAAAAAACAACTTTCATTTGAATGCTTTATTCAAGTGAATCATCAATACTACAATATGTATTCTTATTTTGCCATTTTGACAGATAAGAAACGTTAGATATATAAGATAATATGAAAAGCATTTTACTGGATCCTATTCAGAAATTGTGGAGCCTGAATTTTTACCTGAGAAGCATAACTTTAAAACCTGTGCTTTTAATTGTTCTTCTATGCTGTTTTTTTTTAAAGTTTCCATAGTTTTATCACATGAAAATAACTTATTTTTAAAAATTAGCTATATAACAAATGTCTACTACAATATCCTTTCTTTTTTTCTTTTTTTTTTTTTTTTGCCAATCATTGAGAGCTTATAAGGTTGCTGAGGTTGGTTGGCCTTGAACTCTTGGCCTCGCCTTCGCAAGCACCACGACATCCGGCCGGAGCCACTTTGGGCCCCCCTACAATATCCTTTCTTGAATAATATAAAGTGGATTAACAGCTCCTATGCCATTTAGCTCATTATGTAATAAAATTGAACAATAATAAGCATGATTTTAGGAAGGTACTGTCCTTTGTTTTCTGCTTATAACAGCATTAAAAACATATTTTCAGCATCATTGCTTAATGAATAATAGATACTTCAGCTTGTATTTACTAAATTTTAGTATTTTCTGTTATATATTTAAAATAACTTTAAATTAAAAATTTTTGAATAATTTTAAAATCAACTTAAATTTTAATACTAATTTTTAGTATGTTCTGATTTTGATAAATACTTTTATATATTTTCTTAAAATATAATGAAAACATTTTATGAAGGAGAAATTTAATAGTTTATCAATGAAGTAAAAATTCTGGGGCGCCTGTCGGTGCGGAAGGAGGGAGGGAGCTAGCGGGCAGGAGAGGGGGCGACGGTGGTGGTGGTGGCCAGAGGAGGCCCGAGCGGCGGCGGCGGCGATGGCGAAGGCCGAGACTGAAAAGGTGTGGCTGGACCAAGACCTCCCCCCATGTGAACAGGCTTCCTCCTCCCCTGACAACGGTGCCACCAAGCCCAGAAACGTCCTTAAGCCCTGGCCCTCAGGGGAAAGGTAACAGGAGGCCAGAGCGGGGACCATGTGATGGCGCTGGCCCTTGTCACCGCCGTCCCCCCACCCGGGCCCCAGGCCTGGCACCATGATGTTCCGAGACCAGGTGGGCATCCTCGCTGGCTGGTTCAAGGGCTGGAATGAGTGTGAGCAGACAGGGGCCCTGCTGTCACTTCTGAAATGGGTCACCTGTACCCAGGCCGGCTTCCTGCAGCTCTGCCTAGAACACTCACTGGTGGACTGCAGTGACATCCACCTTCTGGAGTCGGAGGCCAACAGTGCTGCCATCGTCAGCCAGTGGCAGCAGGAGTCCAAAGAGAAGGTGGTATCCGTCCTGCTGACCCACCTTCCCCTGCGTCAGCCAGGCAACACAGAGGCCAAGTCAGAGTACATGAGGCTGCTGCAGAAAGCGCTGGCCTACTCAGTCGAGAGCAATGCCTTCATCGAGGAGAGCCGCCAGCTGCTTTCCTATGCCCTCATCCACCCAGCCACCACACTGGAGGACCGCAATGCGCTGGCCCTCTGGCTGAGCCACCTGGGAGAGCGGCTGGCTAGTGGCTTCCGCTCCCGGCCAGAGCCCTCCTACCATTCGCGCCAAGGCTCAGATGAGTGGGGGGGCCCTGCAGAGCTGGGCCCTGGGGAGGCAGGGCCAGGCTGGCAGGACAAGCCACCCCAAGAAAATGGACATGTGCCCTTCCACCCATCCAGCTCAGTGCCGCCAGCCATCAACAGTATTGGGAGCAACGCAAACACAGGTTTCCCCTGCCAAATGCACCCTAGCCCGCCGAAGCGCTCCATGTCATTCATCCCTACAAGCCCACAGGCCCCTGGTGAGTGGCCGAGTCCAGAGGAGCTTGGGGCCCGGGCTGCTTTTACCACACCCGATCACGCACCCCTCTCGCCCCAGAGCAGCATGGCCTCCTCTGGCAGTGAGCAGACAGAGGAGCAGGGCTCCAGCCGGAACACTTTCCAGGAGGATGCAAGTGGCATGAAAGATGTGCCCTCATGGCTCAAGAGCCTCCACTTGCACAAGTATGCAGCCCTCTTGTCACAGATGAGCTACGAGGAGATGATGACACTGACTGAGCAGCACCTGGACTCTCAGAACGTCACCAAAGGTGCCCACCACAACATAGCCCTGAGCATCCAGAAACCACGTGAGAGACAGAGCGTCCTCGAGTCCCTAGAGCAGGATGTGCTAGAAGGTGGGAACCTACGAAACGCTCTACAGGAGCTGCACCAGATCATCGTCACTCCTATCAAGGCCTGCGGTGTCCTCCAGGCCACTGTGGCTGCTGCCACCACCACCCCTACTGCCAAGGATGGGGCCCCGGGGGAGCCACCACTGCCAGGTGCTGAGCCTCCTTTAGCCCACCCCGTCACAGACAAGGGCACTGAGGCCAAGGACCCTCCACCTGCGGAGAACTCCCGGCCTCTACCAGCTCCAGCTCCCACTGATGGCAATGAGCCTGCTCTGGCTCCCGTCGCCTGCAGAGACATCCCCAGCCAGTTTACACGGGTGATGGGCAAAGTGTGCACCCAGCTGCTGCTGTCCCGACCAGACGAAGAGAACGTCACCAGTTACCTCCAGCTCATGGAAAAGTGCCTGACTCATGAGGCTTTCACGGGGACGCAGAAGAAACGGCTGCTATCCTGGAAACAGCAAGTGCTGAAACTCCTCGGGTCATTCCCTCGCAAAGCCGCACAAAGATGCACTAGAGAAGCAGAACTACCGGCAGCAGAAAGTTGGGCTTTCGGCTCCAACTCCCTCCCCATAGCTGGCTCTGTGGGGATGGGAGTGGCCCGGCGTACCCAGCAGAAGTTCCCAGTGCCCCACTGGGCCCTCCCCTCCCCACCCCGCTGGATGGGCCTCCTGAGCCCCTCAGGCATTGGGGATGTCTCCCCCCGACATGCCCTCACCAGCCCCAGCCTTGGAGGCCAGGGCCGACAGAAACTGTGCTTTGCCAACCCTGGAGGCAGCAACAGCATGCCCAGTTAGAGCCGCAGCTCTTTGCAGCGCACTCACTTGCTCCCGGTCCACTCATCACCCCAGGCCATTCTCATGTTCCCTACAGACTGCCCGGTCCTTGGGCCTGACCTGGAGATCAGTCCCATTCTGGAGTCTCTGTGTCTAGCATGACAGAACACGCCTTGGGTGGTGAGCATTTCCTCTATCCCTGACCCAGCTCCCACCTACCCAGCGTCTCTGCCTCTAAACTGAGCAACTCGGAGTCATCCTGAGGGGTCCCCAGGGAGACCAGACTCCAGGGAGGGCCTGACCGGGATGACAGGCTACCTGAGTGCCTTTTCTTGGGCCTCCCTCCAGCTCCTGATCTTCCTTCCTTCCTCTCTTTCTTACCACAGATGGGACAGACAAAACCTCCACCATCTGACAGGACCCATAGCCCAGCACACAAAATAGGCTCCCTGGGTGGCAGGCGGGGGCCAACCCCCAACGGGCTTCTCTGTGACAGTTAGAGGGTGGGCTGGCTCAGCTATCTATTCTAATATTTTTCTACTCTCTCACCCTTTTAACTTTTGTTTAACATTGGCACATGCCTTGCTCACTCCCAGGCCCGTCGAGGGATCTCTGCTGAGGCCCGTGGAGCCGGGGGCAGTCAGGATAAAGGGGGCAGGGACTGGCCAGACTGCCTGCCTCTCTCTTTCCCTTCCTCATCCCCACCTGGCCCCATCCCACCCCTGCCTCCTCCAGACCGCTGACCACCTGCCTCTCCCCAAGGGAGCAGACTCCCCAGAGACAGACTGACCACTCCCTTGTGGAGCCCACTCAGAAACATTTGACATTTGGGGTGACATGAGCAGGGCAGAGAACCTGCCCTCCAGAATGTTACTGAGAGGAGCTGGGGAGAAGGAAGGGAAGCAAGGAGAGAAAGCCCTCTCTTGTCTCCACCTTCTTCCCCTTCCCCATTCCCCACATTCTCCCAGCCACCTTCCTCTCTCACCTCCCAGGCCCTGTTCACCAGAGGTTCTCTATGATTGATTTCTTAGGCCTTTTAAAGATACATATTTATGTAGTTCTTACCGGTTTTTCTCTGATCATTCCCTCTCATTTTTAGAATCCCCTGGCTTCTCTCTGAGCCAAGACAGTGGCAGAGGGAGCCTGAACTTTATGAGGGGAGAGGGCAGAGCCCCCTCCTCCAGACCCCCAAGCTCTAACCCATTTTCCTCCAGCCCTGGCTCCCCAGATGAAGAGGTTGGAGGTGGGCAGCCAGGGTGGCCAGTGAGGTCAGGAAGTCTGTCGCCTTAACATCCCCTTCCCCATGAACACACACCCTTCTCCGCTCCCAGGTCTGGTTGATGAGACTCGGGAGTCAGGAATAAGGGAAAGGGGATTGTTTGGTTTTTGGGTTTTTCCCCAAGCCCCTCCCTTTTCTTTCAGCCTTTCCTCCTCCTCCATTATGTCACAACCTCACTTAAGTGAAACACTATATCATAACCCAGAGATTTGTCCCAGTCCCAGAGTCTGATAGTCCATCTGGTCCCTATTCCTAATGAGGGGTTGTGTTGGGGCCCAAGTAGAGGGAGGGGATTTGGGGGTTCAGACTGCACAGAAGCCAGGTTCTCCCTCTTCAATGTCCTCCTCCCTCTCAACCCACCATCCCCACTAGGACATTCTCAAGCTTTTCACACCGAAAAGGAAAACAAATGTTATTTTTAGATACATTTTATGAATAACTTTTGTTATGAATATGGCTGGTAACCATTGTGTATGTTGTTAAAGATACAAAATGTTGGGAAAAAAAAAGAAATTTTAAAACCATCACCCTCCCTGCACTGTCACCCCATTCCCCAGACCTTCTTGCCCCCACCCTCTTGGTCTGTGGACCTCCCTCTGCTCTGAGCCCAGGGATGGGGGAGAAGCCAGGGGGTAGGGTGTCCCTGGGAACCTGCCTCTGGGTCCCCACTTCCTCTCCCAGTGCCGGGTTGGGTGGGTGTCAGGTTTATTTACATACCTCTTGCACACTCATCAACCTATGCAAGTCCCCTACTCCGGCCTCCATGTTTCTGTGCTTTTGCTCATCCCCTCAATCTCCCAGGGCTTCTCCAGTCCCCCTCCCACCAGCTGCAGAAAGTGGGATGGAATCAGCAGAGTGTCCCTCTCATGGGACCCTCCCCTCTACCCAGCCTGTCCTGTCTTGTTCACTCTCCATTAGGGTGAGCTGACTGTGCCTGGCACTGGGAGGTGGTGAGGGACACCATCTCATACACATAGAGAGGCAAGAACTTCCCCCCACCCCACCTGACAGCAGTGTGTGCAGGACTCAGGCAGCCCCACTCTGATGGGCAGGACTGACCCTCTCCCACTCCAGCCCCCTCCCCAGGCCCTACTCCATGATTTCACCCTCCCTACCCACTTCTGTCCCCAGCCTCACTGGCAGAATCAGCTTTGAGTAACTGTAGAGTTTTTCTCGCTGTTGGAGAAGACTTATTTTTTGGAGTTTCACTTCTTTAATGGTCTGGGCTTATTTTGGAAAAAAAAAATCAAATTCTGAAAAAAAAATTCTGTTATTATATTAAAATTTGTCACTTTTGATATATATAGCCCCAAATATATTTTACATGTAGATTTAAAAAATTGTTAGGCTTTAGAAAATTAAATATATATTACTCATGTTATCATTTACTTTTGTGTGTTCTTGGGCAATTCATTTATGTTTTGTAAACCTCAATTTATTTGTCTAATGAGGATAATCTGTGTGTGTGTGTGTGTGTGTGTGTGTGTGTGTAACATACTGCATATATTTTGACAATTACAATAATATAATTATATATGCTAATAATTAAAATAACTTAAGGCATATCATTTAAGCTCATTATGTGTAACTTTAATCATTACAAGTAGCTGAAGCAATCAATCTACTCAAATCATAAGTGGCCAACCTAATAAAAGTAAATGTTAATGTGCTTAAAGTCATCACCTTAGAAAAGAAATTATCATTCTACAAGTTCAGTGGAAGTTGAATTAAGGTCCATTCTTAAAGAAAGGAAAAACTGCAAGGCTTGAGGTCTCACGTCTCTAACATTTCCTTGTGCCAAGGGGATGAGCTGGTGCATCCAGGAACTCCAAAGTCCAATCCTGCCACTAGCTGGTCATGCCATTAGGATAACACTGCAATTGTAAGGCTCATGCCCAGCAACCATGTTTGGAGTGGGCCAGTTTAATCAGCAACCAGTAAGATAAGATGGCACCCAGGGGTAAGAGCTGGTATTTCCCTAACCATGCAGTTTATATTCCTAACAATTCAAGAGTCAATATTCTAATTCCAGAATAGTAGGCCATGAAGAATAAGATTCCTTGTTTTTTATTCTGAGTTTTGGAAAGACTGACCAAGAGTAACCAAGGGGGAAGACTGTCAAGGGGAGTTATTAATCTATTTCCTGATAAAAGTTTATTCCCAAAGAACAGAAACATGGGGTACCCTCTCCTTTCACAGCTGAAGAATCTGCCTTATCTTAGTGATATCCTAAATAAAAATAGAAAATAACAGAGGAGGGCACAAATCAACCAGAAGAGAAAAATCGAATGAACTTCAAAATTTTATTCCTCATCTCATGTGTTTAGAGTATGGAAGTGTCATTGGTATAGGTGGTTTGTAGGAGTTTGCTCATTGAAAACACCTTGAAATGGTAGAGTCATCTGGTAACTCATAGAGGATATTTATAATTCATGCAATCTCATATCAGAGCACTCGTAAGAGTTTAGTAATCAACATCAGGCTATCCCGCACAAGGTATCCTGAGAATACAGCGTCCTATGTCAGCATTTCTGCTGTGTTTCTCTAACAATGCCAGTGACCAGGCTGACAGTCCCTATGGGTTGAAAAGGTACAGTTTATTGAAGGTGTACTGCATGATGCTGTGTTAGTCTGTGTGTATAGTGCTGTAAAGAACTGCCCAAGACTGGGTAACTCATAAAGGAAAGAGGTTTAATAAACTCACAGTTCATCATGGCTGGGGAGGTCTCAGGACACTTAC
This sequence comes from Saguinus oedipus, assembly GCA_031835075.1. Classification (NCBI taxonomy): domain Eukaryota; kingdom Metazoa; phylum Chordata; class Mammalia; order Primates; family Cebidae; genus Saguinus; species Saguinus oedipus. The sequence continues at coordinate 74,130,712 of CM063185.1, forward strand.
AATCATGGTGGAAAGTGAAGGGGAAGCAAGGCACCTTCTTCAAACAGCAACAGGAAAGAAAAGTGCTGAGTGAAGGGGGAAGAGCCCCTTATAAAACCATAAAATCTCATGAGAACTCACTCCCTATCATGGGAATAGAATGAGGTAAACCAACCCCATGATTGGATTACCTCTCCCTGGTCTCTTTCTTCACAAGTGGGGATTACAATTCAAGATGCCATTTGGGTAGGGACACAAAACCTAATCATAACAGGTGCTTATTGGCCACACTTGAGAATGAGGTGTGTGAACTGAGAAGTGTCAGTTTGTCCAAGACTGATTCCTTACAATGTGGTCTTCCAGAAGAGTACCTGGACTTCTCTATTGTTCAGAGGAAACTTTCTATGGCCCAGTACTCAAGCCAATACATCTTCATCACCTTTAGGATCTCTATCACAGGGCCTGTAAAGTGCAGGAGAATGGCTCATGCTTCTCAAACCAAACACTATTTTGGGGAATGCTCCAACTTGCTCATTATGTGATATGTGCAAGACGTAGCCAGCAGCTTGCTAATCATGCCAGGGGAGGGTCTAGGGATAACCCAGACAATTAATATTGAGAAGACAGGATAATCTAAAAGTAATGACTGTGCTTATATCATATTTGTATCTAAACTACAGATTCCCTAATCATTCAGGATGAGACCCCTGCATTGGATATCTGGCCCTGCTAGATGTCTCTGGGCTTCCTCAGAGTGAATGAGTAATTATAGTCTCAAATACCTGTGGCTGGTTTTGGTAGCATAAGTTTTCTGGACACAACAGCACGCTCAATATGAGTATTCCATAATCAGTTTCTGTTTGTTTTTATTATTCAGAGTCACTTTGAGGATGATTGTGGTAGAGACTGAATAGCCTGCAGAATCCACATTTTTCTTTTCTCTTTATGAATGAAACTGTTATTTTGTTGGGGGCAGCAATTCATTCTTCATTACTCTTAAATAAATATCCCAAAGTGTAATTGCTAATTTTGTATATCAAAACACCATTTTCTAAATGCAACTAGATAATATATTACATTATTATTCTCTGAGAAAAAGTAAGTTAATTTTTATTTTTTGGTCACTGGCATTTTCCATCCTTATTCCCCTTATTGAATATGTTACAAGGAGTTTTCACTTATCTTCTATGAGTTAAATAAAGCATTTGTTTGGTTATGACAAAAATATCATTTATTGTTAGGTCTGAATTTAGATGAAATATTTTCTATTTGATTAAATAACACTGTATTTGACAGCAAAAACTTGGCTAAATGCCAGCTGATTTCTCAATATAACTATCAGCTAATAGATTTTGACTCTATCCAAAGACTTCCAGTTAAGTGTCATTTTAGGCACAGTCTTAAGATTTTACTTTATGATCTACTTTCATCTCCGACAAAAATGTATACCTATGTACACATTTATAGTATACAATATACTATATTACATGTATACATGTATCTATGTATATGTATCTATGTATACAACTTACAAAATATGTATTTGTAAGTTGAATTTTTGCCATTATCTTCTTCAAAAAACCAAAAAATTATGTATGGTCTTCTTGTTCTTAAACACAAAATTTAGTTGAACTTAGTGGTACATTTTTTAAAACAAGTGAGCTTTTTCAGGTTCAATATTATGAACTGAGAAAGACCTAGAGATGTTATTAACATCTTCTGGTAAAAATGAAGAGGGAGAACAAGATGAGGAAGTAAAACAGGAATAAAGGAAAAAGCTCCTTTTAACTTAACTATGAAATTGTGACATCGTACGTTGCTTCAGTCTCTTCTGTATATACACGACACTGGCATCCCCTAGTGAGTTTACGGTGTTAGTTTGGTGCAAAAGTAATTGCGGTTTCTATCATTCCTTTTAATGGTAAAAATCGCCATCATTTTTTCACCAAACTAACATAACATGGACTAAGCAAAGCAAAAATCTCAAACATTATGAGTTATGTATGAAAGGAAGCATGCCCAATGCACTATGATAATGTAAAAAAGGCTCTTACTACAGGCTGGATGGTGTCAGATACGCGGAGTTGCCAAAGGAGGCTTCTTAGAACTGGACACAATTGAACTGAGTGTGGAAGGATAAAAATGAGAGTGCACAGAAGACATTAACAGGTTTCCAGAGAGAGAAAGAACTAGGAACAAATAGGCAAGGAAGAAAACGTGTGTTTAAAACTTGAGTAGTTTGGTAACATCAGAGTGAAAATGTGTGTGAGAGATATGTGAGATAAATGGTGGCGGGAGAGAATAGGGCTTTTTGTATTCTGCTATCAGGCTTGTGCCATGTCTTACAAGGATTTTTAGAAGAATGATAAGTGTAGATTTATTTTGTACATAAATCACTTGGGTCAAAATATAGAGAGTAAATACAAGGTAAGCAAAAATAAATATCAAGAGTTCCATGATGTGTTGATTATAACAATTAGAAACTTAGGTAAGAAATGCCTGATGTAGGCAATGGGGCGGGAGTGGGGATGGAGACAACAAACCACCATGGCATGTATGTACCTATGCAACAATCCTGCAGGATGCAGGACGTGCACATGTACCCCAGAGCCCAAAGTACAATTGAAATAAACAAATACATAAATAGAAAGAGAAAAGAAAAAATAATAATAATATAAGCCAAAGATCTAAACTAAAACAGAGTGAAATTGGTATTAAACAAAAAGCAACCATTTAGAGACATATTTAAATGATGGATTACCCAGAGTGATGCAGAAGGAAAGGAAGAAATTCTAGATTACTTATGACTTGAGTTTCTGATTTGAATGAATGAATAGATCTGATGAAGGTTTAAGTTTAGGAGAACAGTAGGACTGAATTAAAAGTAGATCCTGTCACTCAAGGTTGAAGTTGTTTTCCTGGTATTTTTGAACCCCCAGCAAAATAATGCCATGGAGAACATTACTGTTGTAGAACTGTCCAGAAGTTGCTTGCATTGTCATGGTGTCACTGCATTCAAGAGGCCATTTCTAACTAAACATTAACAGTAAAGAACCTAGGAACTCACTACATCAGGTATTTCTGTATATATGAATAGTTATGCCAGACCAGGATATACTTTAAATTATGCTTTCAACTTCTCCTAAAAACTATTTTTAGAGTATACCTGATACACCTGCATAGTGACTGACTACCTGGACTCATTCAAATATGGTCAGTTATACGGCTAGTACCTATGTCACATATGTGTAGTCTGATAATATCTCTTAATTAAAAGTGTTAATAAACAACAGATAGAGATTAATGCTTTATTGTGATAAACATCTTTCTGAAACTAGGGGAAATGCTCATGAAAATAAAACATAATTCTATCATCAGTATAGAAATAAGAAAAACAAAAGAAACAGTTAAAATATTAAAGTTTATTTGATATATAATATCTGAAAAGATAACTTATGAAAATCTTTGGATGAATAGATGTAGCACTCATATTTAGAAAGCAAATTCTAGAAAAATGTCTATCCTTACAAAGGCAATTTTATTCCTCAAGTAAAATTCCAACATAAAAATGAATATAAATGTTATTTAAAAGAGTATTATTGTAGGACTGCAGTAATTAATTCTGTGTAAAATACGCGGGTTTTAGAACATTCACATTGTGTTGTCTTTTCAGATATTACTACAATGGCATCATTTGTGTGAATGTTTCTTCACATGTGAGATTGTGTCATTAAGTCATACTATGCAGCAAAGATTGTCAGATACATCATATAAGCATTCGATGTGTTATATATACATATATATTGACATGTGTCTATGTGTGTGCATAGATATATGAATATTATACTGGTATTTCTGCATGAAATATTCCTTCCCAGTTCTGAATCTAGGTGAACACTGTGATCTGCTTCAACCAACAAAGTGTGGCAAAAAGTGATGCTGTGCCAATTTAGGGCAGAAAATTTAAGACAATCAGACAATTTGTTAGGAAGTTAGTAGCCATGTTAAGTCAACAACTCTGAGACTGTTATGCTTAGATAGATAAAGGAAGTCTTAGGTAGCTGAGACAGCCACAAGTAGGTAACTGAAGAACTCTCCTGGACCAGAGAGAACCCTTCTCCCCAGCTGAAAGTGCTGGAAGAGCTCCCAATGGATACCCAGCACCAGATTACCAACAATGTGATTGTGTCAACTTGGACATGGATCCTGACTAGATGCAGACATTCAAACCACACACGCTAATTGACACAGCAAATGTGTGTCAATAATCTTGATTGCTTCTGATGCAGTGTGGAAAGCATTGATGTTTAAAATGCCTTCTCCACATCCCTAACCGAACAGTCATGAGCAAATAAGACAGTTGTTTGAGTCTACTCTAATGTGAATACTTTCCTATGCAGATAGATTAATTTGCTAGGGCTGACATAAAAACAACAATGTCATTTTGAGGTCTTAAACACAGAAGTTTATTTTTTTCAGAGTTGCAGATGCTGGGAGTTCAAGATCAAGGTGCTGGCACCTTTGGTTTCCCCTGAGACCTTTTTATTTCTCTTGCAGACCTCTGCCTTCTCACTGCATTCCTGCATCACTAGATTCTCTTCTCTCCTTATATGGATGCCAGTCATCTTAGATCAGGACCCCAAACTCATGAACTTATTTCATCTTAATTACCTCTGAAAAGGTTCTATTGCCCTGATGCAGCCACATTGGGAGTTAGAGTTTCAGCATGCAAATTTGGGGGTGGGGAAGCACAGTTCACTCTATAACAACAGATATACATAATTTAAAAATTACTGCCTAGAGGCTGGGCATGTTGAATAAAGCCTGTAATCTCAAAGCTTTGGGACGTTAAGGCAGGGGGACTGGTTGAGGTAAGTAGTTAGAGGCCAGCATGAGCAGTCTCTAAAATAAATAATAATTTAAAAAATGGCCAGTTGTGATGACACACATGTGCAGTCCTAGCTAGAAGATTGCTTAAGCCAAAATTTGAGGTTACAGTAAGCCTGAATGTCCCACTGCACTCCAGCCTGGGCAACAAAGCAAGACCTCTCTCTTGAAAAAAAGTAGGAAGGAAATTTCTATTGAGGCAGAAGAAAATGTTTTAACTGGTGAGACTACCACTTGTAGTGGTATGGAAGATAAAATATATATTTAACAAACTTGAGAACTTTTAGATTTGGCTAAAATAATTTCAATGTAGACATTAAAAGTGCCAATTAGTGTTTTAGTTTTATTCATGTCTTTCTCAGTACATTTTGCTGTAGTAGACTATCACAGAGTGGGTAATTTGTAAACAATAGAAGTTTATTTGGCTTACAGTTCTGGAAGCTAGAAAGTTCAAAATCGAGGGTACAAGTCTGGTGAGGTTCTTCTTGCTGTGTCATCCCATGGCGGAAGAGTGGAAGGGCACATGAGCACAAGCATGCAAGCAAGACAGGAAGGGGCAACCCCTCCTTGTGATAACAAATGCATCTCCACTGTAATAGATTCAATCCTTTCAGGGGGTAGATGCCTCATGACATAATCACCTCTTAAAGGACTTACCTCTCAACACTGCTGTGTTAGAGATTAGGTTTGCAACACAGGAACTTTGGGGGACACAGTCAAACCATAGCAGTATGTGTTCTTTTTAAATTTTTTACCTAAATGGGATAAGATAGAAATTAAAATAAATGAATTAATGAAAGAACTGATCACTTTCAAGCAGAATTTAAATAAAATATTTTCAAAGCACTTCTTCTTATTGGAAAATAAGACTGTTTCTCAGTTCTAATTTATTGAGCCAACTTGAGGTTCTCAAAATGAAAAAGTTCTTAGCACAAACCAAAATCAGTAAACTGCCAGTAAAAGTCACCTTCACAGTGAGATTCCTATATAACCTTTAATTAAAATCTTAGAAAGATCTAAGGAGGGACATCAAGACTCTACTCTCTAAACTGTATACTGAGACCTGTAAAAATGTTAAGCCCACTGACTCTGAGCCTAAAGTAGAAGAGAGTCTATTTCAAGGAGGTGTGTGTGTGTGTGTGTGTGTGTGTGTGCATGTGGCATGTGTGCATGTGTGTATATTTTGTCTCCTGGCAACGATTATAGTTTAATACACAGGAAACACACATATTTGTAAAGAAAAGTATATTCACCTGGACAAAAAGCATTTGAGATGTTTCCATAGGAAAAGAGGTTTTAGGCCTCCAACTCCATCTGAACAGGAAGCAAGTTAAGAAAACTACTCAGCTGAAAACCTGGGACATTTTTGGGGGGGTGGGGGGGGTAGGTGGAAAGTACAGTTCAAAAGGAAGAGTCAAGAATCATAGAATCATATAGAATCCAAGTATATCCAAATACACCCAATGATCATGATCATATAGAACTATTTATAGAAATAAAATCAGGCTCTAATGAGGACTGTGTTCAGCTCTAAGAGCTGGGCCCTAATAGTACATGCATTCAGCTGGATTTAAGAATTATATGGACTAACAGCTGCTATGTGCCTTTCATCAACCAACCTCCATCATGAATAAAAATACTAAAGTTATATAATTCTTAGCTCAGATATGTTGAGTATATGGAAAGAAAGTAACTTATCTGCTAAATTTATAGATTAAGAGTTTAAAAATTACCATACTTGAGTGGCCTCATCCACACTTAGACCTGCCTTACCACATGAGATCTGGGACTTGAAACCTGAGCTTCATGCTCTAATAACATGAGATTTTGAATTCCTTTGGTGGGTAGTTGAACATGACTTGCATAGGTTAAGTCACACGTTAGTGGGGGGTCAAAGATCAACCTACTGTGAAAGGTTCTATTGGTGGTCCCAGTGAATGATGCTGTCTGGTATTGATATAACTGTACAACTCCAGCTACCCCTCCTCCTGCCCAAGATGGGCCTGTGAGCTGTTTTAATTAAGTGATGTGTCATTTCTGGACCTAAACCAGAAGAAACTTTGGCAGCTTCTGCTTTTGCACTTTTAGAAGCAAGCAACCACATAAGAAATACAAATATTCTGATCCCATGATGCTGGAGAAAAAACTAATATCACTATGCACCAGAGGAGTGAGGAACACAGTTGACAGTAAGCATACTTTTCTCAGTTCAAAGTCTCTGTTGAGCTTCCGGGAAACAGCCACAACCATCTGGATAGTCATTTGCATGAGACATCTTGGAACTGGATCATCGTCTCCTAGCTGATACGTTCTAACTGTTCCTCAAACACAGAAGCTATCCTAGCTGAGGTACTACACATGTGAAACATGAAATAATTGAGCATTTCATCCCCATCAAGCACCAACTGGAGCAAAGATAAGCTGCACCTGCAATGTCCTGAGGACGTTCCTAATCCATTGACTAGAAAACAGATGAAATAGTTATATTAACCCACTCAGTTCTGGGATACTGTATTGTACAGGAAGAGGTAATCAAAATATTCTCATGAATTGCTGATAACTAACTCATACAACTCTTCTGATTATGAATACCAAACTAAGAGAACTGATGAATAAAGTTTCTCATATCAGGAACTTTGTAAGACCACTGTAATAAAGAGGGATCTTTTTTCAATAATTTTTTTTGTAATTGTTTAGTTATAGTTCCATCTGAAATGATTTGGAATGTAGCCATATAATACTTTCTACTTTTCAAAGATAAGCCTGTATTAAAATAAAAAAGTATAGATGCATTGGTTTTAATTTCAGCCCTTCTAAGATGTATACTATTGGTCTTCTGAATAAACTAAGCTGGGTGCTCTTTCTGGGCTAGCCTTAGATACAGCTCTTCTCCTGTAGATGAATATTACATTCCTCATCACTTTATGAATAGTTCTCTTGGGGACAATCTACTGCTGTTTGCAGCTCTTAACATTTTTGTCTTTCACCTTCGTGTAAGCTTGAATTAATAGTTCAGATTGTCTTGGTTATGTATGTCCTATGCTATGGAACTTAACTATTCATTTTTCTATATTTTGATATGATTCCCTGGCCTCTGAAAACAACTTCTGTAGAATATTAACAACTAATGTAAACATGTCTCAGAATAGACCGGATTGAGGACTAGAAGTCTGCATCTATAAAGTTTGTGGTAGATTCTAGTATACACCCAAGTTAGAGAGCCACTGTCCTAGATATCATAAAGTCTATCCTTATTTCATGCCATACTTAAGACATGAGTATATTTATATTAATAGTAATTCACAATGGTCCCTCACAATGCTAGCCAATAATGCAAATAAGCATCAGTGCATAAATAATAACACCAGCCTTTATAGTGATATCCAATATTGATGATAATGTGACACGTAAGAGTAATTCTGGAGAAATAACTAGATATTGTCTTGCATTTAAGATTTCAGTCTATTGGAAGGTAGAGAGAAAACACATTTTCTGAAATATAACAATAAAAGATAGCTTAATTCACATGGACAATGAAAAGGATATGACAAATTTTCTAGGGATTTCAACAAGATAAAGAATTAGGTGAGAATGAGACAGGAGATGTCTGATGTTTAATAGTGCATAGAAAGTAGAAAAGAGAATTCCAATAAGCTATTATATTTGAATTGAACAGAGAAAATATTGTTACAAGTATTTTATGTTGTGTGACATTTAACATTTTTATTGTCACAGAATCAAAGAACAGGTCAACTTTTAATATTTTTTTGATAGAAGCAAAGAAACATCTGCTGTAGCCATTTTGTTATTTGGACTTGGAAATCAAATTAAAGTACATCATGGATATTGATGCAGACAGAAATGCACACAGAGATAGATATTTATTATGAGAGACTCACTGCATGAACAGTCTGTTTTTCATTCCACCTGGTATATATACCACTTGACACTGTCCTCCCACACTAACTCTGGACTTCACTGTTGAATTATTTGGGCCAGTCAGAAGCTTAAGAAAGCACTTTTGTTTTTCCATTTTTTTCTTTTGGGCTCCTCCCAACACTGTGAGTAAATGCTGAGAGCAGACTAATGGAGGAGTGTGAGCAACACATGGAGTCATCGCAGCCAGGTCATCCTAGAGCAATCAGCCTATGCCAAACAGTCAACTTCTGCAAACACCTGAATGAGTCTAGCCAGGATTAGCGGAGTCCAGCCCATGCCACTGTAACTTCAGAGTGCAATGGGCGCATGCGTAAAGATAACTTTTGTTGTAGTAAAGCACTAGGTTTTAGGTGGTTTGTAGTATAACATTATTGTGAAAACAGATAAATTAGCCCAAGAAGTGAGAGCAAAAGTTCAGCAAAAAATGAGCTGGCAGAAGAGTATGCTAAGGAAGAGGAATCATTTATTGTGGAGACTCATGTGACGGAAAGCTTGGTTTGCTGGTGAAAACCAGTGTAAGATATGTTGACCATGTTATGTGTTTTGGGATTGGGAGAGATTCATTGCTGTCATGCTGAGGTACCATTAATTTACCATTTTAAAAGTCATTTTTGTTTCCTGAAACATAATAACCCATGAATTGTTTGAATCTCAAGTTGTCAGTAGTCACCTGATTTAAATTTTCTAGCAAAATTTCAAATGTGATAGGAATCCCCCAGAAAGTTATATTACTGTCTCAGAAAACTATTCTCTGTAATTAGGTTGTCAAATTCAGGGAGAATAATTATTTATAAAGTCTCTTGGAAGCAACAACACTCCTCAATGAATATTTGAAATTCTCATTGACTTTGCCAAACTTCACACAGTCACAAGTAAGCTCAGGATTCTTCATAAAATATTGAATAAAATGAAATGTCCAACAAGATTTGAAACTATTCTTTAAAATGAATATACTGAAGTTTCAAAAATATAAATTTATTCATTCACTAACATAATTAAAAAAACACACATTTTGTTATGCCTTTGTTAAACTATGATTCATTTATTCTTCCATGCTTAGGCATTATGGTAGGCACTGGAAATACAGTGATGAACACAATAAACCACTGACCAGCAGAATTACATGTACATTATGCAATCATCATGACAAGCAGTGTGGCTGTAAGTGGTTGCAAAGTCATTAAAAATGCAAATGTAAAATTTTCACTTTTAGGAATGAAGACAATGTAACTATTATCAGATAAAAATATGTGTTATCTGCTGTAACTGTCCCCTGGCCACAATAATTATGGAATTGTTGAACTTTAAAAATAATTTTTTTTTTTTTTTGAGATGGAGTTTTACTCTTGTTACCCAGGCTGGAGTGCAATGGCACGATCTCGGCTCACCGCAACCTCCGCCTCCTGAGTTCAGGCAATTCTCCTGCCTCAGCCTCCCGAGTAGCTGGGATTACAGGCACGTGCCACCGTGCTTAGCTAATTTTTTTGCATTTTTTTTTTAGTAGAGATGGGGTTTCACCATGTTGACCAGGATGGTCTCGATCTCTTGACCTTGTGATCGACCCGCCTCAGCCTCCCAAAGTGCTGGGATTACAGGCTTGAACCACCATGCCCGGCCTAAAAATAATTTTTAAGCAACTCATTTTGTATTTAAATTGATAGGGTAGAAATGTAGCTATAATTTCTATTAATATGTTATAATGTAAAACTTTATGTCTGTGCATTCTTTCAACATCAATGCAAATACAGCACACATGCCCACCAATGTCACAATTTCAGATCAAAAATGTGCCACTCAGAAACAACGTAACTACTTTTATTTACATACAGAATCATCTGTATTGTTATAGACATGTTTTATCCTGTCAAGTATAACTTTGAATGGTGTTTTTTATTATGAAAAATAATAGGAAACACAAAGTTCAATGCAAATATCTTATGTGAGAAAAAAAGCAGACAGAATTAGAGAAAAAACTTTGGACTACAGCCGAAAAGAGACTCATAACCCCAAATCAGTGAAAAATTCTGGCAGCAATGCTAACAGTATTAATTAATATTATATGCAAAATATATTAATTCACCTAATGCTATGTGTTGGTGTTTTACCTCATTGTGTATTCAAATAATTATTATTTTTTAAAAGTGTACAAAATTATAGTATGAGGTTCAAATAAGATTTTTTATGCTGCTCTAGTCTATTTGGAACAATATAATGTAGAAGAGGCCAGAGTAAGGATTTATTACTTACTATCCATTGCCACGTTTTTAGTTAGCCATTAGTACTTGTTCTTCTCAATATTATTACAAAAATAAATGATAATGGAAAGAATGTTTTTGTTTTGATGCAATACTGCTTAGAACTATAAAATTCAGGATATGTTTTTAGTAATTTTTCATTTCTTTCTTGAGGATAGTTTATAAACAGTAGGCATTACAATTTAGAACAATTTTATTTACAGGTTCAATGCAATCCCTATGAAATTGCGAATACTATTCTTCACAGAAATTAAAAAAAAAAAAAGTTCTAAAATTGCATGAAACCACAAAAGACCCTTAATAGTCAAAACAGTTCTGGGTAAAAGGAACAAAACTGGAATTATCACACTGTCTGACTCCAAAATATAACCAAAATGGCAAGGCACTGGCATATAAACAGACATATATGCTCAACATCACTCATCATCAAGGAAATGCAAATCAGAATCACAAGATACCATCTTACCTCCATTTGAATGTCAATTATAGAAAAGACAAAAAATAACAAATGCAGATGAGAATGAGAAAAAGAGAAAAGGGAATTTTTTTCTATTGTCAACTTGCTGTGAACAATCTTTGCTTTAATGTATGAATCACATGAATACCTCACATTACATACATGAAGCCAAATTACACTAACTCAGTTTGCTTACAACCTCAAACCTTACTCCAGTACACATTCCAGTAAATTTATTCTGTAAAAACAATACATTTTTTGTTTTTGACTTTTTTACAGTGAACTTTTCAACTACAAACCTTGAATACGTGAAAGAAGTTCCAAGGACAGGTACTAACAAGATTTAAACTCACACTGACTAATTGTGTCCTTATAAGCTGCATAAAAATAAATAAAATTCTCTGTTATCACAAGAGCAACAATAACAGACACATCATAATGGTTTGTGGGTGAATATTAACTATTCCCATTGTAGTTTCAAACGAAGTTTATTTTAAAAGTCTACATTTAAAAGTCAATGCTTTCTCTGGTTTCCCATAGGGCTGTTGCTGTTTTCTAGCTTTAAAATGTAAAGTACCCACCTTGAGTGCTTAGCTCAAAATTGTATTGGCATTGGGAAAAAATAAATCATTGCCTTTATTTTGGAGTAACACAGAAAGACTCACTGACTTCACATATAGAAACTTAGTTTGTGGACACAACAGTATGAATTTTGAGAAGTATAAGCTGTCAACTAGCTATTTCTAATACAGAGTAGATATTTTACAGTGTTGTTAAACTTTACACATGGCCTCAAAACTGAAGGACAATTTTAATTTCGTCTTCAGTATACCAACGTTATGTATTTAGGATTTAGTTCCTGGGTTCTGTCACAGAGAGGAAATTCCATTCTTAAGCATTATGTTGAGTGGTCATCTAAAAACGTTAATTTATATTTAACTGAGTGTTCGGTGATGGTGGGGTAAAGGCAGGAAATGATGATCATAACTGCCTTGATAAAAGGATCCTAGACATGTAGAAGTCTGCGCAAAAATCTTGATAATCCTTAGTGGTTAAGGGCAACTTCATGCAACCAAACAACATGAAATTAAATCAGTAACTTTTTAAAAAGGCTAAAATGTCTTTTCCCCCGAAACACAACAGAGAGGAGTATGAATAATGTACTTACAAACCGGGGTTCTGTCAATGACAACAAGGACTACGTGTTGGTTCTTATCAAATCCAAGAATATTAGACAACCAAACATATGACCTTCTCATGGTTTCTCTTAATATGCAGCATTCAGTATGGTAGTTAGGTCCCTTCACTGGTTTTCTGCAAGTCTGAAGTTGTGTTTCTCGTGTCATTGCCCGCATCTCCACCCTCAGCTGCTTTTGTTTTCCTCTTCTTTGCAGTCTTTGTCTCTTCATCTCCTAGGGATTTCCGGGACTGTTCAGAGGATTTCTTTGAAGTATATAACCTTTTCCGTTTTGAGCCTGCTTTTTCATTCTTTCTTTTGCTTTTTCATTCTTTCTTTTGCCTTTTCCATCTTCCTCTACTCTATCACCTTCTTCCTCACTGCTTGTATCTGCAGTGTTTCCTCCTCCCTCCGTTTCTGCAGAGCTCTGCTGCTGAATTGCCTGGTATCCAGTAAACTTTACTCCTGGGTTATTTTCTATTTCCCACAATCCTTCGTTAAATCCTTTCCGTTTGTTTAACTTTCCAAACTTGTCTTTGTACTCTCTACATGGAAAAAGGTCTTTGGGACCTAGAAATGCAGTTTCGTGGGTGCCAAAAAAGAAGATAGGATACTTGTTTGCTGGAGGCTTCACAGCTCCCTCTGGGAGTTCATCAATCCGGGCCGGCCAGTGTGGGTAGCCCTTCATCTTGGCGAAGACCAGGTCGCCCGCTTTGTACTCGCGAGGCCGCGAACGCCCCATCCCAGCCCCTACGCTTCCTGGTAGTCCTTGGTCGCCGCGAAGATGCCGGGAGGCCGCCCCGCCGCGGGCAGACGGACTGCGTCGCGTTCCTCGCGGGCCTCGAGCCGGGCGGACGACCGGCTGCTCGGACGAGGGGAAGCGGCGAGGCGGCGGCTGAGGCGAGGGGGAGCGGTGCGCAGCAGGCCCGGGAAATCACGGCCCGGCAGCGGGGGAGGGGAGCCCGCGGCCTCTCGGCGCTCGCTCCTGTCCGGCCGCGCCAAGGTCCCCGCCGCCGCGGCGCGCTCTGCTCACAGGCACCGCGTTGCCTGCCTCATGTTGACGCCGCTGGCCTCCCTCCCGGGCTCCTGGGCGCGGCGCCAACGCCGGGCCTAGCGTCTGCTCCAAATTCTTCCTCAGGCAGCGACCACAAACACGATCTTATTATTGTTCTCGCCGCGACCGCAAACACGATCTTATTATTGTTCTCGCCGCGCTCAGCATCCCCGCCCACACCCGGCTTTCCGCTTCCCGCTCCCCTCCCCGGGAATTTTTATACATTGTAGTTAAATGTAAACTAGCACAGTCATTATGGAATAGAGTATGAAGTTTCCTTAACAATTTTAAAGTGGAACCACCTTATTATCCAGCAATCCCGTTACCCAGTACTGGGTATATATTCAAAAGGAATGAAATTATTATGTCAAGGAGATAGCTGCATGAGGTTAGGAGATTGAAGCCATCCTGGCTAATATGGTGAAACCCCATCTCTACTAAAAATACAAAAAATTAGCTGGGTGTTGTGGCACGCACCCGCTGTCTGAGCTACTCAGGAGTCTGAGGCGGGAGATTGCTTGAACCCGGGAGGTGGAAGTTTCAATGAGCCGAGATGGTGCCATTGCACTTCAGCCTGGGCGACAGAGCGAGACTCCATCTCAAAAACAACAAAAAAGAAAAGAACAATTTTATGTTTTTGTGAAGATAATAATAATACGCACTGCATCCAGTCTCTGCAGTATTATCTTCTATTGCATCTTCCTTTAATATGGTTAATTTGAAACAATTAGTGAAACATTAATACATTTCTCACCTAAAGTTCACACATTATTCGGATTTCTTCAGTTTTATTCCATAGTTTTAAACTAATATTAATTTCCTGTTTCAGAGTCCTATCCTAGATACCACATTACATTTAGTGATCATATGTCCTGAGGCTCTGTTTGGCTGTGACAGGTTCTCCAGCTTTTCCTTCTCTTTGATAGCTTTGAGTACAAGACAGGTATTTTGTAGACATGTCAGTGACTTATCAGTGTTGGTGTTCACTTTGATTGCCTTGTGGAGGTAGAGTTTGTCAGGTTTCTCCACTGTGGAGTTATTCTTTCTGTCCTCCTTTATGAACTGTACTTTCTGGAAGGAAGACACTAATTTCACCCCTGACAAAGGAGCATGCAATTCTGCACAAGCTCCTTAAGAGTAAAATCTTTGCTTGTTTAGAATTCCTCTACACAGGAGACTTGTGTCTTTCCCATTTATGTATTTACTTAATCATTTATTTATGTAAGTATGAATTCATGATTATTTATTTTATAGTTTGGAATAAAAATCGAGTACTACTTTAAAATTATATCTTAATTTGTATGATTTTAAAGGACATAAGTGCGATTTTGTTACATATGTAGTTTGAATAGTGGTGAAGTCAGGGTTTTTAGGCTCTTCATTATTTCACGTAACATAATGTCCTCCAGTTCCATCCATGTTGCAAACAACAGAATCTCATTCATTTTTAGGGCTGAATAGTGCTCTGTTGTGTATATGTACCATACTTCCTTTATCCATTTCTCTGCTGATGGACACTTAGGTTGCTTCAAAATCTTGGATATTGTGAATAGTGGTACAGTAAATGTGGGAATGCAGATGTATCTTTGATGTGTTTATTTTCTTTATTTTGGGTATATATCCAGAAGTGGAACTGCTGTATCATATGGTAGTTCTATTTTCATTTTTTGAGAAACCTCCAAATTGTTCTACACAGTGGTTGGACTAATTTACTTTCTCAACAACAGCAGATGAGAGAATTCCCTTTTCTCAACAACCTCATCAGTATTCATTATTGCCTGTCTTTTGGGGGGGAAAAGAGTCATTTTATTTGGGATAAGATGACTGTAGTTTTGATTCTTATTTCTCTGATGAACATTGATGACAAGCATCTTTTCATATGCCTGTTTGCCATTTATATATCTTCTTTTGAGAAAAGTCTATTTGGATATTTTGCCCAGTTTTAAATCAGATTAGATTTTTTAATAGAATTGTTTGAGAACTTTACATATTCTAGTTATTAATCTCTTGTCAGATGAATGGATTGAAAATATTATATCCCATTCTGTGGGTTGTTGATTGTTTTCCTCACCCTGAAGATTTTTAACTGAATGTGATCCTATTTGTCCATTCTTGTTTTGGTTGCTGGTGCTTAGACCAATGTCCTGGAGAGTTTCTCCAATGTTTTCTTTTAGAAGTTCTGTAGTTTGAGGTCTTAAATTTTGGTTTGACAATTATATATTTTGGGGGGTCTAGTTTCATTCTCACGCATATGGATATCCAGTTTCCTAGCACAATTTATTGAAGAAACTATCATTTCCCCAGTATATGTTCTTGGTTTCATCGTCAAACATCACTGTAGATGTGTGAATTTGTTTCCGTGTTCTCTGTTCTGTTCCATTGGTCTATGTGTTTGTTTCTATGCCACTACCATGCTGGTTACTACGGCTCTGTACTATAATTTGAAATTAGAAAATGTGAATCCTCCAGTTTAATTCTTTTTGCTCGAGATGGTTTTGGATATTCTCGGTCTTTTGTGGGTCCATACAAATTTTAAGATATTTTTTCCATTTCTGTGAATATTGTCATTGGAATTTCCATAGGAATTATGCATTGAATCTATACAGTGTTCTGGGTGGTATGAACATTTTAACAATATTAATTCTTCCAATAGTTCTCCCAATAGAACATAAAATATATTTCCATTTTCGTGTGTTTCTTTTTAAATTATTTGCATCATTGATTTATAGTTTTCACTGTAGAGATCTTTGACTTCCATGATTAAGTTTATTTTCAGATATTCTGTTTGTAACTATTATAAATGTGATGATTTTCTTCATTTCTTTTTCAGATTATTGCTTTTGACATACAGAAAATCTATTGATTTTTGCATATTGATATTATATCTTGTAACTTTGCTGAATTTATCAGTTCTAATAGTCTTTTGATGGAGTTTTTAGGTTTTTCCAAATACAAAATTATGTCAGTTGCCAAAAAGATAATTTGACTTCTTCCATTCTAATTTAGATGACCTTTATATCTTTCTCTTATCTGATTGCTCTTGCTAGGACTTCCAGTACTATAATGAATAGCAGTAGTGAAAGTGAACATTCTTATCATTTTCCATATCTGACAGGAAAGGTTTTGAGTTTTTAGCCATTTAGCATAATACTGGCTGTGAGTCTGTTAAAATTTGTTCATTTTGTACCTAGAGTTTTGAGGATTTTTATCATCTAGGGATATTGCACTTTATCAAATGCTTTCAGCATCAGTTGAAATGATTATATGGCTTTTATCTTTCATTCTGTTGACATGATGTATCACATTGATTGACTCGTATATGTTAAATGATTTTTGCATCCTGGGTTAAATCTCACTTGGTCATGATGAATATGTTTTTAATATGTTATTGAATTAGTATTTTGTTAAAGATTTTTTCAGCCAGGCACGGTGGCTCAAGCCTGTAATCCCAGCACTTTGGGATGCTGAGGCAGGTGGATCACGAGGTCAAGAGACCAAGACCATCGTGGTCAACATGGTGAAATCCCGTCTCTACTAAAAATACAAAAAATTAACTGGGCATGGTGGTGCATGCCTGTAATCCCAGCTACTCAGGAGGCTGAGGCAGGAGAATTGCTTGAACCCAGGAGGCAGAGATTGTAGTGAGCCGAGATCACACCATTGTACTCCAGCCTGGGTAACAAGAGCGAAACTCCGTCTCAAAGAGAAAAAAAAAAAAGATTTTTTCATCAGTGTTCATTAGGGTCACTGGCCTATAGATTTCTCTCCTGTTTTTCCCCCTGTGTCTTTGCTTTTGGTATCAGAGTAATAGTGTCCTGGAGAATGAAATTGGAAGTAATATTTCTTCCTCTATTTTTCAGTATGGTTTGAGCAAGACTGCCATTAGTTTTTAAGTGTTTAGTAAATTTAGTAGAGAAGCCATTGGATCCCAGGATTTTCTTTGCTGGAAGACTTTTATTATGGTTTCAATCTCATTACTTGTTATTGGTCTGCTCAGGTTTTGGATTTCTTTAGGGTTCAATCTTGGCAGGTTGTACATGTTTAGAAATTTATCTGTTTTCTAGGTTTTCAACATTATTGGCATATAGTTGCTCATAGTAGTCATGAATGATCCTTTAAATTTCTGTGGTGTTGGTTGTAATATCTGCTTTTTTGTCTCTGATTTTATTTACTTTGGTATTCATTCTGTTTTTTTAGTGTGGCTAAAGATTTGTCAGTTGCATTTCTTTGCAAAAAAAAAAAAAAACAAATTTTTTGTTGATATTTTGTATTGTTTTCTTTGCTCAGTTTTATTTTTGCTCTAGTGTTTATTATTTCTTTTTTTCTGCTAGTTTTTCCTGACTTTTCTTTTTTTAATGAATTTTTATTTTTGTTGTACTTTATTTAAGTTCTGGGGTACATGTGTAGAATGCGCAGTTTTGTTACACAGGTATACATGTGCCATGGTCATTTGCTGCATCCATCACCCCGTCATCTACATTAGGTATTTCTCCTAATGCTGTGTCCGTCCCCTATCCTCCACCCCTGCTATCTCTTCCCTAGTCCCCCATCCCCTGACAGCCCCTGGTGTGTGATGTTCCCCTCTCTGTGTCTATGTGTTCTCATTGTTCAACACCCACTTATGAGTGAGAACTTGTGGTGTTTGGTTTGTTGTTCTTGTGTCAGTTTGCTGAGAATGTTGGTTTCTAGCTTTATCCATGTCCCTGCAAAGGACATGAGTTTTAGTTGACATTTTTCTTCTTCTTTGATATAGGTGCTTACAGCCATCAACTTTCATCTTAGTATTATTTCTGCTCTATCCCATAGATTTTGCTACGTTCTGTTGCCATATCATTTGTGTAAAGAAATATTAAATTTTCGAGGGGGCGACGTTCCGCGGTGTGGGCGTGCAGTGCGGCCAGACGCTGCAGGCGGCGGGGAGGATGGAGGCGGTAGCGTCCGCTGCAACATTTGGGGCTGCGTGTGAGAACGTGGCGGTATAGGCACCTGCACTCTGCGAAGGCTGGCGGCGGCAGCGAGGCCAGGCCATGGTGGGAGACCCCTTCTCTGGGCTCCCTGAAGTCCTGGGGAGCCGTGACCCATGGGATCGTTGAGCAGCTGGGTGCTGCGCCAGCCGAGGCAAACCCTTGCCGAGCAAAAGCAGGGTGCCAGAATGGTGGGGGGCTCGGCCAGGAGGCCGGACAATGAAGACCATGCGGCGGGCCACGGCTTCTGTTATTGCCCGGGCAGCCACAAGCGCAAGCGGAGCAGCGGGGCCTTCTGCCACTGTCACCCAGACTCGGAGACGGACGAGGAGGGGGAGGAGGACGAGCAGCAGCGGCTCCTCAATACCCCTCGAAGGAAAAAAATTAAAGAGTACATCCAAATATATTTATCAAACATTATTTTTGAATGGTGAAAACAGTGCCATTAAGATTTGTGCTCTAGGAGAAGAATGGAGCTTACACAAAATATATTTATGTCAATCTGGCTACTTTTCTAGTATGTTCAGTGGTTCTTGGAAAGAATTCAGCATGAATATTATTGAACTAGATTCCTGATCAGAACATTGATGTAGAAGCACTGCAGGTTGCATTCGGTTCACTGTATCGAGATGATGTCTTGGTAACACCCAGTCGAGTTGTTGCCATTTTGGCAGCGGCTTGTATGCTACAGTTGGATGGTTTAATACAGCAGTGTGGTGAGACAATGAAGGAAACAATTAATGTGAAAACTGTCTGTGGCTATTACACATCACCAGGGACCTATGGATTAGATTCTGTAAAGAAAAAGTGTCTTGAATGGCTTCTAAACAATTTGATGACTCACCAGAATGTTGAACTTTTTAAAGAACTCAGTATAAATGTCATGAAACAGCTCATTGGTTCCTCTAACTTATTTGTGATGCTAGTGGAGATGGATTATACCCTGCTCCAAAAAAGTGGGTGTTCCTTCAACTTGTGCCTTCTTGGAACGGATCTTTAAAACAGCTTTTAACAGAAACAGATGTCTGGTTTTCTAAACAGAAAAGAGATCTTGAAGGTATGTCCTTTCTTGAAACTGAACAAGGAAAACCATTTGTGTCAGTATTCAGACGTTTAAGGTTACAGTATATTATCAGTGACCTGGCTCCTGCAAGAATTATTGAACAAGATGCTATAGTACCTTCAGAATGTCTGTCTTCTGTGTATAAACAGCAGTGGTTTGCAATGCTTCGGGCAGAACAAGACAGTGAGGTGAGGCCTCAAGAAATCAATAAAGAAGAACTGGAGGGAAGTAGCATGAGGTGTGGTAGAAAGCTTTCCAAAGATGGTGAATACTGCTGGCGTTGGACGGTTTTAACTTTCGCTTCGACCTACTTGTAACTTATACCAATCGATACGTCATTTTCAAACGCAATACACTGAATCGGCCATGTAGCAGATCTGTCAGTTTACAGCCCCGAAGGAGCATAGCATTTAGATTACGTTTAGCTTCTTTTGATAGGAGTGGAAAACTAACACGTAGCAGAACAACTGGCTATCAAATACTTACACTTTAAAAAGATCAGGAACAAGTGGTGATGAACTTGGACAGCAGGCTTCTGATCTTCCCTTTATATATCTGCTGTAACTTCTTGTATATATCACCAGAAAAAAGAATTGAGAATAATCATCACCCAGAAAATGCAGAAAACTAAAGATCTCATCAGTTGGAAACATTAGCGCTTTGAAAACTTTTTAGGCCAGCTTTAATTTAATGGCCCTACTGAATTCACACCTAAGGTGACTAACAATGACAAAGGCCTTACAAACTGTATGGACAATATACAGAAAATTATTCTTATCCTCAGTGCATTTCTATGCATACATGAAAAAACATTTTAAAGCCAAGGAAATATCTGTCAAACCATTTCTGTTAGAAAGATGTCAACTCACGCTTTTAATTTAGCATCAGTAGAAAACTGCTGTAGGTAAATCTCACGTTTATCTGCAACAACACGTAGATTTAATTTTTAGCTTAAACTTTGTTTCTACCTTATGTTAGTGGACCTCAGTTATCCATCTGTAAATTTATTTTTATTTGGCTAAAATAATCTAGAAGAATCATTTGGATGGCCAATTAGAAATGCTCTTTTCAGTTGGTGCATTTAAAGATTTCCTTTAATGTTTTCTCCTGCTCATTATGAGTCCTCCTTTTAGTCTAATATCTTTCCAGTCCATACTTGTTTTTAATCATTAAATACTTTCTTCCTGGTTTTGGAAATTAAGCTGAGAAACTTTGTTTAAACTTAAGCATTGTCATGCTATTTTTTAAAATTTGGCTTTCCTGGGATTTTAAGAACAATGAAAGTTAGCTTCATACCTTCAAATGACGTAGAATGAGGGAAAAATCCATTTGACTCCAAGGATATTTCTTGCCTTACATGGTCTTTTCTTTTACAGTCTGTACACCTTTATTATTAGGTTTTGAATTATTTATGTACCAGATATTATAGTTTTAAACATTTTAATACTTTCTGATCTTTAGAATTATTTATCCAAATTTTAGTTGGGAGCTTTGTTTCCTGCTTAAACTCAAGACTTTATACCTTCTGAATTGAGTGCCTTTGAGTTACACAGGCTAATAGAAATTTCATAGTAAATGTAAATAAGGTCAGAGGTTCTAATATAGAAGTTCTATGAAGCATTAGTGGAAAAATGGAACTTATTTTTGTCAAAAATGAGATGTACTCTTGTCATGATTTATATATTCTGACCTTTTGTGTTCATTGCTGTTTTGAAAATAGCTATGTTCATTTTCTTTCCAGTTAGAGTAAGTACTTCTGTGGTTAATGTGTAGTTTTATTATGGTTTTTAATGTAGGAATCATTTTTATTGTGCAAATAATAAATGCCCATTTGGAAAAAGAATAAATAATCTCTTATGTAAAATGGACCAAACCCCCCCTTAATTGAAACCAAAATTTCTTTTCTTTCTAGTTAGAGTTTTTCCAACTCCTTTTAACTTTTGGAATCTATTAAGAATTTTTTTCTTTCTTAATGGTATGTCCATAGGTTCATAAATTGCTTTTCTTTCAAAATTTATCCACTTGGTTTAACTTAAAGGAACCTTCTAAATGCCTCACCCTTGACCCCCAGAGCTGGAATTTGAATGTTTCTAATACAGTGATTTGGCCATTACCAAGAGGTTACATTTCAGCTGGGCATCTGCTGGGTGTGGTGGCTCACACCTGTAAGCCCAGCACTTTGGGAGGCCAAGGAAGGAGGATCATTTGAGGTGAGGAGTTTAAAACCACCCATGACAAACCTCGTGAAGCCCCATCTCTACAAAAAAAAAATACAAAATAAAAATTAGCCAGACATAGTGGCACAAGCCTGTAATCTCAGCTACTCAGGAGGCTGAGGCAGGAGAATCACTTGAACCCGGGAAGGAGGCAGAGGTTGCAGTGAGCAGAGATCATGCCATTGCACTCCAACCTGGGCAACAAAGCGAGACTCCATCTCAAAAAAAAAAAAAAGAAGAGGTTACAGTCCTTATTTTTATGTCTGGCTGTATGAGGTCTCTTTCACTGGAAGCTGTTGTTTTCTTTCTGTCTCATTACTGTATAAGAAGTTCCTTACCCTTTCTTTATGTGTTGAAAAACATGTAAATGCCAAGCTTAAATTATTTGGATAATTTTTTGCAAATCTTGGGAGATAATGTTTGAGTATATTAATGAATAAAATTAACTGTCTCATTTCACTTATATAAGTTAACTGGCCAAATTGGAGTTATATGTGGTTTCATTTAATGGTTCTGTCGTGGCCAAGTTGCTTATGTCATCCATAGGCTGGAAAATTCTTTCTTCAATCACAAGTAGGTTAGTGTTCTTATTTGAGAAGTTGATAATTGTCAGCTAGTAATTCACATTGGTAGTAAAGATGTCCTTCTGTTTTCTTACCAGATACTTTGAAGTGTTTACATAGTTTGTTCTTTTCAATAGAAATATTTTCAATAAAGTGTTAATAGTGTAAGCTAAAAAAAAAGAAATATTAAATTTGCTTCTTAATTTTTACAAGAAGATGCTTGATATTTTAATTTTTTTAGTGTTTTAAGACTTGTCATCTGTGATTTTGGAAATCACAATTTCTAATCACTGTAGTAGTAACGTATCAAGAATAGTTTCATCAACAGGTAATAACGAACAGTGACTACTTTTTCTTCACCCTTTCTTATCTATTACTTAGAAAGAGGTCATCAATTGGGCAGTCCCAGTTTGACTTGGAGTTCCAATTGGGTTTTTAACAATCCAGACTTTTTCAAACCTCTCATTTAAATTTTTATTGATTTGATGCCATAACTTTGTAACCTAAAAAAGAACACCAATGCATATAAGTAGAGTTAAAATATTTAGATCTATAAATGTATTTAGTAGAAGAAACAGGTAATAGAATAGAATTTGTTTAACACTAACTAATGGAAATTATGGGTAGGGAGACCAGATTAAGTGAAATACTTTTTTTAAATGTAAATACTTTCAAACAGTTTTGCTTTCATTTTTGTACATTATATAATTGTAATTCAATAAATTACTAAGAATAAATAAAAGATCTATAGCTTTAAGGAGAGAAGCAGAACCTCAGATCTCATTCTGCTTGTCTGAATAAAGACCCAACTGTAACCAGCCCTGTCTTTTTCTAGTTCAGGGTATATCCAAGCTCAGTTTCTAGAGGACTTAAATTCTTTGATCTTGTAAAATTATTATTTTAAAGTAAATGCTTTTAAAAAGAAAAGAAATATAGTTAGGGTAATTTTAAGTTATCCATAATTCTGCCATCTAGAAGGGACAATAACACATGTATTACTGTATTTCATTACACCCTCTCTCCCTAGTAAATACATATGTACTGTGTAGGTAGGTAGACAGAGTATACTAAATAACATTTTATTTAAAATGTTTAAATTAAGGTTTATGACATGTGATTTAACATTTTAAACAATAGAACAGGCAGCCAAAAATTAGACCTATGTAACTGTAGTCAGCTGATTTTTGACAAAGGGATAAAGACAATACAATGAAGAATAGATGGTCTTTTCAACAAATGGTGCTGTAACAACTAACCATCCACTTACCAAACAAAAAATGAATCCAGGCACAGACCTTATGCCCTTCATAAGAACTAACTCAAAATGGATCACAGACCTAAATGTAAAATGTAAAACTGTAACACACCCAGAAGTTAATTATTTATTATTGAAGGATAATTTATAAGATTATTAAATATTTATAAGAAAATTATGCCAAAAGTTTTTAATGTATTGAAGACAATGTTTACTATTTGAAAATACTCCCACTTCAAACATGTATTTTATTTTAAATCTTTAAAATTATTAGAAAATTTGGAATTAATACATTTGTAAAAGTGTTGTGATTATTTTTCTCCTTCAGATAGATTTTTACAAATATTACTAGTTATTTGAAGCATAGTAACACCAACCTCCAGCATATCGTATGGTCTTGTTTTGCCACCTGGGTACTATGTACCTACAGCTGCATGTATTACAGACCCCACAAGATAAGTAATTTTCATTGAA
The DNA here is from genome assembly GCA_031835075.1 of Saguinus oedipus. Lineage (NCBI taxonomy): Eukaryota > Metazoa > Chordata > Mammalia > Primates > Cebidae > Saguinus > Saguinus oedipus. Next base: position 74,154,995 of record CM063185.1, read on the forward strand.
AATGGCATGTCTTCAAATAGTTTGTACCTCAGAATTTACAGGCCAATACCACCTAAATGGTTTTATTTTTGTCATTGACAACAAGCACAACACTGCAACTACATCATTTTGTTTAGTTTCTTAAATATTACTTAAATATGCATTAAAAATATATGTTTACAGTTTTAAAATGTCACACATTAAAGGAATCCCCTGTAAACATGATCCCTTCTCAACATATTTTCCTTTGTTTCATACATAAATAACTTAGTCTACAAAGTTATAAATAATACTATCAACTTTTATGGCCTGAAAGTATATACAAATTTTGGAGTTTGACAAAAGTGTTATGATTTTATAAATAACAGATAGTATTTGCAGTGTTTTTTTTATCCATAAATGACTTTTCAGATTCCTACTGCCTCCTCAACCTGTTCTACCAGTAACAGACCTTCCAGTTCACTTGGTAAACCTGCCAGGCATTTAAAAAGTGAAAATGGACAAAATTCTAGATTAAAAAAAATAGCTGAGAAGGCTGCTATTTAAATATTACTAAATCTTATTAAAACCACTTCAGTTTGTCTGGAAAACAAAAAATGCTACTGAAGAGGAAATGCTTGTATAATCATTTAAATCATACCTAACAAAATCTAAAATGTAAGAAGTAATAAAATTAGATTAAATTAATATTAGTTTTGCAAAACAACTCCACTAAGATTCTGTTACAGGAACAGAATCAATACTATTCTACATTTTCTAAAATTTATCTTTGAATCTTCATTTTGATGAGTTGAAATTTTAAGGACAAAATAAAGACACACAAAATAATTCCAAAAAGCCATACTTATAATCCGTTAAGAAGGTTTAAAAAAAAAGTCATACTGATGATTCCCAATATAGAATATCTGATTGTTTCGTTCTGTTTAATGACTGTCCTTATTTCTTCAAAATACAGCAAATATCTTTTGAAACACATCACCCATCTAATAATGTATTAAATAAGCATTCAAGATTTATTAGGTAAGACTCAAAAATTACTTTTATGTAATAAAAGTAAATATGAATTTTGCATGTTTGCTGTGTTTCATTTTACACATTATTTTTTTAGGCCTCCATTTAGAGGGTATAAAACTTTAAGAACACATTCTCAACTAACAGCCTCACTAGATGTAAATAATTCAAATTACAAACAGTACTAACCTAAACATTGTCCTTACTTTTAAAATCCAAGTTTCTAAAAGTTTAATTACATACAAAAATGACCTGATTCACACTATCAGCTGCCCAACAAACTGTTTAAAAATCTAAATATTCTTTGTTAAAGAGCAGATTTCAAGAAATGTTTTCTATGCTCTTATTTAAAAAACAAGATTCTGATATACATAATGAATCTAAATCAAAATTCACAAATGGTGGCTGAAATCTTGTCAACTTTCAGCCCAATACAATATAAATCCACAGTTGTAATGCAGAAACAATTCAAAATTAAAGTTTATAATGGAAATGTCAGCAAGTCATAACTACTACACATTACTACTGATGGGTTCCACTGTACTTCAACCAGGCACAGCAGATGTGCACATCTGACAGACTGCTTAGAAAATTAAAGCTATCAGAGCTATAAATAGGAATACGTAAATATGAACACAGCAATGCCGAAGCATTGGAGCCGTTAAAAAAGTGAATAAGATGTGATGTAAACACATCTGATAGTTCTCTCTATAAGCCACTTTCCACTGATTTATAAAGCTATGGTTTTATAATTCTTTTAAAAAGGAAAATTTTTCTACACTGCTGCATGCAGTAATTTCATTGTACATTCTTGACTACAGTGCAATCTTCGACTCGACATGCCTCATCAGAATTTCTTCAGAAAGTCAGCTTGTCATATTTTCAGCAGCATATTCTATTTTCCTTCCAACAGTAGAACATAATTCAGCCACAGTCTGTCACTTTCTTCTTTGTTTTTGTTGAGATGGTATTTCACTCTTGTTGCCCAGGCTTTCGTGCTTCAGTAGTCTTGCGAAGCTCCTTAATAACCGATGATAAAGCTTCTGGGTTAATTCCTTGTTCAGAAAGCCGTACACAAATAGACAGAGTTTCCATATCTAAGCCAGTGTTCAAAATCCTTGAAATCTCAAGCAGAACGTCCATGGTCTCCCGCACCGCATTCAGATTCGCCGCCGCCCCGGCGCCGCTGCTACTCGCCATGACTGAGGCCGAGGGAGGCTCTTTTTCTTAGTATTGCTTTGATTATTCAGACTCTTTTGGCACCATGTGAGTTTTAAAAGAGTTTTTATTTTTTAGTTCTGTGAAAAATGTCATTTGTAGTTCGATAGGAATAGAATGGAATCTATGCGTTGTTTTGGGCAGTATGGCAATTTTAACAATATTGATTTTTTCTGTTCGTGAGCAGGGACGTTATTTCCATTTGTTTGTATCATCTCTGCTTTCTCTGAGCAGTGTTTTGTAGTTCTCCTTGTAGAGATCTTTTATTTCCCCGGTTAGCTGTATTCCTAGGTGTTTTCTTCTCCTTCCTTCTCCTTCTCCTTCTTTTTCTTCTTTCTTTTTTTTTTTAAGACGGAGTTTCGCTCTTGTTACCCAGGCTGGAGTGCAATGGCACGATCTCGGCTCACCGCAACCTCCACCTCCTGGGTTCAGGCAATTCTCCTGCCTCAGCCTCCTGAGCAGCTGGGATTACAGGCACAAGCCACCATGCCAAGCTAATTTTTTATGTATTATTAGTAGAGACGGGGTTTCACTATGTTGACCAAGATGGTCTCGATCTCTTGACCTCGTGATCCACCCGCCTCGGCCTCCCAAAGTGCTGGGACTACGGGCTTGAGCCACCACGCCCCGCTGGTGTTTTATTCTTATTGTGGCAATTGTGAATGGGATATTGTTCCTGATTTGACTCTCGGCTTGAGGGATGTTGGTGTAGAGGAATGCTAGTGATTTCTGTACATAAATTTTGTGTCCGGACGTTTTGCTAAAGTTGTTTACCAGTTGAAGGAGTTTTTGGCCTGAGACTATGGGGTTTTCTAGATATAGCATTATGTTGTCTGCAAACAAGGATAGCTTGGCTTTCTCTCTTCCTATTTGAATGATATTTATCTCTTCCGCTTGTCTGATTGCTCTGTTTGAGGCTTCTAATGCTAGGAAGTGGAGAGAGGTATCTTGTGCCAGTTTTCAAGGGGAACACTTCCAGCTTTTGCCCATTTATTATGATGTTGCCTGTGGGTTCGTCATAGATGGTCTTATTATTTTGAGGTATGTCCCTTCAATAACTAATTTATTGAGAGCATTTAATATAAAGAGATGTTGACTTTAATTGAAAGACTTTTCTGCATCTATTGAGAAGATCATGTAGTTTTTGTCTTTAGTTCTGTTTATGCATTGAATCATGCTGATTGATTTGCATATGTTGAAACTACCTGGCATCCCAGGGATGAAGTCTACTTGACTATGATGAATACACTGTTTGATGTGTGGTTAATTTCAGTTCACAGTATTTTGTTGAGGATTTTTACATCAATCTTCATCAAGGATATTAGCGGCAAGTTTTTGTTGTTGTCGTTGTTGTTTTTGTTGCTGTTATTGTGTCTCTGCCAGATTTTGGTATCTGGATGATGCTGGCGCATGGAATAAGTCAGAGAGGAGTTCCTCCTCTTCAATTTTCTGGAATAGTTTCAGTAGAAATGAAACCAGCTCTTCCTTGTGTATGTGGTAGAATTCAGCTGGGAATTCACCTGGCTGTAAGCATTTTTGGTTGGTAGGCTTATTACTGAATGAATTATAGAGCTCATTATTGGTTGGTTCAGGGATTCAGTTACTTCCTGGCTCAGTCTTGAGAGGATATATTTGTCCAGGAATATATCCATTTCTTTTCTAGACTTTCTAGTTTGTGTGCATAATGGTGTTTATAATATTTTCTGATAGTTATGTTTATGTTTGTGGGGTCAGTGATAATATATCTTTGGTTGTTTGCAATTGTGTTCACATGGATTTTCTCCATAGACCTGGAGGTCTATCTATTTTATTATTATTTCTAAATAAACTAACTTCTGTAGTTGTTAACCTTTTGAATGGTTTCTTGTGTCTCTATCTCCTTCAATTCAGCCTTTATTTGGCTATTTTTCCTCTTCTGCTGGCTTTGGGATTGGTTTTCTCTTGGTTCTCTAGTTCTTTTAGTTGTGCTGTTTGTTTGCCAAATTGAAATCTTTCTAACTTATTGATGTGGTCATTTAGTGCTAAAAATTTCCCCTTTAACACTGCCTTAGCTGTGTTCCAGAGATTCTGGTATGTTGTATTTTTGTTCTCATTCATTTCAGAGGACTTCTTGATTTCTGCATTAATTTTATTATTTACCCAAAAGTCATTCAGGAGCTGGTTATTCAGTTTCCATGTAATTATATGATTTTGAGTGGACTTTTTAGTCTTCATTTCTGATTTGACTGTGCTGTGGTTTGAGAGAGTGGTTGTTATGATTTCAGTTCTTTTGCATTTGTGGAGGAGTATTTTACAACTAATTCTGTGGTCAATTTTAGAACATGTGTCATGTGGTGATAAGAAGAATGTATGCTCTTTTTTTTTTTTGTAGAGAGTTCTGTAGATGCCTATTAGGTCCATTTGACCCAGTGCTGAGTTCAGGTGCTGAATATCTTTGTTATTTTTCTGCCTCGATGATCTGTCTCATACTGTCACTGGGGTGTTGAAATCTCCCACTATTATTGTGTGAGAGTGTAAGTCTCTTTAAAAGTGTTTAAGAGCTTTATGAATCTGGGTGCTACTGTGCTTGGTACCTACATATCTAAGATATTTGGGTCTTCTCTTTGAATTGAACTCTTTGTCATTATGTAATGCCCTTCTTCGTCTTTTTTTGATCTTTGCTGGTTTAAAGTTTTTCATGTGAAGTTTAGAATTGTAACCCCTGGTTGTTTTTGTTTGCTTGTTTATTTTTTTTTTTCTGTTTTCCATTTGCTTGGTAGACTTTTTCCATCTCATTGTTTCGAGCCTATGTTGTTACTGCATGTTTGATGAGTCTCTTGAACAGTATACCAATGGGTCATATTTCTCTATCCAGCTTGCCCCTTTGGGCCTTTTAAATGGGTCATTTAGCCTATTTACAATCAGAGATAGTATTGACATGTGTGGATCTGATCCTGTCATCCTGTTAGCTGGTGATTATGCAGACTTGTTTGTGTGGTTCCTATATAGTCTGGTCTGTGTATTTCTGTGTGTGTGTGTGTGTGTGTGTGTGTGTGTGTGTGTGTGTGTGTCTGCCTGGTAACAGTCTTTTCTTTCCATATTGAATGCTTCCTTCAGGAGTTCTTGTAAGGCAAGTCTAGTAATGAATTCACTTAGCATTTCCTTGGCTAAAAAGGAGCTCATTCTCTTTTGCTTATGAAGCTTAGTTTGGCCAGAAATAAAATCTGGGTTGGAATTTGTTTTCTTTTAGAATGTTGAATATTGACCCCTAATCTCTTCTGGCTTGTAAGGCTTCTGCTGAGAGGTCTGCTGTTTGTCTGATGGGCTTCCCTGTGTAGGTGGCCTGACCCTTCACTCTAGCTGCTTTTAACATTTTTTTTTTCATTTCAACCTTGGAAAATCTGACAATTATTTGTCTTGGGGATGATCTTCTTGTGAAGTATTTTACTGGGGTTCTCTGTGTTTCCTGGATTTGAATGTTGGTCTTTCTAGCTAGGTTGGGGAAGTTCTCATGGGTGATAGCCTGAAATATGTTCTCCAAGTTGCTTAAACTCTCCCAGTCTTTTTCAGGGACAACACGAGGTCATAAATTTGGTCTCTTTATATAATCCCATATTTCATGGAGGTCTTGTTTGTTCCCTTTTATTCTTTTTTTTTTCCCATTCTCATCTGTCTTATTGCAGAAAGCCAGTCTTCAAGCTTTGAAATTGTTTCCTCTGGTTGGTCAATTCTGCTTTAATATTTGTGATTGTATTATGAAATTCTAGTACAGTGTTTTTCAGCATTATCAGGTATGCTACATGCTTTTCTATATTGGCTATTTTGTCTGTCAGGTCTTGTATGTTTTACTGTAATTCTTGGCTTCCTTGGATTAGATTTCAGTGTATTTATGCATCTCAATGATCTTCATGCCTATTCATATTCTGAATTCTATTTATTTCACTTCTGCCATGTCAGCCCAGTTCAGAACCATTTCTGGAGACGTAGTGCCATCATTGGGAGGAAAGAAGACACACTGGCTTTTTGAGTTATCAGAGTTGTTGTGTGGGTTCCTTTTCATCTTGGTGAGCTGATGTTTCTTCATTCTTTGAAGCCCCTGACCTTTGGCTTTTTATTGTATTTTATTCTATCTGATGACCTTGAGCATTTCACTGTGGCAAAAGATGGATTGAGCTAACTGGTTTTGTATCTGAAAGATTTTAGGGAGCCGGTGCTCAGCCCCCAACTCCTGGACTGCATTTTCCAACTCTGAGAAACTTCCATCAGGCCTCAACTTTGTCCTCTGACTCTTCCAAGTCAAGAATCCAGTGCACTCAGGTGCAGAGGTGCTTTGGGACCAGTGGTAGCAGTACTCTGATGGGTGCTGTCAGCCCATCAGAGTGTGGTGTGTTTCATAGTGCGGTGGCAGGAGGATCCATTCTTGTTTGCACATGCCTGATGCAGTGACAGTGGCAACACAATAGAGTGCACGTGTCAACTGCGTCAGGGTGCTGCTAGTGGGTGTCAGAATGCCTACCACTTTGCTGGTGTTTACCACAGTAGTGGAGGCAGCACAAGTTGGGGGATAAGGTGAAGGGGCCTGCGTGGTTGCAGTAGTGATGGTGTTAGCACAGGGGCAGGTGCTGGTGGGTTCGAGTCTGTGTGTACTCTCTGTGTGCCATAGGCAGGCATGGTGGCTCATGATGAGGAAGGGTGGTCTGCTGTTCTCTGTGCCTAGTTGCATTCCCTGTAGTGCTGGTGCAAGGGCTGGGTGCTGGCAGAGGTGGGGCTTGCTGACTCTGTCACTGCCAAGACTTTGACTGCAGTGGTGGTCTGGGAGTGGGAAGAGGAGCAGACTGTATTCCCACCACAGCAGTGGCAGGGCAGGGTGCAGGCACATACATGCACTGATGTGGCAAGAAAGGCAAAACCTGCCACACACACATGTACTGGAAAAGTGATGTTGGGGTGGCTGTGGGAGTGGGGGAAGCTTTGGTGTTGTGGGGAAGCTTTGGTGTTGTTGGGAAGCCAGAAGGCTAGTGTATGGTGAGGGCCATCCCATTGGAGCTGTCTACTCATTGGGTATGGTCCTTCAGTGCAGGAGCTATGATGCTGGCCAACAGGGCACCCAAAGCTGCTCTGCAAGTAGGCAGGGCCAGGAGAGGTCAGCAGACCAAGGGGTGCTCTGGTCAGTGAGCCTAGGGGGCTGAGCATCCCTGCCCATGCTCCACTATAGAAGCTCCGACACCAAATCGTGTAGGCTCATCATCAGCCAGTGTGCTGCCCATACCACCTTAACCAGCTCTCCTTGCCCACTTGAGTGTCTTTGGTGGTCAAGGGGTTCCTCCTTCTGTGATACTAGAAGCCCATGATTAAAACATTTTGCTCTTGCCAGTTCAACTCACCTATTCTGCCATAGTCAGGGTAAGGAATGAGTTCTGGTGCAAGGCAGCCTCATGCAGGTTTCCCAGCTTCCTCTTTCTTCAGCCCAGCTTCTCTGTCTTCTTTTTACCCATTCCCAGTACCTTCTCTCTGAACTGTTAGGCATACCCCCGTCATCTCAGTCCCTTAGTGACAGCTGGTGCCTGGATTGCCAATTCCTACTAAAATTTTAAAGCAATTTTTCTTGTTTTTTTAAGAAAGCTAGTTATATGCCACCAAGTTGACTGTCAGGAATCTTATGATCTTTAACCACATATATTTTGTGTTATATATAAAGTAATAAAAATATTTAAACACTTTCTCTGTTTATACAATGACCTCAGAATATTGGGTTTTTTGAATTAGCTTATTCAGAATGTTCTTCCCTTGTGTCCATGTGTAATAGAACTTTGGATTTTGTTTATAATTAAATTTTCTAAAAAAAAATTTAATAAAGAAGCAAAAGTGTAAGGCATCTAATTCTACACAGAAAGACATACTGGTGATTTAAAAAAAATAGTAAGTAAAATAATACCCAAGAGGAAAGAAAGAAACAGTAAAAAAAAATTAAGTGATTATTAAGAATATGAACACCTTCTTAAAAAGAGACATATTTCCATGCTCTAGAAAGACAGAAAAACATCTGATCAGTAGCACACTTGGGGAAACATGACAGGTACCTTGAAGAAAAATAAGGGTGGTTGGACAAATTAGATTTGTTGTGGAGAACATGATTTTGGAAAATATTATAATAATGTTTTGTCTAAGAAGAATTCAATTTTAATTTGATGGATTGAAATATCTCTAGTTTCAGATGTGTGTGTATCTTACAAAAAGGTGTTCAATTTTGCGTGGAGGGTAAGAGAGAATGATCAAATAGTACTGTCAACTGCTTCTTATGAAAGATAAAATTTTACAGAAAAGCAAACCTATCATGATCCATACTTGGTACAATACAGGAGAAAAAAATATTGAAAGAAAACAAAGCAATTAGTATTCTCTTACCAATGCTATACTAAGGTAGGTCACCAGTCATAACATAATCTTTAAAAATCAAAGCAGTTCAACACTTCCCCCAAATGGCTGGATTTCTTGTAACATCACTGCTTTATGGTTGTAGAGGGGATTCTCTTGTATTCTATTTGAAACAGGAGAATGCTGCATGTATTCAAAAATTAACAGCATTTGTGAGCAGCATTTAGTTATGAGTAGATGTCTAAACACAAAAACCAAAATATGTGTAAGTACATATTGAAGGTTAGGTGGGGAAAAATGCCAAAAATGGGTCCTGTATTTTTTACACTGATTTCAAGTAACCACAGAAGAAAAATTATACTAATGATGGAGGGGGTTAGTTACTGATTTTCATTCAACTAGCAATACTTCAGCTAATTATAACCCAACATTGACCATGTACTTAATAGTCCCATACGATTGGCTCAGAGTCTCTGCCTGAGCATGTGAGGAAATCCAGTGCCTCTATCTTGTCTTCAATTTCTTGGCAAGTAGCAAATATTACTCAGCTATTTCTTACTTCATTTTCTTTGCTTCTTTAAATCCAAATATATTTTATACCATGAAAATTGAAACTTTACTCAGTACTCTGACACAAATATTCAATAGAATATATGACCTCAATTTTTCTCAAAAAGAACTCAGAAATATTTGTCATGATTGGGAGTTATAATTCAGCAAAGCAGAGGAACAGAGCCCCTGACTGTACCTGCAGGAGTTTTACTGATAGTCAGTTTTAGCACTTGGCTGTGCCCTTTCAACCTTTTGCTCTTCCTTTTTCTTTAAATGGTATTTAATTTTTGATCTGTATTTTCTTAACATTTACTGAAATCCTTTAAGATAACTTCTGTGAATCCTTTGTCAGTAATCTTATAAATCTCCATTTCATCTAGGTCCATTGTTGGAGCTTCAGTAGTTTATTTTTTTGTCATCTTTTTCTAATTTTGAAAAATAATGTCTTTGTGTTTATGTTGAGGAGGTGGCTACTTCTTCCATTTTTAGCAAGTGTGTTTTGGAGACAATATACCTTTACTAGTTAGTTTAGCCTGGGATCATGGCTGGGCTGGCTGGTACCAACTCTGGACAGCAGACCTGATTACTGAGTTCTCTAATTAGACTGGGTTGCTTCCTGTACTCTGAAGTCAAGTGGTACTATTGACTATGCTTCATGCTCTAGTGAGGCCAGTAGCTGAACTCTGCCATCACGTGGAGCTGCTGGCTAGGCTCTGCAATTGCCTTTAATTCAGCAGAGCTGCAAGTTATTATTTCCCCTGGCTAGACAGTCTTTTTATTTAAAATCCACACTTGAGCAGGGCTATGTGCTGGCATCTGAGTGGGTGAGGTCTCTGGGGTTGTTGTTCAGCCACAGGGGGATGAGTAAGCCTCACTCTGTTGCAACGGCATTGTCTCATTTTTTTTATTGTTTTAGGGAATTGCTTTAGTTTGAACACCAAATAATATTTGTGTATTAGGGTTTATTTGAAAAGTTGAGTCAGGTAAAATATTCACCAATAACTTATAGAATGAAATAATAGAGATAGTTGTTTTTGATCAGAGAAAATGTCTTCATTATTCATTATAACATTCTTTATTAATAACTGTCTTTGTAAATAAACTGACTTCAATTTAGCCAGAAATGTGATGTAATCTGCCAAAACTATATTAACATCAAGAGCATTAATTTTAAGAAGTCAAATAGAAGGCTGGGGAACAATGAATCAAGCTTCTTATAGAATGCAATTCTGAATCTTTAATACCCAGACAAACAATTATACATACCATACAAACATATGTGAGAAGATAGTAGAAACATTTTTGCATGTGCAAGAATTCCAAAGGTTTTGTTTCATATACTTTAGCCATACGCATTAATTGAAGGTGAATTATAGCAAATAAGAAAGAAAACTGAAAACAAAGAATATATAAGAGAAGTTCTAATCCATCAGTTCAAGGAAAAGAAGTCACAGGAGAAGATATGCACTGCAGCAGGCCTGTAGAAAACATTCATTCTGAAATGAATACAAAACAACAATCAGAGTGCTTTGATAAAAAGGGAAGATTCTATGCTTTAGATGATAAGAATGTGTTAAAAGTGGGTTAACCTTAGGTCAAGGAGAAAACTATTAGAACTCATGAAGGGAAACAATAATAAACTGTGAAAGAAAATCTACCCCAAATATAAAGCAAAATATAATGTGTAGCATTAGATTGAACAATTTTTTTTGAGACAGGTTTTCACTGTGTCATTCTGGCTGAAGTATGGAAGAGCAATCAGGGCTCACTACCAGCTTCACCTTCCTGGGATCAGCTGATTCTCCCACCTCAATCTCTTGAGAAGTCAGAAGTACAAGCATGCACCACCATGCCTGGTTAGGCTAATTCTTGTATATTTTGTAGAAATTGGGTTTTGCTATGTTGTCCAGACTGGTCTTGATCTCCTGGGCTCGAGTAATCTACCCACCTCAGCCTTCCAAAATGCTGGGATGACAGGTGTGGGCCAGCAGGCCCAGCTAGATTGGACAATTAATTATATGCTAGTCAAGCTTCTCTGCAAGTATTGATACTAACATCATTGTCTTGTAGGCTACATGGAGGTCTTATATTGTATACATAGAGAAGGAATTAAAATTAACACACAGTTTGGATATTTGTGCCATCAGAATACTGTTGTTTGTTGCTTGTAATACTTTTAGTGACACTGTCATTAGAAAATGTGATTTTTTTTTCTACAATTAGGCTTTAGAATTTTCTTTGCTGTGACTTCCTTGTTTCTTGAGAATTTCACTGTCTGTCATAAACATCTTAGTTCATTCTTCTCAAGAAATATTCACTTTTTTTCCTAGCCATGTTTGTTCCTATCCTAGAGCCTTTGTGCCAGCTACTTGATTAGTGTTTAATGTTTCCCCCCGCTTTTTTTTTTAAAAAAATTTTACTTTAGGTTCTGGGGTGCATGTGCAGATCTTGCAGGATTCTTACATAGGTATCCATGTGCCATGGTGGTTTGCTGCCTCCATTCCCCCATCACCTACATTAGGTATTTTTCCTAATATTACCCCTCCCCAGTCTCCCCACCTCCTGTTATCCCTCCCCCAGACCCCCAACTCTGACACACCCCAGTGCATAATGTTCCTTTCCCTGTGTCCATGTGTTCATTGTTCAACACCCACTTATGAGTGAGAACATGTGGTGTTTTGGGTTTAAGGTTTTTCTCAGTTTTGGCATGGCTTGCTTCTTCCTGCCAATCAAGCTTCAAGTTAAAACATGTTTATACAGACTTCTCTAGCAACCAAATCTAAAGCAGAGATGTTTTTCCATTATAGGGAATGTAAGTTTTGTGCAGATATAAGCTTTGTATGGATATTTTTTATATCTGCTGGGTATCTGGGAGTTGAATCACTGACTGTTTATAAATGTATTTTTAACTTTATAGGAAACTGTCAAACCATTTCACAATTGATTGTAGCATTTTATATTCCTGCCAACAATGAATGAGAGGTCCAGTTGATCCACACTTTTAACAGTAGATCTTAAGACTCTTTGTAATTTTAGCCATCTTAACATCTATGTGATGGAGTATTTCTATGGTTTAGTTCATGTTATCAAATGATTAATAATGCTGAGTAGCTTTCCACATGCTCATGCATCACACACACACGCACACACACACACACACACACACACACACACACACACACAGGCAGACACCATATTTGGTAAAATGCTGCTCATAATTTTGCATATTTCTTTTTAAACAGGTGGATTATATTACAACTAAGTCAGAAATTAGTTATATATTTGGGATCAACAAACTTTGCCAGACACATGTTTTGCAAATATTTTCCTCTGTTTCTGGTTTTTATATTTTTGTATCATTGACCTAAGAAAGAAATGTGTTTACCATTTATAGGTGTCAAGTATCAATATTACTCTTTCACTGTTTCTACTTTTGTGTCATATCTGAAGCATTTGCAAAGATTTTCTCATTTTCTTCATGAAATTTTAGAGTTTTAGTTTTTTATTTTGATCTCTGATCCATTTTTAGCTGTTTTTGTTGTTGGATGTTAAGAGGAAAAAATGTAGTTTACTTATGTAGTTTACTTTTCTCCTACTATTTTTCTACTACCATTTGTACCTAATAGGGAGCCTTTTTGCAAAAAGAAAGCAACTTCCTTTTCTGTTTAAACTAGTCTGAATGGATTCTACTGCCCTCAACTAGGCAGTCAGCCCAATAGATATGTTTTATTGAAAAGAATAAAGAGATGAAGCAAGGGAGGAATACAAAGAATTCGTGTCAGAAGACTTGTCTGTACTCAGTGTGCCACGGTGGGACAGTCACAGAATAACACTGCTAGTGATTCTTGTTCAAAAAGATGGAAAGTGGAGGAAGCAAAGTCACTGATCCAAAACCATTTTGACCTGGGGCTGAGCAAAGTCCAGCCGGAATTCCTTAATTAGGCTCCACAGCCTGGAACTAACCCTCTGTGACAGGCGGCTTTACCTCCGGGCTCTGCATATTTTTCTATCATTATTGGAAACATTTTATTTTCCTTCTGCTCCTGCTCTTTTGGTTCTTCTCCTTTTTCCTCATGGCAGCATCCTCCACTTAATCCTTGTTGCATCATCCCCCACAGAATTGGTCAGACATTGCCTGTGTCATGGGGCTGACCATCTCCATGAGAGGCTGTCCTTGTGAGCCCATGCTCCTCTTCACTTACCTGACCTCTCTCAGTCATGATTGCTTATAGCTGCCCTGGCTGGCTTAGGAGAAAACCTAAGACTATGGAGTCCCAGAACCAATCTCTGCCCTCTCTATCTCCAAGACAGGAAGAAAATAACAGGGATCTTCATGGAGAAATGACTCACAGGAGGGCCTGGACTCTCCAGCAGTTACAGCAGAAGGAAGTTTCTGAAGAAGAATGAAGGAGCTGAGAGCCCAGGCTGGGAAAGCAGGGTTGTGTGAAACACTCTTTAATCCTATGTGCTCCCTGCCCCAATCTAGCAGCCAGTGAATGACAGCTGACCAAGTATAAAGGCCAGGACTATAGAACTGTAATAAAGCATTTGTCCAAGGAATGAGGCTTTTACTGTTTTTGTTTTCACAGTGGAAATTGCTATTTTTCATCTAAAGTTTTCTGAATGGCAGCAGTGATCTTCTAGAGGGTGAGTTACCTGCTCTGCACAGGGAGGCTGAGGCCAAGACTTGTGTAGTGGATCTGCTGCCACCAAGTGGTGAGGAAGGTAGCCTGGGAGAGTCTCAGTCTTTCTGGGCTTCAGTGTTTCCTCATCAGTAAGGTAGAGGCTTATTGTACCTCTCTGAGGTCCCTTCCTGCTCTGTTTTCTCTGAGCTTCTGAGGAATTGAGATGCTTTTCAATACTGCCTGGGACCTTCAGCTGAGACCTGATTCTGTGTGTCTCCTGCAGGAGTCTGAGCTGAGCCTACATGCTGGAATTTCAGAGCTGTGGGAACAGGTGGAAGAAAGAAAGTCAGCAGGTTTAGGGGATGAGAATAATCCACAAAGGAGAAGCCATTGGTAAGTGAGAACCAAAGAAGAGGAGAATAAGGACAAAGCAGAACAGAAGCCTCAGGGGAAATGGGCAATGCCTATGATCATTTAAACCCTCAAGGAGCAGCGTGAGCTGAGCAGTGGGGACTGAGAGAAACTTACTCGACAGGAATCTTCTGCCTCTGGCCAGGGAGAGCCACAGGTTAGAGCAGAGCTGGTTTATAATGAGGGACAACTTCAACTCCAAGAAAGGGTCAGAGGTTTGTAATCAGTTTTATTCAGTCATGGATGAATACTCCTTAGACCCAGGAGCCTCAGCATCAGTGCTGCTGTAGCAGTGGATGCTCTTCAGGTCAGTGTGGATTAGAGGGAATAACCATGCTTGGAGAAGGGTTGGAGATGTCCATTCTTCCATCAAACAGCTCTGCTCTAGGTCAGGTGTCAGAGTAAGTGTTTCTTGCTTGTATATAATGCAGTGATACTAATAATATTCCTCCACACATTCAGTTGAGGGAAGTTTCTCATAAATATTTATTCAGTATTTAATTTTCTTTATACTATGCTAAGCACTTGGGATTCAGGTATTTAACATCTCTCTAAAGAAACTCAAGCCAGTGAGTGGAAAAACACAAACAGATCATTTCAAAAAGATACAGTAGTTCTACTCAACTGAGGTGTTGTGGCAGCCTGGAGGATGGGAGGGTATGTCAAAGGACATTGCTCATAATGACAGTGGGAGGTGTATGAGAACATTTTCAGGACAGACTAGTCTTCCTTGAAGCTCCCACAGGAGAGGATTCTGTGGCAGGGATGGTGTAGGGCAGGCACCTCTCTAAGGAAGGGGATTTTCAGCATTCTGAGAGAAAGAGCATCCCTTACAAGACATTGTGGACAGAAATGTAGGTGAAAGGGTTGGAAGTTTGTAATCCATTTTATTCAATCATGGATGAACACTGCTGAGAGGCCCCTCTGTGCTGGGCCCTTAGCTAATGATCATGACCACAGAGGTCAGTAAAATAGGATCCCAGGTTTCACAGAGTTCTCAGTCTAGTGACTGGTGATTCATGAGAAGTGTAGTGATGGTGGAAGCAGTGGCCCATGCCTCATGAGATGACCTCAGTTAATGTCCTGGGCCAGTGACCCTGGACTTCAGCCATATTTCAGCATCTCGATGTACAGTACACCAACACCTCAGCTCCATGTTGAGTCCAGGCAGTTAACACAGCCAAGGTATTCAGAGGACACTGATGATATCAGTAGCTATAGACTGTTTCCAGCTGGGGAAATAAAGAAGTAAATTTAATAACTCTTCTAAATTTGTCCTTGCCATAATGATAGATAACTTTATCTTGGTAATGAATTATATTGTGATAAGTTAATTATAACTTTCCATAATGAGAAATAACTTTATGCTGAGTACAGTAGACACACAAGCCCTTGAGGACACATGCCTGAGGATTCTGATGAAGATATATGTCCAAATATGTGACAGTTGGACCTACAGGCCAGCTTTGAAACAGTGGAAGACCTAGTTTCAAATTCAAGGTTGCTTTGAGTAGAAATCCACTTTACCTCTCTTTGCATGGCAATGGGGCCAGTCTTCCCTAAGCTACCCCTTACAAAAAAATGAATCATACTGGTAAGAATTCAGACTTCAGCAAACATGGGGAAGTAATAAAGTCTTTTACTCTATTCTAGTCACCTAGCAAGAAACCAGGAATTTAGCAAGTTCATTCACATTCAGGACAGTTGTGTTCACTAGACCAGAGGCCCCCTAACAAGGGCAAGTGTTTCTTCCTGTCCTAGGACATCACTGCCAACTTCAGGGAAGCAGGAACACAGCTGCCCACTTTACAGTCTGGGCTGCTTTTGTGCCTGGAATGTGTGTGATGTCCCAAAACCTGTATCTATTTCAGGGAGCCTTGGGAGGAGCCTGAATCACTGATGGAATTGGACAGTGCATGGAGATGGTTGAGCAGAATGAGGGTAAGTGCAGGGGCATGACCAGGTCATACTGGGACACAATGAGTGGCACTGATGGGGACAGACAAGGATATACAGACCTTCTCTTGTATATTACAAAGGTCCAGGGAAATTCCAGGTCTAATTCCATGGAAAATAGAGGTTATTTCCATGCTGTTAAAGCAAGGTTGCAGATACTTCTGAATTTTGGTCTCAATATACTAGGAGGACACACCTCTGTCCTGGAAAATGATACAGGAATGAATACTCTTCCTGTCACTCATTCTGGTCATTTGTCCAGCATCGCAAAAACCATACAATGGAAATATGGCCAAATTCATGATTTGCTAGCCCTCTTGTTCAGGTTTCTTACCTGATTCTTAGGATAACAGCGTTACCTTGAGGATTATGATGAAGATCTGCTGTCCAAATATGTACACATTTTTGAGAAAATTCCTGGTACAGATTGGTCAACAATTAATTAGTGAGTGATTCTATGAATATTCACTGAGTGCCGTAGATCCTGTGAATGATTATGAAATAGTTGTTGTGATTGATTTTATTGGCAGTGCTCAAAACTTCTCCCTGTGTGACCTGAAGTCAGCCACATAACTCTGTGAACCTGCAGTTTCATCATTTTTATAATGAAGAAACCTGACAGATTTTCCTTCTGCCACAGAATGTCAGGCCTTGCAGACACCAGAACATGTGTATACATAAAGCCTTTGATGTATCTCAAAGCATTATGCTTACAGTGTTGCTGGAGGATGATGGGGGCTGTAGAGAGGCACACTTTCCAATGGAATTGATCCAGTCCTCCTTGCTTCACTTCCACATGAATGCTGGGCAGCCCAGGGTCACCCCCATTGCACCCTCAACTCAGCAAGCCCAGGAAGCAGCCAAATATAGGAGACCTGGGCTACAGAACAGTCTCCCAAGCCCCAGGCTCACAAAATGTGAGTGGTGATGAAAGCTGAGAAAGTGAAAAGGTGGTGCAGGGGATCACTCTTCTGTACTCATTCCTATCATCCCAAATTCACCTTCTATTGCACAGGAGCATGGAGGACCACCAACCACCCCTGACCATCACCTTGATCTTACCATGTCTGGTTAGTGGGATGCAACCACACATCAACATCATTAGACCAACTCAGAAAAATATGTGTCCAACAGTATTTCATAAGGACCACTCATGGCCCTGTTATTTTCACTATATGGAAAACATGAAATGAAAACAACAAAACCATACCAGGTTTACCAGACTTCCCAAGATAGATGGTCACATATGGTTTCAGAAGATCTCTATATAAATGATTTTGATGAGTTGACACCTTGAAAAGAGCTCTTCTGGGATAAAATTGACATCCATAAGTGACAAGAATGAGATGTAGTGTTCAGTCACATTAGAAAACCAATCATCTCACAGAGAGGAAGCTTTTGATATAGGGACATCAAACTGGTCTTAAGTGTAATGAAAACTCTCTTCTACCACAAATATCAGTGCAGTCATATCTGCCAGTAAGAAAATATAAATCAGCATAACCATGGGATACAGCAAGAAGAATGAGCCAGGAAAGAAAACATTTTAAAAAAATGAATTACTCATTCACTTTTTAGTGGATACAGAAAAAACTGCAGAAGAGTCAGAGGATATCATGGCAGTGTAATAGGATGATATGTTGAACTTGTGGAAAAGCCTCCAATTCTGTTTTAACATATGAGAAGGAGGGATGACTGACTTCATGACTAGCATTAAGAAAATATCACATCTTGGGAAACTGTTTCTGCCTTGATGATTTTATACACACAATAGATGAAAAATGAGGCACGTGCTTAGATATATTGGGAATGAGATGGGACTGTGGCATTGTCACAAGGGTACACAAATACTGAGAGTGACTGATAGTGGAATGGTCCCCATTGGTTGTTACCTCAGGTGAGACCAGGAAGCCTGTGTTTTAGCAAACCCTGGGCAATCGGAATGAAGGGCTCCTAAGATTCCATGACACGCCCAGCTTCAAATTCTGTGATTGCAACAACAGACCGTTACCTGGGACACTGGCTGCTATCTCCCACACTCTTGTCTTAGTCTGAGCTAGAGGCAGCACCTTCAGCTCTTAGCTCAAGCGTTTCCAATCTTGTTTTGGCAGTTAAAAATCCTAAAATTTTGTGAGGAGGGATCGTTTTTCTAAACAGTAAGTTAGATATTTGAGTTATAGACATCCCCCAGTCCTGATTAAACCTATTTGATTTCCAGTTTTTAACCCATCCTGTGTTTGGGTTTCTTCTCCCCAGTCCCTGGCTCTGCCTTTGGTGCCGCAAATGTCACCATGGCGGCACCTGGCAGGACGTGTTTCAGGCAAACCACAGAGGTGAACTTTCCTGATATCGTCGAGAATTCCTACACCCAGCGGGAAGAGACCAAACCGAGTTTCAGAGACAGCAAAAATAGACTTCTTCTGAGCCAGGTGGCCTACTTCCAGAACTACCAGCTGAAGACAGACAGTAAGTTCTACAGGTTCACCACTGTGAAACTGATGAGTGATGTCCTGTCTTGTCTCAAGAAACTAACCATTCTCTTCATCAAAATTAATTTCATCCTTCTTATACTTGTAGAAAATAGCAATGGGTATTTTAACATTTAGTTAAAGATGGAAGACAGAGGCCAAAGTATTTAGCAACTGTTCCACATCTGCAATAAGGTGGGTGAGGAACTGGGGTTACAATCCCAGCTATTGATTTCTGACACAGGCACAGAACCACCTGTTTTTCTCAGCAAAAGTCTAAGTCAGGTTTACAGGAATCCTCTCTGTACCATATAAGATTCTGCATACAAGTAGCATCCAGTCTGTTGATCTAAATGTCTGAGGCTACTGAACTTCCATTAGGTTCCAGTTTCTGCTGAGGCCCAGTAGGCAAAGCTGTGTTCTGGGGACACTGGGGTAAACACAGTGATAGCATGCAGTACCTCCTGTGAGGAGCTTGAAGGGGACCCTGCTCCTAATAGAAACTGTGGTATCTGTAAGTGGCATCATCAAGAGCAGGGAGAACCCTTATACTGGTGCCTCAGCCTCCCAATCAGCTGGGATCCCCAGTGGGCACCACCACACCTGGCTAACTATTATATTTTCAGTAAAGGTGACATTTCACCATGTGGGCCAACCTGGTCCTGAACTCCTGAGGTCAAGGGGTCTGCCCTCCTGTGCCTCCTAAATTGCTCAGATTCCAGGCATGATCCACCATGCTGGTTCCACAGATTCTTTTTTCTGTTAGAAGACATCCATTGGTCTAGTCTCCTATATAAATTTTTCTAAGCATTCATTGACCATGATATATGATGAGATAGATCAGTATTGCAGCAATGCTTCTGAAATGTATTTAGGGCAATCTTTGAAAGCTTTTGGGGAAAATGTTTTACTTTTTGCACTGACTTAGGTCATCAGATATGTGATTACGATCTACCAGATGAGGGACATTTTGTCCCATGGATCTGAAAAGCAGGCTCATTATACTTTTGAGGCAACCTAATCTAGGGCCCATTAGAACATTCCTGTCAGAATATCACATTCTTACACTGAGAATATTTTACATCCTTGTGCTATGACAGGACACTGATTTGGACTTGTTTGTTGTGTGATTTGCTTAATGTGACCTGCTCTTCTGAATTTGTTTACAGAAGATCAAAAAGATCACGATGAAGAACAGAAATACAGAGACAGCAAAAATAAACTTCTTATGAGTCAAGTGGCCTACTACCTTGCCTGCCGGCTGAAGACAGAAGGTAAGTTTTATAGGTTCACCATAACGGAAGTGTTCCACAATGTCCTGTCTTGTCTCTGAGAAATGAAACACTCTCTTCTTCAACATTAATTTAATCCTTCCCATACTTATAGGAAAATAGCAATGGGTATTTTAACATTTGGTGAAGATAGAAGTCAGAAGCCAAGGTATTTAGAAACTCTTCCACGTGTGCAGTAAGGTGGGTGTGGGACTAGGGTTAATATCACAGGTAATGATTCCTGACACAGGCACAGAACCACTGTTTTTCTCAGCAAGAGACTAAATCATGTTTTCAGGAATCTTCTCTAACTCATAGGATTCTTCAGAATGTATAAGCAGGATAAAGGCAGAAGTGTTTATATCCTGGTTTCAGGGTGAGTGAGTAGCTAAGACAAGTTGACTTCAAGGAGATCAAGAGTGGAGATGAGAGGAGTCAAAGCAGGAAAACAGCATGTTCAATAGGCAAGGCTGTCAGTGACATCCCTCAGTCCTGATTAAACCAATTTGATGTCACCAGTTTCTAACCCATCATGGCTTTGGGTTTCTTCTTCCTAGTCCATGGCTTTCTGCATTTTGCCCCAAACATCAACATGGTGGCATCTGGCAGGCCTCCTTCCAAAAAGAACCCAGAGGTGAACATTCCAGAAGGCATTCAAAAATCCTGCTCGCAACACAAAGAAAACAAATTGAATGTCAGTGCCAGCAAAAATAGACTTCTTCTGAGTCAGGTGGCCTACTTCCAGAACTACCAGCTGAAGACACACAGTAAGTTCTATCGGTTGACCACCACAAAAGTGATCAATGATGTCCTGTGTTGTTTTGATAAACTAACAGTTCTCTTCATCAAAATTAATTTCATTCTTCCTATACTTGTAGAAATTAGCAATGGGTATTTTAACATTTTGTTAAAGATGGAAGACAGATGCCAAGTAGTTAGCAACTTTTCCATGTCTGCAGTAAGGTGGGTGTATGACTGGGGTCACAATCCCAGCTATCAGTTTCTGACACAGGCACAGAAGAGCATTTTTCTCACCAAGAGGCCAAATCCATGTTTACAGGAATCCTCTCTGTACAGTATAAGACCCTGCCGACAAGTAGCATCTACTCTGTTGGTCAAAATGTCTAAGGCTACTGAACTTCCATTTGCTTCTGGTTTTCTGAGGCCCAGTAGGCAAAGCTGTGTTCTGGGGACACTGGGGGAAATGTGGTGATAGTGCACAGTACCTCCTGTGAGGAGCTTGAAGGGGACCCTGCTCCAATAGCATCTGTGGTATGTGTCTGTGGCACCATCAAGAGCAGAGAGTACCCTGGTACTGGTTCCTCAGCCTTCCAATTAGCTGGGATCCCTGGTGGGCACGACTGCAAATGGCTAATTTTTGTATTGTTAGTAGAGGCAGGGTTTCACCATGTTGGCCAGGCTGGTCTTCAACTCCTGAGGTCAAGTGATTTGCCTCCCTGGGCCTCATAAAGTGCTGGGATTCCAGGTGTGAGACACCAGGCTGTTTCCATGGATTTTTTTTTTAAGTTAAGGTTGTTAGGATTTATCCATCAGTCCAGTCTCCTATATAAATTTTTGAAACCATTCATTGACCATGGTATATGATGAGATAACTTGGTATTGCAGCAATGCTTCTGGAAAGCAGTTAGGGCAATTTTTGAAGACTTGGAAAATTTTTTTTTCAACTTTTCAACTATTCTTGTCAGAATATCACATTCTTACACTGAGAATATTTTATGACCTTGTGCTATGACTAGACACTGATTGGATCTTGTGTGAAATGTGATTACCGTAATGTGGCCTGCTCTTCTGAATTTGTTTACAGAAGATCAAAAAGATCATGAAGAAGAACAGAACTACAGAGACAGCAAAAATAAAGTTCTTATGAGTCAATTGGCCGACTACCTGGCCTGCCGGCTGAAGATGAAAGGTAAGTTTTGTAGGTTCACCATCACAGAAGTGCTGAACAAAGTTCTGTCTTGTCTCTGACAAGTGCTACACTCTCTTCTTCAAAGTTTAGTTTTATCCTTCTGATACTTCTAAGAAGGTAGCAATGGGTATTTTAACATTTTCTTAAAGACATAACACAGAGGTGAAACTATTTAGCAACTTGACACATCTGCAGTAAGACAGGTGTGAGATTGGGTTAACATCCCAGCTATTGATTTCTAACACAAAAAACAAACTACCTGCTTTTCTCTACCAGAGGCTAAATCATGTTTACAAAAATCTTATCCAAACAATACAAGTTTCTTCAGAACTTATAAGCAAGATAAAGGTAGAAATGTTTATGTCCTGGCTTCAAGGTAAATGAGTAGCTAAGACAAGTTGACTTTAAGGTGATCAAGAGTGCAGATGAGAAGAGTAATTCAGGGAAATAACATCTTCAAATCAATAGGCAAGGCTGTCAGTGACATCCCTTAGTTCTGATTAAACCAATTTGATGTCACCAGTTTCTAACCCATCATTTGTTTGGGTGTCTTCTCCCCAGTTCCTGGCTTTCTGTATTGTGCTCAAAACATCAGCAAGGTGGATTCTGGCAGGCCCCCATCCAGAAAAAACTCAGAGGTGAATGTTCCAGAAGGAATTGAGAAATCCTGCTCCCAGCAGGAAGATAACAAACCGGATGTGAGATTCAGCAATAATAGATGTCTTATGAGTGAGGTGAATTACACCCTGTGCTACCAGCTGAAGACATACAGTAAGTTCCATAAGTTCACCTCCACAGAAGTGGTGAACGATGTCCTGTCTTGTCTTGAGAAACTAACTGTTCTCTTCATCAAAATTAATTTCATCTTTCCCATACTCATAGAAAATAGAAATGGGTATTTTAACACTTTGTTAAAGATGTAAGACAGAGGCCAAAGTGCTTAGCCACTTTTCCACATCTGCAGTAAGGTGGGTGTGGGACTGGGGTTAAAATCCCAGCTATTGATTACTGACACAGGCACAAAACCACCTGTCTTTCTCAGCAAGAGGCTAAATCCATGTTTGCAGGAATCCTCTCTGTACCACATAAGATCCTGCAGACAAGTAGCATCTAGTCTATTGGTCTAAATATCTGAGGCTACTGAACTTCCATTTGGTTCTGGTTTGTGCTGAGGCCCAGTAGGCAAAGCTGTGTTTTGGGGACACTGGAAGAAACACAGCGATAGCAGATAGTATCTCCTGTGAGGAACTTAAAGGGGATCCTGCTCCTTATAGAACCTGTGGTATGCGTAAGTGGCCCCATCAAGAGAAGGAAGTACCCTGGCCTCAGGGTACTAATTGGCCTCAGCCTCCCAATTAGTTAAGATACCCAGTGGCACCACCACACCTGGCTACTTTCAGTATCTTATGTAGAGGCAGGGTTTCTCCATGTTGGCCAGGCTAATCTTGAGCTCCTGAGGTCAAGGGATCTGCCCTCCTAGACCTCCTAAAGTGCTGGGATTCCAGGCATGAGCCACCATGCCGGCTCCACAAATTCTTTTTTAAGTAGAGGTTGTTAAAATGCATCCATTGGTCCCGTCCCTGATATATGTTTCTCTAACCATTTATTGACCATGATATATGATGAGATAGATCAGTATTGCAGCAACCCTTCTGGAAAGTAGTCAGAAAAAGTTTTGAAGATTTCACAGTAAAAGTTTTATTTGTTTGCACTGACTTAAATCAGAGAATATGGGATTAAGTTCTACAAGACGAGACAGATTCTGTTTCACAGATCTGAAAAGCAGGCTTATTTGCTTCTGAGGCAACTTAATTTAGGGCCTATTAGAACATTTTCATTATAATATCACATTCTTTTACAGAGGATATGTTACATCCTTTTGCTATGACTGAACACTGATTTAATCTTGTGTGAAGTGTGATTTGCTTAATGTAACCTGCTCTTCTGAATTTGTTTACAGACGATCAAAAAGACCACGATGAAGAACAGAAATATGGAGACAGCAAAAATAAACTTGTTATGAGTCACATGGTCTGCTACCTGGCCTGTCAGCTGAAGATGGAAGGTAAGTTCTGTAGGTTCACCATCATGGAAGTGCTGAACAGTGTCCTGTCTTGTCTCTGAGAAACTATACACTCTCCTATTCAAAGTTAATTTCATTCTTTCCATGCTTCTAGGAAAGTAGCAATGGGTATTTTAACACCTTCTTAAAGATGTAACACAGAGGCAAAACTATTTATCAACTCTTCCATATCTGCAGTAAGACAGGTGTGAGACTAGGGTTAACATTCCCAGCTGTTGATTCCTAACACAGAAACCAAACCACCTGCTTTTCTCTGCAAGAGGCTAAATCATGTTTACAGGAATCTTCTCTGTACCATATAATATCCTTCAGAACATATAAGCAAGATAAAGGTAGAAATGTTTATGTCCTGGCTTCAAGGTAAATGAGTAGCTAAGACAAGTTGACTTTAAGGTGATCAAGAGTGCAGATGAGAAGAGTAATTTGGGGAATTAACATCTTCAAATCAATAGGCAAGGCTGTCAGTGACATCCCTCAGTTCTGATTAAACCAATTTGACGTCACTAGTTTCTAACCCATCATGTGTTTGGGTTTCTTTTTTCCAGTCCCTGGATTTCTGTGTTCTGCCCCAAATGTCATCATGGTGGCATCTAACAGGACTTTTTCTGGAAATATTCCAGAGGTGAACCTTCCAGAAGGCATTGAGAAATCCTGCTCCCAGCAGGAAGATAACAAACTGGATGTCAGAGTCAGCAAAAATAGATGTCTTATGAGTGAGGTGAACTACTCCCTGAACTACCAGCTGAAGATGTTCGGTAAGTTCTATAGGTTCACCTCCACAGAAGTGATGAACAATGTCCTGTCTTGTCTCGAGAAACTAACTGCTCTCTTCATAAAAATTAATTTTATCTTTCCCATACTCATAGAAAATAGAAATGGGTATTTTAATATTTTGGTAAAGAAAGATAGAGGCCAACATGTTTAGCAACTTTTCCACATCAACAGTAAGGTGGGTGTGGGACTGGGGTTACAATTTCAGTTATTGATTTCTGACACAGGCACAGAACCACCTGTTTTTTTCAGTAAGAGGCTAAATCCATGTTCACAGAAATTCTCTCTGTTCAGTATAAGATCCTGCAGAGAAGTAGCATGTAGTCCGTTGGTCTAAATGTCTGAACTTCCACTTGGTTCCGGTTTGTGCTGAGGCCCAGTAGACAAAGCTGTGTTTTGGGGACACTGGGGAAAACACAGCAATAGCAGACAGTACCTGCTGTGAGGAACTTAAAGGAAATTCTGCTCCTAATAGAACCTGTGGTATGTGTAAGTGGCCCCATCAAGAGCAGGAAGTACCCTGGTACTGGTGCCTCAGCATCCCAATTAGCTGGGATTCCCAGTGGCACAACCACACCTGGCTACTTTTTGTATTTTATGTAGAGGTGGGGTTTCTCCATGTTGGCCAGGCTGATCTTGAGCTCCTGAGGTCAAGGGATCTGCCCTTCTTGACCTCCTAAAGTGCTGGGATTTCAGGCATGAGCCACCATGCCAGCTCCACAAATTCTTTTTTAAGTAGAGGTTGTTAAAATACATCCATTGGTCCAGTCCCTGATATATGTTTCTCTAACCATTTATTGACCATGATATATGATGAGATAGATCAGTATTGCAGCAACCCTTCTGGAAAGTAGTCAGGAAAAGTTTTGAAGATTTCACAGTAAAAGTTTTATTTGTTTGCATTGACTTAAGTCAGAGGATATGGGATTGAGATCTACAATATGAGGCAGATTCTGTCCCACAGATTTGAAAAGCAGGCTCATCTGCTTCTGAGGCAACTTTATCTAGGGCCCATTAGAACATTTTCATCATAATATCACATTCTTCAATTGAGATTATTTTACATCCTTGTGCTATGACTGAACACTGATTTAATCTTGTGTGAAGTGTGATTTGCTTAATGTAACCTGCTCTTCTGAATTTGTTTACAGAAGGTCAAAGAGATCATGATGAAGAACAAAAATACAGAGACAGCAAAAATAAACTTGTTATGAGTCAAGTGGTCTGCTACCTGGCCTGTCAGCTGAAGACAGAAGGTAAGTTCTATAGGCTCACCATCATGGAAGTGCTGAACAGTGTTCTGTCTTGTCTCTGAGAAACCATACACTCTGTTTTTCAAAGTTAATTTCATCCTTTTTATGCTTCTAGGAAAGTAGCAATGGATATTTTAACATTTTCTTAAAGACCTAACACAGAGGCGAAATTATTTATCAACTTTTCCACATCTGCAGTAGGATAGGTGTGAGACTGGGGTTAACATCCCAGCTATTGATTTCTAACACAGGCACCAAACCACTGGCTTTTCTCTGCAAAAGGCTAAATCATGTTTACAGGAATCTTCTCTGTACCATATAAGATCCTTTAAAACTTATAAGCAAGATAAAGGTAGAAATGTTTATGTCCTGGCTTCAAGGTAAATGAGTAGCTAAGACAAGTTGACTTTAAGGTGATGGAACATGCAGATGAAAAGAGTAATTTTGGGAAATAACATGTTCAAATCAATATGCAAGGCTGTCTGTGACATCCCTCAGTCCTGATTAAACCAATTTGATGTCACTAATTCATAACCCATTATGTGTTTGGGTTTCTTCTTTCCAGTCCCTGGCTTTCTGTGTTCTGCCCCAAATGTCATCATGGTGGCATCTGGCAGGCCTTTTTTCAGAAAAATTCCAGAGGTGAATGTTCCAGAAGATATTGAGAAATCCTGCTCCCAGCAGGAAAATAACAAACCGGATGTCGTAGTCAGCAAAAATAGATGTCTTCTGAGTGAGGTGAACTACTCCCTGAACTACCAGCTGAAGATGTACGGTAAGTTCTATAGGTTCACCTCCACAGAAGTGATGAACAATGTCCTGTCTTGTCTCCAGAAACTAACCACTCTCTTCATCAAAATTAATTTTATCTTTCCCATACTCATAGAAAGTAGAAATGGATATTTTACCATTTTGTTCAAGATGGAAGACAGAGGTCAATGTGTTTAGCAACTTTTCCATGTCTACAGTAAGGTGGGAGTGGGACTGAGGTTACAATCCCAGCTATCAATTTTTGTCACAGGCACAGAACCACCTGTTTTTCTCAGCAAGAGGCTAAATCTGTGTTTACAGGAATCCTCTCTGTACAGTATAAGATCCTGCAGAGAAGTAGCATCTAGTCTGTTGGTCTAAATGTCTGAGGCTACTGAACTTCCATTTGGTTTCAGTTTGTGCTGAGTCCCAGTAGGCAAAACTGTGTTTTGGAGACACTGGAGGAAACACAGTGATAGCAGACAGTACCTTCTGTGAGGAACTTAAAGGGGATTCTGCTCCTAATAGGACCTGTGGTATGTGTAAGTGGCCCCATCAAGAGCAGGAAGTACCCTGGTACTGGTGCCTCATCCTCCCAATTAGCTGGGATTCCCAGTGGCACAACCACACCTGGCTACTTTTTGTATTTTATGTAGAGGTGGGGTTTCTCCATGTTGGCCAGGCTGATCTTGAGCTCCTGAGGTCAAGGGATCTGCCCTTCTTGACCTCCTAAAGTGCTGGGATTCCAGGCATGAGCCACCATGCCGGCTCCACAGATTCTTTTTTAACTAGAGGTTGTTAAAATACATCCATTGGTCCAGTCTCTGATATACGTTTCTCTAACTATTGATCATGACATATGATGAGATAGATCAGTATTGTAGCAACCCTTCTGGAAAGTAGTCAGAAAAAGTTTTGAAGATCTTGGGGTAAAAGTTTTAATTGTTTGCACTGACTTAAGTCAGAGGATATGGGATTGAGTTCTACAAGATGAGACAGATTCTCTTTTATAGATCTGAAAAGCAGGCTCATCTGCTTCTGAGGCAACTTAATCTAGGGCCTGTTAGAATATTTTCATCATAATATCACATTCTTTTATAGAGAATATTTTAGGTCCTTTTGCTATGACTGAACACTGATTTAATCTTGTGTGAAGTGTGATTTGCTTAATGTGACCTGCTCTTCTGAATTTGTTTACAGAAGATCGAAAAGATCATGATGAAGAACAGAAATATGGAGACAGCAAAAATAAACTTGTTATGAGTCAAGTGGTCTGCTACCTGGCCTGTCAGCTGAGGACGGAAGGTAAGTTCTATAGGTTGACCACCACAGAAGTGCTGAACAGTGTCCTGTCTTGTCTGAGAAACCATACACTGTCTTCTTCTAAGTTAATTTCATTTTTCCCATGCTTCTAGTAAAGTAGCAATGGATATTTTAACATTTTCTTAAAGATGTAACACAGAGGCCAAACTATTTATCAACTTTATTACATCTGCAGTAAGACAGGTGTGAGACTAGGGTTAACATTCCAGCTATTGATTCCTAACACAGGAACCAAACCACCTACTTTCCTCTGCAAGAGGCTATATTATGTTTACCCGTATATTCTCTGTACCATATAAGATCCTTCAGAACTTACAAACAAGATAAAGGTAGAAATGTTTATGTCCTGGCTTCAAGGTAAATGAGTAGCTAAGACAAGTTGACTTTAAGGTGATCGAGAGTGCAGATGAGAAGAGTAAATCTGGTAAATAACATGTTCAATCAATAGGCAAGGCTGTCAGTGACATCTTTCAGTCTTGATTAAACCAATTTGATGTCAGTAGTTTCTAACTCATCATGTATTTGGGTTTCTTCTTTCCAGTCCCTTGCTTTCTGTGTTCTGCCCCAAATGTCATCATGGTGGCATCTGGCAGGTTTTTTTCCAGAAAAATTCCAGAGGTTAATGTTCCAGAAGGCACTGAGAAATCCTGCTCCCAGCAGGAAGATAACAAACCAGATTTCAGAGTCAGCAAAAATAGATGTCTTATGAGTGAAGTGAACTACTCCCTGAACTACCAGCTGGAGATGTACAGTAAGTTCTACAGGTTCACCTCCACAGAAGTGATAAATGATGTCCTATCTTGTCTCAAGAAACTAACCGCTCTCTTCATCAAAATTAATTTCATCTTTCCCATACTCATAGAAAATAGAAATGGGTATTTTAACATTTTGGTAAAGATGAAAGATAGAGGTCAACAGGTTTAGCAACTTTTACACATCTGCAGTAAGGTGGAGTGGGACTGGGGTTAAAAACCCAGCTATTGATTTCTGACACAGGCACAGAACCATCTGTTTTTCTCAGCAAGCAGCTAAATCAATGTTTGCAGGAATCCTCTCTGTACCATATGAGATCCTGCAGAGAAGTAGCATCTAGTCTATTGGTCTAAATATCTGAGGCTACTGAACTTCCATTTGGTTCCAGTTTGTGCTGAGGCCCAGTAGGCAAAGCTGTGTTTTGGGAACACTGGAAGAAATAGAGCGATAGCAGACAGTACCTCCTGTGAGGAACTTAAAGGGGATTCTGCTCCTAATAGAACCTATTATATGTGTAAGTGGCCCTATCGAGAGCAGGAAGTACCTTGGTACTGGTGCCTCAGCCTCCCAATTAGCTGGGATCCCCAGTGGGCACCACCATGCCTGGATACTTTTTGTATTTTATGTAGAGGTGGTGTTTCTCCATGTTGGCCAGGCTGATCTTGAGCTCCTGTGGTCAAGGGATCTGCCCTCCTAGACCTCCTAAACTGCTGGGATTCCAGGCATGAGCCACCATGCCAGCTCCACAGATTTCTTTTTAAGTAGAGGTTAAGATACATCCATTGGTCCAGTCTCCGATATATGTTTCTCTAACCATTTGCTGACCATGATATATGATGAGATAGATCAGTATTGCAGCAACCCTTCTGGAAAGTAGTCAGGAAAAGTTTTGAAGATTTCACAGTAAAAGTTTTAATTGTTTGCACTGACTTAATTCAGAAGATATGGGATTGAGTTCTACAAGATGAGACAGATTTTTTTCATAGATATGAAAAGCAGGCTCATCTGCTTCTGAGGCAACTTAATCTTGGGCCCGTTAGAACATTTTCATCAAAATATCACATTCTTTTATAGAGAATATTTTAGGTCCTTGTGCTATGACTGAACACTGATTTAATCTTGTGTGAAGTGTGATTTTCTTAATGTGAACTGCTCTTCTGAATTTGTTTACAGAAGATCAAAAAGATCACGATGAAGAACAGAAATATGGAGACAGCAAAAATAAACTTGTTATGAGTCAAGTGGTCTGCTACCTGGCCTGTCAGCTGAAGATGGAAGGTAAGTTCTATAGGTTCACTATCATGAAAGTGCTGAACAGTGTCCTGTCTTTTCTCTGAGAAACCATACACTCTTTTATTCAAAGTTAATTTTATCCTTTCCATGCTTCTAGGAAAGTAGCAATGGGTATTTTAACATTTTGTTAAAGACATAACACAGAGGTGAAACTGCTTATCAACTTTTCCGTATCTGCAGTAAGACAGGTGTGAGACTAGGGTTAACATCCCAGCTGTTGATTTCTAACACAGAAACCAAACCACCTGCTTTTCTCTGCAAGAGGCTAAATCATGTTTACAGGAATCTTCTCTGTACCATATAATATCCTTCAGAACATATAAGCAAGATAAAGACAGAAATGTTTATGTCCTGGCTTCAAGGTAAATGACTAGCTAAGATGAGTTGACTTTAAGGTGATGGAGTGTGCAGATGAGAAGAGTAATTCTGGGAAATAACATCTTTAAATCAATAGGCATGGCTTTCAGTGACATCCCTCAGTTCTGATTAAACCAATTTGATGTAACTAGTTTCTAACCCATCATGTGTTTGGGTTTCTTTTTTCCAGTCCCTGGCTTTCTATGTTCTGCCCCAAATGTCATCATGGTGGCATCTGGCAGGCCATTTTCTGGAAAGATTGCAGAGGTGAACGTTCCAGAAGGCATTGAAAAATCCTACTCTCAGCAGCAAGATAACAAACTGGATGTCAGAGTCAGCAAAAATAGATGTCTTATGAGTGAGGTGAACTACTCCCTGAACTACCAGCTGACAATGTACAGTAAGTTCTATAAGTTAACCTCCACAGAAGTGATGAATGATGTCCTGTCTTGTATCAAGAAACTAACCACTCTCTTCATCAAAATTAATTTCAACTTTCTCATACTCATAGAAAATAGTAATGGGTATTTTAACATTTTGATAAAGATGAAAAATAGAGGCCAACATGTTTAGCAACATTTCCACATCAGCAGTAAGGTGGGAGTGGGACTGGGGTTAAAATCCCAGCTATTGATTTCTGACACAGGCACAGAACCATCTGTTTTTCTCAGCAAGTGGCTAAATCCATGTTTGCAGGAATCCTCTCTGTACCATATAAGATCCTGCAGACAAGTAGCATCTAGTCTATTGGTCTAAATATCTGAGGCTACTGAACTTCCATTTGGTTCCGGTTTGTGCTGAGGCCCAGTAGGCAAAGTTGTGTTTTGGGGACACTGGGGGAAACACAGCAATAGCCGACAGTATCTTCTGTGAGGAACTTAAAGAGGATTCTGCTCCTAATAGGACCTGTGGTATGTGTAAGTGGCCCCATGAAGAGCAGGAAGTACCCTGGAACTGGTGCCTCAGCCTCCCAATTAGCTGGGATCCCCGGTGGCACCACCATGCCTGGCTACTTTTTGTATTTTATACAGAGGCAGGGTTTCTCCATGTTGGCCAGGCTGATCTTAAACTCCTGAGGTCAAGGGATCTGCCCTCCTCGACCTCCTAAAGTGCTGGGATTCCATGCATGAGTGACCATGCTGGCTCCACAGATTCTTTTTTAAGTAGAGGTTGTTAAAATACATCCATTGGTCCAGTCTCTTATATACATTTCTCTAATCATTTATTGACCATGATATAGATGAGATAGATCAGTATTGCAGCAACCCTTCTGGAAAGTAGTCAGGAAAAGTTTTGAAGATTTCAGGGTAAAAGTTTTAATCGTTTGCACTGACTTAAGTCAGAGGATATGGGATTGAGTTCTACAAGATGAGACAGATTCTGTTTCATGGATCTGAAAAGCAGGCTCATCTGCTTCTGAGGCAAATTAATTAGGGCCCGTTAGAACATTTTCATCATAATATCACATTCTTTTACAGAGGATATGTTACATCCTTGTGCTATAACTGAACACTGATTTAATCTTGTATGAAGTGTGATTTTCTGAATGTGACCTGCTCCTCTAAATTTGTTTACAGAAGATCAAAAAGATCACGATGAAGAACAGAAATATGGAGACAGCAAAAATAAGCTTGTTATGAGTCAAGTGGTCTATGACCTGGCCTGTCAGCTGAAGACAGAAGGTAAGTTCTATAGGTTCACCATCACGGAAGTGCTGAACAGTGTTTTGTCTTTTCTCTGAGAAACCATACACTTTTATTCAAAGTTAATTTTATCCTTTCCATGCTTCTAGGAAAGTAGCAATGGGTATTTTAACATTTTGTTAAAGATGTAACACAGAGGTGAAACTATTTATCAACTTTTCCACATCTGCAGTAAGACAGGTGTGAGACTAGGGGTAACATCCCAGCTGTTGATTTCTAACACAGAAACCAAACCACCTCCTTTTCTCTGCAAGAGGCTAAATCATGTTTACAGGAATCTTCTCTGTACCATATAAGATTTTTCAGGACTTATAAGCAAGATAAAGGTAGAAATGTTTATGTCCTGGCTTCAAGGTAAATGAGTAGCTAAGACAAGTTGACTTTAAGGTGATCAAGCATGCAGATGAGAAGAGTAATTCAGGGAAAAATAATATCTTCAAATCAATAAGAAAGGCTTTCAGTGACATCCCTCAGTCCTGATTAAACCAATTTGATGTTACTAGTTACTCACCCATCATGTGTTTGGGTTTCTTTTTTCCAGTCCCTGGCTTTCTGTGTTCTGCCCCAAATGTCATCATGGTGGCATCTGGCAGGTTTTTTTCCAGAAAAATTTCAGAGGTGAACATTCCAGAAGGCATTGACAAATCCTGCTTTCAGCAGGAAGATAACATATTGGATGTTGGAGTCAACGAAAACAGATGTCTTCTGAGTGAGGTGAACTACTCCCTGAACTACCAGCTGAAGATGTTCAGTAAGTTCTACAGGTTCACCTCCACAGAAGTGATGAACGATGTCCTCTCTTGTCTCCAGAAACTAACTGCTCTTTTCATCAAAATTAATTTTATCTTTTCCATACTCATAGAAAGTAGAAATGGATATTTTACCATTTTGTTCAAGATGGAAGACAGAGGTCAATGTGTTTAGCAACTTTTCCATGTCTACAGTAAGGTGGGAGTGGGACTGAGGTTAAAATCGCAGCTATTGATTTCTGACATA
The DNA here is from genome assembly GCA_031835075.1 of Saguinus oedipus. Taxonomy (NCBI): domain Eukaryota; kingdom Metazoa; phylum Chordata; class Mammalia; order Primates; family Cebidae; genus Saguinus; species Saguinus oedipus. The sequence continues at coordinate 74,188,052 of CM063185.1, forward strand.
GGCACAGAACCACCTGTTTTTCTCAGCAAGAGGCTAAATCCATGTTTACAGGAATCCTCTCTGTACAGTATAAGATCCTGCAGAGAAGTAGCATCTAGTCTGTTGGTCTAAATGTCTGAGGCTACTGAACTTCCATTTGGTTCCAGTTTGTACTGAGTCCCAGTAGACAAAGCTGTGTTTTGGGGACACTGGGGGAAACACAGCGATAGCAGATAGTACCTCCTGTGAGGAACTTAAAGGGGATCCTGCTCCTAATAGAACCTGTGGTATGTGTAAGTGGCCCCATCAAGAGTAGGAAGTACCCTGGTACTGGTGCCTTAGCCTCCCAATTAGCTGGGATCCCTGGTGGGCACCACTCCTGGCTACTTTTTGTATTTTATGTAGAGGTGGGGTTTCTCCATGTTGGCCAGGCTGATCTTGAGCACCTGAGGTGAAGTGATTTGCCCTTCTAGACCTCCTAAAGTGCTGGGATTCCAGGCATCAGCCACCATGCTGGTTCTACAGATTCTTTTCTAAGTAGAGGTTGTTAAAATACATCCATTGGTCCAGTTTCTGATATACGTTTCTCTAACCATTTATTGACCATGACATATGATGAGATAGATCAGTATTGCAGCAACCCTTCTGGAAAGTAGTTCAGGAAAAGTTTTGAAGATTTCAGGATAAAAGTTTTAATTCTTTGCACTGACTGAAGTCAGAGGATATGGGATTGAGTTCTACAAGATGAGACAGATTCTGTTTTATAGATCTGAAAAGAAGGCTCATCTGCTTCTGAGGCAACTTAATCTAGGGCCCGTTAGAACATTTTCATTATAATATCACATTCTTTTACAGAGGATATGTTATGTCCTTTTGCTATGACTGAACACTGATTTAATCTTGTGTGAAGTGTGATTTGCTTAATGTGACCTGCTCTTCTGAATTTGTTTACAGTAGATCAAAAAGATCACGATGAAGAACAGAAATATGGAGACAGCAAAAATAACCTTCTTATGAGTCACGTGGTCTGCTACCTGGCCTGTCAGCTGAAGATGGAAGGTAAGTTCTATAGGTTGACCACCATGGAAGTGCTGAACAGGGTCCTGTCTTGTCTCTGAGAAACCATACACTGTCTTCTTCAAAGTTAATTTCATTTTTTCCCATGCTTCTAGTAAAGTAGCAATGAATATTTTAACATTCTCTTAGAGACATAACACAGAGGCCAAACTATTTATCAACTTTTCCACATCTGCAGTAAGATAGGTGTGAAACTAGGGTTAATGTCCCAGCTATTGATTCCTAACACAGGCACCAAACCACCTGCTTTTCTCTGCAAAAGGCTAAATCATGTTTACAGGAATCTTCTCTCTACCACATAAGATCCTTCAGAACTTATAGGCAAAATAAAAGTAGAAATGTTTATGTTCTGGCTTCAAGGTAATTGAGTAGATAAGACAAGTTGACTTTAAAGTGATGGAGTGTGCAGATGAGAAGAGTAATTCCGGGAAATAACATCTTTTTTTTTTTTTTTTTTTTTTTTTTTTTTTTTTTTTTGCCAATCAATGAGAGCTTGTAAGGTTGCTGAGGTTGGTTGGCCTTGAACTCTTGGCCTCACCTTTGCAAGCGCCACGACATCCGGCCGGAGCCACTTTGGGCCCAACATCTTCAAATCAATAGGCAAGGCTGTCAGTGACATCCCTCAGTCCTGATTAAACCAATTTGACATCACTAGTTTCTAACCCATCATGTGTTTGGGTTTCTTTTTTTCAGTCACTGGCTTTTTGTGTTCTGCTCCAAATGTCATCATGGTGGTATCTGGCAGGCCTTTCTTTGGAAAAATTCCAGAGGTGAATGTTCCAGAAGACATTGAGAAATTTTGCTCCCAGCAGGAAGATAACAAACCGTATTTCAGACTCAGCAAAAATAGATGTCTTATGAGTGAGGTGAACTACTCCCTGAACTACCAGCTGAAGATGTACGGTAAGTTCTACAGGTTCACCTCCACAGAAGTGATAAACTATGTCCTCTCTTGTCTCCAGAAACTAACCGCTCTCCTCATCAAAATTAATTTCATCTTTCCCATACTCATAGAAAATAGAAATGGGTATTTTAACATTTTGGTAAAGATGAAAGATAGAGGTCAACAGGTTTAGCAACTTTTACACATCTGCAGTAAGGTGGGAGTGGGACTGGGGTTAAAAACCCAGCTATTGATTTCTGACACAGGCACAGAACCATCTGTTTTTCTCAGCAAGTGGCTAAATCCATGTTTGCAGGAATCCTCTCTGTACCATATAAGATCCTGCAGACAAGTAGCATCTAGTCTATTGGTCTAAATATCTGAGGCTACTGAACTTCCATTTGGTTCCAGTTTGTGCTGAGGCCCAGTAGGCAAAGCTGTGTTTTGGGAACACTGGAAGAAACACAGTGATAGCACACAGTACCTCTTGTGAGGAACTTAAAGGGGATCCTGCTCCTAATAGAACCTGTGGTATGTGTAAGTGGCCCCATCAAGAGCAGGAAGTACCCTGGTACTGGTGCCTCAGCCTCCCAATTAGCTGGGATCCCCAGTGGCACCACCACGCCTGGCTACTTTTTGTATTTTATGTACAGGTGGGGTTTCTCCATGTTGGCCAGGCTGATCTTGAACTCCTGAGGTCAAGGGATCTGCCCTTCTTGACCTCCTAAAGTGCTGGGATTCCAGGCATGAACCACCATGCTGGCTCCACAGATTCCTTTTTAAGTAGAGGTTGTTAAGATACATCCATTTGGCCAGTCCCCAATATACGTTTCTCTAAGCATTTATTGACCATGATATATGATGAGATAGATCAGTATTGCAGCAACTCTACTGGAAAGTAGTCAGGAAAAGTTCTGGAGATTTCACGGTAAAAGTTTTATTTGTTTGCATGGACTTAAGTCAGAGGATATGGGATTGAGATCTACAATATGGGGCAGATTCTGTCCCACAGATTTGGAAAGCATGCTCATCTGCTTCTGAGGCAACTTAATCTAGGGCCCGTTAGAACATTTTCATCATAATATCACATTCTTCAATTGAGAATATTTTACATCCTTGTGCTATGACTGAACACTGATTTAATCTTGTGTGAAGTGCGATTTGCTTAATGGGACCTGCTCTTCTGAATTTGTTTACAGAAGATCGAAAATATCATGATGAAGAACAAAAGTACGGAGACAGCAAAAATAAACTTGTTATGAGTCAAGTGGTCTGCTACCTGGCCTGTCAGCTGAAGACGGAAGGTAAGTTCTATAGGTTCACCATCACGAAAGTGCTGAGCAGTGTCCTGTCTTGCCTCTGAAAAACCATACACTCTCTTTTTCAAAGTTAATTTCATCCTTCCCATGCTTCTAGGAAAGTAGCAATGGATATTTTAACATTTTCTTAAAGACCTAACACAGAGGCAAAAATATTTATCAACTTTTCCACATCTGCAGTAAGATAGGTGTGAGACTGGGGTTAACATCCCAGCTATTGATTCCTAACACAGGCACCAAACCACCTGCTTTTCTCTGCAAAATTCTAAATCATGTTTACAGGAATCTTCTCTCTACCATGTAAGATCCTTCAGAACTTATAAGCAAAATAAAAGTAGAAATGTTTATGTTCTGGCTTCAAGGTAAATGAGTAGCTAAGTCAAGTTTACTTTAAGGTGATGGAGTGTGCAGATGAGAAGAGTAATTCCAGGAAATAACATCTTCAAATCAATAGGCAAGGCTGTCAGTGACATCCCTCAGTCCTGATTAAACTAATTTGATGTCACCAGTTTCTAACCCATCATGTGTTTGGGTTTCTCTTTTTCAGTCACTGGCTTTTTGTGTTCTGCCCAAAATGTCATCATGGTGGTATCTGGCAGGCCTTTCTTTGGAAAAATTCCAGAGGTGAACATTCCAGAAGACATTGAGAAATTTTGCTCCCAGCAGGAAGATAACAAACCCTATTTCAGAGTCAGCAAAAATAGATGTCTTATGAGTGAGGTGAACTACTCCCTGAACTACCAGCTGAAGATGTACAGTAAGTTCTACAGGTTCACCTCCACAGAAGTGATTAACGATGTCCTGTCTTGTCTCTAGAAACTAACCGCTCTTTTCATCAAAATTAATTTAATCTTTCCCATACTCATAGAAAATAGAAATGGGTATTTTAACATTTTGGTAAAGATGAAAGATAGAGGTCAACAGGTTTAGCAACTTTTACACATCTGCAGTAAGGTGGGAGTGGGACTGGGGTTAAAAACCCAGCTATTGATTTCTGACACAGGCACAGAACCATCTGTTTTTCTCAGCAAGTGGCTAAATCCATGTTTGCAGGAATCCTCTCTGTACCATATAAGATCCTGCAGACAAGTAGCATCTAGTCTATTGGTCTAAATATCTGAGGCTACTGAACTTCCATTTGGTTCTGGTTTGTGCTGAGGCCTAGTAGGTAAAGCTGTGTTTTGGGAACACTGGAAGAAACACAGCGATAGCAGACAGTACCTCTTGTGAGGAACTTAAAGAGGATTCTGCTCCTAATAGAACCTGTGGTATGTGTAAGTGGCCCAATCAAGAGCAGGAAGTACCCTGGTACTGGTGCCTCAGCCTCCCAATTAGCTGGGATCCCTGGTGACACCACCACGCCTGGCTACTTTTTGTATTTTATGTAGAGGTGGGGTTTCTCCATGTTGGCCAGGCTGATCTTGAGCTCCTGAGGTCAAGGGATCTGCCCTTCTTGACCTCCTAAAGTGCTGGGATTTCAGGCATGAGCCACCATGCTGGCTCCACATATTCCTTTTTAAGTAGAGGTTGTTAAGATACATCCATTTGTCCAGTCTCCAATATATGTTTCTCTAAGCATTTATTGACCATGATATATAATGAGATAGATCAGTATTGCAGCAACCCTTCTGGAAAGTAGTCAGGAAAAGTTTTGGAGATTTCACGGTAAAAGTTTTATTTGTTTGCATTGACTTAAGTCAGAGGATATGGGATTGAGATCTACAATATGGGGCAGATTCTGTCCCACAGATTTGGAAAGCATGCTCATCTGCTTCTGAGGCAACTTAATCTAGGGCCCATTAGAACATTTTCATCATAATATCACATTCTTCAATTGAGAATATTTTACATCCTTGTGCTATGACTGAACACTGATTTAATCTTGTGTGAAGTGCAATTTGCTTAATGGGACCTGCTCTTCTGAATTTGTTTACAGAAGGTCAAAGAGATCATGATGAAGAACAAAAATATGGAGACAGCAAAAATAAACTTGTTATGAGTCAAGTGGTCTGCTACCTGGCCTGTCAGCTGAAGACAGAAGGTAAGTTCTATAGGCTCAACATCACGGAAGTGCTGAACAGTGTCCTGTCTTGTCTCTGAGAAACCATACACTCTCTTTTTCCAAGTTAATTTCATCCTTCCCATGCTTCTAGGAAAGTAGCAATGGATATTTTAACATTTTCTTAAAGACCTAACACAGGCAAAAGTATTTATCAACTTTTCCACATCTGCAGTAAGATAGGTGTGAGACTGGGGTTAACATCCCAGCTATTGATCCCTAACACAGGCACCAAACCACCTGCTTTTCTCTGCAAAAGGCTAAATTATGTTTACAGGAATCTTCTCTGTACCATATAAGATCCTTCAGAACTTATAAGCAAGATAAAGGTAGAAATGTTTATCTCCTGGCTTCAAGGTAAATGAGTAGCTAAGACAAGTTTACTTTAAGGTGATGGAGCATGCAGATGAGAAGAGTAATTTTGGGAAATAACATGTTCAAATCAATAGGCAAGGCTGCCAGTGACATCCCTCAGTCCTGATTAAACCAATTTTACGTCACTAATTTATAACCCATCATGTGTTTGGGTTTCTTCTTTCCAGTCCCTGGCTTTCTGTGTTCTGCCCCAAATGTCATCATGGTGGCATCTGGCAGGCCGTTTTTTGGAAAAATTTCAGAGGTGAATGTTCCAGAAGACCTTGAGAAATTTTGCTCCCAGCAGGAAGATAACAAACTGTATTTCAGAGTCAGCAAAAATAGATGTCTTATGAATGAGGTGAACTACTCCCTGAACTACCAGCTGAAGACATATGGTAAGTTCTACAGGTTCACCTCCACAGAAGTGATGAACGATGTCCTGTCTTGTCTCCAGAAACTAACCGCTCTCTTCATCAAAATTAATTTCATTTTTCCCATACTCATAGAAAATAGAAATGGGTATTTTAACATTTTGGTAAAGATGAAAGATAGAGATCAACAGGTTTAGCAACTTTTCCACATCTGCAGTAAGGTGGGAGTGGGATTGGGGTTAAAATCCCAGCTATTGATTTCTGACACAGGCACAGAACCATCTGTTTTTTTCAGCAAGTGGCTAAATCCATGTTTGCAGGAATCCTCTCTGTACCATATAAGATCCTGCAGACAAGTAGCATCTAGTCTATTGGTCTAAATATCTGAGGCTACTGAACTTCCATTTGGTTCTGGTTTGTGCTGAGGTTCAGTAGGCAAAGCTGTGTTTTGGGGACACTGGGGGAAACACAGCAATAGCAGATAGTACCTCCTGTGAGGAACTTAAAGGGGATCCTGCTCCTAATAGAACCTGTGGTATGTGTAAGTGGCCCCATCAAGAGCAGGAAGTACCCTGGTACTGGTGCCTCAGCCTCCCAATTAGCTGGGATCCCCGGTGGCACCACCACACCTGGCTACTTTTTGTATTTTATGTGGGGTTTCTGCATGTTAGCCAGGCTGATCTTAAACTCCTGAGGTCAAGGGATCTGCCCTCCTCGACCTCCTGAAGTGCTGGGATTCCAGGCATGAGTAACCATGCTGGCTCCACAGATTCTTTTTTAAGTAGAGGTTGTTAAAATACATCCATTGGTCCAGTCTCTTATATACATTTCTCTAACCATTCATTACCATGATATATGATGAGATAGATCAGTATTGCAGCAACCCTTCTGGAAAGTAGTCAGGAAAAGTTTTGAAGATTTCAGGGTAAAAGTTTTAATCATTTGCACTGACTTAAGTCAGAGGATATGGGATTGAGTTCTACAAGATGAGACAGATTCTTTTTCATGGATTTGAAAAGCAGGCTCATCTGCTTCTGAGGCAACTTAATCTTGGGCCCATTAGAACATTTTCATCAAAATATCACATTCTTTTATAGAGAGTATTTTATGTTCTTGTGCTATGACTGAACACTGATTTAATCTTGTGCGAAGTGCGATTTTCTGAATGTGACCTGCTCCTCTAAATTTGTTTACAGAAGATCAAAAAGATCACGATGAAGAACAGAAATATGGAGACAGCAAAAATAAACTTGTTATGAGTCAAGTGGTCTGCTACCTGGCCTGTCAGCTGAAGACAGAAGGTAAGTCCTATAGGTTCACTATCACGGAAGTGCTGAACAGTGTTTTGTCTTTTCTCTGAGAAACCATACACTCTTTTATTCAAAGTTAATTTTATCCTTTTCATGCTTCTAGGAAAGTAGCAATGGGTATTTTAACATTTTGTTAAAGACATAACACAGAGGTGAAACTATTTATCAACTTTTCCACATCTGCAGTAAGACAGGTGTGAGACTAGGGTTAACATCCCAGCTGTTGATTCCTAACACAGGAACCAAACCACCTGCTTTTCTCTGCAAGAGGCTAAATCATGTTTACAGGAATCTTCTCTGTACCATATAAGATTTTTCAGAACTTATAAGCAAGATAAAGGTAGAAATGTTTATGTCCTGGCTTCAAGGTAAATGAGTAGCTAAGACAAGTTGACTTTAAGGTGATCAAGCATGCAGAGGAGGAGAGTAATTCAGGGAAAAATAACATCTTCAAATCAATAAGGAAGGCTTTCAGTGACATCTCTCAGTCCTGATTAAACCAATTTGATGTTACTAGTTACTCACCCATCATGTGTTTGGGTTTCTTTTTTCCAGTCCCTGGCTTTCTGTGTTCTGCCCCAAATGTCATCCTGGTGGCATCTGGCAGGTTTTTTTCTGGAAAAATTTCAGAGGTGAACATTCCAGAAGGCATTGACAAATCCTGCTTTCATCAGGAAGATAACATACTGGATATTGGAGTCAACGAAAACAGATGTCTTATGAGTGAGGTGAACTACTCCTTGAACTACCAGCTGAAGATATATGGTAAGTTCTATAAGTTCACCTCCACAAAAGTGATGAACGATGTCCTCCGTTTTCCTGAGTAACTAAACATTCTCTTTATCAAAATTAATTTCTTATGCCCATTCTTGTAGAAAATAGAAATGGGTATTTTAATGTTTTGGTAAAAATGAAATATAGAAGCCAAAGTGTTTAGCAACTTTTCCACGGCTGCACTAAGGTGGGTGTGGGACTGGAGTTACAGTCCCAGCTATTGATTTCTCACACAGGCAGAGATCCACCTGTTTTTCTCAGCAAGTGGCTAAATCCATGTTTGCAGGAATCCTCTCTGTACCATATAAAATCCTGCAGACAAGTAGCATCTAGTCTATTGGTTTGAAATGTCTGAGGCTACTGAACTTCCATTTGGTTTCCATTTCTGCTGAGGCCCAGTAGGCAAAACAGTGTTCTGTAGAAACTGGGGAAAGCATGATGATAGCACACACTTCCTGCTGGAGGGAGTTTAAAGGGGACCCTCCTCCTAATAGAACCTGTGGTATTAGTATATGGCATCATGAAGAGCAGGGAGTACCCTGGCACTGGTGCTTCAGACTCCCAATCAGCTGGGATCCCCAGTGGGCACCACCATGCCTGGCTAACTATTGTATATTTAGTAGAGGCAGAGTTTCATCATGTTGGCCAGGCTGGTCCTGAACTCCTGAGGTCAAGGGATCTGCCCTCCTGTGCCTCCTAAATTGCTTGAATTCTAGGCATGAGCCACCATGCTGGATCCACAGATTCTTTTTTTTTTTTTAATTTTTATTGCATTTTAGGTTTTGGGGTACATGTGCAGATCGTCCACGATAGTTGCATAGGTACACACATGGCACTGTGTTTTGCTGCCTTCCTCCCCTTCACCCACACTTGGCATTTCTCCCCAGGCTATCCCTCCCCAGATCCCCCCACTGTCCCTCCCCCATTCCCCCCAATAGACCTCAGTGTGTAGTAGACCCCCTCCCTGTGTCCATGTGTTCTCATTTTTCTCACTCGCCTATGAGTGAGAATATGCGGTATTTTCTTTTCTGTTCTTGCGTCAGTTTGCTGAGAATGATGTTCTCCAGATTCATCCATGTCCTTACAAAGGACACAAATGCATCATTTTTGATTGCTGCATAATATTCCATGGTGTATATGTGCCACATTTTCCCAGTCCAGTCTATCATCGATGGGCATTTGGGTTGGCTCCAGGTCTTTGCTATTGTAAACAGTGCTGCAATGAACATTCATGTGCATGTGTCCTTATAGTAGAATGATTTATAGTCCTCTGGATATATACCCAGTAAAGGGATTGCTGGGTCAAATGAAATTTCTATTTCTAGATCCTTGAGGAATCGCCACACTGTCTTCCACAGTGGTTGAACTAATTTACACTCCCACCAACAGTGTAAAAGTGTTCCTATTGCTCCATATCCTCTCCAGCATCTGCTGTCTCCAGATTTTTTAATGATCGCCATTCTAACTGGCATGAGAAGAATATCTAGGCAAAACCATTCAGGACATAGGAGTAGGCAAGGACTTCATGAGCGAAACACCAAAAGCATTGGCAACAAAGGCCAAAATATACAAATGGGACCTAATCAAACTCCACAGCTTTTGCATGGCAAAGGAAACAGTCACTAGAGTGAATCGGCAACCAACAGAATGGGAAAAAATCTTTGCAGTTTACCCATCTGACAAAGGGCTGATATCCAGAATTTACAAAGAACTCAAACAGATTTACAGGAAAAAAACAAACAAGCCCATTCAAAAATGGGCAAAGGATATGAACAGACACTTTACAAAAGAAGACATACATGAGGCCAACAAACACATGAAAAAATGCTCATCATCACTGGTCATTAGAGAGATGCAAATCAAAACCACATTAAGATTCCACAGATTCTTTTTTCAGTAAAGGTTGTTAGAATTCATCAGTTGGTCCAGTCTCTTATATAAATTTGTCTAACCATTCATTAACCATGATATATAATGAGATAAATCAGTATTGCAGCAATGCTTCTAGAAATTATTTATGGCAATTTTTGAAAGATTTTTGGGAATATGTTTTAATTTTTGCACTCACTTATGTCAGATGAGAAGTGATTAAGGTCTACCAGATCAGGGAGATTTTTGTACCGTGGATCTGAAAAGCAGGCTCATCCACTTCTATGGCAACATAGTCTAGGGCCAATTAGAACATTACTATCAGAATTACACATTCTTACCCTGAGAATATTTTAAGTCCTTGTGCTGTGATCGGACACTGCTTTGGTCTTGTTTGAAGTGCAAGTTGCTTAATGTGACCTGCTCTTCTGAATTTGTTTACAGAAGATCGAAAAGATCACAATGAAGAACAGAAATACAGAGACAGTAAAAATAAACTTCTTATGAGTCAAGCAGCCTACTACTACCTGGGCTGCCAGTTGAAGATGGAAGGTAAGTTCTATAGGTTCACCATCATGGAAGTGCTGAACAATGTCCTGTCTTGTGTCTGAGAAACCATACACTCTCTTCTTCAAAGTTAATTTCATCCTTCCCATACTTCTAGGAAAATAGCAATGGGTATTTTAACATTTTGGTAAAGATGGAGTCAGAGGCCAGGGTATTTAGCAACTCTTCCATGTGTGCAGTAAGGTGGGTGTGGGACTAGGGTTAATGTCACAGGTAATGATTTCTGACACAGGCACAGAAGCACTGTTTTTCTCAGCAAGAGACTAAATCATGTTGTCAGGAATCTTCTCTAAATTATGGGATTCTTCAGAACTTATCAGCAGGATAAAGGCAGAAGTGTTTATATCCTGGTTTCTGGGTGAGTGAGTAGCTAAGACAAGTTGACTTTAAGGAGATCAAGAGTGGAGGTGAGGAGATTCAAAGCAGGGAAACAGCATGTTCAATAGGGAAGGTTGTGAGTCACATACCTCAGTCCTGATTAAACCAATTTGATGTCACCAGTTTCTAACCCATCATGGCTTTTGGTTTCTTCTTCCCAGTTCCTGGCTTTCTGTGTTTTACCCCAAACATCCACATGGTGGCACCTGGCAGGCCTCCTTTCAGAATAAACCCAGAGGTGAACATTCCAGAAGGCATTGAGACATTCTGCTCCCAACAGGAAAAAAACAATCCGAATGTCAGAGCCAGCAAAAATAGACTTCTTCTGAGTCAGGTGGCCTACTTCCAGAACTACCAGCTGAAGACACACAGTAAGTTCTATATGTTGACCACCACAGAAGTGATCAATGATGTCCTGTGTTGTTTTGATAAACTAACAGTTCTCTTCATCAAAATTAATTTCATCTTTCCCATACTCATAGAAAATAAAAATGGGTATTTTAACATTTTATTAAAGATGGGAGATGGAAGCCAAAGTATTTAGCAACTGTTCCACATCTGCAGTAAGATGAGTGTGGGACTGGGGTCACAATCCCATGTATCAATTTCTGACACAGGCACAGAACCACCTGTTTTTCTCAACAAGAGGTGAAATCCATGTTTACAGGAATCCTCTCTGTACAGTATAAGATCCTGCAGAGAAGTAGCATCTAATTTGTTGGTCAAAATGTCTGAGGCTACTGAACTTCCATTTGGTTCTGGTTTTCTGAGGCTTAGTAGGCAAAGCTGTGTTCTGGGGACACTGGGGGAAACGTGGTGATAGCACACAGTACCTCCTGTGAAGAGCTCGAAGGGGCTCTGCTCCTAATAGAACCTGTGGTATGTGTAAGTGGCACCATCAAGAGCAGGGAGTACCCTGGTACTGGTGCCTCAGCCTCCCAATTAGCTGGGATCCCAGGTGGGCACCACAGCAAATGGCTAATTTTTGTATTGTTAGTAGAGGCAGGGATTCACTATGTTGGCCAGGGTGATCTTGAACTCCTGAGGTCAAGTGATTTGCCTGTCTGGGCCTCCTAATGTGCTGGAATTCCAAGTGTGAGACCCCAGGCTGGCTCCATGGATTCTTTTTTAAGTAAAGGTTGTTAGAATTTGTCCATTGTTGCAGTCTCCTATATAAATTTCTCTAACCATTCATTGACCATGATATATGATGAGATAACTCGGTATTGCAGCAATGCTTCTGGAAAGCAGTTAGGGCAATTTTGGAAGATTTTGGGGAAAAAAGTTTTAATTATTTACACTGACTTAGGTCAGAGGATACATGATTATGATCTACCAGATGAGGGAGATTTTGTCCCATGGATCTGAAAAGCAGGCTCATATACTACTGAGGCAACCTAATCTAGGGCCTGTTAGAACATTCCTGTCAGAATATCACATTCTTACACTAAGAATATTTTACATCCTTGTGCTATGGCTGGACACTACTTTGGTCTTGTGTAAAGTGTGATTTGGTTAATGTGAGCTGCTCTTCTGAATTTGTTTACAGAAGATCAAAAAGATCATGATGAAGAACAGAAATATGGAGACAGGAAAAGTAAACTTCTTATGAGTCAAGTGGCCTACTACCTGAGCTGCCGGAGGAAGACAGAAGGTAATTTCTACAGGTTCACCATCACAGAAGTGCTGAAGAATATACTGCTTGTGTCTGAGAAATAATACACTCTCTTCTTCAAAGTTAATTTCATCCTTTCCATACTTCTAGGAAGGTAGCAATGGGTATTTTAACATTTTCTTAAAGACATAACACAGAGGCAAAACAATTTATTAACTTTTCCACATCTGCTGTAAGACAGGTGTGAGACTAGGGTTAACATCCCAGCTATTGATTCCTAACACAGGAACCAAACCACCTGCTTTTCTCTGCAAGAGGCTAAATCATGTTTACAGGAATCTCTGTACCATATAAGACCCTTCAGAACTTATAAGCAAGATAAAGGTAGAAACATTTATGTCCTGGCTTACAGGTAAATGAGTAACTAAGACAAGTTGACTTTAAGGTGATCAAGCGTGCAGATGAGAAGAGTAATTCAGGGAAATAACATCTTCAAATCAGTAGGCAAGGCTGTCAGTGACATCCCTTAGTCGTGATGAAACCAACTTGACATCACTAGTTTCTAACCCATTATGTGTTTGGGTTTCTTCTTTCCAGTCCCTGGCTTTCTGTGTTCTGCCCCAAATGTCATCATGGTGGCATCTGGCAGGCCTCTTTCTGGAAAAATTTTAGAGGTGAACATTCCAGAAGGCATTGAGAAATTCTGCTCCCAGCAGAAAGATAACAAACCGAATGTCAAAGTCAGCAAAAATAGATGTCTTATGAGTGAGGTGAACTACTCTCTGAACTACCAGCTGAAGACATACGGTAAGTTCTATAGGTTCACCTCCACAGAAGTGGTGAACAATGTCCTGTTTTGTCTTGAGAAACTAACTGCTCTCTTCATCAAAATTAATTTCATCTTTCCAATACTCATAGAAAATAGAAATGGGTATTTTAACATTTTGTTAAAGATGGAAGACAGAGGCCAAAGTGGTAAGCAAATTTTCCACATCTGCAGTAAGGTGGGTGTGGGACTGGGGTTACAATCCCAGGTATTGATTTCTGACACAGGCACAGAACCACCTGTTTCTCTCAGCAAGTAGCTAAATCTATGTTCACAGGAATCCTCTCTGTACAGTATAAGATTCTGCAGAGAAGTAGCCTCTAGTCTGTTGGTCTAAATGTCCGAGGCTACTGAACTTCCATTTGGTTCCAGTTTCTGCTGAGGCCCAGTAGGCAAAGCTGTGTTTTGGGGACACTGGAAGAAACACAGTGATAGCAGATAGTACCTCCTGTGAGGAACTTAAAGGGGATCCTGCTCCTAATAGAACCTGTGGTATGTGTAAGTGGCCCCATCAAGAGCAGGGAGTACCCTGGTACTGGTGCCTCAGCCTCCCAATTAGCTGGGATCCCTGGTGGGCACCACTGCAAATGGCTAATTTTTGTATTTTAGGTAGCAGCAGAATTTCTCCATGTTGACCAAGTTGATCTTGAACTCCTGAGGTCAAGGGATCTGTTCTCCCAGGCCTTGTAAAGTGTTGATATTTCAGGCATGGGACACCAGGCCAGCTCCATAGATTCTTTTTTAAGTAGAGCTTGTTAAAATACATCCATTGATCCAGTCTCTTATATACATTTCCATAACCATTCATTGACCATGATATATGATGAGATAGATCAGTATTGCAACAACCCTTCTGGAAAGTAGTCAGGGGAAGTTTTGAAGGTTTCAGGGTAAAAGTTTTAATTGTTTGCACTGACTTAAGTCAGAGGACATGGGATTGAGGTCTACAAGATGAGACAAATTCTGTCCGATGGATCTGAAAAGCAGGCTCATCTGCTTCTGAGACAACTTAGTCTAGGGCCTGTTCTATCATATTCATCATCATATCACATTCTTCCATTGGGAATATTTTGTCTTTGTGCTATGACTGGACACTGATTTGGTCTTGTGTGAAGTGAGATTTGCTGAATGTGACCTGCTTTTCTGAATTTGTTTACAGATGATCAAAAAGATCATGATGAAAAACAGAAATATGGAGACAGCAAAAATAAACTTTATATGAGTCAAGCGGCCTACGACCTGGGCTGCCAGCTGAAGATGGAAGGTAAGTTCTATTTGTTCACTATCACAGAAGTGCTAAATGATGTCCTGTCTATTCTCTGGGAAACTGAACACTCTCTTCATCAGAATTTATTTCATTTTTCCCATACTTGTAGGCAAATATAAATTTTTATGTTAACATTTTGTTAAAAACAAATGAGAGGCCAAGCACGGTGGCTCATGCCTATAATCCCAGCACTTTGGGAGGCTGAGGTGGGTGGATCACAAGGTCAAGAGATGGAGACCATCCTGGTCAATGAGGTGAAACCCTGTCTTTACTAAAAATATAGAAATTAGCTGGGCATGGTGGTGCCAGCCTATAGTCCCAGCTACTCAGGAGGCTGAGGCAGGAGAATTGTTTGAACCCAGAAGGTAGGGGTCGTGGTGAGCCAAGATTGTGCCATTGCACTCCAGTCTGGGTAACGACAGTGAAATTCTGTCTGAAAACAACAACAACAACAAAAAAAACAAAACAAAAAACAAACGAGAGAGGTCAAAGTATGTAGCAACTTTTCCACATCTGCAGTAAGGTGGGTGTGGGACTCATCGTAAAATTTCAGCTATTGATTCCTGACACAGGCACAGAACCACCTGTTTTTCTCAGCAATAAGCTTAATCTTGTTGACAGGAAACCTCTCTGTACCACATAAGATCCTGCAGACAAGTAGCATCCAGTCTGTTAGTCTAAATGTCTAAGGCTCGTGAACTGCCATTGAGTTCAAGCTTTCTGCTGAGGTCCAGTAGGCAAAGCTCTGTTCTCGGGTCCTGGGAGAAATGCGATGATAGTACACAGTACCCACAGTGGGGAGCTTAAAGAGGACACTGCCCCTTCCATAATCTGGTGGAAGGTGGTCTTTGGAACAAGAGGCAGCATCTGTCCAGGTGTAAAGGACAGGAAGGAAGCTGTGACAGGAGAGTGGTTGTTGGAGTGGAAAGAGCTCTGGATTAAGAATGAACATTTCCAGGCTGTATCTTGAGCAGTGTGTTTAGTAACTGTCACTGAGCAATTGATTTCTCCTTCCTGACTTTCTGTCTCTCCATCTGCAAAGTCAGGCAAATTTCTCTCCTCCATCTGCAAAGGCAGACACCTTGCAGTGTCTGAAGCATTCAAATGTGCAAACACTTATGAGCGCTTATGAAAATGAGATGAAGCCCCTCGCTGTGTGGTGTTGGAGACAGCACTTGCTGTGTGGGCATTTGGTGTTAGGAAGTGGTTCAGACTGGAGCTCTCCCCATGGAGAGAATGTCCCTGAATAATACAGCAGAAGCCACTTGGAGGGCCTGTGGAACTCCTGACCTCAAATTTTTCACCTACTTTGTCCTTTCAAATCATGGATTTTTTTTTTTTTTTTTTTTTTTTTTTTTTTTTTTGAGGTGGAATTTTTCTCTGTTTTTCAGGCTGGAGTTCAGTTGCACAATCTCAGGTCACTGCAACCTCTGCCTCCTGGGTTCAGATGATTCTGCTCCCTCAGCCTCCTGAGTAGTTTAGACTGTAGGCCTGTGCCACCACGTACAGCTAATTTCTTATATTTTTAACAGACAGGCTTTCACCACATTAGCCAGAATGGTCCCAATCTCCGGACCTCATGAACTGCTCACCTCGGCCTTTCAGAGTGCTGAGATTGCCGGTGTGAGCCACCGTGCCCAGCCTACAGATTCTTTTTTGTTTGCTTTTGCTTTTGTTTTGTCTTTTTTTATTTCTTCTCCCTAGAGACTGTCAAAAATTGTCAATGCCGACTCTATTGCCTGTCATCACGTTGGGGTATTGGGGAACGTTTTCAGTTAGTGATAATCTCATCTCAGATAAACTTCATTGGCTACAATACTGCCACTGCGCAAAGCTCACTGATTCTTTTTCAAGCAAGTGTTGTTAGAATTTACATATCTGTCCAGTTTCATGCATGGATGCCTCTGACCATTCAATAACCTTGCTACCTGGTGAGATAAGTCAGTATTGCAGCAACACTTCCAGAAAAGAGTTTGACTAATTATTGGAGATTTTCTGGGAAAAAAATTTGATTTAACTTTGCATAGACTCAGGGAGAGAGTATGTCCCTATGGTCTACCCGTAGAGAGTGATTTTGGCCTGTGCATCAGGCAAGCAGGCTCATCTACTCACCAGGCTTCATCTAGGGCACCCTGGAATAGTACTGTCAGAATTTGTATTCTTGCCCTGAGAACATTTCTGTGCCTGTGCTATGACTAAACACTGATTTGGTCATATGTGAATTGTGATTTGCTTAATGTGACCTGCTTCTCTGAATTTATTTACAGAAAGCCAAGGTGATGATGAGGAAGAGGAGGAGAAAGAGCCAGTGTCCCCCAGGTAATGCTGTGGAGCTGTGGGCTGTTAGTTCTATAGTGACACCTGGAGACTGCAGGTCCAGGAAAATGAGGAAGTGATGACTAGAACTCTGCCTTCCATTCACCCAGCTGCAAAGTGTCCTCATTGACAATGCTGTGGGTGATGTGTGGCACTTGTATAGGTTTGAATTTCTTAGTTCTCCCAAGATAGGGACCTGCAATCAGATGAGCCATGTGAACTCGGCAAACAGGGATTTCCTGGTTTCGCCTGTTCTCTCCCGTGTGTTAATTCCAGGGAGAGACGCAGATATGCTTTTTGCCTATTTGTTGTTAGCATGTTTGCTGGGATTTGTGAAGAGAAGAAATTAAAAAATATATACATATGATATCAAAATACTGGAAAAAGGAGGCCCTTAGTACACAGGATCTGGGTGTCTGAAATGCCTCAGGAGCTCTGTTCACTTGAATGCTCCATGTAAAATTCAACACAGCTTCTGCGAAGTAGTTGATGCCCCATGTTAGTTCTCGGGCTGCAAGTCATAATGATAGTTTACAGGGAGACTGGGTGGCCTGCAGTGGCTCATCTGTGCAAATGCACTGAGCACCTGCTGCTTATTTGTGCTCTGTCCCCAGGGTAGTCACCCTTCACCCTGCATTTAGAAGGATAGTATTTTTTTCTCTTGAACAAAAAATCCCTTTGCTTTCTGTGACCACTTCATTCTAACTTTTATCAGATCAGGTGGGAGACTTTGTTGTCTAATCTCTGTTGGTTTAATCTGTCATCCTGTCCTGCCTGGCTCATCAGGAATCTGCAGGAGTCTGTGGAGGAGGAAGCCCCCCAGGAGTCCTGGGATGAAGGTGATTTGACTCTCTCAGTTCCTCCTGGCACATCTGCCTTCAATGAGACTTACAGGAGCAACTTGCACTCATTAGAGGAGAAGCAAGTCAACTTGGCTGTTGACATAGACAGTGAGTACACCATTGTGAAGGTGATAAATCGCCACTTTGTGTCCCAGATAGACCCCATAGTCTTTGGGCATTGCTCCTCTGGCTGGGCTGAGACTTGTCATCACTGTGGGATGAACCTGTACATCAGTGTAGATTTCAGTCACTCTGGATTCCAGTCTGAAGTGAGGGTATGGGGTGGGTGAGTGAGCTTTGCTCTCTCTCTAGTCTCAGGCCATGCCCATTGCACCCTGGACCTATTGTCAGGACATTGAAACCCAAGGCAGATGTTGCACACTCACACCAAACTATGCAGCACATGTCCACAAGTTGTCTGTCAATCTGAATTAAATGTCTCTTGCCAACTACCAAGTTCCTCATGAGCTTTGTTCCCCAAGCATGTCTGTGAGGTTCTTCCCTGTTTGTACAAACTTGGGATAAAAGGATAATGGTCTACCAGAATAGGAACATTTCATCATTGGTCTGAGACAGTAACCAAGAAATCTCATGGCCTATGATGATTGGCCTTCAGACCTCCTGAAGTCTATCTCTCACATTATCCTGTTCTCATGCTGAGGAGCCTGAGGTCCCTGTGCAGAGATTAGACAGTGGACTGTTATGGGTGTGGGAGAATTGACTTATTTTGTCTGTCCCTGTCCCTCTGAATTTATTGCAGAGATTAAAAATGACCAAGAAGAAGAAGAAGACCAAGGCCCACCATGCCCCAGGTAACTTTGAGCAATTGTCAACAACTAATTTTGTGTTAACACCTGGAGACACCAGGTCCAGGGAAAACAGAGTGGGCTGACAATATCGATACCATATTTTCAATGAAGCCAGAATGATTTCTACTAACATTGCTGTTGGTCTTCATTGTGGTAGATATTTAGGTTTCCATTTCTCCCTCCCCTTATCATTTACTAACTACCGTAGGTTCACCATACTTGCTTTCATGATCAGTGTGTGCTGTGTGTCCTGAGGGTACTCACTCAGTGTCCTTTTACTCCCACATCAGTGTGTCACCTGGACGGTTCACTGAGCTTACTTTCTCTCTCTCTCTCTCTGTATCTCTTTCTCTCTTTATCTCTCTCTCTCTGTATGTATATATCTCTCTCTCTTTCTCATTCTTTTTTACCCTACTCTTGCCCACCCCAACATAAGGCAATAATTTTTATGTCAGTAATGGATCTATGTTTTTTTCTTTATTAACCACTTCCTTGTGCTCCCCATGAAATCTAGTTGGGGCTCTGCAGTGTCTTATTTTCCCTGACGTATTCTTTGATTTTTCCTCCTTTTCTAGGCTCAGCATGGAGCTGGTGGAAGCAGAAGAACCTGAAGTCTTCCAGTACTCACTGGATCTATTGTATTCAACGTATACAGCTTACCCTGAGTTTTATTACACATGCCAGGCTTACACATATGTTATTTTTGTATTTGTGGAAGAGCGTGTTCACTTGACTTTGGACATGGACAGTAGGTGTCTTACTATGACGGTGATAAGACTCCCCCTGGTCTCCCGGGTAGGGGTCATATTTCCACACTAAGGCAATGTGTCACATGGGACTCTGCCGGTGCAGAGTATGAACAACGCCATGTTCTTGCTGAAACGCTTAGCCTGAGTTTCAAAGCCTGAGGTAATCTCCAGATAACTTCAGAATGTAGATCAGTGAGCAGTACAAGTGATCTGTCTCCTTCAGACAGCCCATGTCACCACAAATCACACAACTAAAAGGAGAAGAGACATTTTGGGTTGAAAAAGAGTAAAAAGATAATGTAGCTCCATTTCTTGAGTTCTTTTGAACCCAAAGTGTCTCCTCACCTTCTTATTGTCGTTGATGGTGGTGACATGGGCTTGTTTGTAGAGGACAGGTCAGCCATCTGGCTCAATGCTCTACACTCTGAAGTTGTCTGAAAATGTCCTCATGATGAAATTCAGCCTAAGTGTTGTTCCAGGAATACTGCAGGGTCAATGCTACCTCACCCATCTGCAGGCAGAGAAGGTCCCGTGTGTCTCCCACCGTGATTGTGATACCAGGACTGTTCCACCATTTGTCTACCACCATGATTGTGGTACCAGGACTGTTCCACCATTTGTCTATCACCATGATCCTGGTACTAGGACTGTTCCACCATTTGCCTACCACCATGATCATGATACCAGGACTGTTCCACCATTTGTCTACCACCATAATTGTGGTACCAGGACTGTTCCACCATTTGTCCATCACCATGATTGTGATACCAGGACTGTTCCAACATTTGTCCATCGCCATGATTGTGATACCAGGACTGTTCCAACATTTGTCTACCACCATGATCTTGGTACCAGAACTGTTCCACCATTTTTCTATCACCATGATTGTGATACAGGGACTGTTCCACCATTTGTCTACCACCATGATCATGGTACCAGGACTGTTACACCATTTGTCCATCACCATGATCGTGATACCGGGACTGTTTCAGCATTTGTCTACCACCATGATTGTGGTACTGGGACTGTTGCACCATTTGTCTGTTGCCATGATCGTGATACCAGGACTTTTCCACCATTTGTCTATCACCGTGATCATGGTACCAGGACTGTTCCACCATTTCTCTGTCACCATGATCGTGATACCAGGACCGTTCCACCATTTGTCTACCACCATGATCATGGTACCAGGACTGTTCCACCATTTGTCTACCACCATGATTGTGGTACTAGGACTGTTCCACCATTTGTCTACCACCATGATCGCGATACCAGGACTGTTCCACCATTTGTCTGTCACCATAATCGTGGTACCAGGACTGTTCCACCATTTTTCTACTACCATAATTATGATACCAGGACTGTTTCACCATTTGTCTGTCACCATGATTGTGGTACCAGGACTGTTCCACCATTTGTCTACCACCATGATCGTGATACCAGGACTGTTCCACCATTTGTCTGTCACCATAATCGTGGTACCAGGACTGTTCCACCATTTTTCTACTACCATAATTATGATACCAGGACTGTTCCACCATTTGTCTGTCACCATGATTGTGGTACCAGGACTGTTTCACCATTTGCCTGTCACCATAATCGTGGTACCAGGACTGTTCCACCATTTTTCTACTACCATAATTATGATACCAGAACTGTTCCACCATTTGTCTGTCAGCATGATTGTGATCCCAGGACTGTTCCACCATTTGTCTGTCACCATTATCGTGATCACAGATATGTACCTTTCAGAGACACCTTATTTATACTGAAGTAATTTGAAAAATTGTTTTTTTAAAGTATTAATATGCTGTGTTCAAATGATCATCCCCTAAACATTTTATTCATTAGTCATCCCTGGTGGTGTCAGTTATTATGTTTATATCTCTACACTGGAAATTTTCAATTTTTACTGTATCTGTGCTTTTCCTAGTTTCTCTTGTTGGAAAAAAAATTCCCTGCCTGCATTTTAATTTAGCCAAACTTAATTTTAACCTATACTATTAACATTTTTTCTCTTAAGATAAGACTGTCAGCACATAAGGCCACAGCAAAACAGAAAATTCACTGATTTTGAAGCCTTTGTTAATTTCTGGCTGACAAGAGACGTAGTTTTCTTACTTAGCTGCTAATATCTATTTAAGTGAGCAGCCAGGGAAATGTCTATCAGACTAAGGACAGGCAAAGCCCAGGCCATTCTCTTTGAGTCTTTCAAACTATTTCAAAAGAGAAGAGAATAGGTAGATTCCACATATGTGGACAGGAAGGAGAATACACTAAAAGAAACAACTATTTCCCAAAACAGAATAGAAAATTAGATTTAAATAAACATACACCATTAAAATTCATTACACATTTTCTCATGAAATGTAATCTCTCTAAACTTACCTATTATATGAAAGTCAGTTCTTAATATGTCACACTACATTGACTGTTGACTGTTGACATTCATAAGAACATATTTCCAGGTTTATTATTTGTAAAAGCAAATGGAGGATAATTTTTTTATTGCAGTGATCTTTTTCAGATTAAAGATTGTTTTCAAAATAAAACCAAATATTTTAAAGATTGAAAATGACATTAAAATTGATCTTCTCAAAGTAATGATGTTTAACTCTGTGTATCTTACTCCTGTTTATAGTATAACTGTCAAGTGATCATTTAACCATTCTTTAAATATTTTAAATTACTGGGAGCAAACCACATTTCAGGGCCTATCTTTTTTTTCTATATTTTACTTTAAGTTCTGGGGTGCATATGCAGACCTTGCAGGATTGTTACATAGGTATACACATGCCACGGTGGTTTGCTGCCTCCATCCCTCCATCACTTATGTTATGTGTTTGTCCTAATGCTATTTTTTCTCAATAATCCCATCCCCTACTATCTTTCCCCAGCCCCCACCCTCAACAGACCTCAGTTTGTGATGTTCCCCTCCTGTGTCCTTGTGTTTTCATTGCTCAACATTCTCTTATGGGTGAAAACGTGGTGTTTGGTTTTCTGTTGTTGTTTCAGTTTGCTGAGAATGATGGTTTCCAGCTTCATCCATGTCCCTGCAAAGGACATGAACTCATCCTTTTTTGTGGCTGCATAGTATTCCATGGTGTATATGTGCAACCTTTTCTTTATCCACTGTGTTCTTGATGGGCATTTGGGTTGGTTGTAAGTCTTTGCTATTGTAAACCGTGCCGCAATGAACATATGTGTGCATGTGTCTTTATAATAGAAGGATTTATAATCCTTTGGGTATATACCCAGTAATGGAATTACTGGGTCAAATGGTATTTCTACTTCTAGGTCCTTAAGAAATCACCACACTGTCTTTCACAGTGATTGAACTAATTTACACTCCCACCAGCAGTGTAAAAGCATTCCTATTTCTCCACATTTTTTTCCAGCATCTGCTGTCTCCTGATTTTTTAGTGATTGCCATTCTAACTGGTGTGAGATGGTATCTCAATGTCATTTTGAGTTGCAGTTTTCTAATGACCAGTGGTGATGAGCATGTTTTCTTATGTTTGTTGGCCACATAAATGTCTTCTTTTGAAAAGCATCTGTTCATAGCCTTTGCCTACTCTCTGATGGGGTTGCTTTTTCTCTTGTATATTTGTTTGAATTCTTTATAGATTCTGATTAGCTTTTTGTCAGATGGGTAACTTGAAGCTTTTTTTTTCCCCATTTTGTTGGTTTCTGGTTCACTCCAATGATTGTTTCTTTTGCTGTGCAGAAGCTCTTAAGTTTCATTAGATCTATTTTTTCTATTTTGGCTTTTGTTTCCAATGCTTTTGGTGTTTAAGTCATGAAGTCCTTGCCTGTGCCTGTGTCCTGCATGGTATTTTCTAGGTTTTCTTCATAAGTTTTTATGGTGTTAGGTCTTATGTTTAAATCTCTCATTTATCTGGAGTTAATTTTTGTATAAAGTGCAAGGAAGGAGTCCAGTTTCAGCTTTCTGCACATGGCTAGCCAGTTTCCCCAACGCCATTTATTAAACAGGGAATCCTTTCCCCATTGCTTGTTTTTGTCAGGTTTGTCAAAGATCAGGTGGTTGTAGATGTGTGACGTTACTTCTGAGGCATCTGTTCTGTTCTGTTTGTCTATATCTCTGTTGTGGTACCAGTACCATGCTGTTTTGATTATTGTATTCCTGTATAATAGTTTGAAGTCAGGTAGTGCAATGCCTTCAGCTTTCTTCTTTTTTCTTAGGATTGTTGTTGCTATGGGTGCTCTTTTCTGGTTCCATATAAAGTTGAAGTGGCTTTTTCCAGTTCTGTGAACATTGCTCAAGGAGATTAAAGAAGACCTAAATAAGTGGAAAGATATCTTGTGTCCATGGGTTAAAAGATATAACATGGTTAAGATAAATATACAACTCAAAGCAATCCACAGATTCAATACAACTTTCTCAAAATGGCCCTTTTTATAGGAATGGTTGAGAAGAACTTTATATTCATAAGAAATAGCAAGTGTATCCCCAAAACAAAAGCAATCTTGAAATGCAAGAAGGAACATTCTCTATTCCAAAGGTCTTTAACTGCTCTCAGCAATACCTGGTAGTCTTCAATATACAGGCTTTTACATATATATATATTTTTTTCATTTGTTTCCAGACAGAATAACTCTTCCTCTCAGGCTGAAGTACAGGCACACAGTCCCAGCTCACTGCAGCATGGAATTCTCAGGCCCATGAGATCCTAGGGCCTCATCCACTGAGCCCCTGGGGCTACAGGCTCACACCACCATGCCTGGATAATGTTTATAGTTTTAGTAGAGACGAGGTCTCACTATGTTGCCCAGGCTAGTTTTAAATTTCTGAGCTCAAGCGACCCTCCTGCCACAGCCTTCCAAGTTGCTGGGATTTGAAGATGAGCCTGGCTGGCTTTCACATCTTTGCTATATAGTTTATATTTCCTAATGCTATTGTAAAGTACTCTTTTAAAAATTATTGAAATTATATATTTAAGGAATTTTATATATTTATATATATTGAAGGAATACAACCTGAGGATCATACACATATACATGTACATGTACCTATACATCTACATACACATGTACATGTACATGTACCTATACATATACATACACATGTACATATACATATACATAATGAACCAATGCCTACTAGGTGAGGGGCTGCCTTGTGAGCAAACCCAAGGGCCCTGGCTCATGAAGCCCTTGGCTAGAAAGGTGGAGGGTCAGCCAGGTAGGCACACAGCAGGTTTCTTGTTTTCTTTTGGCAAACACACACACCAATATCAGCACCTGCTCACTGGAGTCTCTGGTAGCCCTGGCCAGGCTTCATGATGGGTGAGGTGGGCTAGAAATGGGAAAGTGGATGATCCCAGACCCAGAGACTGCTGCTGTTACCTGGGCACCTGGAATGTGCTTGGAGGAGTCTCCCACAGATTTGGGCCTGGATCAATGCCTAAACATGCACAAGGACAGGGCTCTTGGCCTGGATGTTTGCAGAGCTCCCAGTCTTCTAAAGAGGCTGATTGTGGGTAGAAAGGTTCAACAAAACAGAAGAGTTATGGATACTCGAGCTTGGCAACAGAGAATACCTCCCTATATTACTAAATGACAATATCTGACAATGATGAATGACACACTTGAGCAACAGCTTTCACTGTTTCACAAGCAGTGTCTCTGGACCACTAGGTTGGCACTGTCGGATGTTGACTGAAACGTTGGTGGTTCGAGCCCATCCAGTCACATTAATATTTCTAGCTGACATGACCTTCCATCTGAAGAGTCTCTTCCTTGGACCAAATATATCTTAAAACTTCTCTTCAGGCTGGGTGCTGTGGCTCATGCCTGTAATCCTAGCACTTTGTGAGGCTGAGATGGGTGGATCACCTGAGGTCAGGAGTTCAAGACCAGCCTGGCCAACATGGTGAAACCCCATCTTATATAAACAAATACACACACACACACACACACACACACACACACACACACACACACACACGTTTTGTCTCTTGTCTATTTTCTAACGTGCCTCTTTGTTGCTTGGGGCAAAAAAAGTCCATTTTTAATCTCCCCCCAACAAACATCTTCCCTTACTTATCCTGGTGTTTAGGGTTTTGAGTTTGTTTTCTCAGCTGCTCATATTTGGAACACTGGAAATTCCTAACATGGAGAATGACAGAACCTGAGTCACACCTCTGGTGAAGCCACAGACTCTGGGGGAGAAATCTAATCTGCCAGGGTTTGAAGTTAAACATATTCATTTTCTGTGCCTCCGTTTCTATATGTCAAATGCACTAAAACAGAATACTCAAGTGGTCCAATGTTTAAACGAGCTGTGCAGGAAAAGCGTGGAGCCCAATGCCTGTCACATAGTAATTGTTCAATACATATGAGCTCCTATCAGCACCATTGCCTCCAGCATTTCCATCAGGCTTTGATCTTTTAAACATCCTTCTTGATACAAGTGGATCATTCTTCAAACCTTCTCTAACTGATGGCCGTGAAATTGCTCCAGTGTGTATTATTACAAACACGACTGCAGGGGTCAGACTGACACACACATCTGTCGTGTATCCCGTCTACTTCTCCCCAGATACCTGGAAATGGAATGGCCAGATCAAGGTATTTGTACATTTCTGATTTTGCTAATTTCTGCCCAAATTACTGTGGAAAGACGATATAACAAGTCACATTTTTAACATTTTGTGAGAATTCTTTTTTTCTCCATCTTCTGGCCAAAACTGGGTAGTATTGCCTACCATTTCCTCTGAACTTACTTCTGCCAACATTTCTGTGGTCATACGGTGGGGACACGTTTTATGCACGACATCAAACTCAAATCCTTAAATGAAAAGAGGGATTAACATGACTGTATACAAATTTATATTCAAAATATGATGAATAAAAATATATATGTGTATGTAAATATATACACAAAAATATATGGCAAAATATTTTTTTATTTAGGATACTTCATCAAAGTTATGTATACTTGAAAATTTGTTTAGTAAAACAGCAGGCCCCATGTGTACTCCCAGAGTTCCGTCATATGTACGTAATTATTTAGCTCCTTATCTCTAAATAGCTATTATTAGTCTTTGCTTTCTGAGTTTAGGCCCTATCTCTCCTTCACATACTCGCTCATCGCCACCACCCCTAAACACGCCTCTCAACACCTCACCCTCTAACATGTTTGTGTCCTAGTTTGCTGAGTCAATTACTACATTATTATAACTTGTACATTTCATTCAGAGCTCAGTCACATTGGATATACACAGCAGGAATGAAGGACCAGTATCTTCCGGGACTCACTCTCAAGTGGATGAGCTTCAGAGATTCATGTAGTCTTTGGTTACCCTGCCTGTCTTCTTCTATTCCAGGTAAGTACTGGATATGATGGCCCAGCTCAGATCAGGCACTCTCTCTGTGAGCAGGGGAGGGCAGAACATCTTCATGTGCAATAGTAGAAAGACACTGTCCAAAGAGGGAGAGGCAGTTCTAAAAAGAAAGGTCAGTCTGGGGCATGGGCAGGCAAACCGAGGCTGTGAAGAAAACTGTGTCTGCTCTGTGAGGGGAACATGCAGTAGAGGATGGTTTCAGAGTGGGAGAAAAAGAGTTTATGGAAATATGGGCCATGGATATTCCTGTGTGAGCTGGAGCCACACCAGACTGTTGGGGACTTACAGGGGCAGGGAGCTTAGGAGAATCTGCACTCCCCAACCTGGCAGACAGGTGAGGGGACTGTCCTGGTCACCAGACAGAGATAGGGTCTGGGCCATGCAGTTCTGATGGGAAAGAAAGGACAGGACATCTTCTCCTTAAGGTAAGGTCCTGAGTTCAGGTCTTGGTAGGGAGGGAGGCTGCCTTGGGCATTGGCAGCTGCAGATGGTTGGCCAGAGGAGGGCACTGAAATCTCTGTGCTATCACCTTGTGGTTCTAGTAGAAGAATGGCTGTAATGAAGGGTCCTTAGGAGGTGGAGGACCTGACTTGGGGCGGGGGCTCCAAGAGGAGTGTCTGCAGTGCTGTGCAGAAGCCTGCTGCATAACCTCCCTGATTCTCTTGCTCAGTCTCCTGGCAAGACCCTCAGAGTTCCTGCCCTGTGTGCCCTGGAAGCTCAGTCAGAAGAGCCAAGGCGTCTCCAGCCCGGACTCATTCCTGGACGTTTCTGTGGCTTTGGAAGCCCTGATCTTCTCCAGGCCTTGTCCTGCAAGCAACTGTCCTGCAGGGGGAGTCTGGGGAAGGAGGCTACTTGGCACTTAACTCTAAGGGGTTCCACAAGGTCCTGACTTGGGTCCTAGTCACTTGCAAACCTATGCATCCCCATCCCATCCCCAAAATGATGAAAAGAAACTTTGCCAGGAGTCATGCCAGACAAATAGGGTGGGGCCTTCATAGAGCCAAGTTCTTAGGCCATCAATAAGAGATGGAAACCACCTGCAGGAAGGTGCACGGTGGGAACCTGGGTGGCAGGAAGCAGTCACTGAACTGTCAGGGTGAATCCTGGCCCTCACACACCCTTTCTCCTCCCCACCTCCTTGTCTCCTTTCTCCTGTCTGCTCTTTCCCCACCTTTCCTGAGGCTCAAAACACTTGGTAACCTTGGACAGTTTCAAAACTGGAGAGATTTGGCCACAACGTTTTCAAGCTAGGAAGGTCCTCCAGAACTCTTGCCTAATTTTTTATGTTGATTAAAAGATTTACCATCTGATCTGGTCCTAAGTCTCCTTGGAGCAGAGTCTGAGCAGGAAAGAGGAGGATGCCCAGGGTCCTGGACTTGACCCTCCCAGCTGCTCAGCTCCTCTCCATTCACTGTGAGAGAGCTGGCCAGGGATGGGGAACCCATGGTCTCCACAGAGGCTGGAATCCCAGGCTCAAATCTAAATACTGGCTGATTCAGGAGGCTAAGGGAGGCAATTCCCTGGAGAGAGGTGTCAGGATTTGAGACAAAAGCAGCATCTAGTCGCTGTCCACAGAGACCTCAAGGACAGGAATCCACTGGTTCCCAACTGGAAGGGATCCCATGAAAATGAAATGAAACCCGCACGTTAGTACTAGACTGAAGACAGGAGATTAAAAACTGCACCGTCCGAAGGGATGAAGGAATTAGAAAATTCGGAAGTGAAGTTTCTCATATAGGTTATTTCTTCCAAAGAGTCACAGGGCAACAGCCCAATGACATGAGTAAAAATCTCAGGGCTTGGGATTGAGGGGTGGCAGCCTCTTTAGTGGAGGAGAGCTGTCCCCCGGAGGTCCAGGGTCGCCCTGAGAGGGGAGGGGTCTTGCTGGGTCCTTGGGTCTGGGCCTTCAATAGCACATGGCTGGCAGCCTGGAGAGGCTGTGAAATTGCAGCAATTTTCCTGTGGCCCAGGCCACTGTAAGAATCCGGTTTCAGAGAGTTTCTCCACCAGCAACATGGCCGCCGCCTGAGAGGAGAGCCGGGCCACCGCCGCCTCTGCAGCCCGCGGGTACCTGGACCCTTGCTGCCGACCGTGCGGCCCCCGCGGAGAGATCCGGCTCAAGGACTGCAGGCTGGCTCTCCCCTAGGATGGCCAACGAAGAGGATGACCCAATCATACAGGAGATCCACGTGTACTTGGCCAAGAGTCTGGCAGAAAGGCTATATCTGTTTCAGTATCCTGTGCGTCCAGCCTCGACGACCTACGATGGCATTCCACACCTCTCAGCCAAGATCAAGTCCAAGCAGCAGAAGCAAAGGGGAGCAGATTGCGCTGAACGTGGACGGGGCCTGCGTGGTGAGACCAGCACGTACTGCTCGAAGCTGATGGACAAGCAGACCTTCTGCTCTTCCCAGACCACCAGTACCACATCCCGTTACGCCGCTGCACTCTACAGGCAAGGTGAGCTCCACCTGACACCTTCACATGGCATCCTGCAGCTGCGGCCCAGCTTCTCCTACCTGGATAAGGTGGACGCCAAGCACCGGGAGAGGGAGGCAGCCGACGAGGCAGGGGACTTTTCACAGGATGAGGCGGAAGACGATGTTAAGCAGATCATTGTGCGGTCCTCCAGTCCGGGTCACAGCAGGCCGGCCAGCGCCGCGTGCAGTCCTATGAGTTCCTGCAGAAGAAGCATGCGGAGGAGGCCTGGGTCCACCTACATTACTATGGCCTGAAGGACAGCCGCTCTGAGCACGAGCGCCAGTACCTGCTATGCCCAAGCTCGAGCCGGGTGAACACAGAGCTTGTCAAGTCACCCAGTGAGTACCTGTTGATGCTGATGCCGCCCAGCCAGGAGGAGGAGAAAGACAAGCCTGTGGCCCCCAGCAACGTCCTGTCCATGGCCCCGCTGCGCACGCTGCCCCTGGCCGGTCAGATCAAGATCCTGATGAAGAATGTGAAGGTCATGCCTTTGGCCAACTTGATGAGCCTCCTGGGCCCCTCCACCTATTCCGTGGCTGTTCTGCCCGGCATCCAGAAGGTGGCGATGTTGGTCCAAGGGAACTGGGTGGTGAAGCGTGACATCCTGTAACCCGAGGACTCGTCCAGCCCTCACAGCGGCGTGCCCGCCGAGGTGCTCTGCAGGGGCCGAGACTTCCTTACGTGGAAGTTCACGCAGAGCCGCTGGGTGGTTAGGAAGGAGGTGGCAACAGTGAGCAAACTCTGCACTGGGGACGTGAAGGACTTCCTGGAGCACGTGGCCATGGTGAGGATCAACAAAGGCTGGGAGTTCATTCTGCCTTAGGACCGGGAGTTCATCAAAAAGCACCGGGATGCGGTCCAGAGGCAGCACCTGCTGTATCCGGGCCAAACTGGAAAAAGTCTACAATCTTGTAAAGGAAACCAGGCCAAAGAAGCCGGATGCACAATCAGGGCCTGCCGGGCTGGTCTCTGGGGACCAGCGGATCCAAGTAGCCAAAACCAAGGCCCGGCAGAACCACGCGTTGCTGGAGCGGGAACTGCAGCGGCGGAAGGAGCTGCTGCGGGCGCCTGCGGTCCCGCCCGGTGTGCGGATCAAGGAGGAGCCAGTGAGCGAGGAGGGCGAGGACGATGACGAGGAGGAGGAGCCCATGGACACTTGCCCCAGCGGCGGCCTCCACAGCAGGCTGGCCAATGGGCTGCCTCCCGGGCGGGCTGCGGGCACGGACAGCTTCAACGGGCATCCGCCCCCGGGCTGTGCTAGCACCCCCGTGGCCCGGGAACTGAGGGCCTTTGTGGAGGCCACCTTTCAGAGACAGTTTGTGCTCACGCTGAGCGAACTCCAGCGCCTCTTCAACCTGCGCTTGGCCAGCCTGCCCCCGGCCACACGCTCTTCAGCGGCATCTCAGACCGCATGCTGCGGGACACGGTGCTGGCCGCTGGTTGCAAGCAGATACTGGTGCCTTTTCCCCCGCAGACTGCTGCTTCCCTGGATGAGCAGAAAGTGTTTGCCCTCTGCGAGTCTGGAGATACGAGCAATCAGCATCGAAGGTTTTGCTTGAAATTTTTTCCAAAAATTACCGAGTGCGCCGAAACATGATCCAGTCTCGGTTGACTCAAGAGTGTGGAGAAGATCTCAGTAAACAGGAGGTGGATAAAGTACTGAAGGACTGCTGTGTAAGCTATGGTGGCATGTGGTACCTTCAAACGACAGTACAGTCTTGACAGTAGTAGCAAACCACTAACGCAGCAAATGCAAGCCCAAGGACGAAGGGCGGAACCAGAAGTAGAGCCTCGACTTGCTTCAGACGACAGAGCAAGAGGAACTGACCATATCACGGTGCAGTGGACAGAAGGGATCATCCTCAGCCAGTGGCAGGCTCAGTTAGATCACTCCCGGAAGAGACCAGCTGGGACTTTCTTTGCAGTACAATTTGAAATTCCTGATGTATTTTGCTTATTATTTGGTTTCATTCTCATAATAAAGAGAGTGTATACTGACATGGGCAGGATGATTAAAAAAACAAACAAACAAACAAACAAACAAACAAAAACAAAAAAAACCTGGTTTCTGTGACCCTCAACACCAAGGGGGTGTTGGAGACCTGCAGCGCTGAGCCTCTGAACTTCGGCCCAATCCACATTCCATTTAGGGAGCAATAGACAGCGACATCATCGTAATTACACAGAAAGGTTCCCTGAGACTTGAACGCTGATTGCTGTATTCAGAGTCCAAAGAGCTCACCATTACACCACAGAAGCTCACATTAGTGTGGAACCTCACACTAGCTCCTAACTGGAGGTAACTGTTCCCACGCACCTATGTTAAGGCGTTTCTTCTGATCCCTCAAGCAACACTCCAGGAAGGTGGACCTGCAGGGAGGAGTCGTCCCTCTTCTTTGTCTCTGCCCTCTCCTTGGATCAACTCTTATCATTTCATTTGCACATCGGAAAACAAGGCAAAATCCACTCTGATCTTAGGGCCAGAGAAGAGCCCTTGAGGCCTCCCTCCTGGAACACACACTCTCTCAGTTTACCAGAGTTTACTGTACCGAGAGGAGATTTCTGCAAACAGTAGCCTTAGACGCTCTTTGCCTTCCCTCTTTTTCTTCTGCCCAAGGAGGCCAGATGGTTGTCAGAACAGGAATTGGGACTTCCTGGGTGCCTTTCTCCTTCTTCCGTGTAATAGGTAATGGCTGGCACCAATCAAGTGGGATTGGGAAATGGAATCTCTCATTTTCTTCTTTGTTTACTCCTATGTTTGTTTGGTTGGTTGGTTGGTTTGGGCAACATTTTCTCACCAGAAATGGAGATTTGTTGGATTTAAAACAAAAAGCAATCAGCCATGGTTTGCATTTCTATAAAACACTCAAACCAGGCCACACTCAACTGCTATGACTCAAAATCAACCATAAACTGTTGAGGTCAGGAGGCAGGGCCCTGATATTTAAGCAGTGTGCTTTCTGAGAACTTGGTCAAGTTGATACTATTCCAATTTCTCAATATACCACGACCCATTAATTGTGTTTTTAAAAAGTGTACATGGTTGGGCGCGGTGGCTCATGCCTATAATCCCAGCACTTTGGGAGGCCGAGACGGTTGGATCACAAGGTCAAGAGATCGAGACCATCCTGGTCAACATGGTGAAACCCTGTCTCTACTAAAAATACAAAAATTAGCTAGGTATGGTGGTGCATGCCTGTAGTCCCAGCTACTCGGGAGGCTGAGGCAGGAGAATTGCTTGAACCCAGGAGATGGAGGTTGCAGTGAGCCAAGATCACGCCATTGCACTCCACGCCATTGCACTCCAGCCTGGGCAACTAGAGTGAAACTCCGTGTAAAAAAAAAAAAAGAAGTCTACGTGAATTGCTTATGCAACCCCAGGGGTTCCGTCTAGGTCCTGCTTCTCAACACAAAGCCCATCATTGAGACATTGAGTATTGCCTAGGAAGAGAGCTTTAATCAGGTGCTGCAGCTGAGGCGATGGGAGATTAGTCTCAAATCGATCTCCCTGATCAACTAAAGTTAGGGGTTTCTATAGCAGGGAAGAAAGGTAACTGTGTGAAAAAGGAGGAACTAGGGAGGGGTGAAGAAGCACACATGATGAATGAGGGGTCTGGCATCTCAGTGTCTGTATGCTGTGTTGAGTTTCAGGTCTATCTATGATGCTTTTTGAGAGGCCTGAGGGTCCTCTCCTGAGGAAGGAACTCAGATAAAACAAATCTAAGTTTCTTTTATTGAGTTGCTTGACCTTAGGAGTTTGAAACCAGCCTGGGCAATATAGTAAAACCCTGTCTCTCAAAAGAAAAAAAAAAAAGGAAGAAAAAGTAAAGAAGAGAAAAAGTCTCTGAACTAAACTTACCCCTTAAACTTTGACCTTGAAATTCCCATGTGCCCACCTCTACTGCCTAGAGGAATAGGGGGCCATGAGGCAGAAGAGAGGGGCATGTGGAATTGTTGGGCCTAAATGGATTGAATGATTTTAATTTCTGGTTCTGTGATTCATGAAAGCAGATCATTCTGATTGTCATCTTCTTTAAGTTCTGAAGACAAGGCACCTATTGGTGTGAATGTTCAAGATTTAGCAGGAGCAGGTGCGTTGTTCAGACCCAGGAGTCAAAGCCCTGTGAGCTAACAGCACAGGGACTAGTTAATAGACATTTGTACTGCAGAAAGTCCTGTTTCTCTCTAACATGTCACAAATGAAAACACTGTAATTTGGTGTCCAGTAGTTACTGTCTGCCACAATTCAAACCATTGCATGAAAGTGGTTAGGTTACTCTTTGCTTGCACCTAGTTGCTAGCATTCTAATGACAGAACCGGGAACAAAAGCATCAAAAATGTGACAGGGCCTGTGCCAAATGTATCAAATAAGACAATTAACTTTTCTCTCCATCATTTAACAAAATGGTAAATGCAAAGAACGGTTTTGGAAACTTAGTACGAGGATAAATAATTTTCTTTTCTTTAAACAGCATACAATAAAATAAGGAAAGGTGAGAATAAACACACAGTCATTGTTTTCAGCTATGTTATTCATTTATTTCTTCATTTTGAGACAGCGTCTCCCTCTGTTGCCCAGGCTGGAGTGCAGTGGGAGGATCTCAGCTCACTGAAACCTCTACCCCCACCTCCCAGGTTCAAGTGACTCTCCTGCCTCAGCCTCCTGAGTAGCTGGGATTACAGGCATACACCACCATGCCCAGCTAATTTTTGTATTTTTAGTACAGACAGGGTTTGGCCATGTTGGCCAGGCTGGTATCAAACTCCTGGCCTCAGGTGATCTGCCCACCATAGCCTCACAAAATGCTGGGATTAAAGGCATCAGCCACCACATGGGGCCTGCTTTTAAGCTATTTGAAAAGAGCATATTTCATATTTCCAAGATTGGTTTCTAGATACAGTACTAATAACTGATTAGGTCACTTTCTCTACTAAAATCTTCAGACCAGTGCAATATTTGTACATGTTTTAAATATACACATGAAGGTCCAACAGTGATACAAGGCTTGGGATCAAAAATCAATAGAAATTCACACATCTTTTTTTAATTATTCTTATTACCACTTCATCCAAATGAATGTCTCTTAATTTTAATAATGGTAAACATAACTAAAGGAGGTATAGAGAAATCCTGATCAACACAATTTCCCTAAAGACAAGGCCAATCTCTTCTGAACAAGAAACTTTGTCCCCACATCATGGTTTTCCTCATTAAAGGAAAGGGTCCACAACCAACTCAAGTGATTCCTGATGGCATTGAATGTGTACACCAATTAAAAGAGGCTGGCAGAATGGAAAATGGGGTTCAACTGTATGTTGTCTGCAAGAAACATGTTGACTACAAGAAACCTACTTTAAATAAGAAGACACAGATATTTGAAGTGAAGAGATGGGGAAAGATATACCATACTCACTGTAATCAAAAGAAAACTGGAGTTGCATCTGGGCACCGTGTGAGCCTGTAATCCCAGCACTTTGGCAGGCCAAGGCCAGTGGATCACTTGAGGTCAGGAGTTCAGGACAAGCCTGACCAACACGAAGAAGCCCCATATCTACTAAAAATACATAATTAGCTGGCCATGGTAGTGCATGCCTTTAATCACAGCTACGAGGGAGGAGGAGGCAGGAGAATCATTTGAACCTGGGAGACAGATGTTGCACTGAGTCAAGATCACACCATTGCACTCCAGCCTGGGGAACAAGAGCAAAACTGAGTTTCAAAAAAAAAAAAAAGAAAAAAAAAAAGAAAGAAAAAAAGAAAAGAAAAGAAAAACCAGAGTAGCTAAATTAATTTGAGACAGAGCCAACTTCAGAGGGAGAAAAATCATAGGGAAAAGAGAATCATTACACAATGATAAAGAGGTCACTTCTCCAGGAAGATATGACAATCCTTAATAAGTATGCACCTAACAACAGACCATCTAAATATGAGAACCAAAAACTGAGAGAACTTCAAGGATGAATAGACAGATTCGCTGTTACAGTGGGAGACTTCAGCATCAGTAACGGACACATCCGGGAGGCAGGAAATCAGTAAAGATATAGTGGAACTGGATGTCACCATCAGTCACCTGGGTCCAACCAACGTTTTAGATAATTTCCTCCAACAAAAGCAGAATACATATTCTTTTTAGGGTCACATGGAACATTCACCAAGATCCACCACATTCTGGCCCATAAAACACACTTCAACACATTTAATGGGATAGAAATCATACCAAGCATGCCCTCCAGTCAAAGTATGGAACTGAAGTAGAAATCAATAACAGACAGATAGCTGGAAAACCCCCAAACTGGAGATCAGGCAACACACTTCTAATAACATGTGGGTCAAGAAAATGTCTCAGGACAAATGACATATTTTGAGCTAAATAAAAATGAACATACAACTTATAAAAAATGTCCGGTGCAGCAAAACTGGTGCTTGGAAAGAAAGTCATAATATTCACTGCATATGTTAGCAAAGAAAAAAGATCTTCAATCAATAATTCAAACTGATACTTCAGGAAACTCAAAAAACAAGAGCAAATTAAATTTAAAGTGAGTGGAAGGCAAGAAGCTGTACAATTAGAGGAGAAATCAAGGAAATAGAAAACCAGAAATCAGTAGAGAAAAATCAACAAAACCAAAAGCTAGTGCTTTAAAATCATCAATGAAATTGATAAACATCTAGCTGGTGAACCAAGCAACAATGAGAGAAGACACAAATTACTAATAATAAAAAGAAAAGAAGGTCCTCACTACCGATCTCATGGCCATTAAAAGAAAAACAGATGAAGATTATCAACAATTCTCTGATCATAAATATGATGACTTGGATGAATTGGACCAAGTCCTTGAAAGACACAGTCTACCCAAACTCACACAAGGAGAAATAGATAACCTAAATAGATATGTATCTGTTAGTAAAATGAAAGCAACGATTAATAACCTTCCAGAACAAAGCACCAGGTCTAGATGGTTTCATTACCAAACAGTTAAGGAAGAAATGATGCCAATTCTCTCTAGAAAATAGAAGCCAAGGGAACACGTTTTAACTCTGGTCTAAGAGGCAGACATTACTCTAGGAGCAAAACCAGATGCATGGTTGTGAACCAGGAGGTTGAACTAGTCTGGACTGCTAATCAGCTCCAAAACTCAACCCTGGAAAGAACTGTAGAAGCAAGAAGGAAACAGCTTACGGGAACTGTGAAAAATGGCGAACCTCCCATAGAGACCAAGGCAGGTGTGAACCGGTGTGTGAAGGTTGATGTTCACAGGTAGGAAAGAGAACAAGATGGAGACAAGTGTTTTCCGTTCCGCTCTTGCTTCTGACTCCATGGCTATGGACCAACTGCGGCTCCTGCCACTTCACAGAGGAGATTTGTCAGCGGCTCTTAATCCGCCAATGAGGCAGCTGCGATGTGACATCCTCGACCCATGTAAGCTTCCCTGGGGAAAAGAGTAGATGGAAACAGGGGAGGACAAACCAGATGATCGCGGGGCTTTCCTTTTCCAGGTTTCCTCCCCAAAACTCCAGAGCTAATGATT